>CM040244.1:141998426-142738781 GCA_022545495.1 Chrysanthemum lavandulifolium | reverse complement strand
ATGTCCCCCTCATCTCGGGAATAAAAAACTTGCTATTCAAACATATTTCTCATCCCTTAAGGATTGTCTAGAATGTCTCGGTGAGATTGTTGAAGAAGATAAGTTAAGCGAAACCACTTGACAATGCAATTGGGCATGCATGTTTATATGTAAGCGATCTCAAGAAATTCTAGAATGCTTAATCACAATATGCCCTAAGTCCTTAGGTGAGAGAGTTAATCCTTTGATTCCGTGTTCGATGCCTAGTGCCAAGTATAATATCCATTCGATGCCCGATGTTTTGAATGTGAACCTTAGTGTGCCTTCAAGTAGTTGATTCGGATCTGTTAAAAGCTAAAGCGAACTCTTGTGTGCCTTCTAGAATTACAAATGTAAAACCTAAAATCGTAAGCGATGTGAAAAGACCATTTGCCCTCAAATTTGATATTTATAAAATACATAAAATATGTCAAGCTCATTAGATGTTTAACCTAACTTAGCATAATTATCGAACTTTAAACCACATTATCCTCGATGTAATGAAATTAAACTTGACATATAATTCGAGGCTTAACGAAACTAAAAGCTACAATCACCCGAATAAATGACTTGTACAAATGTTGACCTACACCTATGTCAAATGCACTCAAAGTTTTGTTTCTTATGTTTGCATGGGCGAGAAAATTCCCAGAACAACAACTTAAATATAAAGCCCATATACCTTGTAATTATGGAAGTTGATTTGGTCCTTGATTTCCCCCTTTAATTAGCGAAACTAACTCACATATATCATATTTTCTCTCAATCATCTAACCTACAATTTCACATTCATAAAAACCCTACTCGAAAAGAAAAGGACTGACAACAAATTTTTTTCATCTCTCTTTTCCATCGATCACCAAAGCAAGCACGAAGGAGATTAGTAAAGTGTTTCAAAGAGGTCGGAGTCCTTGTTTGAAGAGGCGTGATCGTGGTGATGGTTCGAAGGACTTGGAGTCGTGGTCTTTGTGGTCGTGAGTCCATGAATTCGAAGGTGTGGTTTTTTTGGATCGACCTTGTCATGTTCTGGTTTCTCTCCCACGTCTGACATCAGAGGGTATGGTGTCGCGCCTCTTTCGATTCTTCTCCTTGCTTCTTGATCTTGTCGTGTCTATATGTAATCTATCCGAATGCATGTTAGTAAACATTAAAAAAAGTGATCACATGAAATCATAAAGTGGCCATGAGATATTGAATTGGAAAGTCTATATATATATATATCGACCATATGCATCTTTGTGTGAATCTATTTTCGACTCATGTCTCGACCTAATCCGATTTAAAGCTTTAGTATATACTTCAAAAATGCGGAAATAAACCTAAAGAGATAAAAAAGAGAACATGTAACTTGACCTTATACTTTGTAATATGTATACTTTAGACCTAAACTTTTGTAACTTGTCATAAATGATCCTTAAGCGATAATAATACTCATTTTCATCATTTAAACCTAATATGACATTAATTACATCATAAAGGACTAAGCTTGCTAAGTATGGAAACACCTAAAATAGAAAGTTACCTATAATGGAAAGTTACTAAAAGTGGGAACACACTAAAATGGAAAAGTCTAAAATGAGTAATCCGACTTTAATAAGCGTTATCAAATTCATATAGGTTCGGACGGTGAGGATTGATTCATCGTGTGACGACTTTCCTATTTTGCTTGCTTGATTGAGGTACATATATTCTATCCCTTTTGGTAGGGTTTCTCATAACTTTTCGATCCTTGACTTTACTTCATTTATGATATTCCTTTGCTATAATTTCCTTATGCTATGATCCTTTTGATATGATTCCGACATAATCCTTTGATATGATTACATTACGCTATGATATTCGTTGTTATGATTATGAACTTACGATTATGAACCCCGTATGTCTTTAATTCATTTAATTATATCGTTTATCTTGTATTTCTACTTATTACGTGTGGGCTGCCATGTGTTGTTATTGTTAGTACTCATTGTCATGATCTTGGTTGAGTTTTCAACTAAGGGTTTTTGACACAATGTGATTGCCATGCTCACTTACTAATTAATTGCTTCGGCTTGCCTTTAGATTTCCTTTTGACTTATATGTCTTGATTTCCCGAATTGATTGTATGCCATATATATGTTGCGTGGATATGGATAGCGTACGCTATGCTTATGTTTGATGCTTGTATACTGGTTTGTATGTGCTTGTATATATGTCATCGTTGCTTTGTTTTGCTTCATTCTCCTTGTTATCTGTTCTTTTTCGATATATGTGTAATTGTGTTATCACGGGATCCTCTTTGACTCATTTTTCTCTTTTATTGCGACCTTGTTATCGGTGTCCTTTGTTTCATTTCATTTACGCTTTTGTTTAGCTTTCATTTTGTTATATCATTCATTGGCTTTTTAAGCTCGGTAGCATTTCTTTTCTGCGGTAGGTTTTAGGTTTGAAGATGGGCTTTGATGGGCGAGAGAGTTGGATTATCTGAGTGGACCAACCTAGTTACCTTATTATTTGGACTTACTTTGAAGAGCTTTTGTTTTGATATTTCATTTGGATATTGTATTCCTTAAATCGAGTCAATTGTTTATATGATTTGATACTTCATTTTTAAGGTTTCCGTTTGTAAATATTTTATTTGTATGTTACGATATGACACGAATGTGACACTTCTACCCTTGTCGGGTTGGGGTGTTACAATTATAGTATCGAGCAAGGTTAAATCTTGTTGACCTTAGGATTGACACAGTGAGGACTTGGGTAGACACTAGGCTTCAAATGCATTACGATTTTCTCGATTCATTTGATTTTCATTGATTTGACCTTGATATTTGTTTGTCTTCATGATTTTACCTTCTTTTTTCGTCAATTTTTTATTTGTCTTGGCACATCCATTTGTCGATCGTTAGATGGAGACTACCCGTGAATCCGAAGATGATGGTCGAGCCAGCGTTCTTTCTGTGATCCACAGTGGAGAGGTTCGTGTAGCGAAGCCGCTTTTGACTGCCGTCTTCTTTGGAGACATCGGGATCTTCTTTGGAGGAAGGACGGATCAACCAAAGATGCAAGGCGGAGACAAGATTCAGCGGTGGTGAGGAGATGCATCTACTTCACATGATTGGCCTTGACACTGTGTTACTCGATTTGTTTGTCATGCGTTTGTGGCGGTTTGATATTTTGCTATGTGATTTTGATCGGCATTGCTCTTCTTTGATTTGTTGAACTTGGTTTGAATCGTGAGCGTTATCTTTTAGCATTTTGTTGATATCTCGACTTTTCTTTTGGATCGTCGATAATGAGTCATGAGGAACCGTTTGAGTAAGTTGGTGACCTTATTTCTTTGGTGATATGGTAAGTTGTTTGATGTAGTATATATTGTATGTATGTGATCGCTTTGTTTGGTATGTTACTTGTTATCATGTATGTTATCTGTTTTGATGTGATATTGGTTATGTGGTTTGTCATGACCGGGAGAATATGATGACAATAAGGACTTGTTATGTGATGCAAGTATTATGGCCTTTGATCAGCGTGATATCTGAGATCATATAATTTGAACTTATCGAAATCATATGACGTTTTGGGAAATGCACATGGTTGAGTGCGTGAATGGACTAGGATTATATCGGTTAATTGACACTCCACGTGTTGATGCGAAATTCTGTACCTCTTTGCGAAATTCTCACCGACATATGCTATGTGTAAGTTATATATGCTTTGGGCAAGAATCGTTATGATCGTGTGAGACTATGGTTTGCTACATACGCCTTGAGCTTGTCGTCTCTGTATACCTCTGCGACTTCAATTTTCGAGGGCGAAAATTTTCTTTTAGAGGGAAGGTTGTAAAACCCTAAAATCGTAAGCGATGTGAAAAGACCATTTGCCCTCAAATTTGATAATTATAAAATCGTAAAATATGTCAAGCTCATTAGATGTTTTAACCTGACTTGCGCATAATTATCGAACTTTAAACCACATTATCCTCAATGTAATGAAATTAAACTTGACATATAATTCGAGGCTTAACAAAACTAAAAGCTATAATCAAGAATAAATGACTTGTACAAATGTTGACCTACACCTATGTCAAATGCACTCAAGCGTTTTGTTTCTTATGTTTGCATGGGCGAAAATTCCCGAACACAACAACTTAAATATAAAAGCCCATATACCTTGTAATTATGGAAGTTGATTTGGTCCTTGATTTCCCCTTTAATTAGCGAAACTAACTCACCACATATCCATATTTTCTCTCAATCATCTAACCTACAATTTCACATTCATAAAACCCTACTCAAAAGAAAAATGACAACCATATTTTTTACATCTCTTTTCATCTGATCACCAAAGCAAGCATGAAGGAGATTAAGTAAAGTGTTTCAAGGTCGGGAGTCCCTAGTTTGAAGAAATGTGATCGTGGTGATGGTTCGAAGGACTTGGGTCGTGGTCTTGTGGTCGTGAGTCCATGAATTGAAGGTGTGGCTATTTTCGGATCGACCTTGTCATGTTCTAGTTTCTCCCACACGTCTGACATCAAGGGTATGGTGTCACGCCTCTTTCAGTTCTTCTCCTTGCTTCTTGATCTTGTCGTGTCTATATGTAATCTATCCGAATGCATGTTAGTAAACATTAAAAAAAAGTGATCACATGAAATCATAAAGTGGCGCATGAGATATTGAATTGGAAAGTCTATATATATATATCGACCATATGCATCTTTGTGTGAATCTATTTTAGACTCATGTCTCGACCTAATCCGATTTAAAGCTTTAGTATATACTTCAAAATACGGAAATAAACCTAAAGAGATAAAAAGAGAACATGTAACTTGACCTTATACTTTGTAATATGTATACTTTAGACCCTAAACTTTTGTAACTTGTCATAAATGATCCTTAAACGATAATAATACTCATTTTCATCATTTAAACCTAATATGACATTAATTACATCATAAAGGACTAAGCTTGCTAAGTATGGAAACCTGCCTAAAATAGAAAGTTACCTATAATGGAAAGTTACTAAAAGTGGGAACACACTAAAAATGGAAAGTCTAAAATGAGTAATCCGACTTTAATAAGCGTTATCAAATTCATATAGGTTCGGACGGTGGATTGATTTATCGTGTGACGACTTTCCTATTTTGCTTGCTTGATTGAAGTCTGGATATTCTATCCCTTTTGATGAGGGATTTCTCATAACACCGATCCTTGACTTTACTTCACTTATGATATTCCTTTGCTATAATTTCCTTATGCTATGATCCTTTTGATATGATTCCGACATAATCCTTTGATATGATTACATTCAGCTATGATATTCGTTGTTATGATTATGAACTTACGATTATGAACTTATGTTATGGAAATCGATATGAACCTTTGACTTACGAACCTTTGATATGAACCTTTATGATATGATTATGAGCTCACTATATGTATATGATTTGGCCATCCTAGATATGTTTACGGGCGTATGGATGCATCCTAGATATGGTGTGCAATCTGGCGTCTTCACATTCAAGGAGCTAGCTACTCCATTTATTCTTGAGGACTCCCTCCTATTATGTATGGTATTAGGGTCACCCTCCGAATACAATGGTTACTTATGATATGATATGATATGATATGTTCAGGGCTCGTGGTAGATTTCGACAACCCTTACACCTTTGATATACCTATATTGTACCTTTTGTATTCCCAGCGCACCATATACTCGTTAATTGTTCATTACTCGGTACCCATATATGACTCACTCTACTACCAAGATATATATATTCCATTTCTTTGATCATCGCTCTCATTCATTATTTAGGACTATCGTTCCATTCGCGTCTTAGGGTTATTATGTGTTTATTTGATTTGTTTATACTATTTATGTTTTATGTGACTCACGATTACCACCTATGATATGATTAGTATCACGGTTATCGATTTACTGTTGTCATCGATGATATGTGATCTTACTTTTATGTGACCTACGAATTGTCGGTGACCATGCTAATGTGTAATCGATAGTTTTATACATTTTATTATGTGTACCGTTCAATTAATCTAAGTGGACTATGACTATTCCGTTGTGTCCTTATATGCTTATTGTTGACATGCCATGTTTACATTTACATCTATATACGGTTTGATTGGGTAAATGATTTAACTTGTGACGATCGGCATTAATTTGTTTAGTTGCTTGCTATGTCTTTAATTCATTTAATTATATCGTTTATCTTGTATTCCTACTTATTACGTGTATTGCCATGTGTTGTTGTTGTTAGTACTTCATTGTCATGAATCTTGGTTGTGTTTTCAACTAAGGGTTTTGACACTGTGTGATTGCCATGCTCACTTACTAATTAATTGCTTAGCATTGCCTTTAGATTTCCTTTTGACTTGTATGTCTTGATTTCTGAATTGATTGTATGCCATATATATGTTGCGTGGATCTGACGTCGCTATGCTTATGTTTGATGCTTGTATGCTGGTTTGTATGTGCTTGTATATATGTCATCGTTGCTGTTTTGCTTCATTCTCCTTGTTATCTGTTCTTTTCGATATATCGTGTAATTGTGTTATCGGGATCCTCTTTGACTCATTGTTCTCTTTTATTTGCGACCTTGTTATCGATGTCCTTTGTTTCATTTCGTTTACGCTTTTGTTTAGCTTTCGTTTTGTTATATCATTCCTTGGGCTTTTTAAGCTCGGTAGCATTTCTTTTCTACGGCGGGTTTTGGGTGTGAAGATGGGCTTTGATGGGGTGAGAGTTGGATTATCACAGTGGACCAACCTAGTTACCTTATTATTTGGACTTACTTTGAAGAGCTTTTGTTTTGATATTTCATTTGGATATTGTATTCCTTAAATGGGTCAATTGTTTATATGATTTGATACTTCATTTTCTAAGGTTTCCGTTTGTAAATATTTTATTTGTATGTTACGATATGACACGAATGTGACACTTCTACCCTTGTCGGGTTGGGGTGTTACAACAAATCAGACACTTCTAGTGTTAAGAAAGTGAACCTTAGTGTGCACGCATGTAGTTGGATCGGCACATCTAAGCGGAGAAGCAAAAGTAGCAAAACCAACTAATGTTCCCATTCCTCTCAGGAGTGTCGGTGACATTAAAGCAAGCGGTCAAAGTCTCAAGACAATACAAGGAATGGCGGGACCTCGCAAGACTAAGAATGTGCATTGGAAGAGTAGAAGACCAACCTAGGAACCTTAAGTTTGAGCCGAATAAAGCGAATCGTGTTGATTCTAGTATTAGCCATAGGCGTCTTGTAATTAATTGAATTACGATACTATTTGCAAACCTTGTAATGATGTGCGCTTGAATTACATTTCTTATCATGAATGTGGTGTGAATGTCTTGTCTAATCTTTGTCAAATCCCAATTAACTACTGTTAATGCAAAATATCATGCTAAGAAGGCAAAAAGGCAAAGGTGAAAGAATGTTGAAAGCGTTGGAAGCCCGCGGAAGAACATTTACTAAGATAGGTTATCAATGGATACCGAGTTGGCCATAAGGTTAATCGAGACAATGCCACAGAAAATGGATGCCCTCTTGGTAGAACTATTCCCTTAGAAGTGTACATACTTTAAATAGGAAAATACGGACACTAATCTTGCATCTATTCATAATAACTCCATTGATTCAATTTGTAATATGAATGCTTCTATTTACGATGTGGGTGTTCCACCATTGTTACTAACCAAATGGAACCCATTCTTGAATGGGGATCCCAATTATCGATTATCCATTCTTATGCATGTTCAGCTGCGGATCGTTCAAATAGTTACGTGGTACTGGACTTAAGTTGCTCCAAGCATATGGTGGCGACGGTCATGGCTCATGAACCGTGAGCAAATTCATCGGAGACGATTAGATTCGGGAATGATCATTTGGTGCAATTATGGGTTATGGAGATTATGTTGTTGGTAAAAGTGTTATCTCCGAGTATATTATGTAGAAGGTCTTGGTCATAACTTTGTTCTCTGTTGGTCGATTCTGCGATTACGATCTAGAGGTAGCCTTGAGGAAAACATACTTGTTTAGTTAGAGAACTTGATGGTAAGGAACTTTTGAGAGGTTCACGTGGTTCAAATCTATATACCATCTCTATCGAAGATATGATGAAGTCTTCTCCAATTTGCTTATTGTCAAGGCTTCAAAAACAAAGTCATGGTTATGGCATCGTCGTCTCGATCACTTGAACTTGGCACCATCAATGATCTCTCGAGAAAGGACTTAGTTGTGGGTTTACCTAGACTTAAGTATGAAAAGGATCATCTTTGTTGACATGCCAATTGGGTAAAAGCATGAAGTATGCCCATAAACCCAAACCTACTAACTCTCATCACGAAGCTCTTCATACAATTCACATGGACTTATGTGGACCCATGAGAGTCTGAGAATATCTTTGGGAAGAAATATGTGTTAGTTGTGGTTGATGATTCTCTAGATTCACTGGGTAAAGTTCTTAATGACAAAGGATGAAACTCGGATATCATCATCAAACTCATAAAAGCATTGCGGTTAGTCTTAACAAAGCGGTCGAGAATCATCAGGAGCAGATAATGGGCGGGTTTGTTAACAAACAACTTAGTGAGTTTTATGAAATATTGGAATCGGTCATCAAAGAAGTGTTTCTCGAACTCCTCAGCGAGCGGTGTAGTTGAAAGGCAATCGAACTCTTGTGGATGCCGCAAGGACTATCTTGATTTACTCAAAGTTCTAATGTTTCTACGGGGTAAAGCCGTCGCTCTGCATGCTACACCCGAATCGATCCACGATTCATCTTGCTCATGGAAAAACTCCATATGAACTTATCCACAACGAAAACCTAATCTTTCATTCCTTCGTGTGTTCGGTGCATTGTGTTATCCAACTAATGAGGGCGAATTTTAGGCAAACTTAGAGCTAAAGCGAGACATTGGAGTATTTGTAGGTTATGCATCAAGCGAGAAAAGGATCACGAATCTACAACAAGAGAACCGAAATATCATGGAAACAATTCACGTCACGTTTGATGGTGACGGTCAAATGGCTCTGGACAATCGGTTCGGGACCCGCTCAAAAGCAGTCCATTGGTTCATCCCTTGTACCTAATTCTTCTCGGCATGACTCCATATGTACCTCCAGTCGAAGATGATTTAAAGAAATTGTTTGATCCTATGTTTGATGAACTTTATGAGCCAAGTACTAATGAGGTGTCGATTCCTACAAGAGTGCTCATATTCACGTGAATGAAGTCAATCCTTGATCTCAATATCATTAAGTCAAAGCGCTGCTGCTGATCCTTCATTCTCATCAACAAATCATCAATCTTCAAATGTACATCATGGAGCTGTTTGCGGCATCAATGATGAAGTTAATCCTTTGCTACTCTGAAGATGCTCCATTTGAAAACATATTTGCTCCACGAATCTTCATCGAACCATCTTCTTGAGGAGACATCGACTCTGCTACTTGATCCCTCGACAACAACACATGAACACCTCGAGAAAATGGACTCGCGATCATCCATTAGACAACATCATTGGAAATCCCTCTCGTCCGGTATCACACGGAAACAACTTGCGCCGATGCCTTATGGTGCTTCTTCAACTCCATACTTTCTAAATCAGACAAAAGATGTTAAAACCGCCATGAATGAAGATAGGCGGTTCAATGCCATGCAAGAAGAAATTCATGAGTTTGATCGACTTGATGTATGGGAGTTAGTACACTGCTCAGTTGTGCTATGATTATTGCTCTAAAATGGATCTTCAAGTGAAACTTTATGAGCATGGTGATGTGTTGAAGAACAAGGCTCGATTAGTTGCTAAAGGATACCGTCGAGAGGAGGTATTGACTTTGAAGAATCTTTTGCTCTGTTGCTCGAATCGAGGCAATCGAGAATCTTTTGGCTAATCTTGCTAGTAAGAACATGGTAGTATATCGGATGGATGTAAAGATGGCATTTACGAGCGGAGATCTTAAAGAAGTGAGTCTCGTCGGTAACACGAAGGATTTGTGAATCAAGAGCATCCTACTCACGTTTATCGTTTGAAGAAGGATCTTTCGGTTTAAAGCAAGCTCGAGGGCATGGTATGATACACTATCAAAGTTTCTTCTATCTTTGGATTTAGCAAAGGCGATTGATCCAACATTGTTCACCGGTCGAGCAAACATTTAATTCATGTTCAAATTTATGTTGATGATATCATCTTTGCCTCGTGACCCCGATGAAGTGTGACCGTTTTCAAATGAAATGAGTTCAAAATTTCAAATGTCAATGATGGGACAAATGTCATTTTCTTGGGATTACAAATTTCACAAAGTCCGGAGCATTTTCATAAATCAATCTAAATATCTGTTGAGATCTTAAAGAATTTTGGATTTGATTCAAGTGACCTTGTTGACACTCCATGATTGATCGAACCAAACTAGATGAGGACCACTCGGGGATCATGATTGACGAAGCGAAATATCGTAGTATGATTGGATCACGATGTACCTCCTTTGCTA
This sequence comes from Chrysanthemum lavandulifolium, assembly GCA_022545495.1. Classification (NCBI taxonomy): domain Eukaryota; kingdom Viridiplantae; phylum Streptophyta; class Magnoliopsida; order Asterales; family Asteraceae; genus Chrysanthemum; species Chrysanthemum lavandulifolium. The sequence goes on along the minus strand of CM040244.1, from coordinate 142,728,274 downwards.
GTGAACCGGACATCTTGTTCGTGTTTGCATGTGTGCTAGATACTAGGCTAAGCCTACTAAAAAGCACCTTGGCAGCGGTTAAGCGGGTCTTCGGTATCTCTGGAACCATCAATATGGGACTTTGGTGCAGAAGGACACGGTATATATCACTAACGACCTATCGAGATCTTGATCATGCGGGATGTCAAGATACTCGTCGAAATACGTGCGGAGGTGCTTTCGGTTTTTGGGTGATAAGCTTGTGGTGGTCTTCAAAGAAGCAAATGAGTACTTCTATTTCCTCTACATAAATGAATACATAGCCATGTCATCTTGTTGTGCTCAAATCCTTTGGATGAGATCTCGATTAGCGACTATGGCTTTGTATTCAACAAAATCCTACATCTTTGTGATAACAAAGTGCTATTGCTCTTTCATGCAATAATGTTCAACACTCAAGGCTAAGCATATCGACATTCGACATCATTTCATCGAACAAGTGGAAAAAGGTGTGGTGGAACTCTATTTTGTGAGTGCGAATACCGGTTAGCGCGACATCTTCACAGCTCTTCGAAGAAAGCGTTTGAGTTTATTATTCCATGACTTGGCTTGAAAAGCCTTGAACGAAACACTCAAGCGTCTTGGGAGGAAGGCGAGGAGTAAAGGTTTCCTTCATCTATCTCTTATAAATATCTATTCCGAAAAACAAAATACAAAATTATAAAACCTTCAAAATCAAATAGAAAAATATAAAACTTTCAAAATCCATAAAATTTGAAAAATTGAAAAATCCTCAAAAATATTGTATTTTTGTCATGTTTTCTCGATTCGATAATATCTATGGTCTTTGTCTTTGTCATTGAAAAGAATGACACGGGACTTTAGATATTATTCGTGCTAATTAAAAAAAATGAGAGAGGAATAATTGGTTTATTGTCATTTCGACGTGATAACCCGCTTTTCAAAGAAAAACGAGCCATACTTTATCATGTTTTCAAAATTCCATGCTCGATTCTATAAGCATTTATCTGCGAAAACTAAGCGCTTTGAAAAATAACTCGGACTCTATTTTGATAATCATCTGGACTTATTTGTCAAAATATCTTGTTAGGAATTAGAAATTCCGGTATTAAAGTCGGTCACTTCAGTATATGTAATCGTTAAGCTCGTGAGTCGTAGTTATTTTAAGTTAAGTAGTATTTAGTTAAGTAACACCGTGGAGAGACAGACGGGTCTTTACCCTTGTATGCACGATCCTGACCGTTGTGTGGCATTTTATGTAAGACTATAAATACTCTCTACCTCCCAGGTAGAGTTGGAACTCATAATAATATCTTTCTTTCTCTCACTAAGTTCCTAAACCTCTAACTTTCTCTCTAGAATTCCAACTTCGCCCACTTTGTGTTATGGTTTGATGTGTATGTGAAATCAATAACACAATCGGTATCAAGAGCCATGGTTAGATCATATCTTGCACATCTTTGGATTTCTAGTGGTTTTAGGTGGTTTTGAGTTTGAAAAAGTTTAGTGGTTTGTGCATCATTTGGTTGATTTCTTGTGTTAAAGCTTGGATTTTGTTAGTACTTTTATGTTTAGAATCATCACAAGTGTTTAGGTTTTCATTTGGTAAGCTTGAATCATCTTGGTTGGGTTGTTTTTGGATTGAAAAGTGATGTTTGTGCTGTTTTCTTGCTAGCGACTTGCTTTACATTTTTTGTAGCGAGTTGCAGTTTGTGGAGTTAGCGACTTAGGCCTAGCGACTAACAGTACAAGTAGTGGATGCTTCACTACGGGTAGCGACTTGGTGTTAGCGACTTGGTAAGTAGCGAGTTGCTATTTAGCGACTTGATTCATTAGCGACTTGTATCTTAGCAATTCTTTGCCAAAATTTTGCTAGCGACTAGAGGCTTAGCGAGTTGCTATTTAGCGACTTGTCTTTTGTTTAGCGACTTGGGACTTTAGCGACTTGGTGGAATAGCGAATTAGAAGATAGCGACTTGGTGCATAATTTTCTAGCGACTTGGGTGATTTCTTTCTGGTTTCTCTTGATTTAGTAAAATCCGTGAAAGAATCTATTTCCGGTTTAATCATAGAGTTATAAAATCCCGTTTAATTTGTCATCATGTCTACCAGCGTTTCTACAATCATCTCCTTTGTTAGGGATGTTCAAAGCGGTGGTTCGGATACTTCGTCTACCCGTGCTTGGCAGAGCCGACTTCGACTCTTGGGCTCAGCGAATCAGTTATCTTGTCTTGGAAAGGAAAATGGTGTCAACATTCTCAAATCCATTGATGAAGGACCGTGTCGAGTTAAGGCGACTAGAGATGTACTTGATCTGCTGAAGATGGAACTACGATTCACAGATGGACGGACCAAAGATGTATGATGAGCTTGATGATAAGGAGAAAAAGAGATTCGATCTTGATATCGGGCTTAACATTGTTCTTCAAGGTCTTCCAAAGACATCTACAAGGCGATCAATCACAACACGAAGCAAAAGCGTTATGGGACAATGTCAAGATGCTTCTCTCGGGTTACGATTAACTATGTGTTAGATATAAGATTTCACATACACATCAAACCATAACACAAAGTGGGCGTATAAGTGGAATTCTAGAGAGAAAGTTAGAGGTTTAGGGAACTTAGTGAGAGAAAGTGAAAGATATTATTATGAGCTCCAACTCTCTACCTTGGGAGGTAGAGTATTTATAGTCTTACATAAATCGCGCGCATCGGTTGTGGATCGAGGCATCTGATGGGTAAAACCGTCCGTCCTCCGCGGTGTTACAAAACTAAATACTACTTAACAAAGAACTACGACTACGAGCTCTCTAGCGATTACATATACTTTGGGTGACCGACTCTTTAATACACGGAATTTCTAATTCTAACAATCTCCCCAAGGAGGTCGCACTCAATCATGTACCAAACTTACATTGAATACAAATAGATATTACATTAAAAATTGTTCTTGCATTCTTGATGTAGTCCTTTGCTTCTAAGCTCGTAGTCATTGATTCTTCACATTGCATGTTTGGTTACTCAAGTGGAGGTCTTTCTTGATCAGCGTGATAATAATTTTGAGTCGACTCTTGAGATCATCGACAAAAAAAAATCTACGAGACATCCATTATGGTGTTGTGACTTTAGGACCGACATGCTGCGCATTACGGATCATGATATCTTCTCATCGAGTTTGCGGAAGCTTTAGTTGATTCATGATATTGGCGGCGTGGCGAAGCATGGAGTGAAAATATCGAGTCATTGATACACTAATCATGATTTCTTTTGAGTTGAATGTGTTAAGTGAGCATGCGGCTATGGATTGACGCTTCATTACGATCATTTGCAAGCGTCGGCGTACACACGCATACAGCGATTAGCAATAAATCGTCATGCGAAAGTGTCTTTGATCACTTCGTTGAATTGAAGTACCACGACCGCGGTTCCCGATTGATCGATACATGTCTTACTGTGATCGGTATAATTCGAAGAATTTCCTTGGCGGGTTTGTGGTACTCTAAATTGTTCTCAAGCCGGAACATCTCGAAAGACAACAGGTGAGTGAACGGAATTTTAAGATCAGCGATTGATGAAAGAGATTTGAAAAACAATCGTGTATTGCTCGATAGAAATTGTTTTGCAATACAAGCGAGGTTTTATTGAAACTCAATTATCAATCATAAAAACACCTTTGGTTTTGAAAAATGAGTACAGTCGATGTGCTAAAGAAAAGAGTTTTAAGCACAACGACCGGTTTTCAAAGGTATCAGTCAATCCATAACTGAACGAGATTGATTCGAGATTGAATAAGCCCATTGTTTACATTCGGTTGTCACATGGTTGATCTATATAATAGATCTCACATGCCACGCTACAGGAGCTTGTTTGATGTTGGCTCGAGGCTTTCCATCTTCATTGTGAATATGATAACATCACTCGGATGTTACAGCAATACCACAAGGATAATCGTGGGACTCAAGATATAATCTCTCTTTCCACATTGTGTGAAGCAGAGAGTCTTCATTGAAAGTGTCTAATGAGATTTATTGATGATCTCGTGGCTCTAGACTCAATATGTGCATATTTGGATTACATGCGGAGACTAGGGAGAGGTCTCCTTCTTGATATCAATGATCTCTAGAAAGTCGATAGATAATGTCGGTTCCCGTGAGAATGAAACAAGTCCTTTTAAGAGGAACTTGAGTGGTTTGGAAAGTTGAAGTGCGGTCGTCCTTTGGGTCCATGACGTCTTGTCTTCAATACCGATGTTACCATCAGTAGCATATGAATTGAACCGGTTTACGCCCTAAGGTTGAATAAATGGAGGGCTATTTGTTTCACCCTTTTCTCATTCAATTCTTTTTAATTCTTCAACCCCTTGATGCTTACAGACTTCATAGCTAGAACCTTGTTGGGTTTGTTCGATTACTAGCTCGATCTTAGTCACTCTTCCCATATCTCATTTTCTCCTTTTATCATCATACCTAAGGACTTCTACACTAACTAGTGGATTGTCCACAGGTAGATCCCTCACGGTTACGGCGGATCATGGGAACACATACCTAACCTTATCATCCTTATATCACCGTACATAAAGTAAAGTTGGTCGGTCAATTTGGTATTGTTCATCGCCATTGGAACCAATTGAAAACCATTTGAAAATCAATCCGGATACTTGTGATCTATTATCAAAACATTTTGTACTGAATTGTTTTTGATATTTTTAGAACAAGTGCTCCCCTCAACATGTGCATCAAATGTTTGAAGTCGTTTTGCACGGAGGCAAGAGGAAGAATTTACTTCTTTGATTACCATTTTCTAAAGATATCAACATCACTTCCACAGATCAAATCAAGAAGATAAAGCATTTAGGGAAGGATGAGGTTTCCATAAATTTGCTCCCCTCAATATGTGCCTCGAGATTGAAAAGAGTTTTGCACATACTAGAGACACACACATGGGATAAATGATCACGTTTCAAATCTTAGGTTTAAGATAGATGCTCCCCCTCAACATGTGCATTGAAAATTTGAAATCGTTTGTCGCATGTGGGAAGGGCGGCATGTACATCCTTATAAAACCATTGCCGAATTATCGGTTTAAATCAATTTAAATCACACATTCTCCCCGATCACAATTATCAAATCATTTGAGATTTGTGATCTCTTATAGTTAAATTGATTTTGAAGGCTTTAAGGATAATTGTGACTTGATTATGAAAGCGTTTTCTTGATAAGGATCGGTTTTAAGACTTTAAACTCCATTGATAAAACATGCATGTACATCTTTTGAAAAACAATTTAATGCCAAATAACTTTTTAATTTAATTGAAATCATTCTCCCCTCAATCAATGACATAGGTTGTTGATTGAGAGATAAGGATTACGACAAATAAGTCACGATGATTATCAAAAATAGAGGCCAAGGTTATTTTTCAAAGCGATTAGTTTCGGCGGATGAATGTTTATAGAATCGAGCATTGAATTTTGAAAACATGATAAAGTATGGCTCTGTTCTTTCTTTAAGCAGAGTTCTTGCTGAAATAATGATAAGCCATTTTTTCTCTTTCTCCCAAAATATTTTTGATTTTTTTTTTTTTTTTTTTTTTTTTTTTTTTTTGAATTTGAACAACATCTAAAAACCCGTGTCATTCTTTGAATGACATCACAAAGACCGTAGATATTATCGAATCGAGAAAAACATGACAAATTGACAATATTTTGAAGATTTTTTTTTTTTTTTTTTGAATTTTTGATTTTTATGGATTTTGAGCGTTTTATAATTTTCTATTTGATTTTTGAGAGTTTTATAATTTTGTATTTTGTTTTTGAATAAATATTTACAAGAGATAGATGAAGATAGACCTTTACTCCTCGTCTTCCTCACGAAGGCGTTTGAGAGTTCGGTTGAAGGCTTTTCAAACCAAGGCGTGGAAGAATAAACTCAAGCGTTCTCTTGGAAGAGCTTTGGTGAAGATGTACGCTAGCGATATTCGAGACCTCACAAAATATAGTTCCACCACACCTTTTCCACTTGTTCCTGATGAAATGATGTCGAATATCGATGCTTTGCTCTTGAGTGTTGAGCGTTGTTGCATGAGAGAGCAATAGCACTTTATTATCACGATGCGGAGGTTTTGTTGAATTCAAAGCCATAGTCGGATAATTGAGATCTCATCCATAAGATTTGAGCACAACAAGATGACATGGCTATGTATTCGACCTACTGTAGAGAAATAAGTACTCATTTGCTTCTTTGAAGACCAACTCACAAACTTATCACCCAAAAGCGAGCGCCTCGGACGTGCTTGACGAGTATCTTGACACCACATGATCGGCATACGCATATCTTTTAGTGACATACCGGTGTCTTTCGGGTGCAAAGTCCCATGTTGATGGTTCCTTGGAATCTTAGAAAGACCGTTTAACAGCTTCAAGGTGCTTTTAGTAAACAGCACGGTATCTAACACACATGCAAGCAATGAACAAGATGTCGGTCTACTAGGCATAGGTACATCGGGGATCGATCATACTACGATATTTTGTTTGGTCGATCATGATCCACGAGAGGTCCTCATCTAGTTTGGTTCGATCAATCATGGGAGTGTCACGAGGTCGCTTGAATCAAATCAAATTTCTTTAAGATCTCGGTTGCATATTTAGATTGATTTATAAAAATGCCTCCGGGACTTTGTGAAATTTGTAATCCCGAAAAATGACATTTGTCCCATCATTGACATTTGAAATTTTGAACTCATTTCATTTGAAAAGCGATCACATTCCATTGGATGCATCGAGGCAAAATAATATCATCAACATAAATTTGAACATGAATTAAATGTTTGCTGACTTCACGGTGAACAATGTAGGATCAGCTGCTCCTTTGATGAATCCGGTTGATAGAAGAAACTTTGATGAGTATCATACCATGCCCTTGGAGCTTGCTTTAAACCGTAAGAGCCTTCTTGAGCGATAAGCGTGAGTAGGATGCTCTTGATTCACAAATCCTTGAGGTTGGGCGGCGTGGGCGACTTCTTTAAGATCTCCGTTCGAAATGCGTCTTCGCATCCATCGATGAACTACCATGTTCTTACTAGCGATTAGCTTGAGAAAGATTACGATTGCCTCGATTCGAGCCATAGGAGCAAAAGATTCTTCAAAGTCAATACCCTCCTCTTGGCGGTATCCTTTAGCAACTAATCGAGCCTTGTTCTTCAACACATCACCGTGCTCATCAAGTTTCACTTTGAAGATCCATTAAAGAGCAATAATCATAGCACGATCTGGGCGGTACTAACTCCCGTACCTCAAGTCGATCAAACTCATGAATTTCATCTTGCATGGCATTGAACACTATCTTCATTCATGGCGGTTTAACATCCTTTGGTTCGATCTTAGATAGTACGGAGTTGAAGAAGCACCATAAGGCATCGGTTGCAAGTTGTTTCGGGTTGATCTGGGGGACGAGAGGATTTCCAATGATGTTGTCTAATGGATGATCGTGAGTCCATTTTAAGAGGTGTTCATGTGGCGATTGTTGAGGCCGCCGGGTAGGCGAGTCGATGTCTCCGAAGAAGATGGTTCTAATGATGATTCGGGGTAGCAAATATGTTTTCAAATGGAGCATCTTGAGGGGTAGCAAAGGATTAACTTCATCATTGATGCGAAACATTTCCATGATGAACATTTGAAGAATGATGATTTGTTGATGAGGCGAAGGATCGGACGGTGCTTCTTGACTTAAAGATATTGAGGCGAGGATTGACTTCATTCACGAGGAATATGAGCATTCTACATTGTAGGGATCAACACCTCATTAGTAATTGAATCATCGGTTCATCAAACATAGGATCAAACAATTTCTTTAAATCATCTTGGATGGAGGTACATATGGAGTTTCTTGAGAAGAGTTTGGAACAAGGGATGAACCAATGGAATTTGTTTTGAAGTGCGGGTCTGGTGGAGTGTCCGGGAGCCATTTGACGGTCGACTCATCAAGCGTAGCGTGAATTGTTTCCATGATATTTCGGGTTCTTTTGTTGTAGATTCGGTATCCCTTTTGTTTGATGCATATCCTACAAATATTCCAATGTCGACTTTAGCCCTAAGTTTGCCTAAGTCTTGACCCTCATTGGTTGGATAACACAATGCACCAAACACGAAGGAAGAGATTAGGTTTTCTGTTGTGGACAAGTTCATATGGAGTTTTCCATATGCGGTGTGAATTAGGGAGCGATTTTGTGTGTAGCATGCATGGCGATTGCTTGACCCGAGAAACATTGGAACCTTTGAGTAAATCGGCATTGTTCTAGCGGCTTCAACAAGAGTTCGATTTAGTCTTTCAACTACACCGTTACATTGAGAGTTAGTGGAATACTTCTTTGATGGTGATTCCAACGCTTTCATAGAATTCATTAAGTTGTTTGTTGACAAACTCGGTTCCATTATGCATTACGATAATTACGGCGGTTTTGTTAAGTCGAAACTGCGGTTTGTTTGATGAGTTTGATGATGATATCGAGGTTTCATCCTTTGTCCTTAAGAACTTGACCCGGTGAATCTAGAGTAATCATCAACCACAACTACATATTTCTTCCCAAAGATATTACGCACCTCGTTGGTCATAAATCCATATGAATCATATGAAGAACTTACGTGACGAGTTAGTAGGTTTGGGTTTGTGGGCAAACTTTTGCTTTTACCCAATTGGCATCTTGAACAAAGATGATCCTTTTCATACTTTAGTCTAGGTAAACCTACAACTAAGTCCTTTACGGAAGATCGTTGATGGTGCGAAGTTCAAGTGATTGAGATAGCGATGCCATAACCATGACTTTGTTTTGAAGCCTTTGATAACAAGCGATTGGAGAGCCCTCATCATGTCATCGATAGAGATGGTGTAAATTTGAGCCACGAGGTTCCTTTTAACAGTTCCACCATTAAGATCTCTAACAAAGCGGTATGTTTTACGAAGGCTACTTCTAGATCGAGAATCACATAATTGACCAAGAGAGCAGTTATGACCCAAACCTTCCACATAGTAAACTCTAGAGATGACACTATCACCAACAATATAATCTCCATAACCCATATGCTTGCGAAATGATCATTACCAAATCTAACAGTCCGATGAATTTGCTACGAAGTTCATGATCCAGGCCGGTCTCGGTCATATGCTTGGAGCGACTTGAGTCCGGTACCACCGAGCGATTTGAATGATCTGCGGTTGAACTGAGACAGAATGGATAAGCTGGATAATTGGGATCCCATGCGAGAATGGGTTCCATTTGGTTAGTAACAATGTTTGGAACACCCGCGCCAGAAATAGAAGCATTCATATCGAGTGAGGCAATGGAATCATTGTGAATAGATGCGATACTAGTGTACGTATTAGCCACATTCACGATGTGATCACTTCTTAAGGAATAGTTCTACGGTAGGCATCCATTTTCTAGTGGGCATTATCAGTTAGTCTTATGACCAACGGTGTCCAATAAAAGCCTAATTTCTTGAATGTTCTTCTGTGGGTTTCCTTTGTTTTCTAACTTTCTTTCGTTTTGCCTTTTAGCCTTCTTAGCATGAATTTTTCATTAACAACATTAGCTGGACAATTAACATCATTAGGCGAGAACATTAACACCACATTCATGATTTGAAAGCGAAATTCAGCGAGACATCGATTACAAGGTTTGCAAATAGTATCGAATTTGAATTAATTCGATGCGCCTATGACTAATACTAGAATCAACACGATTCGTTTTATTCAATTCAAGTTTAAAGTTCCTAGATTGTTCTTTACTCTCTTCCGGTGCACATTCTTAGCTTGAGAGGTCCTATCATTCCTTGTATTGTCTTGAGACTTTGACACGCTCCGTTTAATGTCATGATTACTCTGTAGAGGAATGGGAACATTAGTTGGTTTAACTACTCTTTGCATCACCCGTTTAGATGTCTTGGGTTTGAACTACATGCGGTGCACTAAGGTTCACTTTCTTAAAACTAGAGTCTTGAGATTTGTACTCTAGAAGAGCACTTGAGTTCTCTTTCTTAGCATTGAGCGGATCGGAATCCGAACTACTTAAAAGCACACTCGGTTCACATTCAAAACATTGGGAATCGAATGCATATCATACTTGGCATTAGGCATCGAGCATGGAATCAAAGGATTAACTCTCTCACTAATGACTTTGGGCATATTGTGATCAAGCATTCTAAGATTTCTTGAGATCGTTTGGCATATAAGCATGCATGTCCAATTGCATTATCATGAGGTTTCTCTAGCTTATCCTCTTCAACAATCTCCACGAGACATTCTAGGCAATCCTTAAGGGATGAGAAGTATGTTTGAATAGCGAGTTTGTTGTTCCTTAGATGAGGAGGGACATATGTCACGAGATAAAGCATATTTATTACAAGTGAACCTTTGATACAACATTCTCCCCATTGGTCATTGGCATTTTCCTTTTACGACTTTTGATTCTCGATTTCCTTTTGCAATGAAGCTATTTGTTCGTTATTTTTGTTATGAGTGACTTTAATTGATTCAAATAACTCATTGAAATGACGTTTAACCTTTTCATTTTCTTCTAAAAACTTTCGTTTTCCTTTTGTAAAGCATTTACTAGGTTTTGAAGATGAAATGTTTGAAATTCGAGAATCTAAAGGAGGAGGCATTTGGGGACTGTCATATTGTTCGTTTGACCCTTTAGTTGAGAGATTTGGGCTTTCAACTTACGATTGTGTTGCTTGAGCTTGAACACATTCATCACGTTTGTTAATTTGAAAAAGCGCATCAAACTACGGAGCATCGATGATGTCTTGATATTTGAAGTTTTGACATTTTCTTTAAGATGTTGATATTTTAGTTGTAAATTAAAATACTCGACTTCTAGTTTAGAAAAATGTTTAACCAAATTGTCGTGATCATCGAGTTCAATTTTCTCGTTTAGTTTAGAATTAGATTTTTCAAGCTCAATGACACGATCATGGGAGACTTTCAAGGCAACAGATAGTTCATGAAATTTGGAAGCATTAATAGAGCATTTTGAGCGATGAAAAAATATCTTGAGCAACACATTCGGTAATAAGAGTCTCATTTAAGGTATCACAAGTTCTTTCTCTCAATCTCATTATATTTTAGTGCGCTCATAATCACTAACTTCAACAACCATTGCATCAAATTCCTTTTCCATTCCCTTGATATCGGTTCTATCCCTTTTAAGACTCTCAAAGTGATCTTTGGAGAAGTTTAAAGAAAGGCATGACCTCGGTTAAATAACATTCTTTCATTTGCTCAAAACCCTTTCTCCTTCCGTTATACCCGGTGGGTGTGATCCTTTTCTTGCAAGTTTTCTCAAAATCAACAAATAGTTGAAATATAACATATTGGCTAATTAAGGTCTTGCTTTTAGTGGCAATTTTTCTAGGAGCAAGATGCATTGGTGTATTAGGAGGATACACAGTCGCTCTAGGCATTTTCCAAAAGGGGGTTTGTTTCAACAATATTTTTAGCTTTACGTTTATCTAAATCCTTTTTCGAGAAAACTTGTTAAAGTCAACAATGTCGAGGCTTAAACATGTTCAAAGAAATCAGTTTTCCTTCTTGTAGTCATGGGGAGTGATAGTTATTTTTTCTCTTTGCATTTAGGGTTATCTAATTTTTGTTCATCCTTTCCTAGTGACTTCATCGATTTCTTATCTTCCTCGATTACACTCAAGCATAACTAGGTTTCATCTGGGTTTAGAATCTCATTTCCATCATAGATCGCACTTTGGTACTTTTGCTATCTTTCCGTACTCGGGGTTGGGTTTATCTATAATGGGAACACTATGCTTATCGCTTAGAACTCTATGTTTAGTGACCATGTGGCGATCTGAATGGTGTTTCCTTGTATGTACAAGCTTGTTTTCAAGCTTGTTTTCAAAGTTTTGAGTTAGAAAAGTCTCTCGAGTTTTGATTCCTTTGCATTAAATTCTTGTTTAAGCATTTTCACATTTTCTTGAAGTTCTTGTTTTTGCTTTTGTTTTAGAAAGTTTTTCTTGCAAGGAATTTAATTCTTGTTTCAATACTTCTTCTCTAAAGTTACTTTTCTAATGATGCGTGCTTGGTCATCCATTTCACGCTCGCGGTGGTCAACTCAAATTTTGCCGTTGTTCATAAATAGCAACACGTTCTTTATAAGCATTTAGTTCGAAATTACGAGAATCATCGAGCGCATGCGGTGTATTCATCGAAGACATAATCATTGTTGACTATGAAGATGCATCACTTGGTACACCTTCACTTTCACTTTGTTTCACGTATTGATCATATGGGATAATATCGATATACCCATATTTTCAACATTGATTCAATAGTTTCAATTGATTGTACTTTGTCATGCATCTGTTGCATCGGCATTATCGTATAGTTTAATACCTACGAGATGAGTTTGTCTTGGGATGGGCTAGCTAGTGGTGAAGAAGAGACCTTGGGAGAAACCATTGGAGAAATGCTAGCCATAAAAATTGTGTGTGCCGTGGGTCCATCATCCCATCAGTCGTATGCATCACGATCGCGACTTGAAAGCCATTCGATGATTGTGACCTAACTCCACAGAATAAATTTGCTCATCCATACGCATCATAGGTCTTGGCATTGCCCTCGGCCAAACAACAATTCCTCTTCATCCAGCGGCACCATTGTCACGAGCTTGTGCAGTGACATCTTATCTCGAAATGTCGGCGTGCATGGGCGCTTTGGAGATGTGCGGTTCCTTGCAATGTGTCCCTCACCACCGTTATAACATTTGATTGGCTTAGCTTGACCTTGGTTACCTTTCCTTCCTCGATTACGGTTGCCAACATAACCTCGGCTCCACCTCTTCCACGATCATCTTGTCTTTCTGGCTGGTTTGCACCGATCCTTCCATCTTTAGCGGTGGCTTGATTGTGTGGGTTAGATCTTTGATACGAGGTTGTTGTTGGTTTGTGGGAGAGGAATTCATGTTTTGACTAATTAGAAGAGCTAGTTGATTAATGAAGTTACCAGCGTGTGCATCGACATCGACTTGTTTGAACATAGGATCGAGGAATGAGTTTGTGATTACCATTACCCGGTATGACTTGTGATGCTTTGGTTGTGATTCCGATGTTTGAGTAGAAGGCGGTTGAGTCATTAGGCGAGCTTGTCTCTCCACTGGTTGGTTTTGAGCGATTGAGAATCAATTTTTCAAACATAGCATGTCTCTCATTACGAAGGAGGAAGGCATAGAGTTGCTCATAGTTGTATTCTTCAATCCTTTAGTGAGCTTCACGTGATGACAAACTTGCCATTGGGTTCATGTTGTTCTAAATTTTGAGTTCGGTGAATGTTAGGCATAGTCATTACGATGTTCCTCATGTCATTCACTAACTTATGAAATCTCACATAGTACTCATAGACATTCTCATCGGTTTCATCTTGAAGTGTTCAAATTCTTCATAGAGTTGGGATTCTCTGTCTTCCATAGTTAATTACGAACACGAGAGAAGCATCTTAACATTATCAGCTGCCTTTGCATCGGTGTTATGATTGATCGACTTGTAGATGTCTTTAGGAAGACCTTGAAGAACAATGTTTGAAGCCACGATATACGCATTCGAATCTCTTTTATCCTTATCACCAAAGCTCATCATACATTTTTAGTGCATCCATTCCGTAGCAGGAGTACCATCTTCATTAGTATCAAGTATGTCTCTAGTCGTCTCAACTCGATATGGTCCTTCATCAATGGATTTGAGAATGTTGACACCATTTTCCTTTCAGGCGATACAATCGATTCGTTGAGCCCAAGAATCGTAGTCGATTACATCAAGCATGGGTGGGCAGTATCGACCGGTTGCTTGAACATCCTTTACAGCGATGGAGATGATAGTAGGAACATTGGTAGACATGTTAACGAATAATCTGAGTTTTATAACTCTATGATTAAGCAGAAATAGATTCTTTCAGGGTTTTACTAAATCAAGAGAAAGCAGTAAACAATCACCCAGTCGCTAGAAGATAATGCACCAAGTCGCTAACATTATTCGCTACACCACTAAGTCGCTAGAGTCCCAGTAAGCTAGACAAATGCAGAGTCGCTAAGTAGTAACTCGCTAAGCCTCAGTCGCTAGCAAAATTTTGGCGACAATTAAGCTACTCAGTCGCTAAAGATACAAGTCGCTAAAGAGCAACTCGCTTCTGAGACCAGTCGCTACCACCAGTCGCTACCCGTGGTGGAGGTCCACTACTTGTCTTGTCAAATCGCTAGATCTAAGTCGCTGGGTCTAAAGCAGTAACTCGCTAGAAATTTGTAAAGCAAGTCGCTCTGAAGAAAGTAATCCATGAGTTAAGTCGCTAGCAAGAAAAACCACATAAACATCCTTTTCAGTCAAAAACAGCCCAAGCAAGATGATTTGAGCTTACCAAATGAAAACCTACACACTTGTGATGATTCTAAACATAAAAGTACTAACAAATCAAACTTTAAACACGAAATCAACCGAATGATGCAAAAACCACTAAACTTTTCAAACTCAAAAACCATAAAAACCACTAGAAATCCAAGATGTGCAAGATATGATCTAACCTTGGCTCGATACCAATTGTTAGATATAAGTTTTCACATACATCAAACCATAACACAAAGTGGGCGTATAAGTGGAATTCTAGAGATAGAAAGTTAGAGGTTTAGGAACAGTGAGAAAGTGAAAGATATTATTATGAGCTCCAACTCTCTACTTGGGAGGTAGAGTATTTATAATCTTACATAAATCGCCACACATGGTGTGGATCGGGCATCTGATGGGTAAAGACCACGTCCAAGTCCTCCACGGTGTTACAAAACTAAATACTACTTAACTTAAAAGAACTACGACTCTGGCTCTCTAGCGATTACATATACTTGAGGTGACCGAGCTCTTTAATACAGGAATTTCTAATTCCTAACACTATGGAAGGCAGGAGAATCACAACTCTATGAAGAATTTGAACACTTCAAGATGAAACCGGATGAGAGTGTCTATAAGTACTATGTGAGTTTCATAAGGCGGTGAATGATATGAGGAACATCGAATGACTATACTAACATTAATTTGAACTCAAAATTTGTGAACAACATGAATCCGAATAGGCACAAGTTTGTCACCTCTATGAAGCTCACTAAGGATTGAAGAATACAAACTATAAAGCAACTCTATGCCTTCCTCCTTGAGAATGAGAGACATCTTATGTTTGAAAAAATGATTCTGTCAGTTCAAAACCAACGAGGGAGAGACAAACTCATCTAATGACTCAGCGCCTTCTACTCGAACATCGGAATCACAACCAAACCTCACAAGTCATACCCATGGGTAATGGTAATCACAAACTCATTCATGATCCTATGTTCAAACAAGGCGATGTTGATGATGCGCGTGGGTAACATCATTAATCAACTAGCTCTTCGATTAGTCAAAACATGAATTCTCTCCTGAACCAACAACAACCTCGAGCGACATCTAACCCCACAATCAAGCTCTTTGTTAAGATGGGAGGATGGGTGGTGCAACGATTCGGAAAACAGTATGATCGGGGAAGAGGTGGAGGCTGGTAGAGTTATGTTAGTGTCGAGAATCGAGGAAGGAATGGTAATCAAAGGTCAAGCTAAGCGATCAAATGTTATAAGCGTGGTGGTGAGGACACATTGCAAGGGCGCACATCTCAAAACGTCCGAGAATCTTTGATTACTTCGGAGATAAGATCTCGGTTGCATATTTAGATTGATTTATAAAAATGCCTCCGGGACTTTGTGAAATTTCTAATCCCAAAAAAATGACATTTGTCCCATCATTGACATTTGAAATTTTGAACTCATTTCATTTGGCGATCGCATTCCATTGGGTGCATCGAGGCAAAAATAATATCATCAACATAAATTTGAACATGAATTAAATGTTTTCGACTTCACGGTGAACAATGTAGGATCAAGCTTGCTCCTTTGATGAATCCGGTTGATAGAAGAAACTTTGAGAGAGTATCATACCATGCCCTTGGAGCTTGCTTTAATAGTAAAGAGCCTTCTTCGAGCGATAAGCGTGGTAGGATGCTCTTGATTCACAAATCCTTGAGTTGGTGGCGTGAGCGACTTCTTTAAGATCTCCGTTCGAAATGCCGTCTTCATCCATCTAATAGACTACCATGTTCTTACTAGCGGCATTAGCGAAGATTACGATTGCCTCGATTCGAGCCACGGGGCAAAAGATTCTTCAAAGTCAATACCCTCCTCTTGGCGGTATCCTTTAGCAACTAATCGAGCCTTGTTCTTCAACACATCACCGTGCTCATCAAGTTTCACTTTGAAGATCCATTTAAGAGCAATAATCATAG
Source organism: Chrysanthemum lavandulifolium (assembly GCA_022545495.1). Classification (NCBI taxonomy): domain Eukaryota; kingdom Viridiplantae; phylum Streptophyta; class Magnoliopsida; order Asterales; family Asteraceae; genus Chrysanthemum; species Chrysanthemum lavandulifolium. Next base: position 142,711,924 of record CM040244.1, on the reverse strand, counting down.
CACGATCTGGAGCGGTACTAACTCCATACATCAAGTCGATCAAACTCATGAATTTCATCTTGCATGGCATTGGACCGACTATCTTCATTCATGGCGGTTTTAACATCCTTTGGTTCGATCTTAGATAGTGCGGAGTTGAAGAAGCACCATAAGGCATCGGTTGCAAGTTGTTTAGGGTTGATCTGGGACGAGAGGATTTCCAATGATGTTGTCTAATGGATGATCGTGAGTCCATTTTACGAGGTGTTCATGTGGCGGTTGTTGAGGCGGTGAGGTGGTGAGTCGATGTCTCTGAAGAATATGGTTACGATGATGATTCGAGAGTAGCAAATATGTTTTCAAATGGAGCATCTTGAGGAGTAGCAAAGGGATTAACTTCATCATTGATGCGAAACATTTCCATGATGAACATTTGAAGAATGATGATTTGTTGATGAGGCGAAGGATCGGTGACGGTGCTTATGACTTAAAGATATTGAGGCCGAGGATTGACTTCATTCACGGGAATATGAGCATTCTACATTGTAGGGATCAACACCTCATTAGTAATTGAATCATCTGGTTCATCAAACATAGGATCAAACAATTTCTTTAAATCATCTTGGTGGAGGTACATATGGAGTTTCTTGAGAAGAGTTTGGAACAAGGGATGAACCAATGGGACTGTTTTGAAGTCACGGGTCTGGAGTGGAGTGTCCGGGAGCCATTTGACCGGTCGACTCATCAAACGTATGCGTGAATTGTTTCCATGATATTTCGGGTTCTTTTGTTGTAGATTCGGTATCCCTTTTGTTTGAAGCATATCCTACAAATATTCCAATGTCGACTTTAGCCCTAAGTTTGCCTAAGTCTTGACCTTCATTAGTTGGATAACATGCACCAAACACACGAAGGAAAGAGATTAGGTTTTACTGTTGTGGACAAGTTCATATGGAGTTTTCCATGAGCGATTGTGAATCGAGAAACGATTTTGTGTAGCATGCGGTGGCAATAACTTGACCCGGAGAAACATTGGAACCTTTGAGTAAATCGGCATTTTTCTAAGCGGCTTCAACAAGTTCGATTTAGTCTTTCAACTTCACCGATTACTGTTGAGGAGTTCGTGGTACACTTCTTTGATGGTGATTCCAACGCTTTCATAGAATTCACTAAGTTGTTTGTTGACAAACTCGGTTCCATTATACATTATGATAATTCGGCGGTTTTGTTAAGGCGAACACTGCGGTTTGTTGATGAGTTTGATGATGATATCGGGAGTTTCATCCTTTGTCCTTAAGAACTTGACCCGGTGAATCTAGATTAATCATCGACCACAACTAACACATATTTCTTCCCAAAGATATTACGTACCTCATTGGTCCACATAAATCCATATGAATCATGAAGAACTTACGTAGCGAGTTAGTAGGTTTGGGTTTGTGGGCAAACTTTTGCTTTTACCCAATTGGCATCTTTGAACAAAGATGATCCTTTTCATACTTTAGTCTAGGTAAACCTACAACTAAGTCCTTTACGGAAAGATCGTTGATGGTGCGAAGTTCAAGTGATTGAGGCAGCGATGCCATAACCATGACTTTGTTTTTGAAGCCTTTGATAACAAGCGATTGGAGAAGCCCTCATCATGTCATCGATAGAGATGGTGTAAAGATTTGAGCCACGAGTTCCTTTTAGCAGTTCCTTACCATTAAGATCTCTAACAAAGCGGTATGTTTTAGAGGCTACTTCTAGATCGAATCACGAAATTGACAAGAGAGAGCAGTTATGACCTGAACCTTCCACATAGTAAACTCTAGAGATGACACTATCACCAACAACATAATCTCCATAACCCATAATACGCGAAATGATCATTACAGAATCTACTTGATCCGGTGAATACGCTCATGAAGTTCATGAGCCCGACGGTCTCCGGTCATATGCTTGGAGCGGCTGAGTCCGGTACCACGGAGCGATTTGAGCGATCTGCGGTTGAACCACAGACAAGAATGGATAAGCTGGATAATTGGGATCCCGTGCAAGAATGGGTTCCATTTGGTTAGTTACAATGGTTGGAACACCGCATCGAAATAGAAGCATTCATATCGAAAGTGAGGCAATGGAATCATTGTGAATAGATCGCGATACTAGTGTACGTATTAGCCACATTCACGGTGTGATCACTTCTTAAAGGAATAGTTCTACGGTAGGCATCCATTTCTAGTGGGCATTATCGATTAGTCTTATGACCAATGGTATCCAATAGAAGCCTATTTTCTTGAATGTTCTTCTGTGGGTTTCCTTTGTTTTCTAACTTTCTTCGTTTTGCCTTTTAGCCTTCTTAGCATGAATTTTAGCATTAACAATATTAAGCTGGACAATTAACATCATTAGGCGAACATTAACACCACATTCATGATTAGAAGCGAAATTCAAGCGAGACATTAGTACAAGGTTTGCAAATAGTATTAGAATTGAATTAATTACGATGCGCCTATGGCTAATACTAGAATCAACACGATTCGTTTTATTCGATTCAAACTTAAAGTTCCTAGATTGTTCTTCTACTCTTTTCCGATGCGCATTCTTAGCTTGCGAGGTCCTATCATTCCTTGTATTGTCTTGAGACTTTGACTGCTCCCTTTAATGTCATGATTACTCCTATAGAGAATGGGAACATTAGTTGGTTTTACTACTCTTTGCATCACTGTTTAGATGTCTTGGGATCTGAACTACATGCAGTGCACTAAGGTTCACTTTCTTAAAACTAAGTCTTGAGATTTGTACTCTAGAAGGCACACTGAGTTCTCTTTCTTAGCGTTGGCGGATCTGGAATCTGAACTACTTAAAGGCACACTACGGTTTCATTCAAAACATTGGGAATCGAATGCATATCATACTTGGCATTAGGCATCGAACATGGAATCAAAGGATTAACTCTCTCACCTAATGACTTTGGGCATATTGTGATCAAGCATTCTAAGATTTCTTGAGATCGTTTGGCATATAAGCATGCATGTCCAATTGCATTATCATGAGGTTCTCTAGCTTATCCTCTTCAACAATCTCAACAGACATTCTAAGCAATCCTTAAGAGATGAGAAGTATGTTTGAATAGCAAGTTTGTTGTTCCTTAGATGAGGAGGGACATATGTCATGAGACAAAGCATATTTATTACAAGGTGAACCTTTGATACACCATTCTCCCCATTGGTCATTGGCATTTTCCTTTTACGACTCTTGATTCTCAATTTCCTTTTGCAATGAAGCTATTTGTTCATTATTTTGTTCTGAGTGACCTTAATTGATTCAAATAACTCATTGAAATGACGTTTAACCTTTCATTTTCTTCTAGAAAACTTTCGTTTTCCTTTTGTAAAGCATTTACTAGGTTTTGAAGATGAAGCGTTTGAGAATGCGAGAATCTAAAGGAGGAGGCATTTGAGGAACTGTCATATTGTTCGTTTGACCCTTTAATTGAGAGATTTGGGCTTTCAACTTTTCGATCGTGTTGCGAGCTTGAATCTCATTCATCCGCGTTTGTTAATTTAAAGCGCATCAAACTCGGAGCATCGAAGATGTCTTGATATTTGAGGTTTTGACATTTTCTTTAAGATGTTGATATTTGAGTTGTAAATTAAAATGCTCAACTTCTAGTTTAGAAAATGTTTAACCAAATAATATTTGTAACACCCCAAAATCACAAAGTGACAGCGGAAGACTATTTGGGGTATTACTTAGAGGATCATAGTCACAAGTTATGAACAACGACTCTAAAGAGGCGTTTTAAATAAGAAGTTGTTACCATTTCATAAAATTCGGTGTTTTGGGAACACAAAGTAAAATACCACATGTTTGAAATTACATAAAAGATAGTTTTACGAAATGATAACTTTAATTGAAATATAACACCACTTCAGTGTCCCATGGCGTCCACTCACGCCTTCATGATATGCTAATTTGTACACGAGATGAGCATGCTTAAAAGGTCAACAAAATGTTGAGTGATATTCATAGGTTTAAATAATTAGTTGAACACAAGTAAAGATGATAATTGCTTGAATACAATCACCATGGAAAACATAGATTATTATTATGCACTAAGCTCATGACACCAAACTAGCGCATACACCTAATTCTTTGGTGTAAGTAATAATATTGCCCTCGAGAGATGGAATTGCCAATTCCATAGTTAACCAAATATAGTGCCCGGTTATTTCCGATAACCGAGTCGGAGTCGTTAATTCCCATAGTACTATCCACAATATTCGCGTTCACTGCAAGTGATTAATGGTTCATGATGTAAGGGACTTATGGCGAGCAACTTAGGCTATAATAATAATGATCGAGGTGACATCTGTTTAAGAAAGACTTGTGTTCTAGTTTATAGCATGCATCTCCTCGCGGGGTTTGAAATAAATAAGTAAAGCGAGGCTATGAACTCACCTTAGTAAGCGATATCAGTAGTAAAGAAATCAAGTAAGTGGTGCACGAGTACCGTCATCGCGACCTATAATTTATGTACCAATACTTTAATTAATACCTTTGTATTTTGACTTGGTAATATTCATGTATATATCAAAAGTTTAAATTATTTAGTGTATCGTTTATTATTGTACATGATTAACTTTGGCTCATGGAAGTACTTAGACACACACAAAAATATTAAAACAAATGAGTCGTGGGTTTGTCGTAACCGAAAGATGATGACGTACGAAAAATATCATAAATAAATAGTAACGTATTTAAAATACAAAAAACATCGCTTAAAATATATGTAATGGAAAAATAATAGTTTTATTATAATTGTAAAAATAAAATAAATTCCGTTTTATATGTTATAATTGTCTTTTAGAGAAATTGGGTATGACTTGTTTATATGTCAAAAATATATTTGATGATGAAATGTAAGAAATTATTATTGTTTTAAAATAAGTCTCGTTTTGTATGATTTAGAAGTTAATTGTATTTAGCTATCGTTTGTATCATGTTTATAAAATGAGACATCGTGAAATAATATTGGAAGAATAACGTCAAGGTAAGTGAGCGAGCAGTTGTGAGCAAAGGCGTGAGAAAGATCGAAAAGACAAGTAGCCGTAATATGTTTAGGATGACGACTTTCGTTATACTCTATGTTATTCGGTTTTACTTGTTTGTCTCACTTTATAAACCTTATGTTTGAGTTGTGTATTTCGTGTACATATCGATTTTGAAATGAATGAACATCAAATGGGCTTTGGCCCAACTCAAAGTCGAACCTCGCACCCATTGTGAGGAACAAGGAGGATAACATGTCTTGAGGTGTGGATTTGACATAGAAGCTAAACCTTGGTTCAAATCATAAGTGAAAAGGAGGAACAATGAGTACAGGCATAAAGATAGTTTGGGATAGGAGACTTCGTTGGAATCATGAGCTAGCAACAGAGACCCCTTGTTGGTCTTGAAAATCAGCGACAAACACTCCTTTTGTGTCATTCTTGAACCGGGAGGACAAACCATCCTAATTCTTGAAAATAACACACCCTTTTGATGGCCGTGTTGCGTGACTAAACACCCCTTTTGGGTGGCTGCGTGGCAGTGACTAAACACCCTTTGGGTGGCTGAAATAAGCGAAACAAACACCCGTTGTGGGCTGAATTCGCGACAAACAAACACACGTAAATGGTGCGGAAAAAGCGATGAACAAAAGCACTACATTGAAATTTGTAAAATCGTTTTCAAAACACAATCTTAACGAGGTCTCGTTACCACAAACGATACTCAATTAAACCACGGGGACAAGCAAAGAAGTAAGTCAAAAAGGTAAGCCAATACAAGCACGATATTTCCTTTTAAGTTCAAGTCACAAAACCATTATGATGCCGACACGGGTACATCAAGCCAAAAAGAAAACACATTGGGAGGAAGGAGTGAAATTTTGAAACTATCCAAAGACCAACCACTGTGGTCGAACCACAGTGGGTTTCAACTCCACTCGAACTCAAGCATAATCCAATTCGAATATACCTTAAACCCAAATCGATAAGCCATAAAAATAAACTAAGCACTTCCATTTTTCGAGCCAATGTACACCAAGATTTACCACTATTTCATTACTCATTTAAACCGTTTCGAGTTGCACTTCTTAGCGATTTTTACATTTTCGACCATAGATTCAGCGAGAAAGTCAAAATTCATCTCGGACACTTTAACAATTTTCTACCGGTTTGAACAAGATTTATAAACTCGTGGGTATGACTTGTCGATAAACCACAACATGACCATAACCCATTACTTTACAACAAAGACTCATGATTTTGACCCCAACATGAATCTACTAACACTCCGGAAAATGGTTTTCAAATCTTCACCACAAACTACAAACAATCAAAACCATTCACCAAGAATATTTATACATGACAAGGGTTTCATCATTTTAACCCAAAACAAGTATGATTCGAATTTTTATTATTTTAACCAACGTCAAGATTTAAACCAAATCAAGAATACAAAAGATTAATGTTAAAAACTAAAGTGAGAAACATGAAAACCAAGAAAACCTTACAACGAAGACCTTCCACGAAGATGATATCAGAGAATCTGAACCCAAGCGATGAGACCAAGCGTCTTCAATATTAAAACAAACTTACTTTTAGTTTATGTGAAAGTAGAATGAGTAAGTGTGTGTGAGCTCTTGAGACTCATGGTTTAAATAGAAGTAGAAGGGAAGGTTGTTGCTTGTCCTTCGAGGTGGGGGTCGATTAAGGGCCTTCTTTGGGTAGCGATACAAGATCTTCACGTGGTCTTCCTGGTGGTATCCTCAACCGTGGTCCAAAGAGGACAAGAGAGTCCTTGGTTTGTCGATTTGCTTCATGGGATAAGCCAAATGATATCTACTCTTGGTTTGGAGTTGTGTAAGGTGTTGGGAAGGAGTTTGGAGGTTATCTATCTTTGGAGTGGGGAGGCGGCGTTTGAGGGGGAGAAGAAAGAGCGAATATGGTGGAGGGGTGAGTAGCGGTTTTTGAGATTAGGTCGGGAAAGAAGAGGGGGCGTGGGGTTGGGGATAAGGTTTGTTTTATTTTTTTTGAAATTAGTATTGGTTATTAATAGATAGGTTGTGAATATTTATTTGTTGTGTATTATTTTAGGTATTAGATGTATTTTGGCACTCCGTTGTTAGCTCGTAAATGCATAACTTTAAGCAGAAAAAGTTATATTATTTATTTTTACGGACACGTCATAAATAAAGCGACATGATGATGTAATTTAGATTTTATTAGTTCGCTTTTATTTCTTCGTTTTCTTTTATTTTATTTTGAGTGCGGCGTGCGGACTCATAAGACAAGAAAATATTTCTTGTGAGGCGATTTAAAATCGGTAAAGATCGAGCATAATTAAATAAGACTACTCGGATAGGCATAAATTTTATGCAAGAAAAGATGAAATGTACATGCTAAAATGCTCAATTTAGATCAAATAAATTTGATAAACAGTCTAGTTCATAAATATGAAGATTTAAAATAGCGAAATTTTCCGGTGACTACGATTACCAACCCCTAAGAGAATTCCGTCCGAAATTTTAGTTTCTGATGGTTGTCGGAGTTGGATTAGCAAGCAGATGTGGGTACTTAACACGCATGGTGTCTTCGGCTCCCACGTGTACTCGGTCCTCTCTTGGGTTCCATCTAACCTTGGCGATAGGGATGCGACTTTGCTTAAGTCGCTTGACTTCCTATCCATGATTTCAATTGGTTCTTCGACAAAGTTGAGCTTGTCATCGAGCTTAATCTCTTTTAGTGAAACAACAAGAGATTCATCCGACAAGCATTTCTTGATTTGAGGCGTGAAAGGTAGGATGAACTCTACTAAGTTCTTAGGGAGATCAAGTTTGTAAGCAACGGGCGATTCTTTCGAGAATCTTGAAAGGGCCAATGTATCGAGGATGTAGCTTTCCTCGTTTTCGAATCGAACCTTTCCTTTCCAAGGTGATACTTTCAACATAACTCGATCACCGACTTGAAATTCCATGGGTTTCCTTTAACATCGGTAACTCTTTTGTCGATCTCTAGCGACTTGAAGTCATTGGCAATTTGTACAATCTTCTCGGTTGTCTCTTGGACAAGTTCGGGTCGATGAGTTGGGCATCTCCAACTTGACCCAACAAACGGGTGATCGACACTTTCGACCATAAAGTGCCTCGAATGGGCTGCCTTGATGCTCGCGTGGTAACTATTGTTGTAGGAGAATTACGCATAGCGGTAGTGTTTATCGACCTTTTCCAAAGTCGATCACATGAGCTCGAAGCATGTCTTCCAAGGTTTGGATAGTCCTTTCACTTTGGCCATCGGTTTGAGGATGATATCGGTACTCATATCAAGCAGTACCTAAGGCCTTTTGAAGAGATTTCGAAGTGTGAAGTAAAGCATTATCACGATCGAAATGATGGAAATTGGTACTCCATGACGAGATACAATTTCCTTAGGTATAGTTGAGCAAGGGTTTCCATTTCATCATTTTCCTTGATGGGTAGGAAATGGCGGTTTGGTAAAGCGATCAATGATGACCCAAATGGTGTCGTAACCTCTAGCGGTCTTTGGTAGTTTGGTTATGAAGTCCATAGTGATTCTCTCCCATTTCAAAGCGGGAGTTGAGGTTGAGTTAACAATCCGGAAGGTTTTGACATTCGGCTTTGACTCGAGAACGGTGAGACATTTCCCAGCGTCGTTGCAATTTGACTTTCATGTTTGGCCACCAATAAAGCTTCTTGAGATCTTGGTACATTTGTCGGATCCGGGTGAATGGAATATTTAGACTTGTGAGACTCATGCATAATGAGTTCCGTATTCCTCCACAAAGTGGTATCCAACTTCTATCGCCAAAACATAAGGTTCCATCCGATCTTTGCACAAAACCGTTCTCGTTTCCGGCATTCCAAAGATTCTCTCGTTGGGACGGTTTCGGGTTTGAGAGCTTGACTTGAGCCTCAAGGATTTTTGATGGAAGGGTGACTTAATTGTCATTCCCAAGGATCTTACTCGAAGAGGTTTAGGTCGATCCTTTCGACTAAGAGCATCGACTCGACATTTGCTTTTCGGGTGATAGCAGTTTCACGATCGTAATCACTAAGCAATTCTAGCCATCGGCGTTGTCGCATGTTTAACTCCTTTTGATCGAGAATGTGTTGGAGACTTTTATGGTCGGTAAACACCGTACATAGTTCCATATAGGTAATGTCTCCATATCTTGAGGCGAAAACCACGGCTCCCAATTCCAAGTCATGGGTAGTGTAGTTCTTTTCGTGAGTTTTGAGTTGTCGTGAAGCATAGCGATCACCTTGTTTCTTTGCATCAATACCGCACCTAACCCTAGGTGGGATGCATCGTGATGAACCATAAAATCTTCCACTCCATCGGGTAAGGCTAAAATGGGGGCTTCACAAAGCTTTTGTTTCAAGAGTTGAAGGCTAACTCTTGTTTCTCTCCCGATTAAAGTTTTTCTTTTACAGGTTAGCTCAGATTAGAGGTTTAGCGATTTTGAAAATCCTTGATAAATCTTGATAATAACCATAAGACCCAGAATTGGCGTATCTCGGTAGGGGTAGTAGGGGCGACCAATCTTTGGTGACTCGATTTTGAAGGATCAACATGAAGACCATTACTATCTATCACGTGACCAAGGAATTGAACTTTTGAATCCGAAGTCGCACTTGGAAAATTTAGTATCTGATTCTTCTTTCTTGAGTAGCTCTAGGATGGCTTTCAAGTGTTCGCATGCTCTTCCTTGTTGCGGAATAGATGAGAATGTCGTCAATGAACACAATCACAAATTTGTCCAAGTAGGGTTTACAAACTCGGTTCATCGGGTCCATAAATCTGATAGGTGCATTTGTCGAACCAAATGGCATCACTTGGAACTCATAGTGGCCGTATCGTGTTCGAAAGCGATCTTGAATATCCTCCTCTCTAACCCTTAGTTGATGGTAACGGATCTCAAATCAATCTTTGAGTAGGCGCTTGACCACTTGCGGTTGGTCAAACAAATCATCAATCCTAGGCAATGGATAGCGATTTTTCACCGTTAGTTTGTTCAACTCTCGGTAATCAATACACATCTGAAAAGATCCGTCCTTCTTTTGACAAATAAGGCCGGAGCTCCCAAAGCGAAGAACTTCGGTCGAATGAATCCTTTTGGACGAGTTCTTGAAGTTGGTCGGAAAATTCTTGTAGTTCGGAAGGTGCCAATCTATAGGGTGCTCGTGCCACGGATGCCGCTCCGGCACTAGCTCGATTTGGAATTCTACTTGCGAATAGGAGGAAGGCCGGGCAAGTCTTGAAATACTTGGGAAAGTCCCTAGCCAGGGGCGTCTTTTAGTTGTTTCTCGTCCGCTTCCTTCTTCTCCATTACTTGTGCTAGAAAAATGTGGCATCCTTTTCTATGTACTTCGATAAGTTTAGCTTGCGAGATGATGTTCAATCGGGTCTTACTACGATTACCGAATGATTAGAGTTTCGCCATCGAGAGGAATGTGAGCGACTTTCTCGTCACATATGATTTCTTGCGATTCTTGGATAGCGATCCATGCCAATGGCGACATCGAAGCTACCGAGTTGAATAGGCATAAGGTCTATATCGAGCGGGTGATTTGATAAGGATAGGTTGCAACCTCGAAGGATAGTGTTAGTTCCTACTATTTTCCATCGGCTAGCTCTACTTCATAAGTGGTATCTAGGGTAGTTGGGGTGACTTTTAACAAAGGTGCAAACTTAGAAGACACAAAGCTTTTGTCGGCTCGAGAATCAAATAACACTTTAGCTAAATGATGGTTGAGTGAAAAGCGTGCCCGTAACGACATCCGGGTTCTCTTGTGCATCTCCATCTCCTAGCACATAAGCTCTTGCCCTAGCAGGGGTTGTTGTTGAGTTATTGTTGTTGTTGTTCCGTCTGACTTTGGGCATCTACTCTTGACATGTCCGACTTCTCGCATCAAAGCAAGTTATCCCAATAGGTTGAAGGTTACCTCCGATGGCGAGGGCTTCGACAATCCTTGTGGGTATGGCCCACCTTGTTACACTTTCCACACTTAATGGTACAACGTTCCACATGATGCGGGTTGCATCGAGTGCACAAAGGTGTGGTCGGCGTAGCCTCTTCCGATGGCGGGGTAGCGACATAAGCCCTCGCAACTTCTTGTCTCTTGTGGTGGTTGTTTGGTTTTGGTGGTATGAGTTGGGATTGTTGTTGCGGTGTTGATTGTGATTATTCGGCCTTGGTTGTTGTTATTCTGGTTATTGTTGTGATGGAAAGAGTTGTTGTGATGGAAGTTGTTTGAAGTGTTGCCTCGGCGGTCATCAAATTTCCTCTTGTTGTCATTGTTGCCTTGCGGATCCATGTTTCAAGACTTGATCCATGAGTTGATAGAAATCGTGATCACTTCCTCCACGGTCTTGGGCTTTGATGCGATAACATTGCCCTCAATGTTTGGGGTAATCCCCGATGAGATTCTCGACAACTTAACCTCATCGAAACCATGGAAGGGCATAGAGCTTTCAATTCTTGGGCGCTTGAAGTAGGTTTGAGATCATTGCCCTTAGTAGTCGGATGGTAGAACTCATCTTCAAGTTTCTTGATCTCGGTCCTTGGGCGATGTTGCTTCATCATCAATTGCTTTAGTTCGGTCCAGTGGTTTTGTAGGCTTCCTCCATGCCAATAGGTTGGGCATGAGCCTTCCACCAAGACAATGCATCTTCGATAGAGTACCGGTAGCAAACTTCACCTTGCAATCTTCGAGCAATCACTTAGAAGAAACACGGTTCGGATCTTTCAAACCAATGGATAAGGCCATGACGCCTTGTTCCTTTAAAGAAAGTAGGTTTGCAATTCATGAACTCTTTGTATCCGCATTTGCGATTCACCACGACTTGATTCGGTTGGCTTGATTTGGGGCTTCATTTGTTCGGTGCCTCGGCGGTCTTGCAAAAGCGACACCAATTTCATTGTAACTAGCCTCCGAATTGCTTAGGGGTCATCTCGGGAGTTTGAGTAGGAGTAGAGGTAGTTCTTGTTCTTGCCATTTTCTAAAACATACACTCAGTTCGAGAATCATTCAACATAATTGTGAATTATTATAAAATGGTTTCATAATAGTCAAGATCTTCACATTACATCAATAGAGTATAATCATCATAAGAAAGAATCACAATATGTTAGAACCACATAAGAGAATATATAAAAATGATCACTTGATTCACATAAATCGATAAATAGGAAGATCATCATACATAAGAATATCAAGAAACAACAACCATAATGCCATAGGTTCACCATCCATACATGGTGATACAATACCATACAATGTCACATAAATAGCTTGTTCGATAGTTTACAAAACATGCGAATACAAAGCCTACATTAGTGCCGCATGCGGCGAGGCTAAGGTACTAGGAAAACTAAATAGATGAATCACTAATCTAGAAATTTGTCGGGTGTGCCCCTCAATCGTGACTGTGGGTCACGGACTAGCTACATGACTCATCCGCCTCTTTATCTCGTGCCTCCAATCTACGCTCCAAAGCGTGCTGTACGAGTCTCCATGATAATCATCCTCTCCATTGTCGTCGCGCAACTCCCTCAATATCTCGGCTCGTCCGTGGTCTAATAGTATGTCGACTCCATCCTCCTCTCTAACATTGTAGCTCCGCTAGCTCTCTCTCACAGGCACCAATCCTATCAAGTGCTCTCTAAAAGTCGTGGCCCTCCGTTAAGGGCTCTCGACCTCATCCTCGATGTTCTCGTCGTACCAGCGGAACCTCATCAACAAATGCCACAACATCCTCGGTGATCCTCATTTCGCGACACTCAGGCGACTAACAGCGGAATGGTATGATGAAGGGGTTCTCCGTGACGGGAGAGTCTCGGCGACAAGCGGGTGCTCTCCAAGCTCCAGCGGTGCTAGGTGCGCCTCCTCGACCTCCGCGACTAATGGTGGCATCATGTAAGACCAGCGTCTAGCATCGACCCTCCACGGGCTCTCGGCTCGGAGGTAGCAAACATAGCACGGTAATATGGGTTAGAAGGTGCGGGTGAGATGGACTCTCTCCCGAGATGTCGTCGGTCGGTGTGCATCATCAAGGTGATGATGCGGGAGTGAGGATGGAACCGATGCGATGGTAGTCGATAAATGAATGTGGTAGGTGGTGGTAGTGGTGCAGCGGTATGAGTGGTGGTGCGGTGCGGTGATGGTGGAAGCGAGAGGATGATGGTATGTCGGATGGTGGAATGAAAGTGATGGGTGCCTCGCTCGTTTCGGCGGTATGCATAAAGTAGCACCATCCTCGCGGTAGCGAATGGTCGACCAAATGGCGGCGGGCTCGTGGGGTTTGAGAACCCTAGCTCGCCGCCGCCTTCGGCGAATAGGCGGTGGTGATGGGCAAAAGATAGAAGACGGAATCGGTGGATGGTGTGTACGGGACATAACATCGGAGGGTGATAGCCACTATTGTGACTCAAATATCATCATAAGTGGGGGACCAAAAGGCAGGCGGTGCTCGGGTGTGGTCAAAGCGGTGGTGTGACAACGACTTCACCCTCCTCGAAGGTTCGATCTCGGAAGACATAGGTGTGATGAGGCCGGTGCCAAGGGGTAGAGGCAGAGGACATAGTATCCTCCATCTCCTTTGTCGGAGGTCAGTCGATAGGGTGAGTGGCGATCGACATGAGTGCTGTAACAACCGAAAGAAAAATGTGCACTTATAAGTAAATAAAGTCATGCGATAAATAAGTTTTAGTTAGTCGCGCATAATACGCCACGCAAATCTAAATGCCTAACTAAATGAAAGCTAGCATTTATAAGTTTTTATCATGCAAGTTTTAGTAGTTATGTACTATCCGCTAAGCGAATCTCATACATGCAATCGGACGAAGTAGGCGCGGAGGACATGAAGTGGTGGTGTAAAGCGGTCCATTTGAAAGCGTGGTTATAGTCCAATTTGTTTTGAAAATACAAGTTGGTTCTCTATAACCTAGGCTCTTGATACCAATCTGTAACACCCCAAAATCACAAAGTGGCGGAGGAAGACTATTTGGGGTATTACTTAGAGGATCATAGTCACAAGTTATGAAAACGACTCTAAAGGCGTTTTAAAATAAGAAGTTGTTACCATTTCATAAAATTCGGTGTTTTGGGAACACAAAGTAAAATACCACATGTTTGAAATTACATAAAAGATAGTTTTACGAAATGATAACTTTAATTGAAATATAACACCACTTCAAGTGTCCCATGGCGTCCACTCACGCCTTCATGATAGTCTAATTTGTACACGAGATGAGCATGGCAAAAGGTCAACAAAATGTTGAGTGATATTCATAGGTTTAAATAATTAGTTGAACACAAGTAAAGATGATAATTGCTTGAATACAATCACCATGGAAAACATAGATTATTATTATGCACTAAGCTCATGACACAAACTAGCTGCATACACCTAATTCTTGGTGTAAGTAATAATATTGCCCTCGGAGATGGAATTGCCAATTCCATAGTTAACCAAATATAGTGCGCCCGGTTATTTCCGATAACCGAGTCGGGTCGTTAATTCCCATAGTACTATCCACAATATTCGCTCACTCATAGTGATTAATGGTTCATGATGTAAGGGACTTATGGCGTGCAACTTAGGCTATAATAATAATGATCGAGGCGACATCTGGTTTAAGAAAGACTTGTGTTCTAGTTTATAGCATGCATCTCCTCGCGAGGTTTGAAATAAATAAGTAAAGGCGAGGCTATGAACTCACCTTAGTAAAGCGATATCCGAGTAGTAAAGAAATCAAGTAAGTGGTGCAGAGTACCGTCACGACCTATAATTTATGTACCAATACTTTAATTAATACCTTTGTATTTTGAGTTGGTAACATTTATATATACCAAAGTTTAAGTTATTTATGTGTATCGTTTATTATTGAATATGATTAACTTTGGCTCATGGAAGTACTTGAACACACAAAAATATTAAAACAAATGAGTCGTGGGTTTGTCGTATGTAGGAAGATGATGCGTCTGAAAAATATCATAAATAAATAGTAACGTATTTATATTATAAAGGCGTGGTTTAAATATATAAGAAAAGTAATAGTTTTATTATAATGGTGAAAATAAAATAAATTCCGTTTTATATGTTATAATTGTCTTTTAGAAAAATAGGTATGACTTGTTTATATGTCAAAAATATATTTGATGACGAAATGTAGGAAATTATTATTGTTTTAAAATAAGTCTCGTTTTGTATGATTTAGAAGTTAATTGTATTTAGCTATCATATGTTTATAAAATGGGACATCGTGAAAATAATATTGGAAGAATATCGTCAAAGTAAGTAAGCGAGCTAGTTGTGAGCGAGGCGCGGAAAGATCAAAAGACAAGTAGCCGTAATATGTTTAGGATGACGACTTTTGTCATACTTAATGTTATAAACTTTACTTGTTTGTCTCACTTTATAAACCTTATGTTTCGATTGTGTATTTTGTGTACATATCGATCTTGAAATGAATGGACATCAAATGGGCTTTGGCCCAACTAGTCGAGAATGTATTTTAGACACAAGGAATAAAGTCGACCAAGGTGTGGCCATGTCTTCGAGACCGAACCAAGCATAAATCATAAGTGAAAAGGACCAAAGGTGGTGAGGCATAAAAGATAGTTTGACACAAGGAGACTTAAGGTGGAATCATGTACGCCAAGGACATGAGACCCTTTTGTTGGGGCTGAAAATAGGCGTAACAAACACTCCTTTCTGTGTCGTTCTTTGAACCGGGAGGACAAACCAGCCCTTTTGACGGATTCTTGAATCATAACGCACCTGTTTGGTGGCGTGTTGCGTGATTAAACACCCCTTTTGGGTGGCTGCGTGGCGTGACTAAACACCCTTTGGGTGGCTGAAAATAAGCGAAACAAACACCCGTTGTGGGCTGAATAAGTAGCAAACAAACACACCTAAATGGTGCGGAAAAGCGATAAACAAAAGCACCACATTGAAATTTGTAAAATCATTTTCAAACACAATCTTAACGAGGTCTCGTCACAACAAGCGATACACAATTAAACCGGGGACAAGTAAAGTAAGTTGAAAAGGTAAGCCAATACAAGCACGATATTTCCTTTTAGGTTCAATTCACAAAACAATTATAACGACGACACGGGTACATCAAGCCAACAAAAGACACATTGGGAGGAAGGGTGAAAGTTTGAAACTATCAAAAAAAGAAACTAACCAACGTGGTCGAACCACGGTGGGTTTCAACTCCACTCGAACTCAAGCATAATTCAATTCGAATATATTAAGAGCAATAATCATAGCGCGATCTGGCGGTACTAACTCCGCATCAGTCGATCAAACTCATGAATTTCATCTTGCATGGCATTGGACGACTATCTTCATTCATGGCGGTTTTAACATCCTTTGGTTCATCTTAGATGATCGAGTTGAAGAAGCACCATAAGGCATCGGTTGCAAGTTGTTTTAGGGTTGATCTGAGACGAGAGGATTTCCAATGATGTTGTCTAATGGATGATCGTGAGTCCATTTTACGGGTGTTCATGTGGCGATTGTTGAGGCGGTGAGGTAGTGAGTCGATGTCTCTGAAGAATATGGTTACGATGATTGGAGGCAGCAAATATGTTTTCAAATGGAGCATCTTGAGGAGTAAAGGGATTAACTTCATCGTTGATGCGAAACATTTCCATGATGAACATTTGAAGAATGATGATTTGTTGATGAGGCGGAAGGATCGGTGACGGTGCTGACTTAAAGATATTGAGGCGAGGATTGACTTCATTCAGGAATATGAGCATTCTACATTGTAGGGATCAACACCCATTAGTAATTGAATCATCTGGTTCATGAACATAGGATCAAACAATTTCTTTAAATCATCTTGGTGGAGGTACATATGGAGTTTCTTGAGAAGAGTTTGGAACAAGGATGAACCAATGGGGCTGTTTGAAGTCAGGTCTGGTTTGGAGTGTCGAGGCCATTTGACCGGTCGACTCATGAAGCGTAGCGTGAATTGTTTCGTGATATTTGGGTTCTTTTGTTGTAGATTCGGTATCCCTTTTGTTTGAAGCATATCCTACAAATATTCCAATGTCGACTTTAGCCCTAAGTTTGCCTAAGTCTTGACCTTCATTGGTTGGATAACATACCAAACATGAAGGAAGAGATTAGGTTTTACGTTGACAAGTTCATAGTTTTTCCATGAGCGATTGAATCGAGGAAACGATTTTGTGTAACTGTATGCGGTGGCAATAACTTGACCCGGAGAAACATTGGAACCTTTGAGTAAATCGGCATTTTTCTAAGCGGCTTCAACAAGTTCGATTTAGTCTTTCCGCTACACCGTTGTTGAGGTTAAGTGTACGCTTCTTTGATGGGTGATTCCAACGCTTTCATAAATTCACTAAGTTGTTTGTTGACAAACTCGGTTCCATTATACATTATGATAATTACGGCGGTTTTGTTAAAACGAACACTGGTTTGTTGATGGAGTTGATGATGATATCGAGGTTTCATCCTTTGTCGCCAGAACTTGACCCGGTGAATCTAGATTAATCATCGACCACTAACACATATTTCTTCCCAAAGATATTACGTACCTCATTTGGTCCAATCCATATGAATCATGAAGAACTTACGTGCGAGTTAGTAGGTTTGGGTTTGTGGGCAAACTTTGCTTTACCCAGTTGGCATCTTTGAACAGATGATCCTTTTCATACTTTAGTCTAGGTAAACCTACAACTAAGTCCTTTACGGAAAGATCGTTGATGGTAGAAGTTCAAGTGATTGAGGCAGCGATGCCATAACCATGACTTTGTTTTGAAGCCTTTGATAACAATGATTGGAGAAGCCCTCATCGTGTCATCGATAGAGATGGTGTAAAGATTTGAGCCCGCGAGTTCCTTTTAGCAGTTCCACCATTAAGATCTCTAACAGCGGTATGTTTTAGAGGCTACTTCTAGATCGAATCACGAGGAATGACAAGCGGAGAGCAGTTATGATTGAACCTTCCACATAGTAAACTCAGAGATGACACTATCACCAACATAATCTCCATAACCCATGTATGAAATGATCATTTGAATCCATGATCCGGTAAATACGCTCATAAAGTTCATGAGCCCGACGGTCTCCGGTCATATGCTTGGAGCGGCTGAGTCAGTACCACGAAACGATGAAACGTCTGCGGTTGAACCACAGACAAGAATGGATAAGCTGGATAATTGGGATCCCGACAAGAATGGGTTCCATTGGTTAATTACAATGGTTGGAACACCGCATGAAATAGAAGCATTCATATCGAGAAAGTGAGGCAATGGAATCATTGTGAATAGATCCGATACTAGTGTACGTATTAGCCACATTCGGTGTGATCACTTAGCAAGGAATAGTTCTACGGTAGGCATCCATTTCTAGTGGGCATTATCGATTAGTCTTATGACCGGTATCCAATAGAAGCCTATTTTTGAATGTTTCTTCACGTGGGTTTCCATTTTCTAACTTTCTTCGTTTTGCCTTTTAGTATTCTTGCATGAATTTTAGCATTAACAATATTAAGCTGGACAATTAACATCATTAGAACATTAACACGTTCATGATTAGAAGCGAATTCACGAGACATTAGTACAAGGTTTGCAAATAGTATTAGAATTAATTAATCGCCTATGGCTAATACTAGAATCAACACGATTAGTTTTATTCGATTCAAACTTAAAGTTCCTAGATTGTTCTTACTCTTTTCCGGTGCATTCTTAACTTGCGAGTCCTATCATTCCTTGTATTGTCTTGAGACTTTGACTGCTCCCTTTAATATCATGATTACTCCTATAGAGGGGAACATTAGTTGGTTTACTACTCTTTGCATCACTGTTTAGATGTCTTGGGATCTGAACTTCACAGTGCACTAAGGTTCACTTTCTTAAAACTAAGTCTTGAGATTTGTACTCTAGAAGGCACACTTAGTTCTCTTTCTTAGCGTTGGCGGATCTGGAATCTGAACTATAAAGGCACTACGGTTTCATTCAAAACATTGGGAATCGAATGCATATCATACTTGGCATTAGGCATCGAACATGGAATCAAAGGATTAACTCTCTCGCTAATGACTTTGGGCATATTGTGATCAAGCATTCTAAGATTTCTTGAGATCGTTTGGCATATAAGCATGCATGTCCAATGCATTATCATGAGGTTTCTCTAGCTTATCCTCTTCAACAATCAACAGACATTAAAGCAATCCTTAAGAGATGAGAAGTATGTTTGAATAGCAAGTTTGTTGTTCCTTAGATGAGGAGGGACATATATGCGAGACAAGCATATTTATTACAAGGTGATTTGATACACCATTCTCCCCATTGGTCATTGGCATTTTCCTTTTACGACTCTTGATTCTCAATTTCCTTTTACAGTAAATTGTTTGTTCATTATTTTGTTCTGAGTGACCTTAATTGATTCAAATAACTCATTGAAATGACGTTTAACCTTTCATTTTCTTCTAGAAAACTTTCGTTTTCCTTTTGTAAAGCATTTACTAGGTTTTGAAGATGAAGCGTTTGAGTGCGAGAATCTAAAGGAGGCATTTGAACTGTCATATTGTTAGTTTGACCCTTTAATTGAGAGATTTGGGCTTTCAACTACGATCGTGTTGCGCGAGCTTGAATCATTCATCCGCGTTTGTTAATTGGCGCATCAAACTACTGGAGCATCGAAGATGTCTTGATATTTGAGGTTTTGACATTTTCTTTAAGATGTTGATATTTGGTTGTAAATTAAAATGCTCGACTTCTAGTTGAAAAATGTTTAACCAAATTGTAAGTGATCATCGAGTTCAATTTTCTCGTTTAGTTTAGAATTAGTTTTTCAAGCTCAATGACACGATCATGGGAGACTTTCGGGGCCGCGGATAGTTCATGAAATTTGGAAGCATTAATAGAGCAATTTGAGCGATGAAAAAATATCTTGAGCAACATTCGGTAATAAGAGTCTCATTTAAGGTATGCAAGTTCTTCCTCTCAATCTCATTATATTTTAATGCACGCTCATAATCCTTTGTAACACCCCAAAATCACAAAGTGACGGTGGAAGACTATTTGGGGTATTACTTAGGGATCATAGTCTAAGTTATGAAAAGCGACTCTAAAGGCGTTTTAAAATAAGTAGTTACCATTTCATAAAATTCGATGTTTGGGAACACAAAGTAAAATACCACATGTTTGAAATTACATAAAGATAGTTTTACGAAATGATAACTTTAATTGAAATATAACACCACTTCAGTGTCATGGCGTCGCTCCAGCATGAAAGTCTAATTTGTACACGAGATGAGCATGCTTAAAAGGTCAACAAAAATGTTGAGTGATATTCATAGGTTTAAATAATTAGTTGAACACAAGTAAAGATGATAATTGCTTGAATACAATCACCATGGAAAACATAGATTATTATTATCTAAAGCTCATGACACTGCACTAGCGCATACACCAATTCTTTGGTGTAAGTAATAATATTACTCGAGAGATGGGTGCAATTCCATAGTTAACCAAATATAGTGCTTGGTTATTTCCGATAGGCGAGTGAGTCGTTAATTCCATAGTACTATCCACAATATTCGCGTTCACTCATGATGATTAATGGTTCATGATGTAAGGGACTTATGGCGAGCTGACTTAGGCTATAATAATAATGATCGAGGCGTACATCTGTTTAAGAAAGACTTGTGTTCTAGTTGCATGCATCTCCCTGGGGGTTTGAAATAAATAAGTAAAAGGCGAGGCTATTCACCTTAGTAAGCGATATCAGTAGTAAAGAAATCAAGTAAGTGGTGCAGAGTCTGTCAGCGACCTATAATTGTATACAGATGCTAATTAATACCTTTGTATTTTGACTTGGTAATATTCATGTATATATCAAAGTTTAAATTATTTAGTGTATCGTTTATTATTGTACATGATTAACTTTGGCTCATGGAAGTACTTAGACACACAAAATATTAAAACAAATGAGTCGTGGGTTTGTCGTGTAGAAAGATGATGACGTCTGAAAATATCATAAATAAATAGTAACGTATTTAAAATACAAAAAACATCGCTTAAAATATATGTAATGGAAAAATAATAGTTTTATTATAATTGTAAAAATAAAATAAATTCCGTTTTATATGTTATAATTGTCTTTTAGAGAAATTGGGTATGACTTGTTTATATGTCAAAAATATATTTGATGACGAAACGTAAGAAATTATTATTGTTTTAAAATAAGTCTCGATTTGTATGATTTAGAAGTTAATTGGATTTCGCTATCCGTTTGTATCATAAGCTTGTAAAATGAGATATCGTGAAATAATATTAAATAACGTCAAGGTAAGTGAGCGGCATCTTGAGTGAACAAAGTGAGAAAGATCGAAAAGCAAGTAATCGTGACACGTTTAAAAATGACAATTTCGTTATACTCTATGTTATTCGGTTTCTATATGTTTGTCTCACTTTATAAAGCTTATGTTGAGTTGCAACTCGTGTACATATCATTTCCGCAGCCGAATGAACATCGAATGGGCTTTGGCCCACTGAAATCGAACCAAACGCACCCATTGTGAGGAATAAAGGAGGATAACATGTCTTGAGAAGATTTGACATAGAAGCTAAATACTTGGTTCAAAACAGGTGGGAGAAGGGAGGAACAATGCCGCCCGGTGGCTGCGCATAGAGTGGGATAAGCGCTCGTTGAAATTTGAGCTAGCAACCAACTAAATGGTCTTGAAAATCGTGACAACGCGACCGTTTCTTTGTACCAAAGCATCCTAATTCTTGAACTAACACCCTTTTGATGGCCGTGTTGCGCGACTAAACACCCACGGGTGGGCTGCGTGGCATGACTAAACACCCTTTGGGTGGCTGAAATAATGAAACAAACACCCGTTGTGGGCTGAATTTGCGACAAACAAACACTGCGTAAATGGTGCGGAAAAAGCGGTGAACAAAAGCACTACATTGAAATTTGTAAAATGCATTTTCAAAACACAATCTAACGGTCTCGTTACCAAAGCGATACTCGATTAAACCGGGGACAAGCAAGAAGTAAGTCAAAAGGTAAGCCAATACAAGCCCGATATTTCCTTTTAAGTTCAAGTGCAAAACCATTATGATCGATGCAGGGTACATCAAGCCAAAAGAAACACATTGGGAGGAAGGGTGAAATTTTGAAACTGTCAAACCAACCAGCTGTGGTCGAACCACGATGGGTTTCAACTCAACTCGAACTCGGCATAATCCAATTCGAATATACCTTAAACCCAGTCGATAAGCCATAAAAATAAACTAAGCACTTCCATTTTAGAGCCAATGTACACAAGATTTACCACTATTTCATTACTCATTTAAAACGGTTTTAGTTGCACTTCTAGCGATGGTTACATTTTGACCATAGATTCATTCAAAGCAAATTCATCAAACACCTTAACAATTTTCAAAGCGAAACAAGATTTATAAACTCCTTATGATGTCGATAAACACAACATGACCATAACCCATTACTTTAAATGAAGACTCATGATTCTAAACCGACGAATCAAAAAAAGCGGAAAATGGTTTTCAATCTTATGTACAAACTGAAACAATCAAATCCATTCACCAAGTTATTTATGGATGGGAAACAAGGGTTTCATCATTTTGACCAAAACAAGTTTTAATCAAAACTAATAACAACACAGAATAAAATCAATATTACAAAAGATTAATGTTAAAAACTAAAGTGAGAAACATGAAAACCTTTCTAATGGCCGAAGACCTTCCTTTGATGATTAACAATCTTCACCCAAAACTCAACCAAGCACTTCAATAATTGAAACCCTTTTAGTGATGAAAGTGAGTGAGAGATGTGTGTGAACCGGGTCATTCGTTGGCCTTTAAATAGATATAGATGAGAAGTCCTCCTTGGACTATTGAGGTGGGGGTAACAAGAGTCCTTCTGGAAAACTTACAAGATCTTCGTGGTCTTCCTGCATATTCGTTCTTCAAGTGGTCCAAAGAGGACAAAGAGTCCTTGGTTTATCAATATCTTCATGAGATAAGCCAAATGATATCTACTCTTGGTTTGGAGTTGTGTAAGATGTTGGGAAGGAGTTTGGAGGTTATCTTAACTTGGAGGAGGAGGCGGCGTTTCGGAGGGTGGGGAAGAAAGGCGAAAATGGAGGTGAGGGAGTGAGTAGCGGGTTTCGGAAGGTCGGGTAAAGAAGTGGGGGCGTGGGATGGGGATAAGGTTTGTTTTTTTTTTTTGTAGTTCAATAGATATTGTAAATATTTGTTGTGTATTATTTTAGGTATTAGATGTATTTTGGCACTCGTTGTTAACCTAAATATATAACTTTAAGCAGAAAAAGTTGTATCATTTATTTTTACGGACACGTTATAAAAAACATCATTGATGGCGTAATTTTGATTTTATCGGTTAAGCAATTTCTGCGTTTCTTCTATTTTATTTTGATGCGCGTGCGGACTCATAAGACAAGAAAATATTTCTTGTGAGGCGATTTAAAATCGGTAAAGATCGAGCATAATTAAATAAGACTACTCGGATAGGCATAAATTTTATGCAAGAAAAGATGAAATGTACATGCTAAAATGCTCGATTTAGATCAAATAAATTTGATAAGCAGTCTAGTTCATAAATATGAAGATTTAAAATAAATTTTCCGGTGACTCGGTACCAACCCGAAATTGATCCGAATTTTTAGTTCTGAGGTTGGATTAGCGGATGTAGTACTTAACACGCGGTGTCTTCGTGCTCCATGTGCTCGGTCCTCTCTTGGAGTTCCATCAACCTTGCGATAGGGATGCGACTTTGCTTAGTCGCCAACTATCCATGATTTCAGTGGTTCTTCGACAAAGTTGAGCTTGTCATCGAGCTTAATCTCTGGTAAAGCAACAATTCAATAACATTTCTTGATTTGAGGCGTGAAAGGTAGGATGAACTCTACTAAGTTCTTGGGAGATCAAGTTTGTAAGCAGCGGGCGATTCTTTCGAGAATCTTGAAAGGGCCAATGTATAGAGGATGTAGCTTTCCTCGTTTTCGAATCGAACCTTTCCTTTCCAATACTTTCAACATAACTCGATCACCGACTTGAAATTCCATGGGTTTCCTTACATCGGTAACTCTTTTGTCGATCTCTAGCGACTTGAAGTGAATTTCAATCTTCTGGTTGTCTCTGGACAAGCTCGGGTCGATGAGTTGGGCATCTCCAGCTTGACCCAACGGGTGATCGACACTTTCGACCATAAAGTGCCTCGGAATTTGCCTTGATGCGTGATAGCTGGTGGTGAGAGGTGCCCATAGCGGTAATGTTTATCGACCTTTCCCCAAGTCGATCCGCATGAGCTGAGCATGTCTTCGGGGTTTGGATAGTCCTTTCACTTTGGCCGTCGGTTTGGGGATGATATCGGTACTCGTATCAAGCAGTACCTAAGGCCTTTTGAAGAGATTTCAAGTGTGATAAAGCATTGTCGCGATCGAAATGATGGAAATTGGTACTCCATGCGATACAATTTCCTTTAGGTATAGTTGTCAAGGGTTTCCATTTCATCGTTTTCCTTGATGGGTAAATAAGCGGTTGTGCTTAGCGATCAATGATGATTGATGGTTATGTAACCTCTAGCGGTCTTTGGTAGTTTGGTTATGAAGTCCATGTGATTCTCTCCGTTTCAGCTGGGAGTTGAGTGAGTTAACAATCAGGAAGGTTTTGACATTCGGCTTTGACTCGAGAACAAGTGAGACATTTCCCAGCGTCGTTGCAATTGACTTTCATGTTCGGCCTGAATAAAGCTTCGAGATCTTGGTACATTTGTCGGATCCGGGTGAATGGAATATTTAGACTTGTGAGACTCATGCATGATGAGTTCCGTATTCCTCCACAAAGTGGTATCCAACTTCTATTGCCAAAACATAAGGTTCCATCGATCTTTGCACAAAACCGTTTCGTTTCCAGGCATTCAAAGATTCTCTCGTTGGGGCGGTTTCGGGTTTGAGAGCTTGAGCCTCAAGGATTTTGATGGAAGGGTGACTTAATGTCATTCCCAAGGATCTTACTCGAAGAGGTTTAGGTCGATCCTTTGACTAAGAGCATCGGCTTCGACATTTGCTTTTCCGGGTGATAGCAGTTTCACGATCGTAATCACTAAGCAATTCTCATCGGCGTTATCGCATGTTTAACTCCTTTTGATCAAGAATGTGTTGGAGACTTTTATGGTCGGTAAACACCAAATACACAGTTCCATATAGGTAGTGTCTCCATATCTTGAGGCGGCTCCGGCTCCCAATTCCAGTCATGGGTAGTGTAGTTCTTTTCGTGAGTTTTGAGTTTTGAAGCATAGTCTTGTTTCTCATCGTACTTTAACCTAGGTGTGATGCATCCTGATGAACCATAAAATCTTCCACTCCATTGGGTAAGGCTAAAATGGGGGCTTCATGACTTTTGTTTCAGAGTTGGAAGGTAACTCTTGTTTCTCTCGATTAAAGTTTTTCTTTTTAGGTTAGCTCAGATTAGAGTTTAGCGATTTTGAAAATCCTTGATAAATCTTGATAATAACCCATAAGACCCAAATTGGCGTATCTCGGTAGGGGTAGTAGGGGCGACCAATCTTTGACGATTTTGAAGGGTCAACATGAAGACCATTACTATCTATCACGTGACCAGGAATTGAACTTTTCGAATCGAGTCGCACTTGGAAAATTGTATCTGATTTTCCTTGAGTAGCTCTAAGATGGCTTTCAAGTGTTCGCATACTCTTCTTTGCGGGGAATAGATGAGAATATCGTCAATGAACACAATCACAAATTTGTCCAAGTAGGGTTTCTGACTCGGTTCATCGGGTCCGCCATCTGTAGGTGCATTTGTCGAACCAAATGGCATCACTTGGAACTCATAGTGGCCGTATCGTGTTCGAGCGTTTTCGAATATCCTCCTCTCTCAACCCTTAGTTGATGGTAACGGATCTCAAATCAATCTTTGAGTAGGCGGCTTGACCACTTGCGGTTGGTCAAACAAATCATCAATCTAGGCGATGGATAGCGATTTTCACGTTAGTTTGTTCGACTCTCGGTAATCAATACACGAAAATATCTTCTTTGACAAATAAGACTCCCAGTAGAAGAACTTCGGTCGAATGAATCCTTTTGGTTCTTCTTGAAGTTGGTCGAGGCAGTTCTTGTAGTTCGGAAGGTGCCATCTATAGGGTGCTCGTGTCACGGTGCGCTCCGACAAGCTCGATTTGAATTCTACTTGCGAATAGGAGGAAGGCCGGGCTTCAATTCATATGCTCTTGGTTGTCAATTAGTGGCGGTATTGAAGATTAAAAGTCGTCATGGACCCGATGGCGCATGCACTAAACCTTCTTAGCCACTCAAGTTTCTCTCTACGAAGCTTGTTTCATTCTCACAGGGAACCCACGTAAACTATTGGCTTTCTCTTAGAGATCGTTTGGTATTGAAGAGAGACCCTCTCCCTAGTCTCCGCTCGGAAAACCAAAAGCACTATTGAGTCTAGAGCCACGAGATTCATCAAAGATCTCTTAGGAACACTTGACATCTCATCGCTTGTTGATCAACAAATAAGATTATCAAGTGGTTCATATCGAGTCCTTCACGAGATCTTAGCAATCTGTCGAGAACATTTATGAGAAGGTTCACAACCTGTGATCTCGGTGATTGAATGGAAACTCTGCCGGTCAACATCAAAGCCACGACAGCGGTCACTTCGGTAACTCCCGTGGATTACGCTTAGTGTGTCTCAAACGGGTTCACGTCGTGAGGTGATGCTTGGTGTACCTCGGCGACTTATCTGACGTAGATGTGCTTGATGCATCGCGTTATCTCACTTGTGGTACTCCGATTCGAGGCGGCCTTTGTAAAATTGAGTTGTGCTTTCACACTATGTTAACACTCTCGAAGTTCAAACTTGTAAGTGCGGAATCCGCTTATTACTAACCGTTTGAAATGTTTTTCTTCTTATAGAAGCTCGGGCGGGATGATCGTGCGATTCTTCTCATATTCACGCCAACATCATCACTAATGAAAGTTCTATCAAAAACAACACAACAATCGAGAATGATTCTTCGTCAAATCAAAGAATCTACAAAGTTAAAAGACTTAAAGAACTTCATGATCGAATTCCAACATCAAAAAGCGTGTGAGCATGTTGAAGAATGACGTGGAGACCTTTATGTGACAAAGCGGACTGAAGCGGATTTGATGCGAGATAACAACATACTATCACTTTCATCACAAAGAACAATGATCAAAGAACAAAGTTAAAGATGGCGTCAAAGCATAAGCTGTTCAAAACTATCTCTACACCGGGAGATTGTTCGAATCAAGACATTCCTTCTCACAAGAAGAAGAATGTCGAGGAAGGCGTCAAAGCTACTATTACATCAGCGCCTTCACGTTTTCATCACCAACACTTGAGGGAGATTGTTGGAATCACTCCTAAACCATAATTCAAGTGTTAGTTACTCATATGTAATAGGTAGTTTATTATGGCCTTTATGTATGTTTAAGGTCAAGCTTATGTAGAAGGCCCATGAGCTTAGGCCCAAGCCCATAGGAGAAAGGAAGGGAACTAGGTGTTGCCTAGCTTCCTCTTATAAATCTCTTGTATAACCCTCACTGAGGTTGGTTGTTCAATTTACTCTTTCACTCATACTCCTACGCGTAACTGTCTAAGTCTAAACGAGTGTGTGTGTTTGGTTTACTTGTTCAATCACCTTTATCTCTTTCTTGTAAGCTTGTGTTGTAAAACTAGTGACCTAACAAAGGATATTGATATCCTTATGGTGTTGTAATAAGGAGTATGTCTCCTTTGGGATAGTCGTGTTGTGGTGTAGTGTTGGGTAGTAGTTCCTCTTTGTAATGGAGCTCGGTATCTAGCCTTGTACCGGATAAAGTGTAGGCGACGTTGTGATAGGTATGGTTCTACCTCTTGGAAGAACTCGATGTCTAGCCTAGTACCGGATAAAGAGTAGGAAACATTTTAAAGGCTTCTCCGCCACACTAAAGAGCTTGTGTTGTGTAGTGCTTATGAACTCTCGAGTGGGGTACTCGGGGAGTGGAGTAGGGCAAGGAAGGTGTCCTTGTAGCCGACACTATAAATACTCGTGTCATGGTTTTGTGTTTCCTTACTCTTTATCTTTGCATTACTTAATTATATGCTTATCTATCATTATCCAACACGCATAACAAATAGATTGACATAAGTCGATCTAAATAGTTTAAAACGAAGTTTTAATCGGTAAAACTATTCAACCCCCCCCCCCCATCTAGTTTTCCACATGATGTTTTATTGGATGCTCATGTGTGTGTTTTGATTACATTAGTACTTCATTAAAATCATTTGCATGATTAATGTAAGCCCTAAGTGGTTAATTAATAAATTGATAATCATTAAGGTGGATTTTTTGCGGATTTCTAATTAGTCATGGCAGTTTGTGCGTTGAGAAAACTTAAAATCCGAAATCTAGAAGTTTAGCTTAGTCTTAACATTTGAATGATATACCCGCTTACGTGAGCAACCAAAGAGAGAATAGATCGAGTTGATGCGCGCATGGTAGCGTTCGGATCAAAAACTTCCTTTTCTTGAGCAAGTTTTCAACCTCTTGAAGCGGTGAACCTAATCATTTGTAGTGTAGTATGGGGTAAGCCTCGAGTTGATATCATTCTCTGGGGAATGGTAATGCTAGTAAGAAATATATGACGAGAAGGTGGGGTTGAGGATGATTCTTTTTTTTTTTAATAATTTTTATGGTTTTTTAGAAAGCTAATGTAAAATCTCGGTTGGGGGTGGTACTTCTACCGATTACTCTACTTCTAATAATTGTCTAATTATCTAATTACTACGGGTAGCTATGTCTAATTGAGGTGTGCTCGTATGATGATTAAAGAGGTGTTCACTTAGATACTATTACTCCTAGTTATCTTTTATTGGTCGGTTGAGTTGTCCGTCCTTTATCTTAACGTTGTATTCCTAAAGGTTGTAGGGTATCGTGGTCCCTAGTTCTTTGAGGTTATCTCTAGTATATGACTCACGAGTTGTAACGCCTAATCTATTTCATCCATGAACCATATCATCATAAAGCATACTCAAGCATTAAATACAACGAAGATGCCTAGTTACACTCCTAAGCCAATTTCAATTAAGACAAGAAACAACCTAACAATAATCAATAACAAGGTTTCATAGATCTAAGCAAACACACAAGTAATTTAGCTAGACATCATAGACAAGCAAGCATACACACAATCAATCGAATATGGGATAGACATAATGATAAATTAGATTAAAAACTTATCTCGATGTGTAAAATAGGGTGTGGGACCTAGAATCTTGTCCAGTTGGACTACAAGCGAGTTAGGGTTTGCTCTCCAAAATTCTACCTCTCCAAATCTGAGAAAAATTGAATTCTATATATAGATTTACAATCGCGCGGCATCACCTTTTTGCATGGGACGCGTCAAGTCGCCGTCATTGGGGATGGGGCGGCGTCACTTGAGAGTAGTGACGCCATCGGTCTTTAGTTGAGGCCGTCTTGATTCTAGATCACGGGCCGTGCAGGGTGGAAAGCTGAGTGGCGCCTGCATAATTAAAGCGTGTGCGTCGGTTATAAGACGAATTTTCACCGAGTCGTCGCGTGCATGTTTTGATCAAGTCTTCATAGAGGACGGCGTCACCCTTTGGATGGGGCGCCGTCGCATCTGTTGATCGGTCTTGAGTGGCTTGATCTTGACTTTGCCATTTTCTCCATGTATTTGCTCCTTTTGTCCAAATGTGCTTCATTCCGGCACTTTGCTTCAAAAACCTAAAAAGTAAAAAGGAACGAAATTAAGCGATAACGGATATAAAATGTGTGAAATAGGGCTTAAATGACCCCTAAAAGCGTACGTTTTAAATCCTTATCAAATCTCCCTACACTTGGTATTTGCTTGTCCTCAAGAAAATGTGCTTTTGACCAATCAATTTATAAGTTAGGGGGCATGAAGCATTGGTTTAAAATAGTTCATAATAAGTAAAAGTGCTACAATAGTCATAACAAGCACAAAAATTATATACTAGCACCTCACAAGTGGTGTTTGGATTCTCTCATCTTTCGGGTTTATAAGAAATATAATACGAATGGAAATGGAAGATAAACACTCATTACCTGACATAGTACATAGATTACCATAAGTTTGAGAATAGATCAAACCTCCACCTCTTTGGCGTAAGAACCTAGGAAAAACTATCTAAAAGGTCTTTATAAGGGTTGTAACGTTAGGCTTAGGGTAGGGAAACAAAGGGTTTTGTTGGATAGAGGATATTTAGTGGTGGCAAGTCAAAAATCTTATGTTACAAGCATGTAAAGCGTGGCGTTGCTAAGCCAAGACTCGACTCACTAACTCTAGATAACTTGAACCAAAACAAACATAAATTTTAAAACATAAACATAAAGATAGATGTAGGATGGTATCACATATTTTTTTCTTCATTTTTTCATTTTTTTGAATACTTTTTTTTTTCATACCTTTTTACTCTACCATCCTCTACGATAACATCAAAATAGAAGGGATTTATAAGAGCATCCCTACACTTGAGTTTTTATTTCTCTAACACTAATTGACCCGATTTGAAAAGATCAAAACACTTGGAGTATTTAATTACGTAGACAAAGGGAATTTCAATTTATCGTTCTTTCCCGTTACTCCATAAAATATTACTTTTTACCCATGAGTCCCAATCGTCCCAAAACTGTGTACAAAAGATATGACTCGACTTAGCAACCACGCAAGTAACTAGATATTTGAACTAAGGGTTTAGTAATGATAACAATAATGCACAAAGATGAGTGCATACAAGGTAGGCTAAGGCGATTTGGGTGTACATTTGGGGGTGGATTGTAAAAAATGCTCTTCATTGATATTCCGGAAAACCGAAACATCACGAGAACCGCAAAAAGGATAGGCTCTGAGGGGTTAACTTGGGGTATCGTGTACTAAAGATGAGTACATCACAAGGGTGTGCGGTAATTACTCAACCGATGTGGAAGATGTAATTATAATACAGGTTTCAAACAAGGGTTATCCTAATGCCTCTTATCACTTAGTTACTCCTAACCACACAAGTGTAGTCTCACTAGCGATCTCGGAATGCATCACAAAACAAGTTCTAGAATCTATTATACTACCGGTACACTCTCTAAGCATTAAAGGTAAAGGCTTTTATTCCTAAAGATCTAGGGGCGAACCTCACATTTTTTGGGTGGCATTTGAGTGATAAACGGTTTTTGTGCTAGTCATATAATTCCTATCTATGAGACACTTTATTAAGACTAAAGTTTAGCTTGTACATGTCATAAATTTTTTTAAATTTGGCGTTCAAATTGCCCTAACGAATATTTCTCATAGTTTATTACACAAATTACCAAGAACAAGACAATTAATAAAGTGAGTGAATAGTTTCTAAGTTCCCGTTTTATTCTCCTCCTACACTTAAGCTGAACATTGTCTCGATGTTCCCAAAGCATCAAAGTTATGATAAAGGAAGGTAAGTAAGAAAAGAAACTAGTACTTCCACACGATTAGCTAGGTTGGATACGTGTGAAGTTCGGTTAAATTCTTTTTCAAGAAGAATGCATGAGTAATAAGCTTCATCCAAAGAGTGTTTCTTCTTCTTTCCAAATATAACATGCACACTTATAAGAAAACAAACGAAACCTTCGCGTAAAATCGGCGGTAAAACTATATATGACACACAACTACACTAGAAAGCAAGTAAGATATAATGCTTGTGGGATGGATGGTTGCCATTTTTTTCTGGAAAATTAAGACTTGGGAATTTCCAAAAAATTTTAAGTTGCCTGACGAAAGCCGAGTAATCTATTTTACATAGCGGCGTTGTCGCTTTAATCGACGCCGTCGGGTTGTCTTGACAGAAAGTGGTGCGCTGCGTTTTCGGAAAATTACATCATATAAACCTGGAAAAACTCCTGCAAAACATCCATTATGACTCGATACAAGCATTTGACTCTAACAAACACGCATACATATCAATTTCACTAATCATGTTCATGTTCTTAAAAACGTATGTGATCTTCCCTACACTTATCTTTTTGTAAAATACCTTTTTATGTAATTAAGAAGAGGTTAATGACAAAATAAAGCATTTTCACAAAGTCTAACATGAGAATAAACAACAATGAAAAAGATATAAGACAAAAAAAATTGAAAAACAAAACAAGCAAACAATTAAGCATGGGTTACCTCCCACGAAGCGCTTTTCTTTATTTATAAGTCTTGTAGCTAGACTTGAAGTCGTGCTCCTACGTTGTCTCATTTTTCATCCTCAATCAAAACTCTATCATATTGACAAAATTCTCATCTACTCTATACCTAGGTCGTAGGGTCAAGCAATCCCTATAGTAGAGCCTCCTTTTCTCCCACATAAAGTTTAAGCCTTTTTCAATATCCTCTTTGTTCTTTTCCTCAAAGGCTCTAATGTTATCTCGTTCATAGAGGGATAGAGGGCCATATCCGTTTATCTTCCAAGGCATCCTATATGTAATATTATCGTCCTCTTCTGCAAATCTAACCGTTCCCTCGGACTTGTTATAGCTTAATTTAGATTTTTCAACAAACAGTTTTCCTAACACAACTTGGGACAAGCTATAGTCGATGACCCATCCTATATCTTCTTGGACCATAAAATCAACAAGGTAGGTGAAGTTTCCTACAAAGACGTGTACATCCTTGACCCTTCCCACAAAATTTCAAACACCCCACTGGGATACTTAGGGTCCCTCCTAATCTTAAGTCACGCATTTATTATGTCATTATAAACAGCTGATGACATCATGTTGATGGGAGAGTCTGTATCTATGTAAGCATGCTCGACATTCCTATATCCAATCATACAAGGGATCTTGATGTTCCAAGGATTTCCTCTCCTAATCTTTGGGCATATTCTAATGATGGGTGACCGAGGATTGTCGATTATGTATTTGTGGTATGCAACTTCTTCCTTAGTGGGATAACGATTAAAATAGGCGCTAGTCTCCTCATTCTCACTTTCATTTACTAAGTCATCACCTGAACTATCGCTAATCATGGAGCCAACAATCGAGGCGCTAACCGCTTTCTCAACAGCGTCCCTAATTGTACTCTCAAATACCCTACGCAAGTCTTGAAGCTCATTGATTTTACTAATGATTCGGTTGTGACAAGGGTTGGAGGAATGTTGGACAATTGGTTGTGGTTTGAGTGGAAGTGGTTGATTTGGTGGTGGGTTATCACCTTCCATGATGAAAAGTGACAAGGTTACTAATAAAAACACGAAGAAGGGGGATAGACTACAAGGAAGCTAATAAAAATAAGAAAAAATCTTACTTGATAGGAATCAATCAAGGGAACCTAAGCGAGATAGAAATCTAACTAGCTATTCTATTCCCTGCGTGACACAAAAACTTGATGTACAGCGGAAGGCTTTCGGGGTCGAAACTTCCTTTTCTTGAGCAAGTTTATCAACCCCTGGCGTGAACCTAATCGTTGTAGTGTAGTATGGGGTAAGCCTCGGGGTTGATATCATTCTCTATGGAATAGGAATGCTATTAAGAAATATATGATGAGAAGGTGGGGTTGAGGATGACTCTTTTTTTTTTATCTTTTTTGTGGAAAACTAGAAGGGGGGGTTGAATAGTTTTGCCGATTTTTTTTTAGTTTCAAAAACTTTAGGTTCGATAATATGTGAGATCGTATGGATGTAGAGAAAGTATAGATATAATGATAAAGCAAGTAAATAAAGTAAAGCAAAGGGATATAAATGACACAACCGATTTATAGTGGTTCGGCTACAAGGACACCTTCCTTGCCCTACTCCACTCCCTGAGTCACCTACTCGAGAGTTCAAGCACTATGTCAACAAAACTCCTTCAACTTGGGAGAAGCCTTCACAACGTTGTTTACACATTTTTACGGTACAAAGCTAAATACCGAGTCCGTAACACGGCGGACCAAACCAACACGACTATTACACAACAAATATGTGAAATATCAAATACAAGATCTTTGCTACGAAATCTTGGAGGAACAAATCAATCAAGGACCCTTGCTTGAATGACTTGTAGAATGCTCGTGATCTCGCCTTGAGAAGGACCTATATGAGAATCACTAAAGAAAGAAAGAAGGAAGTACTCTAGATCAAGTGATCTTTTGTTAGAAGAGAATGAGAGTATATGAGAGAATTAGTAAGAAGAGGGTGAGTTAGAATGAAGAAATGGCTCTCTATTTATAGGCAAAATCGCCATGCTGTTCCCCGGATCCCACGGATCCCTCCACAAGGATCCGTCTAGTGTAATCCTAGGGATCCATGGGGCGCCTCTTTGCCCATGGGTTTTTGGTTATGGGTCATGGGTCATGGGTTATGGGTTGGTCCATGGGTATTCTTTTAGATTCAATGTATCTAATGAGTACAATGTATCTAGTCAAGTGGGTATGGGTCAATACCATGGGTTATGGATATGATCCATGGGTTGTGATTTTTACCCATCCTAATAAACTATTACAACAAATGATTTATTACAAAAAATTGTATTAAATGGCCATATGTAAATGCTTTACAAAAATAACATGTATCCTTATAATTCTACTTAAGATAACATTATATTTATTATCAACAAAACACAAAGAGATCGCAAAATATTAATAAATGTTTTTACGGTTTATTTGTATTAACAATCTCCCCCTTTTTGTTGATGACAAAAAATAATGTTATGATGAGTAAAACTTAAGAATAGATGTATGTTTTGAAAGCCCTTAAGTTTTACTTCTTCTCCCCCCTTTTTGTCAAAACAAAAAGTTAACCCATCGAAGAAATAAAAGTGTGGAAAAATTAGTCCACTTATCGCTAAATCCCCCTTGACGGTAGCTCCCCCTAGTTTGGGGCGTCAAGTGAAGAAAAATAAAAATCCTACAAAGAGAAATATTAGTAACATGCTTAGGTAATCTTGTGATTGATGAGAATCAAGATTGGGAACCAAGGTATGTAAACAAGGCCTTGTAATAAAACAATAAAGTGTAGTGGTACTTATGCCACCTACAAGCATGTAAAAATAAAAACAAGACTTGGTCTTGAAAATGACTCAAAAAAAATACTAAAGATAGAAAATAGTAGTAATGATTCCGTCCATGCTTGCATAAGGTTATGGATGGAGGTTTTGATGAGTAATGGTATTGATGCGATCAAGGATGAGGTTGAGTATGAATCTCATTTCTTCCCTAACTTCTATTGCAATTTCCCTAGTGGATTGGCAATGTTCACAATGTAGGTGATGTGGGTAATGAGTGCGGTAGTTTTCTGGATTGTTTTGATTTGTGAGTTGCGGAATATGTGGTGGAAAAATAGGAAAATACGGATCAAAGTCCGGAATGATTAGAAGTGGTGGTGGAAAAGAACCTAGATGTTCTTGTAGTTTAATGGGAGCTAAGGGTGGTGATGTTTTAAGATCATTGAATATTGTGTTTGGAGAAGTGGGAGGTGTCAAAAAGGCTATTTCTTTTTGTTTTGGTTGTTGAGATCTTGTTGGAGTCGTAAGGAGTTCCAAAAGAGTGACTTTAGGTGATGAAGTTGGTGTACTTGTTGGTGATGAAGGAGGTGCTATAATGGAAGCATCTTGTGGTGAGTTATTTGATGGTGATGAGCCATTTGATGATGGTTTTCCTAAGCAACAAGATCGAATGCTAATCCATGCGGATATCCTAGAGTTTGATTGTGGTATTTTGGAAGGTGGGAGTACAAAAGTTTGTGTTTCATGAAGAGGATTGTTTGTACTAGGTGATTCATCTAAGTTGTAAGAGCTTGTGAATGACATGGTGTTGTTTGTTTGTGAAGATGAGATGAATTATGCAAGCATTATATAGAAAGACAATGCATTGTAATGAATGCTTGACCCAAAATGTGGATTAAAATCTAATGATTAGATATGAATTTAAGACATGTGATCATGAGAACACAATCATTAAAGAACATACTCCAAAAAATGAAAGAAAATGTTGGAGTTTTCATCCAAAGTGAGAAAAATTGAAGATAAAACCAACTTATGTCTCACGGATCCCACAGATCCTTCCTTGAGGGATCCGATCCGACATTAAAGGTGGGATCAAGTGGGTCTTGTGATCCAAAGGCACAAAATTTCATTTTGAAAACATTTTTGCCTAGTGTGCCTATATGCAAACTATTTGGAGTTGCGGTTATCTCGACTCCTAAGAAGAAAAGAAAAACAGACTAGAAGTGAAAAAACATACTATTACGTGAGATAACCCGAGTGCTCCTAATTCATTGTTGCTTAAATGAATGTACCCGAAAATACATATTAGTTATGTATCTCCTTTAGCATTCAAAAGACATGAGATGCAATGAAAACGGGTTTTTACTTTGTATTAATAATGAAAAAGCGATTTATCCTAGACGTGAGAAATTGCTTTTGTGAAATTGATACGGGAAGAGGTATCATTTTTAGAAAATGTTTCGAAAAGAGGTTTCCATTTGCGAAAAAAAAATCATTTTATACTTTGAAAAGAAGATGTGTATGTAATTATGTATTTGCAACTTGTACTTATTTTTGAAAGAAAATAAGAGAAACTATGAGTTAAAAAAAACTTATCTTGGGTTTTGAAAATTCCCGTATTGTTTGTGAGTTATGCGTGAAATAGAGATCCTAGACTCAGAAAGAAGAAGGCTAGTGTTTACATACCTTGTAGAGTAAAAATAAATTACGACGTTTGTTCCATGAGACCAAGACCAAGACGAAGTAGGTTGAATTGTTCCCGCTTCAACGGTTTGGTGAGGACGTCGGCTATGTTGTCTTCGGACGCTACCTTCTCAATAGAGATGTTCCCTTTTGAACATTGTCTCTTAGAAGTGATGACGAATCTCTATATGCTTTGCGCGAGAATGTATTACCGATTCTTGCTTAAATCTATGGCACCCTTGTTGTCACATAGGATGGCTATGTCACTTAGATGAATGTCGAGTCAACTAACGCTTGTTTCATCCATAGTGCTTGTTGGCATGCTTTGCCGGTGAGATGTATTAAACCGGTTGTTGATATTGCTAATGCCGTTGTTTCTTTGAAACCAAGATGTTAAATAACATCCCATAAAAGTACATACCCCACTTGTACTTTTTGATCAACATAATCACCGCATGGTCGAATCTGCATATACAATTGTTTCTACTCCCGTGCCCTTAGGATACCATAATCCTAATTGTGTTGTACTTTAATATATCTAAATATTTTTTTACGGCTTCTAGGTGTGATGTTTTAGGGTCTTCTTGAAACCTAGCACATAAGCAAACACTAAACATGATATCCGGTCTATTAGCCGTGAGGTAGAGAAGACTACCAATCATGCCACGATACTTACTATTATCAACAGATTCGCCGTCTTCATCTTTAGTGATTTTGGTGTCGGATGACATTGGTGTCCTCCAAACATGCTTTATCATTGAGGTCACTTAGCCTTTCTCCGGCGGCATAGTCAATGGTTCGTTGAAGGGAGGGACTGACGTGATCATAGAAGAGTTGGACTTGGAGCCAAAGATCAATGTCGTGATGAGGGACTTTATGAAGTAAGTCCTTGAATCGAGCCCATGCTTCGTAGAGAGATTCACCTTGACGTTGTTGGAACATCAAGATATCATTCCTAAGCTTAGTGGTTCTCCCCGGTGGGAAAATATGAGCAAGGAAGTGAGAGGTGAGATCATCCCAACTTGAGATGGAGCCATGGAAGTCGCTCAAGCCAATTACTAGCTTGGTCCCGTAGAGAATTGGAAGAGACGCAGACGCGTGGTCTCCCGAGTAGTAGCATCGAGGTCGATGGAATCGACAATTTTAAGAAATCCTTAAGATGTCGATTAGATCTTCTAACTAAGTCCATGGAATGCACATCCGCTTTGCACCAACCGGATGGTGCCGGATCGCAGGTCGTAGTTTGGGCTTGGTCGGGAAGCTCAATGGTGTTCCTATAGCCTAGGTGGCTTGGTCTCGAGTATTCACCAAGAGTACGGCCTCTTGGCGGGTCATTTGGTGGTAGGTTGATGAATAGTGGTTGGTTATCACCTTCCATGATGAAAAGTGATGGGGTTACGAACAAAGGTAACGAAGAAGGGGGATAGACTACGAGGAAGCTAAAATTGATAAAAAAATTTACCTGATAGGAATCAAGCAAAGAAACCTAAACGAGGTGGACTCTTAACTAGCTATTCTATTCCCCGGCAGCGCCGCCAAAAACTTGATACGCTTACGCGATGCTCGGGGTCAAAGGAACTTCCTTTCGTCGAGCAAGTTTTTCAACACCCTAAGCGATGAACCTAATCGTGTAGTGTAGTATTAGGGTAAGCCACGGAATTGATATCGTTCTCTAGGGAATAGGAATGCTAGTGAGAAGTTACTACGCTAAGGTTGGGGTTGAGGAAGATTATTTTTATCTTTTATGTTTTTTAGGAAATGGAAAGGTAAAAATCTCGGGGTTTGGATTTGGGGGGTTGGTATTTCTACCGATTACTCTACTTGTCTAATTATCTAATTAACTAAGGTGAGGTTAGTCTATGTCTAATTATTGTGTGCTCGTATGATGGTTTGAAGATGTGTTTACTTAGGTTTTATTACTCTTTAATTATCTCCTATTGATGGTTGAATTGTCACGTCCTTATTCTTAATCGCGTTGTGTGTCTAAGGTCGTAGGGTATGCGTTTATCCCTAACTCTTTGAAACTACCAAAGGTTATCGCCTACAAAGTCTCTAGGATTTATAAACTTTAACTCTAAGGTACTCTTCGGATGGTTTAGCCTACAACAACTCTAGGTGTTATAAACTAAGG
Organism: Chrysanthemum lavandulifolium; assembly: GCA_022545495.1. Lineage (NCBI taxonomy): Eukaryota > Viridiplantae > Streptophyta > Magnoliopsida > Asterales > Asteraceae > Chrysanthemum > Chrysanthemum lavandulifolium. The sequence continues at coordinate 142,673,029 of CM040244.1, read as the reverse complement.
TTACAAAGATTAATCAAGCATTAACTACACAACGGATGACCTATCGCATTACTAGATCATTAACAATTAAGATAAGAGACAACCAATCAATATTCAATAATTAAGTTTCATATTCCTTAAGCAAACACACAAGTAAATTAGTCGGACATGGAGAACATGCAAGCATACAAACAAGTAATTGAAGACATAATTAAATTAATGAAGTAAAACGCTTATCTTGACGTAAGATAGAGTTTAGAACCCTAAAATCTTTATAAGACAGCCCTTGGTTCTGTTTAGGTTTTACCCAAAAGACTACACATCGAAAACTAAAAATTCGGATTCTATATATAAGATTACATATCGACGGCCACCTTTAATTTGTGGCGCCGGTCGCTGGGCCATTAGGGTTTCGTCTTGGCCACGTTAGTCTTGCGACGGCGCCACCTTATCCTGCGACGCCGTCCCTTGGTCTTTGACGCCGTCTCGATCAAATCTAGGCCGCCCGAGTTGTGACGACCTACTCTTTTAAAACCCGACACCGTCACTTGTAAATAAGCAATTTACATCGAGTAGTCACAAAGTGATGCGACGGCGCCACATATAACACCGACGCCGTCCCCATCGCTTTAGCACCGAGTGTCTCGATTCTTGACTTTGGCCATTTTCTTCAGATATTCGCGCCTTTTCGTCCGAATAAGTGTGATTCCAGCCTTTTGCCTTCAAGATACCTAAAAAGTGAAAAGGAACGATATTAAGTAATAATGAGATACAAAAGTGATCAAATAAGGACTTAAATGACCCTTAAAAGGTACATTTTAAAACTTATCAAATATCCCTACACTTGGTATTTGGTTGTCCTCACAAATGTGCTTTTAGCCAATTAATTTATAAGTTGGGGTCATGAAGCATTGGTTTAGAACAATCCACAACACATATAAGCCCAAGAAAGTCATAACAAGCACGGAAATTACATACTAGCACCTCACATAGGGTGTTTGGATACTCACATCTCTCGGGTGTATATGAAATATAACAAGTTGGAAATGGAAGATAAACACTTATTAACTGGTCCTAGTACATAGATTACCATAGGCTTGAGACTAGATCAAACCTCCATCGATTTGGCGTAAGCACCTAGGAAAGACTATCAAAGAGGTCTTTTAAAGGGTTGTAATGTTAGGCTTACGGTAGGGAAACAAAGGGTTTGGTGGGATAGGCTATTTAGTGGTGGCAAGTCAAAAATCTTTATGTTACAAGCATGCGAAGAATAGCGTTGCTAAGCCAAGACTCGACACTCTAGACTCTAGATAACTGAAACAAACAAACATAAATTAAAGATAGATGTAGGATGGTAGCCCGTATTTATTTATTTATTTTTTTTTCAACACTCTATTTTTTTTTCTCATACACTTTTACTCTACCATCCTCTACGATAACATCAAAATGATAGGGATTTATAGGCACATCCCTACACTTGAGTTTTTATTACTCTAACACTAATTTGACCCGAATTGAAAAGATCAAAACACTTGGAGTACATTATTAAGCAAATAAAGGGAATTTGAATTTAACGCTCCTTCCGTCATTTCATAAACTTTAACTTTTCCCATGAGTCTCAATCGTCCCAAACTCGTATACAAAGGATATGACTCGACTTAGCAACTTATGCAAGCAACTAGATAATTGAACTAAGGGTTTTAGGGTGATAACAATAATGCACTAAAAGTGAGTGCATACAAGGTAGGCTAAGGCGATTTGGGTATACATTTGGGGTGGGGTGTAAACAATGCTCTTCATTGATATTCCAAAACCAAACATCACGAGAACCGCAAAAGGATAGGCTCGAGGGGTTAACTAGGGTATCGTGTACTAAAGATGAGTACAACGCAGAGGTGTGGGGAATTACTCAACCGATGTGGAAGAAGTAATTATATTACGGGTATCAAACAAGGTAATCCTAATGCCTCTTATCATTTAGTTATTCCTAACTACACAAGTGTAGTCTTACTAGCGATCTCGGGATGCATCACAAAACAAGTTCTAGAATCTAATATACTACCGGTTCACACTAAGCATTAAAGATGAATGCTTTAATTCCTACTAATCTAAGTGGCGATCCTCACATTTTGGGTGGAATTTAAGTGGTAAAGGGTTTTGTGCTAGTCATATAACTTCCTATCCGTGAGATGCTTTATTAAGACTAATGGCCCACTCCTATATGTCATGAAAATTTTAAATTTGGTGCCAAAATTACCCTAACCGACATTTTCTCATGGTTTATTACACAAATGCAATTGGACAAAGCAAATAATCAAGGATAAGCATAGTTTCAAAGTTCCTGCTTTATTTTCCTCCTACATTTAAACCGAACATTGTCCCCAATGTTCCCAAGTATCAAAGTTATGATAATGGAAGGTAATAAAAGCGAAAGAAACTAGTACTCCCCTGATTAGCTCGGTAGGATCCGTGTAAAGTGGTGGTTACATCTATCTTCAAGAAGAACGTTTTGCTTGAAAAGCTCCTTCTCATCTTATGTATCTCCTTCTTGATAAATTAAACCTGCACACTTGAAGAAAACAAACGAAACCTTCGCGTAAAACCAGCTGTAATAATATATATAAGACTCTATTAAACTAGGATATAATGCTTGTGGAATGGATGTTTACGCATTCTCGGAAAATTAAGACCTAGAAAATTCTAAAAATTATGAGTAGCTCGTAAAACGAGAAAAAGTAATCGATTGTTTTGCTCCTTCCCAACGCCGTCGAGTTGCGATCCTCGGTCGTCAGTTATCCCGACAAAACTCGTCTCTGCGATTTTCTAGAAAAAATTCGGAAAATTTACATCTTTAGAATCGGAAAATTTCACGCAAAACATCCATTATGACTCGATACAAGCATTTGACTCGAACAAACACATGTATATCTTTTAATTAATTGTAATTCTCATGTTTACATTTTTGAAAACGTGTGTAATCCTCCCTACACTTATCCTTTATGTAAAATACCTTTATATGTAATTAAGACGAGGTTAAAAACAAATAAAAGCATTTTTACAAATTTAAACATGATAATAAGCAATCAATAAAAGATATATGACATAAACAAGATAATCCAACCACACAGGTTATATATAAACCATCCACATGCAAATATACATACGCCATAAATTAAATTTCACCACATAGTCAAGATAACCTAAACTATTACATGCCCAAATTAAATCGTCTCAACAACCAAGCATACGAATCCATAAACAATCCAAAAACAAACACATAAGTCACTAGGGAGGAGGTCCATGACGGTAGTCATAACCATGGGAGAGGGCCTAAATACCCATAAGGTGGGTAATCCTCCCGCCACAGGAATGGATCGATCCGCAAGTGTGGGTCGAGTTGATCACGCATGGACGAGATGTTGCATCCGTCTCGACGGTATGATCGTAGGTCCGGTAGCCCTCGATCTGCTGTGCCATCCACGTGTCCATGCGCCCATCCACACTCCACGGTAGGCCCGCCAATCTTCACCGCCATGTGTCGGTGGCGTCGCGTGAGCTCCCTCGCCCATCTCCCCGCCATCGTGCTAGTATCTGCGCTCGTCACCATCATCATCATCACCACCCCAATGTTGGGTGAGCACGAAACCACGCGTAGCCCTACCATAGTCCATGATGACCTCCATAGCTTTTAGGGATTTGGCTTTGACGACCTTGGTGCCAACACATTAAGGTATCGCGGTGCCTCCCCGCCAAAATGCCAAAGGACCGGGCTAACCTGTAATAAACATGCCTCCATACACCTTATCCTCAACCCTCATCCCACTAGCGCCCTCGTGTAATCGGCAACCGTAATGGGATATTACAAAGGCACACCTCGCCAACATGCGAGAGATAGAATAGATCCGTAAAGTGACACGATGACTCATGCCCCGTGCCCGTGATAGAAAGTGAGGCAACGGTGCACGACCCTAATCCGTGGGTCCGGATCCGAGATGCGAGTACTCTCGAGAATGTACTCCCTATTAGCTATTATGTTCCAAAACTGAATACCCAGTATGTCGTCCCTATGGGTAATCCCTGCTGTCAATCTACCCCTAAAAACATCACTCTCAGCATTCCCAGCATCATACAACCCTAATCTCCATCCAAACTCAAGCACCGACATAGCCCTCCATTCTCCACCTAACCTAAATCGATCCCCGAAACTCAATGTTATCTCGACATGAATTGATATCCATCAGATAAGATGCGTGAAATTCACGCATCAACTCACCATACACGGGCTCACGATCCTAAACAGCTTTTCCTGTAGGGATCGGTGAACTTGTCCTTCAGAAACTGCTTGAGAACTCTAGCCGATCATGCTCCTCAAGGAAACCCTAGTCCACAACAGCCCCAGAATCAATAGTTTGATGAAGCAAATCATTGTAACGAGTTTGGCATCCTTCCTCGACAAATACTCCCCACTCAGCAATCGTGTCCGCTATATTTTCCTAGGCATTAGAAGACTGTCCCCTAGTTCTCTTCATTCTTCTGCTCATCTGAAACATAAAATCAAATAGATGGGGAACAAATGATTAACATTTGTGATGCTAAGGACGACGTCAGACGGTTCGACGACACACAACATAAACTCGACGCCGTCACCCGACCAAAATTCAAACCGACGTTTGCGAGGGAAAATCGAGTGTTTTAACCATAGCCTTGACCCAAACACCATTGTTGCAGCAACAATGAGATATGGCTAGGTGGTTTCAGTTCCTAAGTCGTCAAGGCTTCTTGCAAAGTTAACTCTCATATGATAATACTACCATTCGCCTAATCTTAAGCCTAATTAACAAGATTCATGGGCGACATTTAGCATAAATTAACCAATTGGGGGTTTTCGGATGAAAAAGGGAAAATCAAAATTGAGCATGAAATTGAGCAATTGATTAGACAAAGATCAATGTATACTACTTACCTTGTGGAGATTGAAGTGGCAAAATGATGAATTTGAGGTGGGGAAAACGTGGGTGTGTGGTGTGGGGCGGATAAAAATTGTGTAGGGTAAAGAATGAAAGGAGATGGTGATGTATTTATTCGTCTGATCTGGCTTAGTGACGGCGTCACGCTTTATATGTGACGGTGTCACGCCCAAATTTTTGCAAAAGAAAATGGTTTTGTTAATCCGCCTGGATCAAAAATCTGGTTACTATTTTTGACAAAGATTTTGGTTTTTATTTTAAGATCAATTTGGTTGATCCACAAATAATCTCCACGATGGTAAGTAATCCATATGTCAAATTGTCTTTCAATTGTGATTCCAGAAACTCCGAAGTATTGGGGTTGAGGGTTCTTTCACCCTGGTTTAAAACCGAAAGAACTCTTCCTAACATTGGGGAAATTGGGAAGTGACACGTGCACCATTCCAATAAATATATTCCCAGGGAACATGCGGGGAACGTTGAGACAGGAATTTAAACAAGAATATGATTCTTTGAGGGGGTTTGTCCTGCTTAATGAAATTGGAGAAGGTTTGGGAGTCATCCCAACGTGTTCCGGTATCGCATACACCTTCTCTATATTTTAGGTATATTGTTCTTTGTGATTTCTTTACGGATGTTCAGCATGAAGTTGTCAGCTAGTCCCAAGAAAGTGTCGTGAGTCTTCCGCATTTGAGCTTCGAGGCATTTTACATGCTTATCAACATGGGTAGTTACTTCCATTAACGCATTCACTTGCGCCTCTATACTCACAATTGCTTGTGCTTGGGAAGTTGGCCCGTTCTTCTGGACTACTGGAATTTCCCAACCTTCCTCTTCATATTGAACTAGGTCCTCGATGACCTCCCAACATGCTTTATCATTGAGGTCACTTAGCCTTCCTCCGGCGGCATAGTCAATGGTTCGTTGAAGGGAGGGACTGACGTGATCATAGAAGAGTTGGACTTGGAGCCAAAGATCAATGCCGTGATGAGGGACTTTATGAAGTAAGTCCTTGAATTGAGCCCATGCTTCAGAGAGATTCACCTTGACGTTGTTGGAACATCAAGATATCATTCCTAAGCTTAGTGGTTCTCCCGGTGGAAAAATTGAGCAAGGAAGAGAGGTGAGATCATCCCAACTTGAGATGGAGCCATGGAAGTCGCCAAGACAATTACTAGCTTGGTCCGTAGAGAGAATGGAAGAGACGCAGACGTGATCTCCGAGTAGTAGCATCGAGGTCGATGGAATCGACAATTTTAAGGAAATCCTTAAGATGTTGATTAGGATCTTCGGAACGAAGTCCATGGAATGCACATCCGTTTTGCACCAACCGGATGGTGTCGGATCGCAGGGCCGTAGTTTGGGCTTGGTCGGGAAGCTCAATGGTGTTCCTATAGCCTAGGTGGCTTGGTCTCGAGTATTCACCAAGAGTACGGCCTCTTGGCGGGTCATTTGGTGGTAGGTTGATGAATAGTGGTTGGTTATCACCTTCCATGATGAAAAGTGATGGGGTTACGAACAAAGGTCACGAAGAAGGGGGATAGACTACGAGGAAGCTAAAATTGAGAAAAACTTTACTTGATAGGAATCAAGCAAAGAAACCTAAACGAGGTGGACTCCTAACTAGCTATTCTATTCCCGCAAGCAGCCAAAACTTGATACGCTACGGCAGCGCTCGGGGTCAAAGGAACTTCCTTTTCGTCGAGCAAGTTTTTAACACCCCAGGCGATGAACCTAATCGTTGTAGTGTAGTATTAGGGTAAGCCACGGAAATTGATATCATTCTCTAGGGAATAGGAATGCTAGTGAGAAGTTACTACGCTAAGGTTGGGGTTGAGGAAGATTATTTTTATCTTTTATGTTTTTTAGGAAATGGAAAGGTACGAATCTCGTGGTTTGGATTTGGGGTTGGTATTTCTACCGATTACTCTACTTGTCTAATTATCTAATTAACTAAGGTGAGGGTAGTCTATGTCTAATTATTGTGTGCTCGTGTGATGGTTTAAAGATGTGTTTACTTAGGTTTTATTACTCTTTAATTATCTCCTATTGATGGTTGAATTGTCACGTCCTTATTCTTAATCGCGTTGTGTGTCTAAGGTCGTAGGTATGCGCTTATCCCTAACTCTTTGAAACTACCAAAGGTAATCGCCTACAAAGTCTCTAGGATTTATAAACTTTAACTCTAAGGTACTCTTCAGATGGTTTAGCCTACAACAACTCTAGGTGTTATAAACTAAGGTTCACAAAGATTAATCAAGCATTAACTACACAACGGATGACCTATCGCATTACTAGATCATTAACAATTAAGATAAGAGACAACCAATCAATATTCAATAATTAAGTTTCATATTCCCTAAGCAAACACACAAGTAAATTAGCAGGACATGGAGAACATGCAAGCATACACACAAGTAATTGAAGACATAATTAAATTAATGAAGTAAAACACTTATCTTGATGTAAGATAGGGTTTAGAACCCTAAAATACTATACAAGACAGCCTTGGTTCGGTTTAGGTTTTTACTCCAAAAGACTACACACCGAAAACTAAAAAAATCGGATTCTATATATAAGATTACATATGCGGCGGCCACCCTTTAATTTGTGGACGCCGGTCGCCGTCATTAGGGTTTCGTCTTGGCCACGTTAGTCTTGCGACGGTGTCACCTTATGCTTGTGACGCCGTCCCTTCGGCTCTCGACGTGTCTGGATCAAATCTAGGCCGTCTCGAGTTGTGATGACCTACTCTTTAAAACCCGACACCTTCACTTGTAAATAAGCAATTTGGCATCGAGCCACACAAAAGTGATGCGACGTCGCATATAACACCCGACGCCGTCCCCATCATTTTTAGCGACTGAGTGTCTCTAGGAATTAGAAATTCCGTGTATTAAAGAGTCGGTCACCTCAAGTATATGTAATCGTTAGAAAGCTCGTAGTCGTAGTTATTTTAAGTTAAGTAGTATTTAGTTAAGTAACACCGTGGAGGACGGACGGGTCTTTACCCACCGTATGCCCGATCCATGCCCGATGTGTGGCGCTTTATGTAAGACTATAAATACTCTCTACCTCCCAAGGTAGAGAGTGGAGCTCATAATAATATCTTTCACTTTCTCTCACTAAGTTCCCTAAACCTCTAACTTTCTCTCTAGAATTCCATTCATACGCCACTTTGTGTTATGGTTTGATGTGTATGTGAAAACTAATATTCTACAATTGGTATCAAGAGCCATGGTTAGATCATATCTTGCACATCTTTGGATTTTTAGTGGTTTTAGGTGGTTTTGAGTTTGAAAAGTTTAGTGGTTTGTGCATCATTTGGTTGATTTCTTGTGTTAAAGCTTGGATTTTGTTAGTACTTTTATGTTTAGAATCATCACAAGTGTTTAGGTTTTCATTTGGTAAGCTTGAATCATCTTGGTTGGGTTGTTTTGGATTGAAAAGTGATGTTTATGTGGTTTTTCTTGCTAGCGACTTGATATACGGATCTCTTTCTTCGTAGCGACTTGCTTCACAATTTTGTAGCGAGTTACGCTTTGGAGCTAGCGACTTAGACCTAGCGATTAACAAGACAAGTAGTGGACTCTCCACCACGGGTAGCGACTTGGTGGTAGCGACTTGGTCTCAGAGCGAGTTGCTCTTTAGCGACTTGAATCTTTAGCGACTGAGTAGCTTAATTGTCGCCAAAATTTTGCTAGCGACTTGAGGCTTAGCGAGTTACTACTTAGCGACTTGCATTTGTCTAGCGACTTGGGACTTTAGCGACTGGGGTGTAGCTAATTAGGTGTTAGCGACTTGGTGCATTATCTTCTAGCGACTTGGGTGATTGTTTACGGTTTTCTTGATTTAGTAAAACCCGTGAAAGAATCTATTTCCCGCTTAATCATAGAGTTATAAAATCCCGTATAACTGTTAACATGTCTACCAACGCTCCTACTATCATCTCCATCGCTGTCGAGGATGTTCAAGCAATGGTTCAGATACTGCCCACCCATGCTTGATGAATCGACTACGATTCTTGGGCTCAACGAATCGATTGTATCGCCTTTGAAAGGAAAATGGTGTCAACATTCTCAAATCCATTGATGAAGGACCGACGAGTTGAGACGACTAGAGATATACTTGATACTAATGAAGATGGAACCCTATTTACGGAATGGATGACCTAAAATGTATGATGAGCTTGATGATAAGGAGAAAAGAGATTCGATGCGATATCGTGGCTTCTAACATTGTTCTTCAAGGTCTTCCTAAAGACATCTACAAGTCGATCAATCACAACACCAAGCAAAGGCAGATGGGATAATGTCAAGATGCTTCTCTCGTGTTCAATTAACTATGGAAGACAGAGAATCACAACTCTATGACTAATTTGAACACTTCAAGATGAAACCGATGAGAGTGTCTATGAGTACTATGTGAGATTTCATAAGTTGGTGAATGATATGAGGAACATCGAATGACTATGCCTAACATTCACCGAACTCAAAATTTGTGAACAACATGAATCCCGAATGGCACAAGTTTGTCACCCGTGAAGCTCACTAAAGGATTGAAGAATACAAACTATGAGCAACTCTATGCCTTCCTCCTTCGTAATGAGAGACATGCTATGTTTGAAAAATGATTCTTAATCGCTTTAAAACCAACTGTGGAGAGTCAAGCTCGCCTAATGACTCAACCGCCTTCTACTCAAACATCGGAATCACAACCAAAGCCTCACAAGTCATACCCTTGGGTAATGGTAATCACAAACTCATTCCCGATCCTATGTTCAAACAAGTCGATGCCGATGCACACGCTGGCAACTTCATTAATCAACTAGCTCTTCCGATTAGTCAAAACATGAATTTCTCCCACAAACCAACAACAACCTCGTAACAAAGATCTAACCCACACAATCAAGCTACCGTTAAAGATGGGAGGATCGGTGCAACCAGCTCAGAAAGACAAGATGATCGTGGAAGAGGTGGAGCCGGTAGAGGTTATGTTGGTAATCGTAATCGAGGAAGGAATGGTAATCAAGGTCAAGCTAAGCCGATCAAATGTTATAACCGTGGTGGTGAGGGACACATTGCAAGGAACCGCACATCTCCAAAGCGCCCATGCACGCCGATTATTCGAGATAAGATGTCGCTTGTACAAGCTCGTGATAATGGTGCCGCTGATGAAGAGGAATTGTTGTTTTAGCCGAGGCAATGCCAAGACCTATGATGCGATGTGGATGAGCAATTTATTCAGAGATAGGTCACAATCATCGAATGCCTTTCAAGTCGCCGATTGTGATGCATACGACTGATGTGGATGATGGACCCATCGCACACACAATTTTTATGGCTAGCATTTCTCCAATGGTTTCTCCCAAGGTCTCTTCTTCACCACAAGTCGGCTCATCCAAAGACAAACTCATCTCGAGGTATTAAAACTATACGATGATGTCGATGTGCAATGATGCATGACAAAGTACAATCAATCAAACTATTGAATCAAATGTTGAAAATATGGGTAATATCGATATTGTCCCATATGATCAATATGTGAAACAAAGTGAAAGTGAAGTTGTACCAAGTGATGCATCTTCCGCAATCAACAATGACTATGTTTTGATGAATACACCGCATGTGCCTCGATGATTCGTAATTTCAACTAAATGCCTATAAAGAACGTGTTGCTATTTATGAACAACGTGCAAAATTTGAGTTGACCACTCGTGAGGTGAAATGGATGACCAAGTGCGACAAATCATTAGAAAAGTAATTTTCGAGAAGAAGTATTAAAACAAGAGTTAAATTCCTTGCAAGAAAAGCTTTCTAAAACCGCTAAGCAAAACAAGAACTTCAAGAAAATGTGAAAATGCTTAAGCAAGAATTTAATGCAAAGGAATCAAAACTCTTGAAAGATTTTTCTAATCAAAACTTTGAAAACAAACTTGAAAACAAGTTGTACATACAAGGAACACCATTCGATCGCTCACATGATCACTAAGCATAGGGTCTTAAGCGATAAGCATAGCATTCCCTTGTTAAGGAACCAAATCCAGAGGTCATTAAAAGGGCTAGAAATGCTCATAAGGTTCTTTATGATGGCAATGAAATCCTTAAACCTAGACAGAAACCTAGTTGCGTTGAGTGCACCGAGGAAGATAAGAAATCGATGAAGTCACTAGGAAAAGATGAACAAGAAATTAGATGATCCTAAATGTAGAGAGAAGAAAATAAAGATCACACCCCATGATTACAAGAAGGAAAACCGGATTTCCTTGAACATGTTTAAGCCTCTCGACATTGTTGACTTCAACAAGTCTTCGAAAATGGATTTAGATAAGGTAAAGTCGAAAATATTGTTGAAACAAACCTCCCTTTGGAAAATGCCTAGAGCGATCGTGTATCCTCCTAATACACCAATGCATCTTGTTCCTAGAACAATTGCCACTAAAAGCAAGACCTTAATTAGCCAATATGTTATATTTCAACTATTTGTTGATTTTGAGAAAACTTGCAAGAAAAGGATCACACCACCGGTATAACGGAAGGAGAAAGGGTTTTGAGCAAATGAAAGAATGTTATTTAATCGAGGTCATGCCTTTCTTTAAACTTCTAAAAGATCACTTTGAGAGTCTTAAAAGGGATAGAAACCGATATTAATGGAATGGAAAAGGAATTTGATGCAATGATAGTTGAAGTTAGTGACTATGAGCGAGCACTAAAATATAATGAGATTGAGAGGAAGAACTTGCATACACTAAATGAGAACCCGATTTCAATGTATTGCTCAAGATGTGTTTTTCATCGCTACAAATTGTTCCATTAATGCTTCCAAATTTCATGAATTATCGGTTGCCCGAAAGTCTCCCATGATCGTGTCATTGAGCTTGAAAAACTAATTCGAACTAAACGAGAAAATTGAACCGATGATCACGACAATTTGGTTAAACATTTTCTAAACTAGAAGTTGAGCATTTTAATTTACAACTAAAATATCAACATCTTAAAGAAAATGTCAAAACTTCAAATATCAAGACATCCTCGATGCTCCGAGTTTGATGCGCTTTTCAAATTAACAAACGTGATGAGCGATTCAAGCTCAAGGCAACACGATCGTAAAGTTGAAAGCCCAAATCTCTCAATTAAAGGGTCTAACGAACAATATGACAGCTCCCAAATGCCTCCTCCTTTAGATTCTCGTAATTCTCAAACGCTTCATCTTCAAAACCTAGTAAATGCATTACAAAAGGAAAACGAAAGTTTTCTAGAAGAAAATGAAAAGGTTAAACGTCATTTCAATGAGTTATTTGAATCAATAAAGGTCACTCGTAATAAAAATAACGAACAAATAGCCTCATTGCAAAAGGAAATTGAGAATCAAGAGTCGTAAAAGGGAAAATGCCAATGACCAATGGGGAGAATGGTGTATCAAAGGTTCACTCTTGTAATAAATATGCTTTGTCTCGTGACATATGTCCTCCTCATCTAAGGAACAACAAACTTGTTGCTCAAACATACTTCTCATCCCTTAAGGATTGCCTAGAATGTCTCGTGAGATTGTTGAAGAGGATAAGTTAGAGAAACCTCATGATAATGCAATTGGACATGCATGCTTATATGCCAAACGATCTCAAGAAATCTTAGAATGCTTGATCACAATATGCCCAAAGTCATTAGGTGAGAGAGTTAATCCTTTGATTCCATGCTCGATGCCTAATGCCAAGTATGATATTCATTCGATTCCCAATGTTTTGAATGTGAACCGTAGTGTGCCTTTAAGTAGTTTTGATTCCAGATCTGTCAATGCTAAGAAAGAGAACTCAAGTGTGCCTTCTAGGAGTACAAATCTCAAGATTTAGTTTTAAGAAAGTGAACCTTAGTGTACTCGCATGTAGTTCAGATCCCAAAGACATCTAAACAGTGATGCAAAGAGTAGTTAAACCAACTAATGTTCCCATTCCTCTACAGAGTAATCATGACACTAAAGGGAGCAGTCAAAGTCTCAAGACAATACAAGGAATGATAGGACCTCGCAAGCTAAGAATGTGCACCGAAAAGAGTAGAAGAACAATCTAGGAACTTTAAGTTTGAACCGAATAAAACGAATCGTGTTGATTCTAGTATTTGCCATAGGCGCATCGTAATTAATTCAATTCGATACTATTTGCAAACCTTGTATTGATGTCTCGCTTGAATTCGCTTTCTAATCATGAATGTGGTGTTAATGTTCGCCTAATGATGTTAATTGTCCAGCTAATATTGTTAATGCTAAAATTCATGCTAAGAAGGCTAAAAGGCAAAACGAAAGAAAGTTAGAAAACAAAGGAAACCCACAGAAGAACATTCAAGAAAATAGGCTATTATTGGATACCGTTGGTCATAAGACTAATCGATAATGCCCACTAGAAAATGGATGCCCACCGGTAGAACTATTCCTTAAGAAGTGAGCACACCGTGAATGTGGCTAATACGTACACTAGTATCGCATCTATTCACAATGATTCCATTGCCTCATTTTTCGATATAAATGCTTCTATTTCGATGCGGGTGTTCCAACCATTGTTACTAACCAAATGGAACCCATTCTTGCATGGGGATCCCAATTATCCGCTTATCCATTCTTGTCTCGTGTTCAACCGCAGATCGCTCAAATCGCTCGTGGTACCGGACTCAGTCGCTCCAAGCATATGATCGGGCGACCGGTCACGGCTCATGAACTTCGTGAGCAAATTCATCGGACCGTTAGATTCGGAATGATCATTTTGGTGCTATTATGGGTTATGGAGACTATGTTGTTGGCAAAAGTGTGATCTCCGTAGTTTACTATGTAGAAGGTCTTGGTCACAACTTGTTCTCTCGTTGGTCAATTTCGCGATTCGGATCTAGAAGTAGCCTTCGTAAAACATACCGCTTCGTTAGAGAACTTGATGGTAAGGAACTTTAAGAGGTTCACGTGGTTCAAATCTATACACCATCTCCATCGAAGATATGATGAAGTCTTCTCCAATTTGCTTGTCGTCAAAGGCTTCTAAAACAAAGTCATGGTTATGGCATCGCTGCCTCAATCACTTGAACTTCGCACCATCAATGATCTCACCGTAAAGGACTTAGTTGTAGGTTTACCTAGACTCAAGTATGAAAAGGATCATCTTTGTTCAAGATGTCAATTGGGAAAAGCAAGAAGTATGCCCATAAACCCAAACCTACTAACTCGTCACGTAAGTTCTTCATATGATTCATATGGATTTATGGACCAATGAGGGTGCGTAATATATTTGGGAAGAAATATGTGTTAGTTGTGGTTGATGATTACCTAGATTCACCGGTCAAGTTCTTAAGGACAAAGGATGAAACCCCGATATCATCATCAAACTCATCAAACAAACCGCAGTTCGACTTAACAAAACCGCCGTAATTATCGTAATGCATAATGGAACCGAGTTTGTCAACAAACAACTTAGTGAATTCTATGAAAGCGTTGGAATCACCATCAAAGAAGTGTTCCACGAACTCCTCAATGTAACGGTGTAGTTGAAAGACTAAATCGAACTCTTGTTGAAGCCGCTAGAACAATGCCGATTTACTCAAAGGTTCCAATGTTTCTCCGGGTCAAGCAATTGCCACCGCATGCTACACACAAAATCGCTCCTCGATTCACACTGCTCATGGAAAACTCCATATGAACTTGTCCACAACAGTAAAACCTAATCTCTTTCCTTCGTGTGTTTGGTGCATTGTGTTATCCAACTAATGAGGGTCAAGACTTAGGCAAACTTAGGGCTAAAGTCGACATTGGAGTATTTGTAGGATATGCACCAAACAAAAGGGATACCGAATCTACAACAAAAGAACCCGAAATATCATGGAAACAATTCACGTTACGCTTGATGAGTCGACCGTCAAATGGCTCCCGGACACCCAGCTCAGACCCACACTTCAAAAAAATTCCCATTGGTTCATCCCTTGTTCCAAACTCCTCTCAAGAAACTCCATATGTACCTCCATCCAAGATGATTTAAAGAAATTGTTTGATCCTATGTTTGATGAACTTTATGATCCAAGTACTAATGAGGTGTCGATCCCTACAACAGAGGTCGCTCATATTCCCGTGAATGAAGTCAATCCTCGCCTCAATATCTTTAAGTCAAGAAGCACCCATCACGATCCTTCCGCCTCATCAACAAATCATCATTCTTCAAATGTACATCATGGAAATGTTTCGCATCAATGATGAAGTTAATCCCTTTGCTACCCTCAAGATGCTCCATTTGAAAACATATTTGCTCCTCGAATCATCATCGTAACCATCTTCTTCAGAGACATCGACTCGCTACCTCGCCCCTCAACAACCGCCACATGAACACCTTAGAAAATGGACTCACGATCATCCACTAGACAACATCATTGGAAATCCTCTCGTCCCGTATCAACACGGAAACAACTTGCAACCGATGCCTTATGGTGTTTCTTCAACTCCGTACTATCTAAGATCGAACCAAAAGATGTTAAACCGCCATGAATGAAGATAGTCGGTTCAATGCCATGCAAGATGAAATTCATGAGTTTGATCGACTTGATGTATGGGAGTTAGTACCGCCCGAATCGTGCCATGATTATTGCTCTTAAATGGATCTTCAAAGTGAAACTTGATGAGCATGGTGATGTATTGAAGAACAAGGCTCGATTAGTTGCTAAAGGATACCGCCAAGAGGAGGGTATTGACTTTGAAGAATCTTTTGCTCCAGCTTGCTCGAATCGAGGCAATCGTAATCTTTCCGCTAATGTCGCTAGTAAGAACATGGTAGTCTATCGATGGATGCGAAGACGGCATTTCGAACGGAGATCTTAAAGAAGTCGCTCACGCCGCCCAACCCAAGGATTTGTGAATCAAGAGCATCCTACTCACGCTTATCGCTTGAAGAAGGCTCTTTACGGTTTAAAGCAAGCTCCAAGGGCATGGTATGATACATCACAAAGTTTCTTCTATCTACCGGATTTAGCAAAGGAGCAGCTTGATCCAACATTGTTCACCGTGAAGTCGTGCAAACATTTAATTCATGTTCAAATTTATGTTGATGATATTATTTTGCCTCGATGCACCCAATGGAATGTGATCGTTTTCAAATGAAATGAGTTCAAAATTTCAAATGTCAATGATGGGACAAATGTCATTTTTCTTGGGATTACAAATTTCACAAAGTCCCGAGGCATTTTCATAAATCAATCTAAATATGCAATGAGATCTTAAAGAAATTTGGATTTGATTCAAGTGACTCGCTGACACCCCCATGATTGATCGAACCAAACTAGATGAGGACCACTGTGGATCATGATTGACCAAACGAAATATCGTAGTATGATTGGATCCCCGATGTACCTCATCGCTAGTAGACCGACATCTTGTTCATTGCTTGCATGTGTGCTAGATACCGTGCTAAGCCTACTAAAAAGCACCTTGAAGCGGTTAAACGGGTCTTTCGGTATCTCCAAGGAACCATCAATATGGGTCTTTGCACCAAGGACACCGGTATGTCACTAACAAACCTATGCAGATGCCGATCATGCAGGTGTCAAGATACTCGTCAAGTACATCCGAGGTGCTCGCTTTTGGGTGATAAGCTTGTGAGTCGGTCCTCAAAGAAGCAAATGAGTACTTTATTTCCTCTACAGAGGTCGAATACATAGCCATGTCATCTTGTTGTGCTCAAATCCTATGGATGAGATCTCAATTATCCGACTATGGCTTTGAATTCAACAAAACCCCTCCGCATCGTGATAATAAAGTGCTATTGCTCTCTCATGCAACAATGTTCAACACTCAAGAGCAAAGCATATCGACATTCGACATCATTTCATCGGGAACAAGTGGAAAAGGTGTGGTGGAACTCTATTTTGTGAGGTCTCGAATATCGCTAGCGTACATCTTCACCAAAGCTCTTCCAAGAGAACGCTTTGAGTTTATTCTTCCACGCCTTGGCTTGAAAAGCCTTCAACCCGAACACTCAAACGCCTTTCGGAGGAAGACGAGGAGTAAAGGTCTATCTTCATCTATCTCTTGTATATATCTATTCGAAAAACAAAATACAAAATTATAAAACCTTCAAAAATCAAATAGAAAATTATAAAACATTCAAAATCCATAAAATTTGAAAAATCTTGAAAAAATCTTCAAAAATATTGTCCTTTTGTCATGTTTTTCTCGATTCGATAATATCTACGGTTTTGAGATGTCATTCAAAGAATGACACGGACTTTAGATGTTGTTCGAATTTTATAAAAAAAAAAAAAAAAAAAAAAAATAAAAAAAAAAAATTTTGGAGAAAGAGAAACAATGGTTTATTGTCATTTTCGTGCAATAACCCGGTTTTTAAAGAAAGAACAGAGCCATGTTTTATCATGCTTTCAAAATTCCATGCTCGATTCTATAAACATTTATCTCGCGAAAACTAAATGCTTTGAAAAATAACTCGGTCTCTATTTTTGATAATCATCGACTTATTTGTCAAAATTCTATCTCTCAATCAACAACCTATGTCATTGATTGAGGGGAGAATGATTTCAATTAAATTAAAAAGTTATTTGGCATTAAATTGTTTTCAAAAGATGTACATGCATGTTTTATCAATGGAGTTTAAAGTCTTAAAATCCGATCCTTATCGCTTAAATCGCTTTCATAATCAAGTCACAATTCCCCTTAAAGCTTTCAAAATCAATTTAAATCAATAAGAGATCACAAATCTCAAATGATTTGATAATTGTGATCGGGGAGAATGTGTGATTTAAATTGGATTTAAACCGATAATTAGGTAAATGGTTTTATAAGGATGTACATGCTATCCTTCCCACATGTGACAAACGATTTCAAATTTTCCATGCACATGTTGAGGGGAGCATCTATCTTAAACCTATGATTTGAAATGTGATCAACTTATCTCAATGTGCAGTGTTTCTAGTATGTGCAAAACTCTTTTCAAACTTAGATGCACATATTGAGGGGAGCAAAATCATGAAAACCTCATCCTTCCCCAAAATGCTCTATCTACTTGATTTGATGTGGGAAGTGATGTTGATATCTTTAGAAAATGGTAATCAAAGAAGTTAATTTTTCTCTTGCCTCCGTGTGCAAAACATTTTCAAATACTTGATGCACATGTTGAGGGGAGTTCTCGTTCTAAAATATCAAAACAATTCAGTACAAAATGCTTTGATAATATATCACAAGTATCCGAATTGATTTTCAAATGGTTTTCAATTGGTTCCAATGGCGTATGAACAATACCAAATAGACCGACCAACTTTACTTTATGTACGGTGATATAAGGATGATAAGGTTAGGTATTGGTTCCCATGATCCGCCGTAACCGGAGGGATCTACCCCAGGAAAATCCACTAGTTAGTGTAGAAGTCCTTAGGTATGATGATAAAAGGAGAAAAGTGAGATATGGGAAGAGTGCGGATCGAGGCGAGCAAGTAATCGAACAAACCCAACAAGGTTCTTGCTATGAAGTCTCGTAAGCAATCAAGGGGTTGAAGAATTAAAAGAATTGAATGAGAAAAGGGTGAAAACAAATAGCCCTCCATTTATTCAACCTTAGGGCGTAAACCGGTTCAATTCATATGCTACCGATGGTAACATCGGTATTGAAGACAAGACGTCATGGACCCAAAGGACGCACCGCACTTCAACTTTCCAAACCACTCAAGTTCCTCTTAAAAGGACTTGTTTCATTCTCACGGGAACCGACATTATCTATCGACTTTCTTAGAGATTGTTGATATTGAAGAAGGAGACCTCTCCCTAGTCTCCCAGACAGATCCAAATATGCACAAATTGAGTCTAGAGCCACGAGATCATCAATAAATCTCATTAGGACACTTTCAATGAAGACTCTCGCTTCACACAATGTGGAAAGAGAGATTATATCTTGAGTCCCACGATTATCCTTGTGGTATTGCCGTAACATCCGAGTGATATGTATACATATTCACAATGAAGATGGAAAACCTTCGAGCCAACATCAAACAAGCTCCCGGTAGGTGGCATGTGAGATCTATTCATATAGATCAACCATGTGACAACCGAATGTAAACAATGGGGCGATTCAATCTCTTGAATCAATCCTCGTTCAGTTATGGATTGACGGATACCTTTGAAAACCGGTCTTTGTGCTTAACAACTCTTTTCTTTAGCACATCGACCGTGTACTCATTTTTCAAACCAAAAGGTGTTTTTATGATTGATAATTGATTTTCAATAAAACCTTCGTTGTATTGCAAAACAATTTCTATTGAGCAATACACGATTGTTTTTCAAATCTCTTTTCATCAATCGCTGGACTTAAAATTCCGTTCACTCACTCCGTGTTGTCTTCTTTGAGATGTTCCGTTTGAGAACAACTAGAGCACCGCGAAACCCCGTCAAGGAAATTCTTCGAATTATACCGATCACAGCAAGACATGTATCGATCAACGGGAACCGTGGGTCGTGTACTCAATTCAACGAAGTGATCAAAGACACTTTCGTGCGATTTATTGCTAATCGTTGTATGTGTGTACACCCGACGCTTTGTAATGATCGTAATGAAGCGGTCAATCCATAGCCGCATGCTCACTTAACACATTCATCTCAAAAGAAATCATGATTAGTGCATCAATGACTCGATATTTTCACTCCATGCTTCGCTACGCCGCCAATATCATGAATCAACTAAAGCTTCCGCTACTCGATGAGAAGATATCATGATCCGTAATGTGAGCATGTCGGTCCTAAAGTCACAACATCACATAATACCAACACCACAATGGATGTCTCGTAGATTTTTGATAGTCGATGATCTCAAAAGTGGCTCAAATTTATTATCACGTGGATCAAGAAAAGACCTCCACTTGGAGTAACCAAACATGCAATGTGAAGAATCAATGACTACGAGCTTAGAGCAAAGTACTACATCAAGAATGCAAGAACAATTTTTAATGTAATATCTATTTGTATTCTATGTAATTTTAGTACATGATTGAGGTGACCTCCTTAGGGGAGATTGTTAGGAATTAGAAATTCCGTGTATTAAAGAGTCGGTCACCTCAAGTATATGTAATCGTTAGAAAGCTCGTAGTCGTAGTTATTTTAAGTTAAGTAGTATTTAGTTAAGTAACACCGTGGAGGACGGACGGTCTTTACCCATCAGATGCCCGATCCACACCGATGTGTGGCGCTTTATGTAAGACTATAAATACTCTACCTCCCAAGGTAGAGAGTTGGAGCTCATAATAATATCTTTCACTTTCTCTCACTAAGTTCCCTAAACCTCTAACTTTCTCTCTAGAATTCCATTCATACGCCACTTTGTGTTATGGTTTGATGTGTATGTGAAAACTAATATTCATATGTTACTACGGTTTTTAAAAGTACATTGCACTTTTATCACGATTTGTCCTATACTTAAGAGATTAAAGTTAAGGTTTTACGTGACACACATCGTTAATGGTTAGAGATTTGTTAGAAATCGTACCTTTACCGATGATTTTACTTTTGCTATTTCCAAACACCACATTACCTCCATTGAAGAATTCATATGTGGAGAATAGATCTTTATTGTCGGTCATGTGCCTCGTGCACCCGCTATCCTTGACCCATTCATCCGGGTCTAGGTCGACCTTTAAGCACACCTAAGAAAACAATTAACTCAAAAGTTTGGTCCCCATTTGTTCATGGGTCCATTAGTGTTAAACATTCCATTCATGTTAGACATGTATGGATAAGGTGAATATGCATTCCATGGTGCAAAGTTTTGAAAAGGAAATCCTTTTGTATATTTGGGTTCCATCCCATTTGATGGTTACTTTCGGGTAAACATTATTAGGTCTCCTAGATGGGTTAGGTTTTGAAAAGATGGAGCCTTGTTTCTTGCAAAATGGGATTATATTTTGGAGGTGGTTGTCTAGTGGTAAAATGAGTTGATTTCTTCTTATTAACAATAACAAAATCAGTTCTAGATGAAGAAGCTATGTTATTACCACTGTTTGCTATAGCAGACCCACAAATCCCTAACTGAACACTAGCCGGTTCCCTTTTCATGGGATCCGTGGGATCCGCCACAATAGTGGCTGGTTTTTCTAGTGCCTTAACAAATTGTGTTTCTTTGTTTTCACTAGTTGATGGATCAAGTTGTTGAATGCCTAAACCTTTTTGGTTGTTACCGGTTTTAACACTATCTAATATCATATCTAAAGTATTCGTACTCATTCTAGCAATTTTAGAATCTAGTTGATCAACTAGTGTTTGAAGTTGAACGCAAAGTTCACATTCACTACTTGCTATTTTACCCTTTTCTAGACGTTTCAATTTTGCTTTTAATTCTATGACTTCGTTATCTAAACGTTGGTTTTGATTTTTTAAAAGCTTGTTCTTGTTAATTAGTTTTAAGCTAATATTGCACAGTTTGTCATATTCATTATGTAATGAGTCATCATCTAGTGATGAGCTACTATAGTATTCGTGTCATACCTCGTCATTTGCCATGAGACAAATTTCTTCGTCCTCCTCGTCGCTCATTCCCCACGTGCCGCTCACGAACGCCTTTTGATCATCCCGTTTGGGACACTTACTAATAAAATGTTTTGGGTCCCCACATTTAAAGCAAGCACGATCATCCCTTGGCTTTCTTCCTCTTTGATTTTCCGGAATCCTTTCTTGTCGCCATACGGTTGTTTGACGATCTTCCTTCCTTCTAAAGAACTCTTTAAAGTCCTTACCCCATAGCATACTCCTCGTCGTCACTATCCGAAGAGGAGTTCTTCTTCATCTGAAGCCTTTTTGGCTTTAAGGGCAAGAGATTTGTGTTTCTCTTTCACCTTTGAGGCTTCAGAATCTTTAGCAAGGACAAGCTCGTAGACTTTTAAGTTGCCTATGAGTTCATCAAGGGTGAGGATTGTCAAATCTTTTGACTATTCATCGCCGTCACCTTGGATCTCCACTTGGATGGAAGTGCTCTTAGATATCTCCTAACATGGTTACGGCTAGAAAAAGATTCATCAAGGGCTTGTAAATATGTAATAATAGTATTAAAATTAGCAAATGAATGATCTATAGTTTCCTCATCCGATATTGAAAATTGTTCATATTGTGAACCAATAAATCAATTGTATTATTTTTAACTTGTTGATTACCTTGATGAGTTACAACTAAAGAATTCCAAATTTCTTTAGAGGTTTTAAGCATAGAAATTCTTTCGAATTCCTTTTTGGGTAAAGCATTGTAAAAAACCATTTTAGATTCACTATTTTTAGAAAGCTTTTTCTTCATTTCATCATTTAATTTATCATGAGGTATGTTAACTAAATTTCCTTTATCATCTTTTGAGGTAGCCTCAAAATCGCATTCAACAATAATGTACCAAAGATCAATATCTTTAGACTTCACATATGTTTCGAATCTATTTTTCCAATATATAAAACCATTAGTTTCAAGTAGTGGTGGTCGTTGCATAGATTGCCCTTCCTTGTAATTTTCAGAACCCATAGTGATAGAAAATATTTTAAAATACGGTTTACTTTAAAACTTTTATAAACTTAGCTCTTGATGCCAATTGTGGAAAACTAGAAGGGGGGTTGAATAGTTTTGCCGATTTTATTTTAGTTTCAAAAACTTTAGATTCGATAATATGTGAGATCGTATGGATGTAGAGAAAGTATAGATCTAATGATAAATCAAGTAAATAAAGTAAAGCAAAGGGATAGAAATGACACAACCAATTTATAGTGGTTCAGCTACAAGGACACCTTCCTTGCCCTACTCCACCCCCGAGTCACCTACTCGAGAGTTCAAGCACTATGTAAACAAAACTCCTTCAACTTGGCGGAGAAGCCTTCACAACGTTGTTTACACCTTTTTCCGCATAAAGCTAAATACCGAGTCCGTAACATGATGGACCAAACCAAAACGACTATTACACAACAAATATGTGAAATATCAAATACAAGATCTTTGCTACATAAATCTTATGAGGAACAAATCAATCAAGGACCCTTGCTTGGATGACTTGTAGAATGCTAGAATCTCGCCTCAGAGAAGGACCTATATGAGAATCACTAAAGAAAGAAAGAAGGAAGTACTCTAGATCAAGTGATCTTTTGTTAGAAGAGAATGAGAGTATATGAGAGAATTAGTAAGAAGAGGGGTGAGTTAATGAAGAAATGGCTCTCTATTTATAGGCAAAATCTGCCATTGTTCCCCAGATCCCACGGATCCCTCCCACAAGGGATCCGTCTAGTGTAATCCTAGGGATCCATGGGACGCTCCTCTTTGCCCATGGGTTTTTTGGTTATGGGTCATGGGTCATGGGTTATGGGTTGGTCAATGGGTATTCTTTTAGATTCAATGTATCTAATGCGTACAATGTATCTAGTCAAGTGGGTATGGGTCAATACCATGGGTTATGGATATGATCCATGGGTTGTGATTTTTACCCATCCTAATAAACTATTACAACAATTTGTATTAAATGGCCATATGTAAATGCTTTACAAAAATCACATGTATCCTTATAATTGTACTTAAGATAACATTATATTTGTTATCAACAAAATACAAAGAGATCGCAAAATATTAATAAACGTTTTTACGGTTTATTTGTATTAGCATTTTTTATGGTTTTTTAGAAAGCTAATTTAAATTTCAGGGCAAATGGTTTGGGGGTGGTACTTCTACCGATTACTCTACTTCTACTAGTTGTCTAATTATCTAATTACTACGGGTAGCTATGTCCAATTGAGGTGTGCTCGTATGATGATTAAAGATGTGTTCACTTAGATACTATTACACCCTAGTTATCTTTATTGGTTGGTTGAGTTGTCACGTCCTTTATCTTAACGCGTTGTATTCCTAAAGGTCGTAGGGTATGCGTGGTCCCTAGTTCTTTGAGGTTATCTCTCATATATGACTCACGGACTCGGCAAGCCTAAGCTATTTCATCCATGAACCATATCATCATAAAGCATACTCAAGCATTAAATACAATGAAGATGCCTAGTTGCACTCTAAGCCAATTTCAATTAAGACATGAAACAACCTAACAATAATCAATAACTAGGTTTCATAGATCTAAACAAACACACAAGTAATTTAGCTAAACATAATAAACAAGCAAGCATACACACAATCAATTGAATATAGGATAGACATAATGATAAATTGGATTAACAAACTTATCTCGATGTGTAAAATAGGGTATGGGACCCTAGAATACTGTCCAAGTCGGACTGCAACTGAGTTAGGGTTTTCTCTCCAAAATTCTACCTCTTCAAATACAGAAAAATCGAATTCTATATATAGATTTACAATCGCGACGGCTTCACCTTTTGCATGGGACGGCGTCAGGTCGCCGTCATTAGGGTTTTGGCCAAGTCATCGATGGGACGGCGTCACTTGAGAGTTGTGACGCCGTCGATCTTTAGTTGAGACGTCGCCTTGATTCTAGATATGGGAGGGTGGAACCGTGAGTGAAGCCTCCATAATTAAAGCGTGACGTCACAGTTATAAGACTAGAATTTTACTTGAGTCGTCAGCGTGCATGTTTTGATCAAGTCTTCATAGAGGGACAACGTCACCCTTTAGATGGGACGCCGTCAGTAATCGTTGATCAAGATTGAGTGGCTTCGATCTTGACTTTGCCATTTTCTTCATGTATTTGCTCCTTTTCATCCAAATGTGCTTTCATTCCGAGATTTTGCTTCCAAAAGACCTAAAAGTAAAAAGGAACGAAATTAAGCAAGAACGGATATAAAATGTTTCAAATAGGGCTTAAATGACCTCCTAAAAGCGTGACGCTTTAAATCCTTATCAACAAGACTCATCATATATAACTAAACAATTAGCCAATATATCTTTCTTACTATCGGCTTTACCTCTTATCTCGCTATATACATTCTTATTTGTGTATGTGTGTGTCGTTTGTCAATAAGGTGAAAAGAAATAGCCCTCCGAAATTCAACTTAGAGCAGAAACCGGGTTAAATACATATGCTACTGGTTGTCACTAAGGTGACGGTATTAAAGACAATACGTCATGGACCCAGTGACGCACCACACTTAACCTTATAGCCACTCAAGTCCTCTCAAAAGGATTTGTTTCATTCTCATAGAGAACCCTACATAATCTATCGACCTCTCACTCTGAGATGTGTTGATATTGAAACAAGAGACACCGCTCCAGTCTTAGACTACTAAAACAAAACGCACAAAGAGAGTCTAGAGCCACGAGTTCATCAAAAGATCCCTTATGAAAACTTAACATTTCTACACTTGATGTTCAATAATCAGAACACAAGATGTAAACTTTAGAGTCCTACGCAAATCTTAGCAATCTACCATAAAATTTATGAGAGGATTTACAAATGTGAACCTCAATGACTGAATGGAAACTCCTGCCAGGTTCAACATCAAACAGCCTTGGCAACAGGTCACTTCAGTAATCCCTTGTAGGTTACGCTTAGTGTTCGTGGTGGTTTCTAATGGTCTACAGTCGTTGAGTGATACCTTGGTGTACTCCAGTGACTCACAACGATAGTGTGAAGATATTAAGTACGGGGACATGCCAGTGACCATCCGGTCTGTGATTATTCAAGGAACGCGCCAGCGGTCTAGGATGTACAGGTACAAAATATCCAAACACTTACACTGGGAAATTTATTGATAATTGTTTACATGCAGGAATGGAGACCTAGAGTTCCAGGAGAGACTACCACCACCACTATCATCAATAGTTTTTCCATCTACACATGCTCATACCTACATCATACAGACAATAAAGTTCAAAAAGATGCTACGTCAAACTAAAGAATCTACAAATTTTAAAGACAAAGATCAAAGCTAAGAAATAAGAACCACATAAGAATGAAGATCCAAAAGTCAAACAAAAAGTATGAGCATGTTGGAAAAGACGTGAAGCACCAGCAACAAAGACGTTGATGAAAGGCAGATCACTACATTACCTGATCACAAGAACAAAGAACAAATAATGAATGATTTAAGACGCCAACAACAAAGAACTCTAAGATCAAAAGGACGTCAAGCAACCTATGGATGATGACCAAAGATGACCAACCCTTAGGGGGAGATTCTTGAGATTACTTGTAATCAATATGAAGTGTTGGTCATTAGTTTCTTTATAATAGGTTGCCTAATATGGGCTTATATGTTTGTAATTAATCTTAAGGCTTATGTAGTAAGCCCATAGGCCTTGGAACAATCTAGAAAGCCCTTCATGGGGCGTTACCCTAGTGATTACTAGTATACAAACAATGTAAATCTCACTTGTGAGGTTGGTTGGCTTCATTATGCAATTTATTATTTATTATTCATAACATGATTCCTCCCATCTCTTTCTTTTTCTAACTCTCTCTCTCTAGAAATCTTATGTTAGTTTATCAATATTGGGAACCTACACCACTGTCTCAAAATCAATAGCATTAGGAATTGGTCCCGGTCCAATAGACCAATTCTCATCTGCGTCATAATGTAACCTTCCATCTGTTGGTGGAAAAGAATGCACTAATATGCCATACGGCCCATCAAACGCATTCCCGTCTCCATGGTCCCCTCTTTCAAAACTAATCTTTAAATCCACATTTGCAATATAACCAACTCAAAAAATGTGAAGTATCCGAAGCGGCTTATGAGTCAAAGGCATCACAACGGAGGTACAGAGGTTTCTGGATAATTTGAGTCGAATGCACAGTTAAATTGGGTTTTATCCACATGAATTCAAAATGAGACACAGTGTATAACGATTTTGGCATTTGTTGGCGAGTTTTTATATATGTATGTCCGCAACGAGGCATGACCATTTTTGAAATGGTAGGGCATCTAGTGTTTCGATAGTGTTTAGATGGTAAAAGCCTTGATAAATTTTGAGTGCATCCTTGAGCTCTTCATAAAAGTTTTCATTTTTTATGTTGGTGTACTTAGCGTCATGTTCGTAATCTAAGTATCCAAAACGGGAAAGGTATAGTTTGAGGTCACGGAGGCCTTGCACGTTGGTACCCTTTTGACAACATCCTTGAAGATTTTTTATGAACTCAAAGGCTTATGTTTTTATTTCGTTACTAGTTTTAACCTTGGTGGGCGAGAGAATGAGAAAGAACAAATAGACAAAAA
Organism: Chrysanthemum lavandulifolium; assembly: GCA_022545495.1. NCBI lineage: Eukaryota > Viridiplantae > Streptophyta > Magnoliopsida > Asterales > Asteraceae > Chrysanthemum > Chrysanthemum lavandulifolium. The sequence goes on along the minus strand of CM040244.1, from coordinate 142,645,941 downwards.
GGATAGTAAGGCCATTATGAAAATTCTTTTTATGTTTTTGGTTAATATTACAAGTTATTATGTCTATTTATAACAAGCATAACACTGAAAAGATTGTACTTCCAAGTTGACTCTTAAATTCTCCCACGTCGACTTGGAGCCAGTCTAAAAGAGAAATGTTCAATTGTAGTATATTTAATCAAATGAAAAGAAAACTTAAAATGAGAATTATGTGAATTAAGTAAGTATTGTAACATCTTAAAACCAATTTTTATCAAAAGCTTAAAACGTCTTGCAAAAATATCCTCAATAATATAATGAATAAAAACACAAAATCTTGTAAATATGTGAATTTAATTTGATGTATTATTATGTCATTTTTCATTAATAAGTTTCAGCTCTATCAAATTGACAAAACAACTTTATGATAATATATATAACTTCAACTTTCAGCTTATAATATAAGTTCTAATTCCAACTCAGCTCCAACTAGTTTTGCCAAAAACACCCATATTTTTTAGTAATGTATTTTTTTTATTAAAAATAACTATAACTAATGATTTTTCTAATTTTTTCTGTTTTGGAATTCTTATCAATGATTCATGTGAAGCTTGTTATTGTAAGCATGTTATAACCACACCCGAGGATACTGAATATTCTTAAACATGAAACATGAGTCATTTGTATATGTACATTTCGTGTAGCTATTTACATATCATAGAAACCCGTTCTTGCATCTAATATTTATAATTATGTAAACATACGGAGCTTTTGTAACACCTTGGTTTTTATAAGATTTAGTAATAGACTTTTATGTTATTTTAGAACATTATAATTGTTATCCCGTTAGATTTTACTTAGAATGTAGACTTAGAATGCAATCAATTAGCAAAGAGGACTAACAATGCAAGAGATTTTCACGTTAGAAACTAACGACCATTAAAGGGGTGAATTACTTCTCTACCCTTATGACTTGATAGGCTTTTATTTGTAGGAAATAAACACAAAAACACACGTGTGTTTATGCGGCTTCATACGGTATTTTGGAGGGAATTTGATCATTATCACATTATCAAGGAAAATTATTACAAGTATGGTAAGGAATCAAGTGCCAGAATTTGGCATATTCAAGTATAGAGTTATTAGTATTTTGAAGTAATTCAAGAAGTGTTCAAGTGTTAGAAATTCTATCTCTTTCAAGGTAAGATTCAAGTAATGTTAATACAAATAATATCTAAAAACGTTATTTCTTTTTTTCGACATCTCTACATTTTGAAGTTAACAAAATGTAAAAACAGTTTACATCAAAATTAACGTAAGCAAGTTTTGAGTCGAAATATCCTGTTTCTACGTAAATCACTCTAGGTAAGAACATACAAATTTACAACTTGACAAATGATCAAAGAATTGAATTTGTATTCTAAACCTCACATTTTTAATGTGACAAAACATTTTTTAAAAATATATTTTGCAGTTATTTTTTGAATTAAAAAGAAATGTTTTAATTGGAAAATAAGTTTGAAATCCCCAACATCTATTTCCCCCCCCCCCAAACAACTCCAAACTTCCTCAAATACACCTTCACCACGAAAAACAAAATGTGGAGCGTTTTTGTCGGCTACGATACCACTAAATACCTACGGTACCATTAATTTTAGTGGTACTGTCTGTCTGTAATGGCTATATTTCTTTTGCCTATAAATACTAGACGATTTCACAGATTTTGATCATCCTTTTTTCACATAAAACTTTCTGAGTTAAATCCCACTATCACATTTACAATTCCTTGATCATTTAGATAGTTTTATTTTATTTAAGAGTGATCCAATCATCCAACCAAGTGATCACCCCCATTCCTCTACTTGTACAAGAGAAGAACACAAAGTATAAAGCAGATACAAAGTGTTGTAATGTTAGTGTAGTGCACTCGTAACCTTTGTTACGTACTTGTTGTATCTAGGCGTACATCAAGTTGTTTATCATATTGTTTAGCTTGTATATGTGGATCATTGTGATCTTGTAGAGATATTGGAGATCTCGTGTAGATTGTGTTGGTAGTTTTTGGATCAAGCGGATCGAGGGTAGATCATGTGGATCTTGTATAGCGTCTGATTAGTAAGGATCAAGTAGATCTTGTGAGAGATTGGTACTAGCTAGATTAGTAATCGACATTTAGCTTAGTGTCAGAAATAGTGATAAGCGACGTTGTACGGTTTTCTCCGTATGAAGGGAGTTTGTTGACATAGTGCTTAGAACTCTCGAGTTGGGTACTCGAGGAGTGGAGTAGGGCGAAGAAGAGCTTCGTTACCGAACCACTATAAATCTCCGTGTCTTGGTTTGATCTTTCCATCTCTTAATTTTTATCTTGCAATTTACATTTCAGTAGTCATAGTTTACTTATCTTAGCTTAGACATCATATTGCATTAATTTGATTTCACAAAGAATCGAATCGAAGTTCTTCCTAAAGTAAATTTTATAACGAAGCCAAAAACAGTAAAACTATTCAACCATCCATTCTAGTTTTCTAGAATTGGTATCAGAGCCATGTTAATCAAGATTTTTAAAGTATAATGTATTTTAAAGCTTGAATCGATCAATGGATTTCGACAAATATCAAAAAGGGCAATCTATGCAAAGACCACCACTTTTCGAAACCGATTGTTTTATCTATTGGAAAGCAAGATTCGAAACGTATGTGAAATCAAAAGATCTTGATCTTTGGCATGTTATTACTGATGGTGACTTTAAACCAATTGAAAGAATCCACAAACAAATAAGGAAGAAGTTGTTCCTTGTGATAATCTTAAAAAGAAACTAGCCAAGAATAATGAGACTAAAATGATGATTTACAATGCTTTGTCAAAAAAGGAGTTTGAAAGAATTTTTATGTGTAACACCGCAAAGAAAATTTGTAAAACTTTGTTAGTCACTCATCAAGGTAATATTCAAGTCAAAGAAAACAAGATCGACTTACTAGTGCAACAATATCAACAATTTCCATTTCGGAAGATGAGTCAATAGATAATGCTTTTCCTAGATTTAATATTATTATCATTAGTCTTAAAGCTCTTGATGAAGGTTACACTAGCAAGAATTATGTTAGGAAGTTTCTTAGGGCTCTACATCCTAAATGGAGATCAAAGGTCACCGCCATTGAATAATCAAAGAATTTAGCAATATTATCACTTGATGAACTAATAGGAAACTTGAAATTTCATGAAATGATAATCAAGAAAGACTCCGACATAGTTAAAGGCAAAGATGAGAAGTTGAAGGCTCTTGCCTTGAAATCCAAGAAGGAGTCTATTGATGAGGAGAGTTGCGACTTCCGATAGTGAAGACGAAGAATATGTCTTAGCCGTAAGGGACTCTAAGAAGTTCTTTAAAAGGAGGGTAGATTCGTTTGACAACCTCGTGATGAGAAGAAGTCATTCCAAAAAATCGGGATAAAAAAAGGAAAGAATGATAGAAAGTGTTTTAGATGTGGTGATCCAAATCATCTCATCGGAGAATGTCCGAAACCACCGAGAACCAAGAATAAAAAGGCCTATATTGGAGGTTCTTGGAGTAATATCGGTGAGGAAGAGGAGGAAAAGACCAACGATAAAACATGTCTCATGGCTCATGCTTCTAGTGAGGTACATTCTGACTCCTCTTACTACAGTGATAATAATTCTTCGGTAGCTGATAACACACTATATCATGATTATAATAAATTATGTGAAGTAACATCTAAAATCATATCTAGAAATAAAATGCTAAAAACTAGAAGCATTAGTCTAGAAATTCAAGTGTTGGAACTAAAAGAAAAGGTTAACAAACTTGAGAAGAAGAGAGTGTGTGACGTTGGATGCACGTCATGTCACAATCTTAGATTAGAAAATGAAGAACTTAGGAAAAACAGAATTACTAAGTTCGAAAAAGGTACAAAAGCACTTAATGATATGTTAGATAACATTAGGTATAGAGAATGTGACAGTGTGGGTCTAGGTTTTAATCCAAATGAAGCATCAACAAGTGGGACATAACAAGTAAAATTTGTAAAACCCACAGAATCTGAAGATGCAGATCACAGCACCACTAAAGGCACCACCGACACCACTAAATTTTGTGGTACCGTGGATCTGTTTGTCACGACTAGAAAATTTGCATCGATTCTGAAAAGTAATTTAAGTCCTAGACCAAGTCACTTAGTTGTTAATAATGTCAAGGTACCAATCGATAGTAAAAAGGAAGTTAAAACCTTTTAAAACCCCTTGTCTACACCTGAACTTGGATATGTAAAACCAGACACTAGATAAAAAACTACTCCTCCTAGGAAAACCAACACTTCTAAACCACAGTCTAACACGCGGCAACCTAGAAGTATCATTAGAAGGCAGAGCTATCCAAATAACTATCCCGTAAATTGGAGTAATTCCAACAACGTGGGTATATGTCTTGGGACATTTTCCACCATTTCAACATCCTAACCAAAAGCAAAAAATTCATATGATTTTCAACGCTAACAACTTTGGACCCATGAGATATTGGGGACCGAATGTTTGAGTTTTATCTTAATTAATTAGATATGCTTGGGTATCAACTTGGAGCCCGATGAGTGGGTCAATGATAGTGGATGCACTAATCATATGACGGGAATCCGAAGTCTATTCTCTACTTACAAAGCATACAATGGAGGTAAAGTCACTTTTGACAGTAAACTTAAAGGGAACATAATTGGCAAAGGTAAGATCACTCAAAACTCCCTTACTATTACTGATGTAGAGTACGTAGATAACTTAGGATTTAACTTGCTTAGTAGTAGTCAAATATGTGATAATAAGTGTGAGGTATTATTTGAAGAGATGGGTAGTGAGATTAGTAAGGATGGTAAGGTCATAGGTAGAGGAACTAGAAAAAAGGGCTTGTTCGTGATGAAAATAGGAAATAAACCGAAAGATAAACTTTGCCTAGCAACCATAGAAGAAAACTCTACATTATGGCATAGGAGACTAGGTCACGCATATACGCGTTTGATACAATCTCTAGCGTCTAAGGATTTGGTTAGAAACTTGCCTAAGCTTAAGTTTGATCAACACTTTTGTGACACTTGTAAAATTGGAAAACAAGCACATTCTAGTCACTAAGCTAAGAATTTAGTATCAACCTCTAGATGCCTAGAACTTCTTCACATGGATATTTTTGGTCCTTCGGCCGTATGGAGTGAGGAAATCTCTACACCTTAGTGATAGTTGATGACTATTCTAGGTACACTTGGACTAGATTTCTAAAGAATGGAAGCTTTTGAGCATTTCAAAATCTTTAATAAGAAATTTCAAAATCAACTAGGTTGTACAATAGTTTCTATTAGGATGGATCATGGTTGGGAATTTGATAATGAAGTGCAATTTGGAGTATATTGTGATGCTAATGGTATTACTCACAATTTCTCGGCTCCACGCACTCCTCAATCAAATGGGCTAGTAGAAAGGAAAAATCGTACTCTACAAGAGATGAGCAGAACGATGTTAAATGAACAATCCATTCCTCAAAAGTTTGGTGTAATGCCGTAGACACCTCAACTTATATACTTAATAGGATTCTCATTAGGCCAATATTAGGAAAAACACCATACAAAATATTAAGGGGTAGGAAACCCACTTTAGATTATTTGAAAGTGTTTGGAAGCAAATTCTTCATCTTAAACACAAAAGACTATCTCAACAAGTTTGACCCAAAATCTTATGAAGGTATGTTCCTAGGATATTCCCAAAATAGTAAAGCCTATGTAGTTCTCAATAAGAAAACCATGAAAGTCGAAGAATCACTCAACGTGACATTCGATGAAAGTCCTCCCCAACTAAGACATCACCCTTGGAGGATGATGATTTAGTTGAAGAAGATGTCATTAAGGAAAATGGCAAGAAAATCTTAGAAAATGATATTAAGGATGAAATAGTTGAAGTTGAAAAAGTTGTCAACATTAAGGAATCCAAAGCCCATCCTTTAGATAATGTCATAGGGAACCTCAACCAAAGAACTCTTAGGTCACAAGCCCAAACAAAAGTATCTTCTTTTGTTTCATATCCACCGTAGATCCTAAGAACATCGGTGAAGCTATAAAGGATGAAAGCTGGGTAGTTGCCATGCAAGAGGAACTAAACCAATTCACCACAAATCAAGTTTGGGATTTAGTACCACCACCTAGAAACCAAACCATCATAGGAACAAAATAGGTGTTTAGGAACAAGCTTGATGAGAATGGCGTTGTGTCTAGGAATAAAGCTAGGTTAGTGGCACAAGGCTATAATCAACAAGAGGGAATAGATTACGATGAGACGTTCACCCTAGTAGCAAGATTAGAATCTATTAGAATACTTCTTTCTTATGCTTGTGCATTAGATTTTAGATTATATCAAATGGAAGCGAAAAGTGCGTTTCAAAACGGTTTCATCAATGAGGAGGTGTGCGTTGCACAACCTCCGAGATTCGTTGAATACGAGAAACCAAATCATGTCTACAAAATTAAGCACTCTATGGTCTCAAACAAGTCCCTAAAGCTTGGTACAATAGATTAAAAGCTTTCTTACATAAACATGATTATATCATGGGGATGGTAGATAACACACTTTTCACGAAGAAAAGAAATTCACATCTCATCATTATTCAAATATATGTCAACGATATTATATTTGGCTCAACTTGTCAAGAATTATGCGATAATTTTGCTAAAATCATGCATGACGAGTTTGAGATGAGCATGATGGGTGAATTAAATTTCTTCCTTAGTCTACAAATAAAACAAATAGAAGATGGTATATTCTTTAATCAATCTAAATACATAAAAGAAATGCTTAAGAAATTTGGCTTAGAAGAGTCTAAACCAATTTAAACACCCATGTCCTCGGATACGAAACTTACAAAGGATGAAGAAGGTGAGTCCGTGGATAGTACTAAGTATAGAGGTATGATAGGTAGTTTATTATACCTAACGGCAAGTAGATCCGATATCATGTTTAGTGTCTGCCTTTGTGCTCGTTTCTAAAAGGATCCCAAAACCTCTCACCTTGAAGCGGTTAAACGTATCTTCCGATACATTAAAGGCACTATACAATTGGGATTATATTATCCTAAGGGGACCGGTGTAGAAACTATTGTCTATGCCGACTCTGATCATGCGGGAGATTATGTGGATCGAAAAAGCACGTGTGGCGTTTGTACCTTTATGGGTTGTTTTCTAACTTCTTGGTTCTTTAATAAACAAATGGTTCTAGCTATCTTCATGGCCGAAGCCGAATACATAAGCGCCGGAAAGGCATGTCAACAAGCACTATGGATGAAACAAGCTCTAATCGACTACGACATACATCTAGATGACATTCTGATTATGTGCGACAACAAAGGAGTAATTGACTTGAGCGAAAACCCCGTTCAACACTCGTGTATGGAACACATCAAAATACGTCATCATTTCCTTTGTGACAATGTTCAAAAAGGAAACATCTCCATCGAAAAAGTTTCATCAGAAGATAATATTGCCAACATCCTAACCAAACCTCTCAAACGCGAATCTTTCAATTATCTACGCCTAGGTCTAGGAATGATGGAACACATTCCGTAAATGGGTAATTTACGTGTGTTCAAAAATCGAGTCATGTCTAATGACTATTTCAATATTTTGTTATAAATATTAAGATCATTCATAAATTATCGAATGTCGTTCGGATTTACTTCCTAAAATTTTATTAGGTATAAGTTCTTTTATCGTGTCTAAAAGTCTCACTAGATAAGCGAGACTTAATCGTTAAAGATCAAAATGGGACCAAAATTGGTCTCAGCAGGTCACAACACCACTAAATTTAGTGGTACCGTGAACCTGACAATCAAGATTCTTTCTTTCTTTTTCCCTCACTTTGCACATTCAAACCAAACACACCTTTATGCAAACACTCCCAAACCGAACCAAAACCAAAATCCAATTCTACCCATCAAAATCAAAATCAAGGCATTACAATACAAGATTATCAACTATTACACTTGTCTTAACATCAATTGTAAGTCAATTCCTATTAATTTTCTTTAATTTTGAGTCTAGGGTTTGTTCATATACATAATTCGAATTTGGGATTTTAATTTTAATTAGATTTTTATGCAATTAAGACTAGGATTAGACAATGCACAACCATCTTGATTCCTCCAAACATAAGATTTACATAAAACCACTATTTTTTGTCCGAATTTATCTTTAATTTTGAATTAAAATAGATTTTTTTGGGTGGAATCATGTTTAGAAAACTTAAAGTTGAACTAGAAATCATTAACATTCATGTTTTTTAATTTTAGGAATTTTTGGCAACAAAATTTTGAACTAGCCAAACACCCCAATTCCATGTTTTGAAAAATTTCACGAAACTAGGAACATCATAAAATGTTTTCGTGCATTGTTAATAAAATTTAAAAATGTTGTCATCATGCATACATGAACTCACGAATTTTTCCGAAATACATAACTAATATGTATTTTTCGACACATTCGTTTGAGCAAAATTAAAGTTAGGAGCGTTTGGGTAATCTCTTTATTTTTTTTTTTGGAGTCGAGATTACCACACCTCCACATTGTTTGCATATAGGCACACACTAGGCACGTGCTAACTAACAATTAATCACTAGTATATATATATATATATATATATATATATATATATATATATATATATATATATATATATATATATATATATATATATATATATATAGTGTATCTTTATTTTGAGAACTCATAATGCTAGAACCGAGAACCCATTTTTGACTCCTAGTTATACATAAGGTACAACATATCAATGCATAATGGCAATTTTGAAAATAGATGTAACTTAATTTAATAAAAAAATAAAGTAAGGGCAAAATGGGAATTTAATTCTTCCCTAAAAAATTGGGAGGAACCGGTTTATGGCATCCATACTCTCCTCTCTCCTCTCAAAACCTAAAAACCGCCTTCCCTAAATCCTAACAACCGCCACCCCAAAGTTTTAAAAATATAGGGGAGGGTTAATGTGAGATCAAACTTAAAGTTGTAAAAATAAGATCTAGTCTAAAAAACCACTAAAACATTTATAAATAACAATTTTAGCAATAATACACAAAAAAATAATATTTTAATACAAATTAACATTTTAGCAACTAATAACCAAATGATACATAAGTTTGAATTAGTGATACACCTGATACACATTAAACTAATAAATATTCCAAAACCTGATACACATACAAAAACCTGATACACATTACACATCTACTCAAAGTGTATCACCTAGGTTTCGTAAATTTTAAAAAGAAATCTATCAAAACTTTAACAATTTTAGTTGTAGTTAATAAAATTTTATTTTTGTTGTAAGAGAGTGTCACTTGTCAAAATTTGGTGGATCTCATTTTAACAACTTTAAGTTTGATCTTATTTGATCTAGATTCTATATATATATATATATATATATATATATATATATATATATATATATATATATATATATATATATATATATATATATATATATATATATATATATATATATATATATATATATATATATATATATATATATATATATATATTTTTCTTATATGTAACAATGTCTCGTAATGACTATAAAGACACTCGTTCTTATATCCCTTTACTCCCCGAAGACCCAACTATTTCGGATGAGCTTAAAGATCATTATCAACGCGTCCAACACCGATTCATTCACGAGGGTCGTGTTGTTGATGCTTGCTTTGTTCCGTTGGATGGCATTAATGTATGCTTTCCAACTATCGAATTTGAATGTTTATACATAGAAAATGATCAAATTTGTCCTTGCTTCATTCTTGACTTTTATAGTCATGTCCGTACCTTTAATTATCTTGAAGACAATGTCTTTCTAGACTTTTGGATTCAAAATCAACACCATCACTTTGACTATTCTCGAGTTCGGTCAAATCCTTGGTGTCCTCGTTGTAGGTCAATGTGCCTATACGGAAGATCATTCTCTAGATTCTCTTGTATACAACTTAGAAAAAGAAGGTCCTTACCAAACTGAAATTCTCGATCCACAAACAATCAAACAACATGTCCAAACTCGTCGAGTCAGTAACACATATAAAAAACATGAAGGTACACTCGTCTATCTCGACCCAAACAAAATCTATCTCAAGGAAATCCTTCCTGGTCTCAAATATTAGGAACAACTTCTTCATGAAAATGTCATGTCTCTTGCGGGCAACCGGGATCATGTTCCGGGAAGTTTTGCCCATATGCTCTATTGTCACAGTACCGAAACTCCCTACAATCTTGCCTACTACATGGCAAAAATAATTGAAAATGTCAAAGGACGGTCCGATAAGCTCATGCCCTATGGTATGTTGCTTACTCATCGATATTGTTGGGTAATGCTCAATTATCAACACATTGAAAGTGATGATTTCTATCTTGTCAACCCTATCATGAAACCTCTTGGTGGACCAGAATGTCGTACAAAGCAACGTAGTGACAAAGGGTCAAAATAAATCTACCTCATATGCCACTTCATCTTACTTCCATCATGGATCTTCATCTCAACCCATGAAAGATGATGATGTTGAAATGAATGACGAAGGAACTTCCCGTGCTCGTTCTCCATCACTAACTTCTTATTTTCATGATCTTGATATGTCATCTCACACCCAAAGAACATCACCTACTTTCCAAAACACCAACCTAAGTACGACAATGCGAAGACAACAAACGATGATGAATCGACAAGTTTTGATGCACGAACAAACGATCGGAGGGCTCAAGTCACTTGGGAAGGCGATCAAGGGGATTGGTAAATCGATAAAGAAGTTAGCTAATTGAGGTCGAGGGGTGATTAACAAGTATAGACAATTATTAATTTGGTATTAGAAGTTTATTAATACATTAACTTATTATTGGTTATTGGCTAAGGCTTCATGACACGATATGCTCGTTAATGTTAGGTCACTAGTTTTACAAACACAAGTAATATAGAAAGAGATAAGGCGATTGAACAAGATCCAAACACACACACACGATAAAGTAAGACCGACACGCTGTAGAGTATGTGAAGAGAGAATAACTTGAACAACCAACCCTCAAATGAGGGTTTACAAGAGATTTATAGAGGAAGCTAGGCAACACCCTAGTTCCCTTCCTTTCCTTTATGGGCTTGGGCCTAAGCTCATGGGCCTTCTACATAAGCTTAAGGCTAATAACAAACATAAAGGCCATAATAAAGCTAACTATTACATATTAATCACTAACACTTGATTATGGATTAGAGTGATTCCAACAATCTCCCCTCAAGTGTTGGTGATGAACGTGAAGGCGTTGAGGTAATAGTAGCTCGACGCCTTCCGACATTCTTCTTTCTTGTGAGAAGAATTGCCTTGATTCGAACAATCTCCCAAGATAGAGAGATAGTTTTTTTGAGCGCTATGCTTTGACGTCATCTTTAACTTTGTTCTTTGATCATTGTTCTTGTGGTGAAAGTGATAGTATGTTGTTGTCTCCATCAAGTCTCGCTTCGTGTCTCGCTTCGGCCGCTCCAAAGGTTCCACGCCATTCTTCAACATGCTCACACGCCTTGACGTTGGAATTCAACATCGATGAAGTTCTTTAAGTCTTTAACTTTGTAGATTCTTTGGTTTGACGAAGAATCATTCGATCGTTGTGTTGCTTTTGGATAGAACTTCCATTAGTGATGATGTTGGCGAGCATGAGAAGAATCAAGACGATCATCCCGCCCCGAGCTTCCATAAGAAGAAAACATTTCAAACGGTTAGTAATAAGGTGTTTCAAGACTTACAAGTTTGAACTTCGAGAGTGTTAACAAGATAGTGTGAAAACACAACTCTAATTTTACAAAGGCCGCTCCTCGAACTGGAGTCCCACAAGTGAGATAACGCGATGTATCAAGTACATCTACAATTCAGATGAGTCACCGAGGTACATCAAGCATCACTCACGATCAGACCATTTGAGACACACCGTAATCCACGGGAGTTACCGAAGCGACCGCCGTGGTCGTTTGATGTCGACCGGCAGAGTTTCCATTCAATCACCGAGGATCACAGCCAGAACCTCTCATAAATGTTCTAGATGATTGCTAAGATCCGTGAAGGACTCGATATGAACCATCGATAATCTTATTTGGTGATCAACAAGTGGTGAGATGTCAAGTGTACCTAAGAGATCTTTTGATGAATCTCGTGGCTCTAGACTCAATAGTGCATTTTGGTTTTCCCGAGTGGAGACTAGGAGAGGGTCTCCTTCTTCAATACCAACGATCTCTAAGAGAAAGCCAATAGTTTACGAGGGTTCCGTGAGAATGAAACAAGCTTCGCTGAGAGAAACTTGAGTGGCTAAGAAGGTTTAGTGCATGCGCCACCGGGTCCATGACGACTTTTAATCTTCAATACCGGTGTCACTAAGTGACAACCAAGAGTATATGAATTGAACCCTGTCCGCCTAAGTTGAATAACTGGAGGGCTATTTCTTTTCACCCTTTACTTTACATTTCTTTTGATTCTTCAACTCCTTCTTTCTCCGATTCTCATTTTCTCCTTTTTACAATCATTCCTAAGGACTTCTAACACTAACTAATGGTAGAGTCCTGGGTAGATCCCTCCGCTCGGTGGATCATAGGACTGTTATTCCTAACCTTAGTCACCTTATAACACCATGACTAACCTATGTTGCCATAAAACCATTTTGTACCATCGAAAATTAAATCTCTCACAAGTTGTTTATTAATGAAAACATTTTAGTACCACCGTAGAGATATGATTTTGCATAAATACTCCTCCACATGTGCTTAATAGTTTTAATGGTTTAAATGCACAATGAGGAAAGAGCGCACATTTTGAATTGATCCACCGGAGATAGACAATCCTCGCGAGACACGGTTACGCTGCATAGTTAAAGAGTTACATTGTCGCCTTTTAGGTGACAACTAGCTCTAATAACTACCTTGAAGGTGTAGACAAACCTTGAAAGGTTGTCATACCCACGTAGTTCATGTCTACCAAGAGTGTCTCGAATGGTACTTTCTACTTGGACAAGTCCTTTCATGAGACACGCTTACATTACTAGCGAACTAGCTTGAAATTATTACCCGTCCAGACAAGTCTTTTCGAGTTACTAACGCTTAGTATCACAATTCATTGGTTAAGTCTCAAGTACATATTCATTTGCATTTTGCACAACATATTTCTTATCACACAATTTTCTCCCTCAAAATGGCATATCAAATGTTATTTTTGAAAAGTTTGACAATAAATATGACCATTTCGAGTGTCATGGAAGATGACCACTATGAACAATTTGTGAACAAAGTTTTAATGCAAATACTCCCCTCAACAAGTGATATAAACGGTTGAGGTTTTGAGAATCATATGGGAAGTACTTGTCTTTTGAGCAAAACCTTGAAAATGAAAGGTTTGATAGGTTTTACTCAAAAATAAGAAGCTTCGCTCCTTTTATAAGGATTGTGGCAATCAAGCGCACTACGTGGTCCTTTCTTGACAAGAACGGGTTGTACATCGTTATGTGTGCACAAGCCATTGACATATTTAATCACACATCCAAAATTATATGAAAGAAACAATTCAAGGGTACCAGAAGTGCAAGTGATGTTCCTGTGAGAGCGCATGTATGCTGAAAGCCGGTTATGTTAATCCCGGTCGACCACCAACATAGCTCTCCAATCGCTCGAATCGATCCCTTCGAACAACCGCTCATCAATCATGGTGATGATCCTTCTCACATTCCTCCGATCCCGAGAATTCCATCGCTAGGGTTCCCAATGTTTTCACGTATATCCTTCAATCGATAAGCTAATCCGTCCCTAACCATCTTCGTAGTATGATCTCCAAATTTGTGAAGCTCATTACACGCCATCAAGCAATTGCGATGAAGTTCATCGCGATAAACGACACCAAACGGTTTGTCGATGAGCGTTAATTGTGATAGCCGGTTGATATCGGAAGATCAAACCGTGGTGGATGAAGTTGACACGTGTCCGATATGATTCAACCAAGTCGGAGATCTTCAACACGCTCTTTTATGACTATGCGTCGATGAAAATGAGCAATGACTTGATGAATTCACGTTGTATTTCGTTGAAAATTGTCTCATGCGACCGTACTTTGGCAAGGTACATGTCTTCAATATCGCTGAGAGACAAATTCTCAAAGTCACTTCATTGTATCGCATAATCCCTTTCATCCCGCCTTTGACCACAATCTTTCGAGAAAGGTGTAGTCCCATTTGGATGAAAGACCAACATGTTGGATGGCAACGATGTCTTTAGTACTAAACACCGCATGTTGTGACTTCGAACCCGACAACCGTAGTAGATTCGCTTGCTGCTCGCCGCTGATGAATCCCATACAATGCATCTCGGTCGATGCTTCCACCGTGTTGGAGAACAAGTGATTGGCACGCCTCAATGGCAATGCGCTTGAGTAGATAGTCATAGGAATGGAAGTGTCAAGGATGTAGCATATTTCCTTGAACCATCGCCACCATGGAGAAGAAATTCCGTGTCTTTGTTGAAGAAATATCGGAAGGAATCCGTGGTTCATCCGTTGGCCAATGGTCGGTAGAGGTTTGGTCCAATCGTGTAGTATGGAGGGTTGTCCCTTTGTGAAGTCAATGTTTGCTTCCGGTTGAGCCAATCCATGTTGTTAGACATAGCTCGAGCAATGTTGTCAAGGTGATATTCGACCTCGAGGGCACTTTCGTAGTCGCTTTTAGAAGTTGAAACGCTTCATTCTTGATTCGCTCAACTCGATTTCGCCATTTTCTTCACATGGAACTTTTCTTGCAAAGTTTTGCATGCTCCAATGTAGAACCGTCGACCGATCTTGACCTTCATCGTAGGAGTTTGATTGACAAGTGTGGAGAACCATTCAAATTCTTTGGTTTTATCGTCATCTAGCCATGATACGACTTCAGCCGAGTCGCCTTCTTCTTCTTTTAGAAGGCCTTGATGATGATTCCGGTTTCGCACTTGTTTGGGAGAGGTGGGTTGTTTTAGGGCTCAAGGACCTCTTCATCGCCACCACCCGTATACTCAAAGTGATCACCGGCTCGAGTCGTGGGTGGTAACTCGAATCGCCCCGAGGTTTATCCGTAGAAGAACGAGGAGGGACCGTTGTTGAGTAGGAGTCCGCTGGAGAGGAGGTAACATAGAAGATGATTCACCGACTTCTTTTGACGCTTAGCTTCATCATTCTTATCCCGATCTTTATCTTCATCGCCTCTAGGACGCTTAGACTTTTCTCGCTCGAATCTACATGCTTCTTGAGTTGGTAGTCCAAAGAATGCTTGAAACAATTTTCCTTCATCGAGGTAAATGTCCCGCATCGTTGAGACATTTGTGTGACAAGCTTGGCCACCAATTCATTATCCGAGAAAACTATAGGATCGATGGATTGATTGTGACGGTTAAAGGTGTTGATCTTATAGTTTGCTTGGCTATCTCGCATAAGATTCGATATAGTTGTCTCGTGAATGCCTCCTTCGTGACTTTAGGAACGATATTCAAGGTACTTGTTAGTGTAACCTTCGATCATTTCGTTCGCCTCTTGACGATGACTTTTCATGAATTCTCGAATAAACTTCCTTTCTTCTTTCATCTTTTCATGCTCGTCATACAGATGTTGTATGTGATCAAGATAGAAATTCAACTTTTTGAGAATGTCTTTCTTTCTCGACTTGTGGACGCCTTTCACAATTCTTTCATGAGTCCGAGAAATCCAAGATCGAGGTGGTTTCTTCACGATTTGGATGTTGATTTGGTTGACTTTTTGATGGTGGTGGTGAGGAGTGAGATGAAGAATCATGAGGAGGAGACATGAGGAGGCTCTGGGTCCTCGGGCGGTTCAAGTTTCCTTCGTGATCGTAGGACTTTCCGTATGCAACTTGTCATAATCAAGATCTTTATCTTTCTCGCACTTTCGCCTGATTTCAAAGTCATATTCGATAGTATCCTCCACAAGCTTTTGTTGTTGTAAAGAGTGGTGGCACCACATCCCTTATCGGGTCGATTAACCGCATCAGACTCGTGAAGAGCTGGCAAGACCACTTGATCCTCCGGTCCACCCATTTGATCTTTTGCAAATTCTTCACTTTTTGAAGGTGTCTAACGAGTTTAAACTTCTTCCCGTAGGATTGATCCGCTTGCTCTTCATCACTTTCTCGAGCTTGAGCTTTGATCATACCAAGACAAGCTACCGGAGTCTTCCCTTTGCCATGTTCACCGGAGGACTAGGAGGTTTCGGACTAATGGAGTGTCATCCTTGCGCTTCGTAGTATGTAATCTCTTCTTCCGATTCAAGACTTCTGAGCTTTCGTCCTAAGCTTTCTTTGCGGTTCAAGTGTGGAATAGGTTCAACTTCCTTTATGGGAACAATCCTTTTGCGAGGAGGATTCCTTTGGGAAACTTCCTTTGACTTTCGTAACTTCATCGCACTTCCAAGACTTCCTCTTCTCGGTTCTCCGAGTAGGAGTCCTCAAGCCTTTTCATCAAGATGGCCAACTTTTCCTTCTTTACGGCCACCCGATACCTTTTGTACGCTTCAGCTTTTTGATTTCCTTTGTAAGAAGGTGATCGGGCAACTCAAGACCTGCTTCTTCAGAGACGATTCTTTGATTCTCGACAGATAGTATGGGCTCACCAAGATGTCATGATTATCCGGGTCATTGAGTCTCCGGGATTTCGTGATGAAGTCCAAGAGCTCTCGATCAACAGCTGGTGTATCCGACATAGGAATTTTGGAGCCAAGCTTTTATGAAACAAAGATCATGTCTTCCCATAGCAAAGGCTTCAATTATAATGTCCTTCTTGTTGATCAACGACTGTAAAATTTGCGCTCCATGAGCTTGGGATGCTCATAGCCACCGCCACGACCGTAGACCGATTTGGTGATGATCATATAGAGTGTCCTCCATGGTTGAGGAATATTCTTCACCCACGCGAGAGTGCTTAGTAATGATTCCCGAGATTCATCATAACCAATATCTATCAAGAATTGCAGTGATGCTCTTCAAGTAGGGTAGCAAAGAAGTCGGTTGGAGCGATGTCCGAATGATGAGAACAGCTCTGTAAGTCATCGTGAGTGATAGTGACTTGTTTGTGATTAAGAGTCACATTCACAAGATTTTGACCAAATGATCCTCCGCATAGAATCCTATAATTGTTGAATGTAGACCTCCGAACCGCGGCGTAGTGTGAGAGCATGTTCGTAGGGATGATTCCCGAGAATATCCAACGCAATGAGACAAGAAGATTCTCGAGCATGTGAGGGTGTCAAAGTCAACCCTAAGGTTGTTCTTTCCAAGCTTTCTGATAACCCTCGAAAGATATCAAGAATTGTAAGAACTTCGATGCATCCACATTCATTTGTTCACCATGTCGTGATCTCAAATAACATTAGCCAAAAGAACCAACATATCGAAGACATAATGTTAGTCAATGTAAGGTCTTATTGTCTAGTTATTGAATGTACAAGGTCAATGATTGTTACGAGTCCTAAGTCACTTGTTTGTTCAATAGTCCAATGACGCCGTGAAATGTTTTCGTGAGTTAGTTAACTTTAAGTTTTAAAGTTTATGTTATCACTTATTGTTCACAACATATCAAACATTTGAGTTTATTAGTGACATTATTGGTTTCGTGATGATATGATTAGTTTATTAACAAGTTTGTACACGTAATAATTCATAATGAAGGTCAATCCGTGCTTAAGCGTAGTTTTGGCAAAGTTAAGCGTAAACAAGAATGACATATGCGCAGAGACTAAAGCTTACGCCAGAGGATCCTAACTTATGCGTAAGAAATGTTACGCGTAGGAAAGGGCCTTATGCGTAGGGCTTACGCCAGAAGGTGATAACAACCTTACGCGTAAGGTTTACTGTAAGAGTAGACCTTGCGCAGAGGTTATCACACGCATATCCTTCACTGTGATACGCGTAGTCCCATTGTAGAACCTTACGCGTAATAGTTATGCGAGAATTATTCTTACGATAACTTGACTACGCGTAGGTAATCCTTATGCGTAGAGTTGCAAATGACCTTGATTCTCAATATTAGGCGAGCAAAGCCCGAAATAATTTCATCAAATCATCAATATTAACACAAAACATCATTTCATCAACAAAACATGGCATGAATCATACGTTAATAGTTACGCCAGAAAGTCATACGCTGTAGGTCAAAACCCTAAGGGTTAAGATTTACGCGATAATTTCTAGCCATGGATATGCACCAAACAAATTCTGGTAGGTCTATGATGTTGAGAGAGTCTATGAAACAAGTTATAACATCTAATTCATTGAGAATCAAAATTACCCAAAGATATGAACATTAAACCCTAATTCCAAATTGTTAACCAATTAGTGTTTCTGGGTGGTTAATAACCATGGAAATTATCAATTCATCAACATATGATCATAACCCAACAATCTTTTTGACCAAAACACTTCACATTCGAAAATACCCAATTCGACTCAAGAACCCTAATTTTCAAAAATCATTAATACGTGTTTCTGGGTGAGTTTTGATGGTTAAAATGATATTCTTGATGTATTAGAAACGTTTTGACACAATCCATTTAACCAAAAAACACACACAATGATTGTGTGTTCATACGCTTATGCGTAGAACACATAATCACGCCAGAACACAATTTTTAGCCGTAGGATTTGCATGAAATTAAAACCTTAGCTTAAAACATGTTAAGATCGTTAAAACACTTACAAAATGATGATCAAAGTAACTGATTTCTCGAATAAATCTTAGGCGTAGATGTTAAAAGTTGAAAGTAATAAATGTGAAGTGAATAAGTAGGTGGAAGGTGTTTTATTAAATTTAACTTTAACATTTTGACAGTTTTGGTCCCTCCACCTTTTCCTTTTTCAAACAAAGCCATTTAACTTTCATTTTGGTTACCAAACAAAGTTTTTAGGAAAGAAACTTGACGACACTCCCCCTCGACTTAAGAAATAATGAAAGGTTATAAATTTAGTCCGAGGAGTGTCATTTAACCAGAAAATTCACCACCATTGTTAAATGAAACAACCGAGATATGATAACATGCAAGTACACGTATGTTTTGAAACAAGCTTATGAAAATTTTCTCCCTCAACACTTGATCGTAAAAATATCGAATTTTGAAAGATTATAGTGTTGAAGGAAGAAATGTACTTGCCATGTTGAAAGATTATAGATTAGAAGAATATTTTTGTTGTTTTATAAGATTTTATATTTTGTATTTTGTTTTTGACAAATTATTTACAAAAGATGTTTTGGTGTTTGATGTGTTTTAAGACTGCTTTTAAGAGGTCATCCAATTCCTCTTGAGTCAAACACCTCATACCAACCGTGGATCACTCATTAAACCTAGCGGGAGGCAAGGCTTTGGTGAGAAGATCCGCCAATTGGTATTCGCAGACCACAAAGTATAATTCAACTGCACTGCTCCACGTGGTCTTTGATGAAATGATAGCGAAGATCGATGTGCTTTGATTTCGAGTGTCGAATCGAGTTGCACGAGATCGCAATGGCACCGATTGTCGCAAAGACATCGGATTCTATCAAACACGTAACCATAGTCTTTGAGTTGTGTTCTCATCCGATGACTTGAGCACAACACGCGACATGGCTACATATTCTCGCTTTGTTGATGACAACGATGTACAATCTCGCTTCTTTGATTGCCAAGACACCCGCTTATCACCAAGAAATTGTAGAGCCTCAAGTACTTTTCCTCGAGTCTAAGCATCCCGCGTGGGGTCATTCAAAAGCGATTAGTTCAAAACCGTAATCCTTCGGATACCGATCCCCAAGTTAATGGTTCCCTTGATGTATCGGAGGATTCTTTTAGCCTCGTAGAGGCGGGTTTCATTGGTCGCGATCGATAACGGAGCATAGATAAACCAAAGACAATATCGTCTCGCTAGTCGTTAGATACATGAGAGACCCAATAATACTTCGGTATTTGGTAGGTCAACTAATTTCCCATGTAAATCAAATCTAGCTTCTTGGTATGAGTCATTGTGTGGCATAAGTATCACAAGTTTTCATTCCAAATTTGTTTAACAATTCAAAGGCATATTTGACCGACTCAAGAAAATACCACGGGTGATTGATGAACTTGCGCCCTAGAAAGAACGCGAGTTCACCCATCATGGACATTTCAAAATTTTCTTCATTAGTTTTGCAAAAGCGGTTGAAAACTTTTATGTGTAGACCCAAAATGATGTCATCCACGAATTTGAACAATTAAGATATGTGCCCGTGATATTGTATAAAAGTGTTGGGTCAACCGAGCCTTTGGTGAAATTATTAGCAATGAGGAAAGATGATAGCTTATCGCACCATGCCCGAGGGGCTTGTTTGAGACCATAAAGAGCTTTGTTCGTTTGTAGACATGGTTCGGCACTCGATCAACGAATCCTTCGGGTTGGTCGACATAAACCGCTTTTCGCTTGTCCGCTGAGAAACGCAGCTTTGACATCCATTTGAAAGACCGTCATATTCATATGAGCCGCGAACGCGAGAAATATCCGAACAAACCTCAAGACGAGCAACCGAGCAAAAGATTCTTCAAAGTCTATTCCTCTTCCCGACGATAACCCTTAGCAACTAGACGTGACTTGTTTCGATGACGCCCTTCAAAGATCCAATTTGTTTTTCCAAATCCATTTTAGACCAATGACGAGACCCCGCTGGTCTTTCAACCGCTCCCATACTTCAAGACGCTTGAATTGGTTGAGTTCTTCCCGCATGGATTCAATCCAGCTTGTCTTTTGTCATTGCGCCTTTAATGTTTTTAGGCTCGATCGCGCATGCGAGTGCATAAATGCAATGTTCACCGTCTGTGCGAAGACGTTGTCTCAGAACGACCGGTTGATTCGGGTTGCCAATAATATTAGCCGAGGATGGTCTTTGTCCATCGATGTGTAGGTTGATGTTGATATACATTGTGTAGATTCGAGTGTTCAAATGGTTTGTTGAAGATTCCGCGACATCCGTGCGCAGCCTCATTAGCAAACGGGTCAAGAACGATTTGGATCAAAATCGCAGCGGGGTACTTCATTCGTAATATCATCACCGGTTCATCATTGTTGGAAGCGGTGTGTTCAACTATTGTGTTGAGTCAATCGTGTAGGTGCATCTTCAACAGAGTTGTTGTAGCAGTGTATCGTATAGGAATATTATCGTTGTGCGCAATGGAAACAATGGATACACCGAGCACGCTCATCAATATCACACCGAATGAGGAGCAAATAACCTTTCCATTTGTTGACGAGTTAGTTGGGGCTTTGTTCACCGATGATGGGGTTGAGGAAGTTTAAAAGCTACAGGACCGGTTCTAAGTCGTTGTACTGTAAGCCATTTCCGTGAGTTCATCAAATGAGCATGAATCATTTCCATCATCTGTTTTGTACGACGATTCCGATTCGTAACCTTTAGAATTCTCACAATATCCAATAAATACTCCAATGTCACTTTGGCTTTGAGCTTTCCAAAATCATCACGATCATTATTCGGATAGCAAAGTGATCCAAATACATGAAAGTGTTTGAGATTCGGTTTATGGTTGTGGACAAGCTCGAAGGTGTTTTGTTGTATGCTTTTGTGATCATAGAACGGTTTTGAGTATAGCATGCAGAGATACGGCTTCTTCCCACAAGTAATCCTGGAAGTTTAGCATTGATTAACATTGTTCTTGCAGCTTCCACTAACGCTCGGTTTCGCTCTTTCAACAACTCCGCTTTTTCTCGTGTACGTGCAATAGATGTTTGATGTCAATTCCACTTTCTCATAGAATTCACGAAGGGTTTGGTTAACAAATTTCGCCTTTGTCTGCTCGATTAGTCCGACGGTGTCATGAGTCGAACTCAGATTTTGCGAGAAAGGTGATGATCATTTGTGGAGCTTGGTCTTTGCTTCAAGAAAGTAGACCCAAGTCCATCGTGAGTAGTCATCAACAATTACTAAGATGTAGCGCTTGCCATTGATCGCTTGCACGCCAAGATCGGGCCACACAAATCCATGTGAAGAAGATGAAGCACATGTCGAGAGTCGTGTTCCACCTTTGAAGGAAAATGAGCACGAGTGCTTTTCCTTGTTCACAGTCGAGCAAAGGTGATCTTTGAATACCGGAATCGTGGGAGACCTTCAACTAGTTTGTGTCGAGCAAGGTTGGTGATGGTCCGAAAGTTTAGATGAGAGACGATGGTGCCATAGCCGTGGATTTTGTTGATGTTGC
This sequence comes from Chrysanthemum lavandulifolium, assembly GCA_022545495.1. Taxonomy (NCBI): domain Eukaryota; kingdom Viridiplantae; phylum Streptophyta; class Magnoliopsida; order Asterales; family Asteraceae; genus Chrysanthemum; species Chrysanthemum lavandulifolium. Next base: position 142,623,668 of record CM040244.1, on the reverse strand, counting down.
CTTTGAAAGTAAGTGATGGGAGAAGAAGCAACCATGTCTTGCATAGAGATAGTGTAGAGACTAGAATTACGCGAGCTGATATAAGGTCATTTCCTTGTAGATCACGAATGAAACAAGTTTTCTCCCCGAAAGCAACCTCCAAATCTCCATCACAAAACCGACCTATCGAAAATAGATTATGACCGAGGCCTTCCACATAGTAAACCCTCACGATTTCGATGTTCCCATTGACATAATCTCAGAGCCCATGATAGTCGCAAGTGATCATTCCCGAACCCGACAAAGCCAATGAACTTTGCAATAAAGTTTGATAATGCTTAAGGTTGCCGTCATGTGTCGGGAACACCGCTATCAACAATCCAAAGAATGATCTCAGACACCGCATTGACACATGCACGTTTACACACGATGGAATAGAGGTAGATGTGGAACCCGAGATGTTAGAGGGTTCCAAGTGTATATTAGATATACACACATTAATAATTTTAGGCATCCATTTAAATCCAAGTGTGTTATATATCCATTTCTGCCATCTATAACTACTCTTTGCTTTAGTCTTAGTGAATGCACTAGGTGGTACTACATTCTTATGAGGTGAAACTGGGGCTACAGTGACAACAATGTTTGCCTTAGAATCTAAAGAAGGCGGTTTACCAAGCACATACTTAGAATGATTAGTGGGCCTAGAGGTATTCCGATTCTTAGGATTCTGTAAACGAGAGATTATAGCTTTAGCAACACATTTGTCATGACAATCAGAATTCATATTTTTACTACAAATAACACAAGGTGCATCGATCAACATCAAAAGTGCTTAAAGGTTTAGCATTCGTTACATCACTATTTCTATTACATTTGCCGACGCAACATCTATAGTGGAAGCAACGCGAGTCTTATTCATAGTCCTAGGGTGTTCTTCTACTTTAGCATTCCTTATTGATCTTTTCTTAGGTCGCAACTTCCTATTCTTCGATTGAGTGCTCCTAGGTCGTGAAGTGCGGACGCTTGGAAAAGATGCAACTATTCCTGCTTTCAAGAGAAGGAAGCACGTTAGCAACTTGTGATTTGGCGTAGGGATTCTAGGTGCACGATTACTAAGTGTGACAGTGCTAATCTCTTAATGATGGTTGGGAAGTTGTTCATACTTTCCTAACATTTCTCTTAATCGAGAGATAGTGTGAATCAAATCTTGATTTTTAGATCAATATTACCAAAGAAAATTCATGACTTCTAGTGTGAGCAAGATAGTGATCAAGTTCATTTGATGCTTCATGTCGAGTCTTATTGAGTAAATCAAATATGACACCATATTCCTGCTTAACTGTTACAAGTTCTTGTTCATATTTAGAGATTTGACTTTTCAAAGACACGCTTTGATCATCCAGCTTGCTCAATTTTAGGATCAAGATTTTGCACTCAATCGAGCGATTTTCTTTGAAAACTAAGTTGATGGTTGTGAATATCTTTTCACACCAATGAAGACGACGCTTTGCATTGTAAAGTTCGTTAAGTAATCATTTATTTTCGCTTTTAAAGACTCGATCCAAGCACATTATCAATATTCTCAACAGCTACCACAGAGTCAACAAGACGCTAGAGATATAATCGATGCATGTGGCAAAGAATAGAATAACACAACATTATGGATATCAAGACATATAACATCTTCCAAGAGTCGATCAACATCTTTTCTCAACATTTTCTTTTATGCTTAGTATTAGAAATAGATGTTTCAGCTTTTCTAGAAAACGACCTTCATCACTCCAAGTTCCTTATGAAAATCCTTTTCCCAAGCTAATGCACAACTTTTCAAATTTTTAACATTTGGTAGAAGATTTTCCAAAAATGTCTCTTTGTTCTCGCTAAAGGCGATTGAAAGTGTTGAACTTTGATTTCGTAATGATGTTCTATCTCATGTTCTAAGGTTTTGAGGTCACCATGAAAATATCAAAATATCTAAGAATTTTGCGATTTTCGTGTTTTGAGTTTACTTCACCGATCAAGGTAAAGGACCATAAATTTGTGCATAGTCCGGTTGGGGATTAACATTAGAAGACTGTGTGTTTTGATGATAACCCTGGTGTGTTAGAAGAATCCGCTGTTGTGACGAAAGTGACCGGTTTTGAATAATTAAAAGGTTTGTTGTAAACAACTGCTTTTAATTTTGATCGACTCGCCTTTCGATCTAATTCCTCTTGACGATGATATTCAACAACACTCATAACAAGATTATTAATTTTATATTCTCGTGACCGAAACTTCGTGATTTGGTTTGAATGTTTTGAGTGAAAGCTTTGGTTTGTAATCGCCTAGATTTGGTCCATATCCTTTTGATTGGGTTTTAAAGTAAACTTTTCAATAGTCATATCGATTCACCATGTTTGTAAACAATGCTTTAAACTCTTTAATTTTGTTTTGCAAGCCAATAATTTCGCTGAAGAAGGTCATCTACCCGATTCGTTGAATGCTTTTTGTATGTCGAGAACTGCTTTTGACAATTTAACAACTCACCTTTAGCTTTTTGATTTTCCAAGCGAGAGCGTTAATTTGCTTTTTATGTTCATGTTTCAGCTTGTTCTATTTCGCATAACAAAGCATTCTTCAAGCGGCTAGATCACGATCCGCTCTCTAAATATTTTTCGCTTTGATGAGATTTAGCAAAAGCGCTTCAAAACCTTTTTCACGGTTTTCGAGTTTTGAAAAGTTGAGTTGCATTTGTAAGCATTCAAAATCCTTGGTTAACAAAGGCATTTTTGCTTTTAAGTCCTTATTTAATGCATAACATTCCTCCATTTTGATTTGATGGTCTTGAATTAACCGAGCAAAACTGAGGAGGCAATAGCTCGGCTTGTTCAACGTGAGTCACAACATGATCATTATTTAGATCCTCAAGTACAACCACGAGTCAATTTGATTATCAAGGAAACCATAAGGTCATCTTGATCACAAATGTAACTACTGTGGTTTATTTGAAAATCGCCGAATGAGATGTAGATGACTCATTTTGAACAGCCCGAGCTGAGCTGATTTAGATATTGGCGGAGATATTAGTTCGATATGATGATGGTTTGTTCGGCACCGAGACAAGCCATCAATGTCATACATCGGGCCCGTGTCACCTATGTGTAACTCATGCATATTAGCCATCAACATAATAAATGCATTGGCCCGCAAGTCCTCCATATCATCATCCGAGTCTCCAGATCCGCCATAAAGCTCGTTTTGTTTGTGAGAGATCCACCACTTCATCCTTAAGAGCCAAAAGAAGAGCCTCTTTGAAATAAGCACCGCCCCTAGTCCTGGCTTTGGGCATGCATTAGCTGTGTGTCCTTCTCATTGCGCTTGTAGCATCAAGACCATTCAAACCATTCTCGAGCATTTCTGCTCCACCACTTGAGCTCGTTGTTATTCCTACCCATAGCATTAAACCCTTGACCACCTCCCATTTGACGCACCATAACCACGATTCTCAACTTCAACTCGCCCATTGTTCACAACAACCGATTTCGTGTATTGATGAGGAACGAATACGATTGTTGGATTTGTTTGTATAACGGCTAAAAGCATTAGCAATCATAACAAACCCCCGTTGTAATGCTTCGAACGGATCGGATTCCTCATTAGTTTGACTATGAAGTGCTTGATCATTGTTGTTGTTGTAAGGAACCAATTGATTTTGTTGAGATTGTCGTGATGGATCGTTTGTGTGATCGAGGCGCTTGGTTGAGTTGCTTGTTGAGGAGGATAACTTTGTTGAGCATATAAGGCAAGTTGTTGATTTTCCGGATGTGTAGTGGAGCAATTTGAGCACGAAGAATCCTTTTCCGATCAACTTCCTTTTCATGAGGCTTCAAGTAATCGTACAACAATCCATATGTAGAATGATGCATATTCTTCGCTGACGGAGAAAGATGACATACTTCTCCCATTCGTGACCAAGACTACTCAGAACTTAGTATTCACCGCAATTTTGGCATGATGATGTTGTGTTTATCCAAATCATTGATGATGTCTAAAATCGATGATGATAAGACTCTAGTGTCTCTCCGCATTCAATCATGAAGTGTTCATAAGCCAAATAAATTTTGGATTCCAAATCCTCCCGATTGAGTATCGATCCTTCCATAAGAAGATGAATATGGTCCCACATTTCCTTTGCGCCTTTTGAGCATCAACACTTCAAGAATTGGGTTAGGTAATCCTAAAAGGATATATTGCATTGCAAGCTCATCAGCTTCATAGTGTAGAAGTTTCGTAGCATTTAGATCCGCAAAGAGCAATGTTGGTTTGTTCATCTCGTGGAACAAGATTAGATCTCTGGGCACAATGACAAGAGGCATCTCAAATGGACCTTCCAAGATAACCTTCTTTAAGAACTTTCCATGTGGCTTCTTCGCATCACAAAACCTAAAGAACCTTATCACCCATTGATCGTAGTTTCGGAGTGAGCATTGAGGTCTATCAAGTGATCCACTTCATGAATTGATTGTTGGTCGCTTAAAGCTTCACACATCTTTGCAAACCAAGTGGGTTCCTTCATAGTGTTCCCGGATGGATGTTGATTGAATTCATTTGTGTAGGGTTGAACTTGAAGACTTGGTGGTGTTTGAACCATTTGTGGTGGGGAATTGCACCAAGTTGTGGAGTATGTTGTTGATTAAATTGTTGTTGATAAATTGCTTGTTGTTGATTCCATTGTTGATGTTGTGGAATTAGTTGTTGTTGTCGCTGAGGATAAGTGTAAGGAAATAATTAGAGTATGGTGGTTGAGACATGTAGAAAACTTGTGTTGGTAAAATGGATCTTTGTAGTCGAATGAACCTTTGTTGATGAAGTGTCCTTAGGCGAGAAAAGACAAGAACCAAGTAGCACTTATGCGTAAAACACCAAAGTTACGCTGAATAATAAGGAGTTACAGAGGATTTAGCTTACGCGTGTAGTAGGAAAAGCACTAAAGTTAGGCGAGACAAAAGTTAGGCGAGAAAGTTAGGCGAGGATTTTCTTATGCGTAAGACTAGGCTTAGCGTAGGAAAATCTTAGGCGTAGAATTTCTACGCCGAAGCTTATGCTTATGCGTAATTTTAGGTTTTTGCTCAAATGATCTTTTACACTATCACAAAGGCAAAAGATATCCAAAGTCGACGATTTTCGACTTATCCAAGTAAGAAAACACGGAATAAACCACTAAAATGAAGATCAAACCAAGGAAGCACTTACGATAGTTTTAGGGTTTTACTACGCGTAGAAATGCTCGTAACTTTGATTCTGTCCAAAAGTGTTTCTAAACCGCTTTTGTGTGATAAAATAGCTTCAATAACACCAAAATACACAAAAGTGTGAAACTTGATGAACCAAAGCCTCTAAAACAGCTACGCTGTAGGATGAAACCCTCGCTCAAAACTAGATGAAAACAACTATCCACGATAAAGTTTGAAACTTTTGCCAAAACAAGTATTTTAACACCTTAAAACGTTGAAAGTACAAGAATCTTGGATTAAAAGTGTAAAAACAAGTTTTAAGCTTAACCAGTATCAAACGTGTGTTTTAAGCGTAGGACCGAAACCCACTTCAAAAACAAACACGATTCACCCAACTAGTAGGCGATTGATACCACTGTTAGGTCACTAGTTTTACAAACACAAGTAATATAGAAAGAGATAAGGCGATTGAACAAGATCCAAACACACACACACGATAAAGTAAGACCGGTTACGCGTAGAGTATGTGAAGAGAGAATAACTTGAACAACCAACCCTCAAATGAGGGTTTACAAGAGTATTTATAGGAGGGAAGCTAGGGCAACACTCCTAGTTCCCTTCCTTTCCTTTATGGGCTTGGGCCTAAGCTCATGGGCCTTCTACATAAGCTTAAGGCTAATAACAAACATAAAGGCCATAATAAAGCTAACTATTACATATTAATCACTAACACTTGATTATGGATTAGAGTGATTCCAACAGCTAATTCTCTTATTAAACTTAGGAGTCTTATGTTATTATTCTTATCGGATTGGGGCACTAGGATTTGCTGCAAATAGTTTCCCTAAAAAACTCCCTTAGGCTGCCCAAAATCCTGCAGACTTGGTAAAATCGTGCCCAGCAGGTTACGACACCACTAATTGTGCCACGACACCGTTAAATTTAACAGTACCGTGGGTGCTTTAGTGGTACTGTCACCTGTGAATACAAGTTTTCGCTATTTTCTTTCACTTTTTGACCTCTTTTCCCTTAGATTATGCAAACATGAGCTGATTCCAACACCTTCATTTCTCAAATTCACTACACCTTATTATCCTTAGTACTTTACACTCGTCCACCTACATGCATGCACTTGATTTGGCTATTTAAGCACTTATCATGTATTCATCTTCATCACATATATCTCATCTTTAAACAAACTCACCATGTCTTCCACTTATGCCACCACCTCAAACATTGCCAAGAAACCAATAATCATTTTCATTGATCTCACCCTAGATGATGATGAAGAGCTTCAAAAAACCACACCACCTTCAACCAAATCAACTCACTCTATCTCTAAACCAAATGCTCCATAAAAGACCTTTTCAACTAGAGCTACTTCATCTTCTTCCTCCACAATTAGGACTAAATGGACTCATCACCACTAGTCCTCCTCAACCTTTGGTACTACATTCACTCTCTCACTAACAAGTCCTTTTGACTTTGCCTATCCCACACCATCATCTTTCACTTTCTACCACCACAACCACTCATGGGTTACCCTATTCTCTACCCACTTGAGCCTCATATCCAAAGGCCCATATTGTTACCACAATCGCAACCTCATCTTCTTTCTTAGGGACGAGTTGCGCCACATGTTATCCTATGTGGAACATCTTTTGTCACCACCACAAGAGCCTATCATACCACCTTTTCCAACAACCAATGACCCTTCTAACTAAACACATTGATATTTAGTCTTCAAAATAAATGATTAGGACACATTTTGGTAAAGAAGCAAATCTTAGAGCCTCTTATGTCACTAAAGATGTTTATGTGCTTCTTCTAGTTATAGTCAATGTGCTTCTTTTAGTTGTAGTATTTTATTTCCTGTTGTAATAACACCTTATATATGACCCTCTACTTGAATAAATGGGATTTTCTCTTAAGTTTAAGTGTTATTGGTTGGATAATTATTTTCTTGGTTTTATCATTTTAGTTTGGCTATTCATTTTTGCCAACTCTCCTATACTTTGAAAATTGTTTAGTTGCTACTTGTTAGATATTGTATATTTGTCGTCTAACTCGTTTTTGTAGCAAGAACCATTGCTCGATTCCTTGGTGCCCTCCAAACGGGGGGTGGGGGAGGCACACATCAAGAGGGAGCCTTAGCATCGTCCCGACATTCTTTTTGCTTCGACAAAAGGGGGAGAAATGTGAAATAAAATTAAATTAAAAACTTGCTAAATTAATTTTCACCTAAAATAAGTTTATGTTTTGTCATCATTAAAAAGGGAGATATTGTTAATACAAATAATGTCTAAAAATGTTAATTCTACTTTTTTAAATCTCTACGTTTTGATGATAACAAAATGTAAAAACACTTTACGTCAAAATTAACGTAAACAAGTTTTTATTCGAAATATCCCGTTTCTACGTAAATCACTCTAGGTAAGAACAAAAAATTTTAAAACTTGACAAATGATCAAAGAATTAAATATGTGTTCTAAATCTCAAATTTTTAATGTGACAAAACTTTTTTTCAAAAATATATTTTACAAATTATTTTTTGAATTATTTTAATTGGATAAATAAGTTTGAAATCACCAACAGCTATCCCCCCGCCCCCCAAAAAAATAGCTCGAAACATCCCCAAGTAAACCTTCACCACTAAAACAAAATGTGGAGCATTTTTGTCACCACTGTACCACTAAATGCCTACGGTACCATTAAATTTAGTGGTACCGCTCGACTTTAGTAGTATCGTCTGCTCTATATCGGCTATATTTCTTTTATGATAAATACTAGACCATTTAATGATTTTGGTCATCCTTTTCACACAAAACTTTATGAGTTAAATCCTCTATCACATTTACAATTTCTTGATCATTAGATAGTTTTATTTTGTTTAAGAGTGATTCAATCATCCAACCAAGTGATCACCTCCATTCCTCTACATGTGCAAGAGAAGAACACAAAGTATCAAGCAAATACAAAGTGTTGTAATGTTATCAGAAGTGCACTGGTAACCTTTGTTACATACTTGTTGTATCTAGGCGTACATCAAGTTGTTTATCATATTGTTTAGCTTGTTTGTTGGGATCATTGTGATCATGTATAGATCTTGGAGATCTCATGTAGATTGTGTTTATAGTTTTTGGATCAAGCGGATCGAGGGTAGATCGTGTGGATTTTGTATAGCGATGATTAATAAGGATCAAGTAGATCTTGTGAGAGACCGGTACTAGCTAGATTAGTACTCGACATTTAACTTAGTGTTGGAAATAGTGATAAGAGACGTTGTTTGGTTTTCTCCGACCAAGGGAGTTTGTTGACATAGTGTTTAGAACTCTCGAGTTGGTACTGAGGAGGTGGAGTAGGCGAAGAGGAGTCATACCAAACCACTATAAATCTCCGTGTCTTGGTTTGATCTTTTCATCTCTTACTTTTTTCTTGCAATTTACATTTTAGTAGTCATAGTTTACTTATCTTAGCATATACATCATATTGCATTAGTTTGATTTCATAAAGAATTGAATCAAAATTTTCCTAAAGTAAATTTTATAATGAAGCCAAAACGTAAACTATTGAAACCCCTTCTAGTTTTTCACGCTTAAGTCTCATATTAATGTCTTTAAGTGCTTTATGCTTATTTGAGGTTATGTAAACCTAAAATGAATTGTGATGAAATTCATCTTAGAAGTTTTATTATTATGACTAATACATGCCAAGAATAATGTGGTTAAGCTATGGTTAACAGTATAGAAATATTCATGTTAATAGTTGTTAATTATGCCTAAACATATTAAGTTGAGGGGTGTTTGGTTTTAAACATTGAAATCAAATCTAGATTGGATATAAGTGACAATCTTATTCAAAGGTGGGAAAAATATTTACTTTATACAAAAAGAATAATGCAAATCTTCTTGGGAATAACTACCTTCTAAAATTGGTATAAAGTACAAATTGTGTATCGAACCACCCATTAAATGTTTAACACGTAAAGTAGGAACCCTTTGTAACCCTAATTTCCGCGATAAAAGAGAATGTTTGTTATGGAGTAAATTCATCACTTGCAATTAACGCGATACACATTCAAGAGCATTTACTCCTCAAATTGAACCACGCCCACCGAACATTCAATGAGTAAATGTTTGTTCAGACTTAAACACAACCAAAACTAAGGTTTTTGTTAAAGTCAACGAGAGATCACCACAATTATCATTTAACTAGGATTACTATTCGCAGTAATCCTTGTCAAATTCTTTGATTCATTCAAATAAGAATTTCAAACGTTGAAAATTATATTGTGTTATTTGTTGTTCCCGTTCACTATCGTTTAAAAGCAGTTTAAGTTTATAAAACAAGTTAATAGTGAACTATGGTGAAATTAACATAAGAAAAGCACACTAAGTAATTTTCAACATCATATTCTTATTAGAAATAAATCAACAAAGAATCGTTACCCAGTACTTGCGGAATAGTACTTGGGATTGAAATAACAAAGTTGGGTGACTCCTCTCTAAGCTCGGGCTAAGTCGAGCACAACTCTTAGAGCTCATTGAGCTATCTCGGGAACTAAGTTGTATTTGGAGGAGTGAAAAGATGGCTTGCGTGTATGTGTGTTTTACAATTCACAAGCTTAACCTTTTCACTCCATCTCTTATGCTATTTATACATGTATGATATTTGACTCTTTCCTAAGTGACAAGCGACATCATCTGAGAAGACAAAATCTTGATGTATTTTGTCTCATTCTAAAGACTATTCTAGGTAAGAGACAAGACTACTTTCCTAAGTTCGGTGATGACAGAGCACGATCTTTGCCATTCGGGGAAAGTTGACTTTGGTTGATAAGGACTTCGTCTTATCGATTCAACCTTTTCCGCCTTGTCCGCTCTTTCTTGATCTTTACATCCTTGATCTTCTACTTGGTTTGTCTTGATGTAAGAAGTTGGAGAGGAATCTTAGGGATTCGGTGAGTTATTGTCATCACTCTTTGAATCCATCATCTTCTTCTTGACTCGGTCTTCACCCTTTAAGTTCCGCCTTCGGGTGGAGACTTCTTCTTCGCCTCATCTTGAGTATCACGAAGGCGACTTCGAGAGACTATGCACTCGATGACTGTTTGTGTTAACGGATTAAACACTTGGGCTATTTTCTATTCAAATCCTAGATTAAGGGGTTTGGGTATTCTTGAACCCAGGTCTCCCCTATTTGGATATACAAATAGCCTAAGTGGTTGATCGATGTAAGTGAGCAAGAGGCTTCTTCTTGCTTGAATGTACTAATGAATACAATAAGGAACATTGAGTAAATGAATAAAACATACATCGTTTATTGATCGATTACATAGTTCCTATCACTAGTACAAAAGATAAAACAAAATGATGTCAATCGGATGGATTCCCAATGCTTCAAGCTTGACCTTTTTGGTGATGAGTGTTTCTCTGTCGGGATGGTCTCTTATCTTGGCATTCGGTCTTGGCGAACACGATGTTTCTTTGGGTTTGAATTTGAGAGGCCAGCGGTATGTAGCTCGACATTGCGAGCCACACCGGCTGATCAATATCACTCCATCTTTGAAAAGCAGGGTTTCCATAGACATCAATGTGGAATAGCCCTCTTCGAGCTTCTCAATCACTAGGCAGTTCACAAATTTAACCCCTTGAGCTCCTATTACACTCCGGTCGGGCACTTTAATCTCGGGTTGGAACTCAACTCTCTTCCTTTTGCGGTGGATGATTGTGGTTGAGATCCTTGAGGTGCGATTAAAGCGTCTGAATTCCAGTTGGTGGACAATCTCTCGATCTTTCATATCTTTTCTTGAGCATTTTCATCGGGTCCTTAACCACGCATTCTTCTTCTTTTCAATAATTGGACCAAGTTCATCGAGTTCGGTGATCCCAAAGTCGGTGAATTTGAGAGGATCATGAACCTCAAGTGTCTTTATCAACCCCTCTAGAGCGTTCATGGCGGTGGTTTGGTATTGGGGATGATTCGACATCGTGATCTTTTGAGGAAGCCTTGACTTGTCATTGTCGATTGTAATCCTCGATTACGCTTTGCACGAGAGCTTGATTTTCTTCTTCTTTTCTTCCATTGCTTTTCATTGCGACCATCCGAAGCGACTGAGCTTCCTTGAACTTTTGCCTGCTGACCCTTTTGAAGTTTGCTTGGATCTAATCCCATGTTCTCGACTTCTTGGCGACAACCTTTTCGGTGCTTTTGTTCCTTTTCTCTTCCTCGACTTGTTTCAATCTTTTTCTTCTTTAGCAAGGTGTTTACTCATTTGTTGTGGTGTGGCGGTATTGATGTCGCCGATTTTATAGGGAATCTTCTCGGGCTCGAAGTTGCCATTTTGCCTTTTCCTTTGTCTGGCACGAGGAAGATGAAGTTGCTACCGGGGTGGTGGTGTTGTTGTTATTGGGTGATTCTTGTCGGTGTTGTTGTTGTTGATGTTGTTGGTGGGATTGATGAGATAGGTGTTCTTTGAGAATGGTGGGGATGATGAGATTTGAGCCGCGATCTTTGTTGGTGTTGGCTCCCCTCGGTGTGAGAAGGAGTTTCTTGACAATATTCTCCCCTCAGCTATTCTTGGGAACCGGTGAGGGCAAGAGTTGGAGTTAATCTTGAGGGGACGGGTGCTTGACCTTGAAGGCTGATATATTTCGGTGATCATAGCCTTAATCTCTGAAGTATCTGCTTGAAGACCGGTGACCTTTGTATCCAAGTTAGCTGAGAAAGCTCCAAAGCGGTCATCAGGGACCAAGATTCCGAGCCATGGAAGGCGAGGCTGAGCCATAGCGACTACAGGTGTTCAATGAGTCCACCGAGGTGCGAAGAGGCGGGCGAAGATTGGAGACCACGAACATTGGCGATTGGAGCATTTCAATCGATTCGGTTAGTCGAGATGAATTTTCACATACACCTCGGTGGCTTCGATGTGCTTTGGCATTGATTGCGGGGTCCTCTTTATGACATCACGATTTCATCAATAGTAACTCCACATGGTGAAGATGCTTGAGAAACTTAACGAGTTTTCATCGATCGATAAGGTGTTGGTACATGAGATCTACGTGCTCATGAACATTTTCATTGAAGGTGAGCACATCGAGCGAAGATCGGCGTGGTGGCTGCTTTGCCGATGTGTTGATCCCAAAATTGTTGATAACCCGAGTGTACGGTCTCCTTGAGGCTTTAGTGATCCTTGAACCATTTGTCTTTCGATGTTGGAAGAATGTTGTCAAAGCAGTTAAATTCCCAATTTGGATGATGAGAGTCGAGTCATTATCTTACGGATGAAATGGTGACTCGGTATGCTCCTTTGGATCGGTGAGGCTCTTGTTGATTGAACCTCGGCGTCCATTTCTTCTCGGTGATAAGATTTCATCATCGATCTCGGCAAGCTCATCTTGAGAGAATAATATCGGTGACATCGACAGCAGATTAACGGGGTTGGTGATGGGTTCCATATCGTGGTGGTATGTTTCCTACGAGTCTTTGTCCCCGTTGACCCCTCGGACCTTGGTGGGCGTTTCCAGTGCCTTCTTGGAGTCGGGATTGGTTGTGGGTTCCGTATCGGCGGGTTGTTCCTTTCCTCGAGTCTTTGTCCCCAGTGACCCACGAGACAACGGTGGGCGTTTCCAGTGCCTTTAGCGAGTCGGTGATAGTTGTATCCCTATCGGTGGGTTGTTTGATTCCTACGAGTCTTTGGGAGAGATCGGTGTGCCCTCGGACAAAGGCTTGGATTTGCTAATGTCATCTTTGGGCGTTGTGGGCGCTCCCCTACCGGTGGGTTGTTTGTTTCCTACGGATCTTGGGGAGTAGTAGGTGTGACCAAGAACCTTGGCTGTGATGTATCGGTGTCCTTCGTTGTCCTAGGGGGTGGTTGTTGCACAGTCGGTGGGTGTCTTTTTGGTCTCGGGCTTTTGTGCCTCTTAGGTTGTGTTCTGAAGCCTCGGGGCCACTGAGACTTTGGTTTAGTCTTAGTCGATCGAGACTTCCCTTTTCTTTTTAGGAGCGGGGTTTGGAGACCTTGATCCACTCACATTGTTCTGACAATCATGTGGGCCGTCAATTCAATGGGAGTGACAAGGGATGGGTCCTTTTGAAAATTTGATGGGCTCGGGATGCCGGTAAATTTCAAATTTTTCATCACGAGTATAATTTGAACCCGATGTGATTGCAAAGCACATGAGACAAACCTAGGATCTGAAGCGTGCCGTCCTAGTTTTGCTCTGTAGCCGTTCGAGATCACTTGTAAATGATCTCCCTATGTCGTGATGACCCCATTCATTAAGCGGTATGCCATCATCAATGAATAGAGTTAACTTGTTCGGTGGATGAGTGGTTCCGCCGAGGACACGAATCACAAAAGTGAAGAGGATCCTCCAAGCCACGGGAATGAGCTTTTAGTGGTGGGGTCTTGTCCAAAAAGTTGGATCTAAAGCGATTTGTTTTAACCCATCCTTCATTTGTGGAGGGTTCGGGATGGGCGACATAAGCACCTTTGTTATAATCTAACCTGTTGAAGTGCAAAGCGTTTTGTAATCCGAGGTGTATTGTTTCCCCATTTAGGCGAACGATGAGATACTCACGAGAGGTCTAAGGTTATTCTCATCGATAGAAGGTGTCGGGTCAAAGGCTCTAGTTGTAGCCCAAAACTCCACGAGGTAGTTTGGGTACACCACCGAGGACATTTACAAAGGCCGTTTGAGTGGGCGGTTGAATAAAAATTTATAATGTCTTTATAGGTTGGGACATTTTCGGGATATTCAAAATTTCCTATGACATTATTTGTTTTAAATTCAACGTTAGTAAGATCCCTACCCTTTGAGAAGCAAGCGGAGAGATTGTGTTCTAGCCATTTCCATTAACAAAGATTTTAGGGTTTAAAAAATGTTTTGACTAGAACAATCAAAGTATTTAGATCTCTTCAAGTTTGTGATGAAAAACTTTTGTAAATGTTTACAAGAAGGGTTTTCAAAAGAGGTTTTGAAGATATTGAGAACACACAAATATTTGGATTTGAGAAAGAATTTTGTGAGTTTAGTTGCGAGAAAATAATTTGTGTGTGTTTGTTTGTGTTGGAAGAGGGTATTTATAGAGTGATAAGAGGGTGTTTTGTGCACAAATGGGAATATTAAGAGTCGGTTTTGAAAGGCGTTTGAATTTCCACATTTAATGCTACCACTCCATTACCATGATAAAATCCGTTTTCAAGGAGCGATTGCGATTGCGGTAAAGTGCACTTTTGCGAGATAAAATATCAATTTGATATTTTTGTGAGAGCATTAAATGCCAAGTGGGATGACGATGAGACAAAGAGACATATATTCCTTTATTAAATTGGCATAGTTACCAACCTAGGACATTTAAGTAGCGATACTTAGATCATTTAGTTACTCATTCAATGCTCTTTGTCAAGTGTCGGGGACCACTGAATGAGTCTTACTTATTCGGTGAGAGGTTGGTTTTGGATGTTCGGGGAGAATGAACCATTTGAGAGAACTTCTTGAGATTGGTTTTCGGATACTTGGCTTTCAATGTCAAGCATTCCTAATTCGACTTTCGGTCTCACGAAGGTAGGTTCATCAAGGGTTTGGTGAAGATATCGGCCGATTGATATTCGGTAGGGATGAAATGTAGTTCAATATCTCCTTTCATTATGTGATCCACGATGAAGTGATATCGATATCAATGTGTTTGGTTCTTTGGTGGAGGACGGGGTTGTTGGAGATTGCAATAGCACTAGTGTTATCACGGAAGATGGGCACCATTTTGTAATGGATGTCATAGTCATTGAGTTGACTTTTCATCCATAATACATTGGCACAACATCCTGCTGTGACTACATATTGACGACGGTGAGGACATAACCAACGATTGTTGCTTCTTTGCACTCCAACAAACCGGTTTTCCTCGAAATTGACGGGACCACGAGGTACTTTTACATCCATGTTGCGACCGGCATAATCGAATCGAGTAACCCGAGATCAAACCACGAGCATTTTGGATAATAGAGTCCAAGGTTTGGGGTTCCTTTCGGTACTGAGTATTCTTTTGGCTGCGGTGAGGTGAGATTCTTTGGGATTGGGTGATATCTTGCTATTAAGCAGATGAAAATTGTATATACGGTCTAGTAGCGGTTAGATACATCGGTGAGCCAACAATCCCTACGAAATGGGTTTGATTGGTGATTTGCGGTGAGATCGGGTCCAAGGTTGTTAGGTGGGACCATTGGTGTCTTCAACGAGGCGCGTCGGATATCTCATATTTCTTCAAGAGATTTACGGTGTATTTCTCTTGGTGATGGATATTCCTTTATCGGTTTGCACGATTTGTAGTCCAAGAAAGTATGTAAGTTCCCCATCATGCTCATTTCAAACTTCTTTGTCATTAGTTTTCAAGCTGTTTGCAAAGTTTGTAGTTTGTTGAGCCAAAATGATATCATCAACATACACTTGGACTAGTATCACATCTGTTGGGTTCTATAGACAAGCGATTGTGTTGTCTATCTTTCCTCGACAAACTTGTTTTGTATCGGGAAGGTGAGAGAGTTTCATACCATGCCACAGGAGCTTGTTTAAGTCCATAAAGGGCTTTGTCAAGCTTGCAGACATAGTCGAAATTCACTACTCTCAAAGCACGGAGGTTCTTGAACATACACATCTTCCTTGAGATCACCATTTAAGAATGCACTTTTAACATCCATTTGGTAGACCACAAGTTCATGTATGTTGCATATGCAAGGAAGATCTGATGGCTTCCATTCTTGCAACAGAGCAAATGTCTCATCATAGTCAATGCCTTCTTGTTGTTGTAACCTTTGGCTACAAGTCGGCTTTGTTTTTAATAGCGATGCCGTTTTCATCGGTTTTGTTTACGAAAACCCACTTCATTCCTATGACTACTACATCACGAGGACATTTGATCAAGGTCATGACCTTGTTTTTATCAAGCATTGCAGTTCTTCTTGCATAGCTTTGAACCCGGCTTGGGTATTTTAGAGCCTCGGTGACACTTTTGGGTTCTATTTCGATAGGTAATCGACATATAGACATTCATTGGTGAGGCTGCGGTTAGACTAGCGACCATGCTTCTAGTGAGCATGCCTCGGTGGGTTCACCAATGATGTTTACAAGCTCAATATCACGAGTTCTTGTCCACTTACTTTGTGGTGCGGGATGCGAGCTTGATGATGTCATTGGGTGTTCGGATGTGAGTTCGGTGCAAGAGTCGCGAGAATCATTTAGATCATCTGTAGAGATGTCTAGTTCGGTTGAGATTCATGAGTTCTGGGTTCACGATCATTTGAATCGGTGTTTCCTAACCAGTGATGACGATTATCAATGAACTCGCGATGGTTGGTTGGGGTAGGTTGTGAGGTAAGACATAATATGAGATGTCGACATCGACTTGATATGAGGAATTGAATTGATGTTGTACTCATCGGGAGGATATCTTGATGAGTCATCAATTCTATTTCCTCTCCGAGGTGTTGGTGAACTGATGCTTTCAATACTTTCATCAAAGGTGACATGAAAGGTTTCCTCAACTTGTTGTCTCCTTGTGTTAAAAACCACGAAGGCTTTGGAGATCGGTGAGTAGCCTAAGAAGTATCCATCATCGACTTTTGCATCAAACTTGCCTAGATGATCCTTGTGGTTATGAATGAACACAGGACATCCAAACACATGAAAATAGGCGATGTTAGGAAGTCTACCTTTGAAGATCTCATATGGGGTTTTATTATGTCTTTTGACAATGATTGACTGTTTTGAGTGTAACAGCGGTTTTAGTTGCTTGATCGAAATGCTTTGAGAGGGTGAGCCATTTAACATGGTTCTAGCAGACCTCAATGAGGTTCTGTTTTCCTTTCAGCAACCCCATTTTGTTCGGGGTATATGGAGATGAGAAATTTTGAGAAATTCCTTTTCATCACGAAACTCTCAAGCTCTTGATTTACGAACTCGGTACCATTGTCGATTCGATTTGTTTAACGATAATGTCATTACGGTTTTCAATCTTCACGATAAATGACATTATTGTATCATTGCTGACTCTTTTTGAAAGAAAGTATACCCAGTGTATCTTGAGAATTCATCAACAATGACAAGTGTATACTTCTCATCTTTGGATTGATCGGGATGACGGTCCAAAGAGATCCATGTGCGGGAGGTGAAGGCGACTTTGATGGAGAAATTTTGTTTGGTTTTGAATGATGCTCTGTGGTGTTTACCTTTTCACAGGCGAGCATGGTTTGTCTTTGCAAAACTAGTGATGGTAAGCCAAGGACCTTGTTTTGTTTTGCCAAGTTGTTGAGGTTTTGAAGTTTAAGTGTGAGAGTCTCTTATGCCATAGCCAATTGATAGTTTCGGTGGCTTTAGCAAAGAGACACGTTCCATCTTGGGAGAGTGTTGACATGTCTAGCACATAAACATCATCTCTCTAGGAGCTATCAACACAACTTCCTTGTTGGCATTGAAAATGGTACCTTGTTTATCATTGAATTGTACAATGTATTTAGCATCACATAGTTGGTGACAACGATGAGATTGTATTTGAGACCATTGACATAGGCTATTCTAGAAAACTATTCCATTGCGGTTCTTGAACCATAACCTTGATGGGACATGATGAGTTATCACCAAATACTACCTTGGGCCTGGTTCCTTTACATACTTGTGCGAGATATTCCTTCACACAGTCATGCTTCTTGAGCATCCTTGTCTAGATGCCAAATAGGCTCCTGGCATGTCTGCACAAGTAGTAAAGCGAATTAGTTTCTCTTCGTGACCCACTTACTAGTGGGCTTGGATCTCAAGGTCTCTTTGAAATTTGCAATTGACTCATGGTCGGTGGTTGTGTGCATAGTGCTACCACGGGTTTTGCATTTAGAGGTGAGGATGACTCGGTGACTCGGGTTGTTTGGAATTTCTCCTTGCATGAATGACCTTTGTCATGTTGGGATGTCTCATGAGTGGATTACGCATATATCACGGCATGTATTCATGAGACAATCATCGATGATGATCATTAAACCCGGTGAGGAGGCGAGAGGAAAAGGTTTTGCTCTATTCTTTGGAGCGGCTTTGGAGGATGAAGCATCTTGATGACCAACTTTGGTATAGTTTGCTTGGTGACATCTTGTAGATGGTCTGCGATCCTGTGATCATCCTTTTGCGAGATCATGCAAAAAGGATTCTATAGCGATTGTCGATGGTATGGTGGTATAATGACACAACTCACACTTTTGTTTGTTTTAGAGTTGACTTAGACTTTGAGGCTGGAGGAAGGCGACTTTGTCTCCTTGATTGGTTCGGGGACCTTTTCAATGGATTCCATTTTTGATAAGCTTCCTCACAAGTTCGATCGATTCTTGAATTTGGTCGACTTCGATGGGGGACGAGAGGATGTTGAAGTCTCGGTAGGAGTAGACTCTTGTTGGATTAGTTTTGCTTGTCTTTGTAGGATGGTTCTACCAAGTCCGACCTTTCCTTTGGTGAGTGAGGATTGAATTTTAGAGGAGTAAGCTCGAGCTTGGATCGGCACCACGAAGAGGTTTCGGGGTGGGCGGTGTTTGATTACGCTTGAGACTCGAGAGATGTGTTCGGTACCCTGGTCATCTCGGGAAGTCTAGCATGCTCTTAAGAGCTTGGCTCTCGAGCTCAAGAATCCTTCAGAATCGAAGTTTGGAAGCTTACTCTCGGGATTAACCCGTTCAATCCATCCTTTGGAATTTGGAGTTGTCAACATGTTGGTAATCATACCACGGACACAAATGGTTTTGAACTTTGGTCTTTGTTGCGAGAGTCGGGAGATGATCTTCACCTATGACTCTCTTTTTGCTCTTGGGGCACCCACAACATCAAAGACCACAGGATTCTTAGCGGTCCAACTATCAAGAATATCTTGTTCCTTTTAAGTTCATCTTGAAGAGCACGATTTCTCTTAACTAGTTCGGTGTTTTGAATTTGCAAGGTGTGACCTCAAGCTTGGCTTGTTTTAAAATAAGCAGTTCATCTCTACACTTGTTTAATTCAAAACTTAGCTTGTTGTATTTTGAAAAGAGATTTAATCTTTGCTCTTCTACGAACTTAAGGTCAACATTAAGATAATTCATATAAGGCGCCAATCGAGTCATCATCCATAGATAGTAAGATGTTTACCTTCTTCATAGTGATGTTGACCCATTCCCGTTTCTAGCATGATTCTTTCCAAGCTGCTAGCTTGTCCTCTTACGAGAGGGCCATCGATTCTGTGACATGCACCATTTCATCATCGATGACACGGCTCTTCATCGATCGAAGGTCTCGACAACAAGGCCTTTGTTTTACCCTGCATGATTGAACACTTTTGTTGTTTACGGGGTGGCCTCGAGCAATGCAAGCTTAGCTTTGACTTTCTTATACTTAGCTTCAAAATCAACAGTTTTGTTTTGATCAGTTGTTTTGAAAATTTTGATGAGGCGATAGATTTTGGTTGAAATTTGCTAAAGCACGAGGTGATTTGACCACGATGGTTTATAAGAGGTTGAAATTGTTTTGAAAAGCAGTCTTTTGCAAAATGACCTCTTTTGTGACACTTAAAGCATTCGGTGTCCTCATTTGCTTTGGCATTGAAAAACCTTTGTTTCTTTTATAAACCTTGAGAGTTAGCAAGGAGTGCCCTTTCACGAAATTCGGTGTTCGGTCATTTAGGTACTCCTCACTTGATCTCTCATCGGGCTCATCATCGAATTTTCACGAAAATCTTGAACAACATTGTTAGAATAAGCGGTTGATATTGGTGATGAGGTGGTGGTCGGGGACTTCTTGACTTCACGAGACTTCTTTAAGTCGGTATCGTCATTGATGAGATTTTCCTCATAGACAAATTTCCCATAAATTTCGGGAAGCTCAAGATTTTGGATATGATTAGCATTCCTAAGTCCACGAGAGAAATTCAACCACTTCTCGGGAGGCTGTTGACAAAACCAACATTGATTTCATGTTTGGACAACTTAACACCATCATTTGACAATTCATTTAAAGAGTTTTGTACACGGTGTAAGTTTGAGAGAGTTTCGAGTCCTTAGCCACGAAGGTGTTATACTCAAGTTTCGGTCCATTATCCTGTTTTCCTTGGTATCGGATGGTCCTTCATGACTATGAACTAGGTCATCCGGGTTTGCTTAGTTGTACTACGACTTATAACGAGACTCCATAATATCGTCGGGAAGACAAGATATTATGATACTTTTGAGTCTTTGGTCTGGTTGACCACTCTCCTTTCATCACAGGTCCACTGAGCTTGAGTTTGGGCAACCCTTGATGATCTTTGGGACAAATGGACCTTCATTTATACACTTGATATAATAAGGTTCCATCGATCAAATAGCAAAGCATTCGCTTTTCCATTTGTTGAATTTGCCAACTTCAAGTCTAGGAACCTTGGTGAATAAGCTCCACCCTTTTATCGACTAGTTGGGGTACATCAATTTGACCATTTAGGATCCTAATTTAAAACTTTTAGAGGCCTAAAAAGCGAGTTTTATAATTAGCCTTGCTCGATACCACTTGTTGTTCCCGTTCACTATCGTTTAAAAGCAGTTTAAGTTTATAAAACAAGTTAATAGTGAACTATGGTGAAATTAACATAAGAAAAGCACACTAAGTAATTTTCAACATCATATTCTTATTAGAAATAAATCAACAAAGAATCGTTACCCAGTACTTGCGGAATAGTACTTGGGATTGAAATGACAAAGTTGGGTGACTCTCTCTAAGCTCGGGCTAAGTCGAGCACAACTCTTAGAGCTCACTGAGCTATCTCGGGAACTAAGTTGTATTTGGAGGAGTGAAAAGATGGCTTGCGTGTATGTGTGTTTTACAATTCACAAGCTTAACCTTTTCACTCCATCTCTTATCTATTTATACATGTATGATATTTGACTCTTTCCTAAGTGACAAGCGACATCATCTGAAGACAAAATCTTGATGTATTTTGTCTCATTCTAAAGACTATTCTAGGTAAGAGACAAGACTACTTTCCTAAGTTCGGTGATGACCGAGCACGATCTTTGCCATTCGGGGAAAGTTGACTTTGGTTGATAAGGACTTCGTCTTATCGATTCAACCTTTTCCGCCTTGTCCGCTCTTTCTTGATCTTTACATCCTTGGTCTTCTACTTGGTTTGTCTTGATGTAAGAAGTTGGAGAGGAATCTTAGGGATTCGGTGAGTTATTGTCATCACTCCTTTGAATCCATCATCTTCTTCTTGACTCGGTCTTCACCCTTTAAGTTCCGCCTTCTTGGTGGAGACTTCTTCTTCGCCTCATCTTGAGTATCCGAAGGCGACTCACCGAGAGACTATGCACTCGGTGACTGTTTGTGTTAACGGATAAAACACTTGGGCTATTTTCTATTCAAATCCTAGATTAAGGGGTTTGGGTATTCACATCGTGGAAGGCGGACGGGGTCTTTACCCACTGTACACCGATCTGACCCGACGGAGGGCATTTTGTAAGACACTATATAAGCCCTCTCCTCAAGGAGAGGGTGGAGCTCTCATCCTCTTAATCTAATCTTACAATTTTCTCTTCACTTTCTCTCTCTAGAAAAGTTTCCAACTTCTTTCTCTCTCTAAAAGTCTTATTAGATTCGAACCATACCTTAATCTTTATTGTGTTTATGATAACCAATCTCTTACAATTGGCATCAAGAGCCATGGTTTGATCATTTAGTTTATGTGTGCTCGAATTTTTAGATTGGTTATTTTGGTTTGAGTTTTGGTTCGAATATTTACACTAGAATACCTCTTATTTCGTGATTACTTTGTGGTTTTAATTGTTAAATCTTTGTACTTTCATGTTTAGGGGTGGTATACTAGCTTAGTTTGATCTTTGGATAAGTTATTTCATCTATTTAGTGGCTGTTTTGAGTGATTTTCATGGGTTTTAAAGCCTTGTTCTTGGTTGAGGTTTGACAAATTCTTCATTGCATTTTGACACCTTCATTGCTGCGATTTGAGTATGTTAGGTTTAAGGCAGTTGCATTTTGATAATAAGAAAAGATTACGTTTTGATTTTTAGCCTAAAACGGGCATAAAAGACAAAAGTGACTAGTGTACTTCGAAAGTGACATTGCATTTTGTCACTTTGTGTTGCGTTTTGGCAAAGATTTGTGATTTGTGAGGTTGCGATTTGAGAAGAGTTGCGGTTTGACAGATTCATATTGCTATTTGACTAAGCAAATTGCGAGTTGACAGAAAGGAAGAAGAAGAAGTTGTGATTTGACCAAGAACCATATACCAACGACTCATTTTTTACCTCAGTGTTGTGTTTAGTATTTCACATCTCATATGAGATTACTTACTTAACAAATAAAATTTAAACCACAACTCATCATCGATCTTTAAAATCAAAGCTTATAAGAGAATTACAATAGATCTCAGTTGAACTCTTTGAATCATAATCGTCTCATCTTAATCGAAACCATAAGAGTTACTTCATCATCAATTCTCTTCGAACCTTCACTTCTAATTTATCCGAATTCAAAAGAGAAGAAATTTAACATGCTTGTTAATCTCTTTCTTTAATTCGTTAAGAGATCTAAACTCTAAAACAATATTTTTCGAGACTTGAAACAAAAAGAAACAAATATAGATCTCAGATTTATTCTCGTGTTATTCCAAGATTTCATCAAGCTTAAAAGGTCATACACATGAGCATACATCATCATAGATCTCTTGTTTTTAGAAGTTAAACTTCCTTTTTTATTTCCGAAGCATAAAGAAAGGACCATAACAATATTATTACAATCTTTCCTTTCTTTCGGTTTTAACAACCACTAATCACAACATCAACTACAATTAACCTAATCCTCCTCTAATTACAATCAACTCCCTCTTTATCAAGACTCAATTAATCTCAGATTTTTCGTGGGTTACCTAAAGCATATCCAACCTTTAAAGGTCATTAACACACGACTTCATCATCACATATTTTTTTCTCTACAAAACTAACTAGTGATCTCAGTTTTATCTCACTTGTGTAATCCAAGATTCGTTCATAAGAACTCAAACCCACATGAGATATTCATCATAGATCAATTTAAGAAGATTAACTTCTTTTAATTTTCGAATCTTAAAGAAAGCACAAAACCAAAAGGTTTCATACCTTCTTTTTTGTTCGGTTAATATAAAATGAAAAGCAAACAACCTACCCGTAACATGTTTCTTTTAAAAGTTCTTAACCAAAAGGCTTCATTGAACTACTCATGGTATATCGTGAATAATAGGAGTGGTTTTTTGTTTGTGGGTGTCTCGTTTGGGTCATCTAGAAAACAAGTGGAAGATTGAGTGTTTGGTGGCTGGTGTAAAAGTGTTGGGTGAAAGAATATTATGTGGTTGCGTGTGAGAGTAAAGAGGGATTCGGGTTTGATTAGTGAGTGATTAAGTTGTCTTTTATAGCCTCGAAAATTAGGGTAAGAATTAGTGGATTTGTGTGTGGGCTAAATTCATTTTGGGCTTCGTTTGGTAAATGAATTAATTTTGAGTTGCTTTTAGACTTCATTGACTACACGAAAAATTTAGGCCTATTATAGTTTTTCAATTTTTAGATGTTCGTGTAATATTGGACTTGGGCTTCGGGTTATAATAGGATTCTCATTCTGTCCGTTTTATTTGAGGTCTTGCATTTGTTAGATATCTTGTGATCAAATGAAATTTTAAAAGAAAAGGTTGGTGGCAATAATTTTGATCACGGTTTTGATTAAGCTTCAAGAATCTGAGATTGAGGATTATTTTGGGTTGAGAGATTATCAGGGTTATTGGATATAACTACGGGGTATATTCGAATTTCGAAACATGAACATGATTAGATCATACAATAATCAAGTTCAACATACAATCTCTAATCATTGTTACGATCCATCAGTTTTCATAACACATTCTATTAATCATTGTCTCACGGTTTCGTCTTGATTTTGTAAAATCCTACGAAAGATTATATTTCTCGGTTTAAATCATAGACTTGTAAAATCGCGTGCACAATCATATCATGTCAAACACCTCAGTTTATGTCATAACTGAGATACTCAAATTGTACGTCATGATCGATGAACATAAGATTCCCAACAAAGTACAACAAATAAACTTTGTTGATTCAGATACTACTAACTTGGGAAATAGTAATGTTATCCCACAACAACAATCACTCATAATGGAATACATGTTCTCAAATTCACATGCGAGAGAATTGCACCAGTTACAGAAAAATGCAAAAGAAATGTTAGGAATTGGAAATTCCATATTAAAGTGTCGGTCACCCCAATAATGGTCTAGCATATGTTAGCTCATATATTTGTCATTGTTTACGTTATTTAATAGTAAATTAGTCAGTCAGTAGCGTTGAACAGTTTAGAGAAACACTGTGGAGGAAGGACGAGTCTTTACCCATTGATGCACGATCCACAATCCGATAGGAGGACGTATTGTTTGTAGTATAAATACCCTTCCATCCATGGAAGGGTGTGGCAACAATCTAACCTTTCACATTTTATTGAACCAACTCTACCAAGAACACCATCTCTACTTTCTCTCTAAAATGTATAACATGTATTTCCATCATCCAAGACCACCGAATCATCAAACACAATAAATATATCGATCCTACAAATGGTACCAGAGCCAAGGTTTATTGTGTTATCTTTGATTTGTGTGGTCCGTACCATGGTTGTTGTTTGTGGTTTGTTTTGATTCATGCTGTTCACTGTTTTATATGTTTGTGGTCAAAAAAACTTTACATTATTTTGCTAAAACAGTTTTTAACGTTTTTGTTTTAACTGGTTACATCATTTGTTTGTGTAAATGTTTTGTCTAATGGTCAAATCTGGTCATCTGTCTTATGGGTATACTGTCTTGTGTCATTTCTGGCCAAACATATATTTATTATCTTTTCTATGACTCTGTTTGTACCAAACGTGATGTGGTCAATATCTGCTTGTCAAAATGCAGTCAAACTTGGGTCAAAATGATATTGTCATATGCAGTTTTTCTGGGTGTGTTTGAAGATGGTCAGAACTTAGTCCGAAAATTCATCGGAAAATTTCAAAAATCATACTAGCGACTTGTTTATCAAGCTAGCGACTTGTCTTTGTGTCCAGGTTCATTGTACCTTATATATAGCGACTTGTACCTGGTAGCGAGTTGTTGACTATTGAGTCAACAACTGTAGCGAGTTGGCTTAGCAACTTGGCTTAGCGACTTATGCTAGCAACTTGACTCAATACTCTGCTAGCAACTTGTCTATAACTAGCGACTTGACTCAAAAGAAGTTAGCGACTTGGCACAAGAATTTGGCTAGCGACTTGTGACAGAAAGGTAGAAGAAGATTGACCATGACCAACAACATATACCAATACATCAAACGACTTCAGTATCCTCAACATCATCAGTCAAAACTTTACATAGAAAGTAAAATGTTCAAAAGATAAGAAATGGAAGATAAACCAACCCAAAAGCAGTTGATAACCATTTACTATCCTAATCCCATATGTCCATCCACCAACAACTGTTCTAACCTATTGTCACAATCCCATCCAAGACTCGAACCTAACTAAATTACAACGAGATCTCAGAGCGTTAATCCGTGCCATGTAAAGAATCATCAAAAGGATTCAAGGACTTTCACACAAATTATTATCTTCATCGATCATTGATTTTCAAAGCTTAGCTTCGTTTCTATCCGAATATGTAAAGAAAGATTGATAACAATATCGTTATAATCATTTCTTTTGATTCGTTATGACACAAGATCTCTAAACATAACTTAAATCTTACCCGAGACGCTTTCAAAAGGACCTTGAAGCTGTTAACCTCTTTCATTCGTGCGAATCAACAACAAATTAAGAGTGTTTATCTGTTTTGTTCGTTTCTTATGATGAACTTGTGATAGATGATGGATATGAGAAGAAGTTGACTAATCTGAGATGGGTCTTTGATTGAGTTTGATAGGCTTGATCGGTTTGATGGCGTGTTATCAGATCTTCTTGGGAGAATGTGAAGGTGAGAGCAGTAGAGGGAGGCGGATGTTTTCTAATATTGCGTTTAGGGTTAGTGTGTTTAGGGTAAATGGTAATGACCTAATGTTTAGGAGATCACGTTTATATAACCTGTGTGTTATATTTGCTTGGATCGGGTTAATATATCACTGAAATGGGCCATACATTTGTTTCTACTCTTGACTTGAGCATTATATGAATGAGCCTCGTGTGTTAAATTTAATATGGGCCGTGATTTTTTTTTGTTAGGTTTAATTACCAAATCATAGTTTACATCATTTGAATGGGCTATGATATTAAGTTGATACTTGTCCCAGTTAACGTCATTTGAAGATTTATGTGTTATTAAGTTGGCACTTGGACCGGGTATATACATCATTTGAAGATTTAAGTGATATTCCTTGGACGTGATATTAACGAATGTGTACATGGACCTGGTATTAAATGGATGATTTGGTGTTAAAGTGACGGTTCACGGATCTATTTATTCGAATATTACCGAAGTCGGGATGAATAATTGCTTATCAATGCATTCTTATACGTTGTGTTATATCTGGCATTTTCATTCGTTAATATTGAGTGGTGTATTCGTACACATTCATGGCCATAGTGTGATGAGATCCAATATTTACTGCTGGATATTTGTGTCTAAAGTTAGACCAGACGTGATGCTAGGAAATTTAGCTAATATTTAATCATCATGGGATGTGGGTTATAATCTGATTGAAGTGACTTGACAGTGAGTGTTGTGATAATGAGTTTTTACGATAGGATTTTGTGTAATGATGAGATATGGATTGATGCTGAAATTTGATTGGGCTATGCGATTTGATACGTTGGTTTATACATTTTTCATAATTTGTCTCGGCCTGAATTGTTATTGGAACGAGGTTGACTACGGGGTTGTTTGAGGTCGGTATCTCTTACTTGGATTTGAAGTGAAGTTTTTCGGGCGCGTTTACTTATTTCGTCTTCTTTCTTTCTACCCTTCTGCGAAGATGACTTGTTTGGGCGTTTATTGAATGTGATAAAGACTTGGCTATTTAGTTACTCTTGTGATTATTTCTCGCTTAACCCACAACGTAGCTATCACTTCGGTGTCTCACGCAATTGAGGATACGTCAAGAGGTTTTGTACATTGGGTATACCGTTTCTTTTTCACGAGGATGAGTACAAGTTTAAGTAACAAATCTGGGGAATTCTACTTCATGATCAAGTTTGGTATATCGGGTTTACTTCTCCGTGTGGTCACTACAATAGCCGACAGAATGCGTGAATGATGTGTTTACCAATGTGTTGATTGGATGGTTGATGTTATTAATGATGTTGGATAATGAACAGTTGATGAACCGCTGCATGTTCCCCTAAAACATATATTCACCAAAACCAAAATTGTCATAACACATTCAAGGCGGCGTTGTTTACGGTTTTGTCTTGATTTTGTAAAATCCTTGAAAGAATCTATTTCTCGGTTTAAATTATAGACTTATAAAATCCCGTGACAATGGAAACATCACGGTAATTGTAAAGGGCATTTCGGATCTATCTTACGGTTTATTCTTGGTTTTGTAAAATCCATGAAAGAAACTATTTCTCGGTTTAAACCATAGAGTTGTAAAATCCCATAATGATGGAACCATCTTGGAGAATGGAAAGTGTATTTCGGGATCTTATTTGATGCTGGTGCTACGGTTTCTGTTTCAAAGAAGAGATAAAAGGGTGTACTTCATGAATTGAATGTGTGATTGGATATTGTCATGGCAGTCTGGTTTTTACGTGGTTTTACGGGGTTATGTGATTTTAACCATGGTCGGGATGAAACCATTATCAATGTTCACTTAAAACGTCAATGAAGGCTAGATTTGAGCTTTTAATCAGAAGATGTGACAACGGGGTTAATTTACTATTATTTATTTGAGGTTGAAGTGAAATATCACGAGCAAGTGTACTTAGTATCTGAAGGTATCGGGGATGGATGGATGAAGATTCTTCATGATCCTTGTTCGAGCTTATTATCAAAAAACGAAGACTTGGAAATCTAGTTATTGTTGGGTGACTTTTACCTTTTCTTTTACCACTTGGGGGAATTGGGCTCTTATCACCACAAAATAACTATCACTTTAAGGAGTTACGTTGTAGTGCTCAGTGTCACATTCAATTGTGGATTTTCAAGAGGTGATGTACGTCTTATACTTGATGGTTGGTTGGATGAAGAGTATAGAGTACTTAAGAGATTCAATGCAGGATGAAGTCTCGGCACCGCTCTTTGTTACATATGTGCAAGTTTAAGTCACGAGTTCGAGTTAGTTTACTTGAGGTCAAATTCATCATATTGGGTTTTCTCCATCATTGTCACTACAAAGAGCCTCTTGAATGATAATGGGATGATTACATGTTTTACCAAGAGAGTGAAAGAGAGATTATGACGTATGAACACATGGTTCATGCCTCATACTCTAAAGAAAAGAAAAGTGTACGCTCAATGTGCTTTATCTTACAAGAAGAGAAATCTTCTTATTATGACCATTCTCATCAACATGCTTCATACTTTTCCATGCGCTTGGTCATCAAGTGAGCGGGCTACCACCGATTGTTTCTCATTCCATTTGCTCGATTATAATGAAGATGGCGCATCATGTGCTGCTTTTGCGGGAGAGAAGTGTGAATAGAACATTCGGATGATTTTCACTTATTTAATCAAGAATGGCAACTCCGTATGCAATTCTTGAGGGGGAGAAGAAGTGTGAAATTACTGCATGGTTAATTATTATATGAGAATAAATGGTCAAACGGCTCCTAACTCATGTAAGAACCGAGCTTCTTCTTATCGGGTCATCTTTACATGGAGTTCCTTCTTAAGAGCCATTGGTTAACATCTTCACTCAGATTGATGAGTTTATCGACAAAGTGCTTCGATTAATGCTTCACGTATACATCAACATGATGATTCGAACAATCTCTGTTCTTGTTTGATGTGATTGGTAGTTTGGTGTTACCATCTTGTGTGTTCGTATGGCCCGATTGCGATTTCCTTGATGAACATCTTTCGTTCTTATTTGATTGGGAGGATTTTAGTTAAGGGATTTGCAAGATGTAAGTTAATCAGGATGCTTTTGGTGGGATGCTTTTGGTGTGAGTTGAAGATGTTAACTATCTATTCCCAACCGCACAATCTTGAAGAAGGTCGAGTCTACATATGTTCTACATTTTATGTCGCATGTTAGAAGACTAAAGACGAGTTGCATTTGATTATCCAAAGACTTCTTCATATTCCGGGCATTGTCAGTTTAGGGGAGAGCACTAATTGGGGGAGGGTAAAATGTCATATTTAATCCCCAAATAGACTTGCTCACATTATTCAGCATGTTGATTCTCACAAAGACTTCAAGCGTTCTTCTCAAAAGATTTCTAGTATTTAGGCTTTCAAAGAGTTGTTGATTCTGAAGCATCAAAACCAGCAAGGGGGAAGGAGACACGTATCTAAACGCGAGCAAACTTGATGAACTTAATACTTCTAAGTGATTGAAGATTTCCCGGGAAGACAAATGTTATTACCGCAGAGAAAATCAAGGTTTGACTCATGGCGAGTAAACTTGATGAACTTAATACTTCAAAGTGATTGAAGATATCCCGTGAAGACAAATGTCATTACCGCAGAGAAACTCAAGGTTTGACTCATGGCGTTTAGTGTTTGTTCCAACTGTGTGGGGGAAGAGATGTTAGAAAGTTTACGAAGATATAAGAGGTACCTTTGGTGTGTGATGATCTCGATGTTATCGCAATCATCGGGAGAGAGAATTGTGTACATTGGGGCGCTCTGTTGTCTCACTTGAGGCTTAATCGGTGATTCGAGATATAATCACTTATTACGTGTTGACATCCAGAGATTGTCACCCGCAGAGATAATCGATGACTTGGCATGCTTCTTCAATGTTATCGATTATTCATTCCTTGTGTATTGGTATACTTGGATACTTGAGCTTCATACACGATCATCGGGGAAGAAAAATGTGAACATGGGAGGTGTTTTCATTCCCTCATGATGTGTATTTGGGAGAGCTCTTGGATATTGGTGTACTTGTGTTCTTGAGCTTCATACACTATCATCGAGGACGAAAGAAGTGAACATTGGGGAGGTGTTCTTCATTACCCTCATGATGTGTATTCGGGAGAGTTCTTGAGCATTATACAAAGAGACTAATTGCATCAATTCAACTACTTGGGGGAATTGTTCTCTTGACACCTTTTGGAATGGATCGCTTCAGACGTCAGTTGAAAAGGAAATTTGAGAAGATTGTTTTAAGTGTGGGATGATACTTTGCTGTTCTTGTTGATGATATAACCCCGAACGAAGAATCTCGATTTTTGTTCTTAAAAGGAGCAGCGGGATTTATGATAATGGTGTGCTTTTCTGTGCACCTGGCTAAGGCAAGCTTGAAATAGAGCTTCGATTCTGCTCATCTAATGGATTTTTGGTTTGGGGGAAGCTACCAAAGTCTCACTTTCAGTCGGTTCAATTTCTCTCTTCTATTCAAGAGCCTTGGAAGCTTTGGTGGTGGATGTTTAAGAGATGATGATTTCTATCTTCTACAACGGGGCTGCTCGATATCCTTATCTCGGTACTCGTATTATCATCTTCTTTAACTATATCATCTACTCTATCTTTGTATATATTTATTAAAAAAACCAAATACAAAAATATAAAACCAGCAAAACAAAGTAGAAAAATATAAAACCTTCAAAAATCCATAAAAATCAGAAAATTTCAAAAATACCAAAAATATGTTTTCTCAAGACATGTCTTCTGGTATCGATAACATCTGCGGTCTTAGAAATGTCATTCAATAATGGCACGGGACCATAGATGAAGTTCGAGCAGGAGGTGTAAATATTCTTTTCCAAAACATGTCTCAAAATATGGCTTGCGATTACTTGGGCTGTAACCGTGCTTAAACAATGGCTTGCTATTATTTGAGATAGCAACCCGTTCTTCAAGGAAGGAAAGTGCTGCGCTAAACAATTTTTCAAAATTTTCGTGCACTTATCCTAAAACAAAATGAGGAAAGTATGTCAAGGATCATTGTTCCTACTCAAATATTTTTCCTTCAAAATTCTTGGAAAAATATTTGTTTTAACAAATGGTGGTTAATGAGTTGCTATTAAATCAATCGGTTTGAGTTTTCGTAAAAATTTGAAAACTCAATCAATGACTTCAGCACTTTTAATCTTTTCAAAATGAGTCATTGATTGAGGGGGAGAATGTTTTCAAATCTATATCATCTAACGAGATTATCTAATTATCCTAAATGCTTAACTGAAAAATGATGTTAACCTACGTTGAAGGACTAGGTGCCTAGGATATGATTGTTAGGTTTAGATGATTAGAGTTTGATGAACACATAATCCCATGCTTTATATGATCCGATTGATATGTTGAATTGACTTTTATTAGTCGATGATTTGTTTGGGTGATGTCGACCACCATATATCATTTAGGTTTACTAACGATCGGATATCATGGAATATAAGAATGTTCCCGATCCGGATCCCACAAATGAAGATGATTGGATGCCGAAAGGAAAGGGTAACTATATCTTGGGTTGACAAATGAAGAAAGCGGAGCTTAATTGGACTTCAATGGAGAGTTGGCATAAATGCAACGTAAGAGGTGTCCTTTGCATCGCAGATGGTTTTCTCTAAGTGATTGAAGAAAGCGGAGCTTAATTTGACCTCGGTTGGCATTAAAATGCAGCGTAAGAAGTCTCACTGCATATGCGAGCGGTTTTTCTTCAACCCTCAAAGAACAACAACAAAAGCTTCTCAACCACTAATGTATCTTTGTGCGGGATACCATTTTTAAACAATTTTGAATAATTTGATTAAATTGTTTTGAAAATGGAAAAATATTGTTTTGAAAATAAATTGAACTAAATTTTGAAAAATCACCGGACTTCTTTTTATCAAAACCTAAGTCACTCAATTATTGACTCGTCATGGATTGAGGGGAGAGTGATTTAAAATAATATATTTTCAAACGATATTTCTTCACAAAAGTCCGTTTGTACAATAAAAGTGGTGATCTAAAGATTTAATGTTATGTCATGGTATGATTTTCTTTTGAATCAAGGTCTTTCAAAATGAAATTTTTTACATTCTTGTTTGATTGTGAAACTGTTTTATTTTACTTAAAGATCTCTTAAAAACTATCATACCTGACACTAACAATCTTTAATGTCTTAAAATGGTCCTTATCCGTCATTTTTCAAAATCAAATCTTGCCATGTCTTTCCCCTAAAATTTTCCAAATTATTTAAATCAACTGGGATCACAAATCTCAAGAGGTTTGAAATTTTTGATCGGGGGAGAGACGGTGATTTAAATCTCTTGTCTGTTTTAATGGAATTGGTTTTAGTCCTTAAAGGCACTCCTGCCTCCATGTGCCAAACGATTTCAAATACACAATGCACATGTTGAGGAGGAGGATTTATCCAAAAACGAGATGAGTATTTAAACCTGGCCACATTTTCTCCCATGTTTTCTAAACCTTATTAAATCACTTGGGATCAAAAATATCAAACATCTCAAAGGGTTTGATATTTTTGATCGGGGGAGAATTTGTGATTTAATATGAAATTTGATAAAAGGTGATCATTTGATTCAATGTGCTGGCTCTCTCTAATATGTGCTAAACTCTTTCATATATTGATGCACATATTGAGGGGGAGCGAATGGTTTCTTAATGGTTTTTTTGATCATGGATGTGCTTCAAAAGAACTATTTCCTCTATGTGATAAAATGATTTCATATATCCTATGCACATATTGAGGGGGAAAATTTACCAAGAAAATCAAATGGCTTTTTCTAAAGAAAATTGTGATCAAGAAATTATTTCAAAGAACTCTTGCCTCCATGTGCCAAAAAATTTTAATATCATATGCACATGTTGAGGGAGAGCATTTCTAAAATGATCAAAACTATTAAGGTACAAAATGTTTTGATCTCGTATCACAAGTACCTTGATTATTTTTCCAAATGATTTTTCGATTGGTTTCATGAAAGAATGAACTGTACGAAAAGACCGACCATTTTACTTTATGTATAGAGTTATAAGGATGGTGAGGTTAGGTATTCGTTCCCATGATCCGCCTGAATCGGAGGGATCTTCCGAGGGACAATCCACTAGATAGTGTAGAGTCCTTAGGAATATTGAAAAAGGAGAAAATGAGAATATGGGAAGAGTGCGGATTGAGACAGAGCTAGTCTGGAATAAACCCAACAAGGTTCTAGTTATGAAGTCTCGGTAAGCTTGAAGGGTTGAAGAATGAAAAAGAAATTGAATGTGAAAAGGGTGAAATGAAATAGCCCTCCAATAATTCAACCTTAGGCGTAAACCGGGTTCAATACATATGCTCTTGGTGGTTACTAAGGTGCTTGGTATTGAAGACAAGGCGTCATGGACCCGATGACGCCCGCACCTAACTTCCCAAGCTACTCAAGTTCCTCTTAAAGGGCTTGTTTCATTCTCACGGGGAACCGACATAATCTATCGACTTCCTTTTAGAGATTGTTGATATTGAAGAAGGAGACCTCTCCTAGTCTCCCGACATAGGAACCAAATGTGCACTATTGAGTCTAAAGCCAAGAGATCATCCACAATATCTCATTAGGACACTAAATTAATGAAGACTTGCTGTTTCACACAATGTGGAAAGTAAGAATATATTAAGAGTCCTACGCATTATCCTTGTGGTATTTCCAGAACATCCGAGTGATATGTAAAAATATTCACAATGAAGATTGATCTGCGCAAAACCGTCAAGTCAAACAGACTTAAAACAGCTCAGACACAAATACAATGAAGTCCTGGAGAATACAGTGGATTCCCGGGTCGTTAAGTCCCAAGGAGACTCAATGGTGTGTTAAACACATGATCAGACGATAGAATGACCACTAATGATAGCGATCGAGAAAGGATTAGGATTGAATACTACACTCTTGAAAAGGTTATAAACAAAAGCGACTTAAATGCAAATTAAGAAAATTAAAAAGATAAAGATATTAAATAAACGCTATCACTATTTTTAAAGTGATGAGCGTTTAAAACCTAAAACGACGTTTAAATTAAAAACTACATAAACGTACAAAATAAAGCGTGAAACTTATATAATATAAATCCTAAAAATATGAAAATTCATTTTACAATCCCGATTATATAAGAAAATTATTAGAAAAATAAAATTATTTTACAACTATTTAATTAATTATTATTAATTAAAAACTATTTTAAACTATTTAATAATACTCTAAAATAAAAGAAAATATGAAATAAGACTAGAAAAATAAGATTAAGACTTATAAAAATCTAAAATATGATAAAACTAATTTTAAAACAGAAAATATATTTTTTAGACTTTTTATGTATTTATTATTAATTTAATACTATTTAAAACTAATTAAATTATTTAAAAATACAAATTTAACTAAGAAAAATATGGAAAAATACTTTTTTGACTTTTTATATTTATCTTAATCTAAGAAAATAGAAAACATATTTTTTTAAGCTTTCTCTAATTTATTGTATTAAAAGCTATTTAAAAATGCTTAAAAACTAATTTAAATTGAGAAAAATAGCAAAACTACTTAGAAAAATCTGAAAATTACAGGAAAAGTCTAAAATGATATTAGGAAGCTAGGAAAATTAGAAAAACAAGGGCCTGTTTGGAGGATTAAGGATCTGATGTAGCTAGTGCTTATAAATAAGCACTTTAATAAGCCAAATGGAGTCCAAAAGCTACCAAACTGATAAGGAAGCTATAATAAGCTAAAAGGACTAGAATGGAACAAAAAACAACAAGTTAAAACCTCTGATTAGCACTCTGCAATGATTTGATGTTCTGAACCAATAAGCTAAAACAGATGAAAGGGTGCCTAGTTTGAGCTTATGCAAAAGCTTCAAAATAAGCTCAATGTGAAAAATACCACTTGGAACTTAGAAAAGACCTGGTTGAGAGCAAGTATACCAAAACTGGACCATGGGAGCTCTTTTGAGCCCAGTGCAACATGCACAATTTCGAGAAAAAGCTCGGTGCAACCGCTATCAAATAAGTTAGAAAAATAAGCAAACAAGCTATAGAGCCTACCAAGCAAAGGATGAAGCTAAAGAGAGCTAAAATAAGCTAAAAGCTATTAATTCTAACTACTCTAACAAGCTTAAAGCTCGGATCCAAGTTCTAAATCAATCGCTTAAATAATCCAAACAGTGGTGACCCCTCACTTGTTGGGGCTTATCACTAGCAACCAATAAGCTAATCGAAAACCACTTATGCGGTCTTATAGACCACCGCCGCTACAATATTGCCAAATTACGAGACTCTAACTCTAAATTGAACCTAATGCTTCACCGCAAGTTCTTTGAAAATCTAGTGCAGTCATGATTTGACTTTCAATAAGCGATATCTATGTTTGACTTATATGAGATTTGATCCAATGTTTTGAACTGAATATGATGTTTAAAAGCTAATGATTATGATAAAGTGCTAGTTCTACTAAATTTGAGCCTAGATGCAAGATTGATACCCACTGATGTTGACAGAAACAGATTATAGAATGGTTACAAAGTGATTTTGACTTTTTAAGAGTTGCAGGCACAAAATAAGACAGGGATGAGTATATAAGGGGTACACAAGCATAAATAAACAGATCCTAACCAAGGATAAAGCCTCTATCATAGCTATAAAGCCTTATCCAAACACTACTTTCAAACCGATATGAACTAAAATCGAACAAGCGCCAAACCAGCGAGTTTCTTAATGACACTAAGTCCAAACACCTTACTTGACACTAAATAAACAAGTTGGAATTAAAATTAAACAGATTCGGTCACAAGCTAACTATGCAAAATAGAGCTAAAATGAAAATGGACAAACAATGCTCACAAGAGTTCCAAATTGTTGCGGACTAAAACCAAGCCCGGTATCACTATACTAAACCTTTTCAACCCATATCAAGACTGCATCAACCCAATATCCATTTCCTTCTTCAATTTGAGCTCACAGTTGACCTTGGTTGACCATATAACAAATTTTGCTTGGAAATAACTTATCAGTTTGCAAGAAGTTATGAAAAGCTTAAAGAAGCTTATTTAAGCTAACACAAAGCTACTAGGAAGCTTTAACACAAGAATTTGAGCATAACTTTTTCAACAGTAACTGAAACTTGAAAATTTAAAATAGAACTTGGATTGAAAACTCAAAACATATTACAAAGATTTTATAACTTAAATTTGATACAGAAAAACTGAAATTACATTACTTTAACTAAAATTAAAAACATTTAATTAAAAACGACATTAAAGAAATAAAAAAAAAAAAACTAGCTACTCTTGAAACTGCTTCTTTTCTCCTTTTTTATAGCTTCAAAAGCTTTCTCTCTCCAACATAAGCATTTCCCACCTCCATTTTGGTCCATTGGATGAGTTTGAGTGGAATTTGGCCGTTTGATCATTTTGGCGCCAAAGTGGTTTTAGCCAGGTGTAGGGTTGAGTGAGGGGGGAAGAATGAGCATTTAATGGTTTTTGTAGTTTAGGTGAGGTGGGGGGACAAGGAGGGTGATATGGAGAGGAGGAATGGGAGATGGAGTGATAGCAGGGAGCAGTTGGGGAAGAGAAGAAAAACGCGCCAAAAAGGGGATTTGTTTGACTTGGGTGGTTGACCAGGGTATGACCAGATATAATAACCAAGGGGTTCACAATGCAATTTGACAGGGGGTTCAGAATTAGGCAGGGGGTCAAAAATGGCTATAAAGGGTTTAATAATCCAAGGGCCTTTGTGTAATTTTCTGAAACTTGAGGGGCCTAAGCTGCCAATTCATCAAACTTGTTCCAAGGGCTGAAAATGACAAGTTCCAAAAGTACAAGGACCAATGTTGCCATTTTCCAATTTTTCAGGGGCCAATTCTGCCAAATTTCAAAGTTGAAGGACTAAACTTGTAATTTTCTCAAACTTTTTATATTTTTCACCAAAGGACTAAATTTGACAACTTTTGATTTTAAAAGGACCTTTGGTGATTTTTCTTTTGAAATTATGTGCTCGTGGACTGTTTTTGACAACTTTTGAAACTTGGGGACTAAAGCGCAATTTTGCAAATTTGATATGTTTTTCATCGATTTTGATATTTTTTATTTAAAACACATAAAACAACGATTTGTGATATTTTGATCATTTTGATGTGTTTGAGTATTTTCGGATGATTTTGCAGTTTAAATGTTATAAAAATGATGAGTATTTACACACTCATCAATCCCACATCGAGATATTGCTAGTCCCTAGCAATGATTTGAGAAAACATAATGGATTTTAAACTCTTTACCAAAAGCCATTACTTCGGAGTAGCCAAATGTTTTAGTTCAAGTAAGAACCATGGTACATCGATAACCATGTGATTTTGAGCAAACCACCGACTTTCAACGGATTTGGTTTGTCTTTACCGAGCCGTACTTTACGGACTAGCCAACTCTTAGATAAATTATCAATATTATCTTTGGTGAGTGAATACCAATTATGGATTTTCCATTGCCTTTACCACAAGCCATAACCTTGCGGGCTAGCCAACTCTTCACTTTTAAGGATATGGTGAGTTGAGAACCATACAATTTTGGGCAAATTGCAAGCCATATAAACGGATTTGATAAATCTTTACCAAGAGCCGTTTGCTCTGGATTAGCCAATCCTTTTGTCTTCTACGACATGGCGGATGATAACCAAATGAGAAAGTGTAAAACACTTACTCCAAAAAAAATTTTGGCCAAAAGCGGGAATTGGTATAATTATATGATAAAATTGTGAGAATTCCCCACACTTAGAAATGAATATTGCCCTCAATATTCAAAGTACCGCGGTTATGCCGAAACAAAGAACGTGAAAGGGAAATACTACGGCCATTATTTAGAAAGAAGATTTTTTTTTTTTTTTTTTTTTTTTTTATGAAAGACTTATATATATAACATGTGGGGTAACTCCCCACACTAGGGTGGAACACATGGGTGAAAACCCATGTTTAGCTCTCGTTTTTGATTACCGAGTCGCTAGCTTGACTCGACCCCGCATTCATTGGTTCATGGGGAAGCAAAGTGGAAGAAACAATCTCCATCGGACTTTCATTCAAGATGTTTGGACAAACATTTGAAGCACGTGAAAGTTCCACACCGATGAGATATAGAGAGAAAGACCCGGCTCACAAATGATAAATGAAAATGCCGGGGTCAAAAATAGTGT
Source organism: Chrysanthemum lavandulifolium (assembly GCA_022545495.1). Taxonomy (NCBI): domain Eukaryota; kingdom Viridiplantae; phylum Streptophyta; class Magnoliopsida; order Asterales; family Asteraceae; genus Chrysanthemum; species Chrysanthemum lavandulifolium. Next base: position 142,585,169 of record CM040244.1, on the reverse strand, counting down.
CCTCACTCCCGAAGGAGTGAAGAAGAGAGGAAGTCACCGAGTAGGTGAAGAAAAGAAGGAAGATCATGATAACAATCATAACTAGATCTTCTTCCTCGGGATTAAGTGCAATTGCACTTATTTGGATTTTATTGGTTGAGCTCTTAGGGTTGGAAAGCATCTCGGGAGGGAAGGTGGGAAAATTTGTCATAACTATGCAAATTGAGATTCTCTCCCCCCGATCATGATTTTTGCCATCCACGCAATCATACTCCGGCGGAGATATGATATGAGTGAGTTCAGCTGGAGAACTCCTCATGAAGAGTATACTGGAGGTGGGACATGTGCGGTGCCGTGGGCTATAAATATGCACCTCGTCCATTATAGTCTCCGTGTCGGACTCATCACTATCAAAGATTGGATTAAGCGAATTTATAGTAAATTCGAATCGGTCGAATAAAGGGATTAGTGATAGTCGTATTAGCTGTTGTGGAAACAACATGGTCAACATCCTCTTCTAAGTTGACGATCTCGGAATGTGGAAGTGATGCATCAATAAATTCTATGTCTTTAGAATATAAAGAATCGGCATCACTATAATCATTGTCAAAATCGAGAAAGTCTCAACAAGATCATTTGTAAGAGGAAAACACATCACACTCTTTGTCAAGAATTCCCTCAGACTCACTTGGGATCGGGATAAAGTTCTCAACATTAGACGATTCCGTTTCCGAATAGTCTTGAGATGCTTATCCCCATGGTGAAGAGTCTTTGGGATCAAAAATTTCAAAGAAATAGGATCCTCGACCTCTTCCAAAAGAATTCACTTCTCTCGACCGCGTGAGAGAGGGAAGAGTCGAAATGAAAGGCTCAAAGCGGAGTGGGATTGCCACTCGAGCATCGACTTTATCGAAAACATATATAGCTCTTATGCTCTTCATATTCTCCTCCGCCAACAATTCTCCCATACTCTTTCCTTCTTCAACGGGAGTGGGATTGCCACTCGAGTCGTGAGATTCCTCATCAAAATCATCATCGTTGTCGTCATCATAATCGCATACGAGAGGTTTCCAATATTGGGAACTTACTCTAGCTGCTTGTTCTTGACATCGTTTTCGACGAGACTCTTCTTTAACAATTCTTTCAAATCTTTGAGTATATCTAGACAATTTTGAGAAGTTCTTGAGGAATTTGCGGAGGTGTGTTTGAATCGTTTGATCTTGTGGAGGTTGGTCATGATAAGAGTAGTCATAATTGTTACAAGGATTATGCTCATAGACAAGCGTGTTCCCTGTTTGACACTCAAAACTTGGGTGAGGACCTCCACAGTACTCACAAGAATATGTCTCCATTTCATAGTGCGGGGTTGGTTGAGGAAATTAGTTGTTTCATTGTAGGGATTTTGGTCATACAAACCCGTTTCCGGATTCACAATGCCACAACCGGGGCAATTTCCACCATTTGAGGTCCCCACACCATTCACAACCAAATTGGTGAGGATGAGACATAGAAAGAATCAAATGGATAGAGGGTAAAAGAAATGTAGAATCAAAAGATGTGAGAGGGTAAAGATGGATATTTTGGATTTTGAAAACATATTGCAAAAACAAAGAATGAAAATATTTTGGATTTTCGATAACTATACAAAAACTTTTACAAAAGATGGGTTATGTGCAAGAATTGGTGCGAAAAGGCTAAACACACGCTAAAGCCTCCCGTGGCAGCGCCTAAAATTTTGATCTGCGCAAAACAGTCAAGTCAAACAAACTTAAAACAGCTCAGACACAAATACAATGAAGTCCTGGAGAATACAGTGGATTCCCGGGTCGTTAAGTCCCAAGGAGACTCAATGGTGTGTTAAACACATGATCAGACGATAGAATGACCACTAATGATAGCGATCAGAAAGGATTAGGATTGAATACTACACTACTGAAAAAGGTTATAAACAAAAGCGACTTAAATGCAAATTAAGAAAATTAAAAAGATAAAAGATATTAAATAAACGCTATCACTATTTTTAAAGTGATGAACGTTTAAAACCTAAAACGTACGTTTAAATTAAAAACTACGCAAACGTACAAAATAAAACGTGAAACTTATATAATATAAATCCTAAAAATATGAAAAATACATTTTTACAATCCTGATTATATAAGAAAATTATTAGAAAAATAAAATTATTTTTACAACTATTTAATTAATTATTATTAATTAAAAACTATTTTAAACTATTTAATAATACTCTAAAATAAAAGAAAATATGAAATAAGACTAGAAAAATAAGATTAAGACTTAGAAAAATCTAAAATATGATAAAACTAATTTTAAAACAGAAAATATATTTTTTAGACTTTTATGTATTTATTATTAATTTAATACTATTTAAAACTAATTAAATTATTTAAAAATACAAATTTAACTAAGAAAAATATGGAAAAATACTTTTTGACTTTTATATTTATCTTAATCTAAGAAAATGGAAAACATATTTTTAAGCTTTCTCTAATTTATTGTATTAAAAGCTATTTAAAAATGCTTAAAAACTAATTTAAATTGAGAAAAATAGCAAAACTACTTAGAAAAATCTGAAAATTACAGGAAAAGTCTAAAATGATATTAGGAAGCTAGGAAAATTAGAAAAACAAGGGCCTGTTTGGAGGATTAAGGATCTGATGTAGCTAGTGCTTATAAATAAGCACTTTAATAAGCCAAATGGAGTCCAAAAGCTACCAAACTGATAAGGAAGCTATAATAAGCTAAAAGGACTAGAATGGAACAAAAAACAACAAGTTAAAACCTCGATTAGCACTGCAATGATTTGATGTTACGAACCAATAAGCTAAAAGCAGATGAAAGGGTGCCTAGTTTGAGCTTATGCAAAGCTTCAAAATAAGCTCAATGTGAAAATACCACTTGGAACTTAGAAAAGACCTGGTTGAGAGCAAGTATACCAAAAACTGACCATGGGAGCTCTTTTGAGCCCTGTGCAACATGCACAATTTCTGAGAAAAAGCTCAGTGCAACTGCTTATCAAATAAGTTAGAAAAATAAGCAAACAAGCTATAGAGCCTACCAAACAGTGACAGAAGCTAAAGAGAGCTAAAATAAGCTAAAAGCTATTAATTCTAACTACTCCTAACAAGCTTAAAGCTCAGATCCAAGTTCTAAATCAACTGCTTAAATAATCCAAACAGTGGTGACCCCCTACTGTTGGGGCTTATGCACTAGCTTAACCAATAAGCTAATCAGAAAACCACTTATGCAGTCTTATAGACCACCTGGCCAGCTACAATATTGCCAAATTACAGACTCTAACTCTCTAAATTGAACCTAATGCTTCAGCTGCAAGTTCTTTGAAAATCTAGTGCAGTCATGATTTGACTTTCAATAGCAGTATCTATGTTTGACTTATATGAGATTTGATCCAATGTTTTGAACTGAATATGATGTTTAAAAGCTAATGATTATGATAAAGTGCTAGTTCTACTAAATTTGAGCCTAGATGCAAGATTGATACCCTTGATGTTGTGAAGCAGTTATAGAATGGTTACAAAGTGATTTTGACTTTTAAGAGTTGCGGGCACAAAATAAGGCAGGGATGAGTATATAAGGGTACACAAGCATAAATAAACAGATCCTAACCAAGGATAAAGCCTCATCATAGCTATAAAGCCTTATCCAAACACTACTTTCAAAGCGATATGAACTAAAATCTGAACAAACCGCCAAACCAACAGGATTTCTTAATGACACTAAGTCCAAACACCTTACTTGACACTAAATAAACAAGTTGGAATTAAAATTAAACACATATTCAGTCACAAGCTAACTATGCAAAATAGAGCTAAAAATGAAAATGGACAAACAATGCTCACAAGAGTTCCAGCTGTTTGCAGACTAAAACCAAGCCAGTATCACTATACTAAACCTTTTCAACCCATATCAAGGCGCATCAACCCAATATCCATTTCCTTCTTCAATTTGAGCTCACAGTTGACCTTGGTTGACCATATAACAAATTTTGCTTGAAATAACTTATCGGTTTGCAAGAAGTTATGAAAAGCTTAAAAAGCTTATTTAAGCTAACACAAAGCTACTAGGAAGCTTTAACACAAGAATTTGAGCATAACTTTTTCAACGATGGCGAAACTTGAAAATTTAAAATAGAACTTGGATTGAAAACTCAAAACATATTACAAAGATTTTATAACTTAAATTTGATCTGAAAAAGCGAAATTACATTACTTTAACTAAAATTAAAACATTTAATTAAAAGCGACATTAAAGAAATAAAAAAACTAGCTACTCTTGAAGCCCTTCTTTTCTCCTTTTTATAGCTTAGCTTTCTCTCAACATAAGCATTTCCACCTCCATTTTGGTCCATTGGATGAGTTTGAGTGGAATTTGGCGTTTGATCATTTTGGCGCCAAAGTGGTTTTAGCCGGTGTAGGGTTGAGTGAGGGAAGAATGAGCATTTAATGGTTTTGTAGTTTAGGTGAGGTGGGGGACAAGGAGGGTGATATGGAAAGGAGGAATGGGAGATGGAGTGATAGCGAGGGCAGTTGGGAAGAGAAGAAAAAGCAGCAAAAAGAGATTTGTTTGACTTGGGTGGTTGACGGTATGACGGATATAATAACCAAGGGTTCACAATTCAATTTGTGGGGGTTGAAATAGGCGGGGGTCAAAATGGCTATAAAGGGTTTAATAATCCAAGGGCCTTTGTATAATTTTACGAAACTTGAGGGCCTAAGCGCCAATTCATCAAACTTGTTCCAAGGGCTGAAAATGACAAGTTCCAAAAGTACAAGGACCAATGTTGCCATTTTCCAATTTTTAGGGGCAATTTCGCCAAATTTCAAAGTTGAAGGACTAAACTTGTAATTTTCTCAAACTTTTATATTTTTCACCAAAGGACTAAATTTGACAACTTTTGATTTTAAAGGACCTTTGGTGATTTTTCTTTTGAAATTATGTGCTCGGGACTGCTTTTTGACAACTTTTGAAACTTGGGGGACTAAAGCGCAATTTTGCAAATTTGATATGTTTTCATCGATTTTGATATTTTGTATTTAAAACACATAAAACATCGATTTGTGATATTTTGATCATTTTGATGTGTTTACGAGTATTTTGAGATGATTTTGCGGTTTAAATGTTATAAAAATGATGAGTATTTACACACTCATCAAAGATGGAAATCCTTCAGAGCCAACATCAAACAAGCTCTTGGTGGGTGACATGTGAGATCTTCTCGTAAGATCAAGCTTGTGACAAGCGGATAGAAACAATGGGCGATTCAATCTTGAATCAACCTTGGTCGAGAAAAGGATTAGCGGATACCTTTGAAAAGCAGTCGTTGTGCTCAAAAACTCTTTTCTCTAGCACTTGATCGTGTATTATCTTCAAAATCAAAAGGGTATTTATGATTGAAAATGATTTTCTTCTTCAAACCTTCGTCGTATTGAAAACTCTTTCTTCAAGCAATACGCGATTGTTTTCAAATCAATTTTTCATCGATCGGTGAATCTCAATTCTTTGGTTCACTCACTCCGTGTTGTCTTCTTTGAGGCGTTCGGTTTGAGAAGCGGCTAGAAACATTGCGAAACCACATCAAGGAGATTCTTAGGAATCCTACCTAATCGCAGCGATACTTGTCTTCGATCAGCGAGGCAAGTGGGCGTGTACCTCGATTCAACGAAGTGGTCAAAGACACGTTAGTGTGTTTTATTGCTAGCTATTGTTTTGCGGTACATTTGGACGGTGCGGTGATCGAAATTGAGGAGTCAATCAAAGCCGCATGCTCGCAGCATCACACTTAATTTGAAGAAATCATGACTTGTGCATATCTCTGAACTGGCTCGGATATTTTTATACTATGTTCTATTTGCTACTGCTGTAAATATCTTGAACCGATGAAAGCTTCCGCTACTCGATGAAAAGATGTCATGATCCGAGAAAGTGTGAGCATGTCGGTCCGAAAGTCACAACTTCACATGATGGCAACACAACAATGGGTGATCCGAGATTTCACGTGTACGATGATCTCAAAGAAAGCTCAAAGATCATCATGATGTGGATCAGTTCAAAGACCTCCACGGAAAGTACAAAGTAATCGGACTTCAAAGAATCACTACTAATGCACAAAGATTGAGGAAGTGAAGAATTCAAGTCTACGAGCTCAAGAACGAAGTCAAAGATAGAATGCTAGGAAGCAAAATGTATTTCATGGGGTGACCTCCCTTAGGGGGAGATTGTTAGGAATTGGAAATTCCATGTTAAAGTGTCGGTCGCCCCAATAATGGTTTAGCATATGTTAGCTCAAATAGATTTGTCGTTGTTTACGTTATTTAATAGTTAATTAGTCGATCGATGGCGTAGAATAGTTTAGAGCAACACCGTGGAGGAAGGACGGGTCTTTACCCATTGTATGCACGATCCACGATCCGATAGGAGGGCGTATTGTTTGTAAGTATAAATACCCTTCCATCCATGGAAGGGTGCAACAACAATCTAACCTTTCACATTTTATTGAACCAACTCTCTACCAAGAACACCATCTCTCTACTTTCTCTCTCTAAAATGTATAACATGTATTTCCATCATCCAAGACCACCCGAATTATCAAACACAATAAATATATCGATCCTACAAGAAAATAGCATTGAACCTTTTCGACAACTTCATTCACACCTCGCGATACTTTTAGAGGGAACTGGAATCAAGATGGGATTCGTACGAGCATTTAAGACGTTTTTTGGTCAAGATGTGCAGACTTTCACGGGTACACTGTTCTTAAACTTAGAGCAACTTGAACAACAACTTGACAAAAAAAATTCAAGAAGTCGGATCCAAGGCTGCACTTCAGGTGATCAACAAACAATTTCAGCCATTCGTCAATGGTGAATACGATTGGGATTATGAAGATGATATGACAGAAATGTGTTTTGCTAGTCACACTGGAATGGAAGTTGATGTGTTCAGAGAAACATTAATCCAACACATGGATAATGTTAAGAAGTACATTGAGGAAAGAGCACATCACAAACTTAAGTATGATGACAATGTGAATGAATGTCGGGTGTAATCAAGAGATGGTGGTGTTGAGTCGGGTAAAGCATCAGATGATGGATCAATTGTCACTAAATGCAGAGGATCAGAGACATATAAGCTTAACATAACCAGGAGTTCAGTGACTCTTGTTACACAAGATATGGATGCAGATATCAGACCTGTAAATGAACAGGTGTTATGTGCTGAGGTACACTTAACTGTTCAAGATAATGCATCTGCTAATATACTTGTACAAAATGATCAAGATGCTGAACATGATTTTAACTTATGTTCTTTGGTTGAAGCTGAGACTAGTTATTTCAAAACACATTATATGGTTGATAAAGAAGCATTTAATGAACTTTCAAACAAATTCTCAAAACTTGAAAAATATTGCATTTCACTTGAAATTGCAATACAAAAAAAGGAAGAAAGTTTTCAAACTAAGAAACCATGTAAAAATCCGGAATTTCGTGAATTTTTTGAAATAAACGAGTTAAAAGCTCAGCTTCAAGCCAAAAACTCGACAATCAACAATTTGAAGAAACATATCTTTGATATGAATGAGAAAAGTAATTTAGTCGAAACTAACGAGGACATTGATGCAACTAAGACAAGAAATATTGAACTGTCAATCTATGTGGCTAAATTACTTAAGGGAAATGAGACTTTGAAAAGGCATAAAAAAGACCTAGGTGACTCAATCAAAGAAATGATCAAGACAAAAACTGTAGAACAAACAACATCTTTGATGGCCAAAAATGATGAACTCAAAGCTCAACTTCAGGAAAAGGGTTTCACGATTGTAGCATTAAAGAACGAGCTTAGAAAAATTGCAAGGAATAGTGTGAACACTAAGTTTGTAAAACCATCAATCTTGGGGAAACCAATTTTACAATCTAATATAAACAATCAGTTGTTAGACAACCGAATACGTTTAGATACGGCGTCAAAATCTTCAAAAGCGGGTGCGCCTCCCAAGTTGATGCGAAACAAGTTTTGACAAAACCAGTCGCTCCACATTATTTTCTGAATAAAATTGCTTCTGGCTCTGTTAAAGCTCAACAAGTAGCTACTCCTTCTCCTAATTCCTCTAGGATTAGTTTGAAAAAAGTGTCGAAACCGAGCATTAAAATTAAAAAATTTATATGGCATAAATGACTTGTACACGAAGTATAATCTAGAAAAGGCTAGGAAAAGGGCACTACTTCATAAGGATGGAATCTTAGGTTCACAACCTTGCATGATGCCTCCTAGTTTTTTTAGGAACATAACTAAGGTTCAACCTATTAAGTCTAGGATTTACAGTAAGTCATCTACAATGCATAAGAAGCAAAACAAACCTAAAACTTCTCCTAGGTGGATACCAACTGCTAAATATTTGGAGCTGGAAATAACGATAAGTATTTCACTATTCATAAAGCTTAACAATCCTAGACCTTTCCATAAGTGGATCTTGTTGGTAGAATTTTTAAGGATGTCGGACTTAAGTGGATACCTACCGAAAGTCGCTTACCAATGGCAAAACCATGGTTGAGCGTGAAACCCCAAGGGTTTGAATCACGATGTCACTAACCCATATATGCAATCAAGTTTGTAATGTTAGTGCGGTGGTCCTTACTCAGTTGCAGGTACATCAATCATTCACTACATGGGAAGACTCAAAGTCTGGATGACTAAAGCAGATCAGGAAAGTCAAAGTTGATGTATGTCTGTAATGATGTTTGAACACTTCAGTTCAAGCCTCGGTCCTCAATGTCATCATTATGGCGTCTGCAAATAACACTTCAGGCCCCGTTCCTCAAAGAAAAGAAAGACGTCAACTTCAGAGCGCTTTATCTTCGGAAGAAGAGAAATCTTCTTGTTTATGACCATTCTCATCAACATGCTTCATGCTTTTTCCATGTTCGTTCAGTCATCAAGTGGATCTACTTACCTTTGATCATATTCTTATTCACTTGTTCAATCAAAAATGGCAACCTCATATGCAATTTTTGAGGGGGAGAAGTGTGAATAAACTACATGTTGATGGTTGTTTGAAAAATGGTCATACGACTCTCCTCTAACGCCTAATGTTTCGCTTACTGAGGATGATTGAGATTTATTGTTTCAACCTATGTTTGATGAATACTTCCAACCTCCAACGAATGTTGATCATCCTGCTCCTGAAGCTCCTGCTCCGATTCCTGTTGACTCAACTGGTTCACCTTCTTCAATTTCCATTGATCAAGATGCACCATCTAGAAGTACAACTTAGACTTTCTCAAAGATCTCCAAATTGATTTTTCTTACTACTTAAGAAACCCAATTTCCAGTTATTCCTAAAGGCGTTGATAATGACTTTCATGATATTGTAGTTGCACTCATGAATAATGATCACTTCGTTGGTATTCCTTTCCCAAAACCTGGTTCAGAAGAATCTCTTTCTTCACAGATTATTGTTTCTACCAATGTGCACTCTGTAAATCAACCACATGAACATTAAGGAAAATGAAAACCTCATCCGCATAAAGACATTATTGGTTAATCTTCTAGACCAGTCTCTACACGCCTCCAACTACCCACTCAAGCCATGTTTTTGTTACTATGATGCTTTCATATCCTCAAATGAACCTAAATCTTACAAAGAAACATTGAATGAATCCTGTTGGATTGAAGCTATGCAAGAAAAGCTCGATGAGTTTGAAATACTTAAAGTTTGGGAGCTCATTCGTCGTCCAGATCGCGCTATGATTATCACTTTAAAGTGGATACTCAATGTTAAACTTGATGAATTGGGAGGAGGGTTGAAAAAAAGGCAAAGCTGGTAGCACTTGTGGATATCGTTAGGAAGAAGGCATCGATGTTGAGGAATCATTTGCTCCAGTTCATTCAGTGGATAGATGTACATTAGATTGTATGTTTATTTACTTGTTGGGTAGTTGACACTAAGGATGACTACGGAGTTGATCGGGTATCACTTATTTAAGACTGAGGTTGTCTTTCACAAAGGCGTGATCTTATTTTATCTTGAAGTTGGGGATGGTTCGATGCATGACTTTCAATGATAACTTGCTCGTGCTTAAGAGTTAAGTTTAAGACTTGGTTTATCTAGTTACCAGCAGTCGGAATGGATGGTTGAAGAGCTGGTTAACTATCAGTTAAAGAAGTTACATTGTAGTACTTAGTGTCACACGCATATGACGTTGTGGATAATCACAAAAGGTGTTAATGTCTCATACCTTGGTTGGGTATTGAGTAATTAGAGATTTGCTTGGAGCATAAATTCTCTACACTATTCTTCCAACATTACTTTATTGATCATTTATGCCAAATTACACAAATTTAGGGTCTAAAGTGTAAATATATCATACTTACTCATTTTACGCCTTTGGTCCATTTAGAAGTTATGCTAACATATCAAACTTCAAGTTTCATTTATTTCAAACTAACCTTTTATTTATATAACTCGTATATGTAAACAAGTCCTAGATTAGCGTATAATTTCTATTCATGCTTTAAGCCCCATTGTAACTCTATATTATAATATTATAATAAATGAAATGTATGTATGTTCGTGTATGAGATGGTCCAAAATAGATTCATATCAAGAGTTAATGTACATTTTCCATTCGATAAATACAAGCCTAATATCACGATTTCATGTGGTTCATGTGTAATCATTTTATGCGTTAAGGTTTTTATCCTTTCATGTGCATGTACCATTCGAATATAAATGATCTTTCTTTTATCATTTATGTGACATAGCAACATATCATTTATGTAGAGATTAGCATATAACCACATGTACTCTGATGGGTATTACTCGACAGAAAATCAAAGAAACATAAGAAGAAAATTTGAATATAAAGATGATGCGGTTACCCTTGGTGTGTGAACGAGGGAAGAACAAAACGAAGGAGCCAAGGGTTTTAAACCCCACGGCAGCGACAACCATGGTGAGAAACCCGACAACCAACCCAAGGCGGCTTCCTTGACCTAGCAATACCCACGACTAAAGCCCTTATCACGGCCTCCTTGGCGGCTTAGAACACCACAGCGAAACACCAGCCGCCACTCCTTGAGTCCAACAAAACACGATCACTACCCACGTCCGGGTTCGAAAGCGGAAAAAGGAACAACGAGGTCATGATAGTACCTTGTAGCGTGTGAAAGGAGAGGAAAACAATGATTAACACCAAGCGAATCCAACCCTTTGAGCTCTAGGAATCACGGCAGTGATGGTGACAATAAACCCACTTTCGAAACCAAGTCAATACAAGAACCAATACACGTGAAATCAGCCTAGAAAAGAAACTTTGAACCTCACCTTGGCTTTGTGATTGTGTCGACAAAAGAATGAAGGATGGAGGAGTTTTCTTGTGTTTTATTATATTTTGTGTAAGTAGCTAGGGTTTTGATAAAACTTAAATGAGGTTAAATAGAATTATAATGATAAGAATGATTTATTTTTGGCAAAGTTTAGGAGCCTCAAAGGCGTTCACTGGCCGATCATCAAGGGATTTTCAATACCAAATCAAGCAATTCACCTTCTAAAAATACATTGTACACTTTATTACCATTTTATTTCTTAAGTGGTATATATAACATTTTAATGTGTTACATAGTTATTATAAGTTGATTATAAGTTTATAATTTTCAAAGTCTTGTACAAATTAATTATCATTAAGTGTCCCTCGATTTAACGAGCTTGTTATATTTCGCGAATTATTAGTTGAGGGTATTTTCGTCCTTTAACGTATTTACGATTTTTGGGTTTTACAACTCTTCCCTTCTAAAAAGAAATTTTCGTCCTCGAAATTGAAGTCACAAAGGTACAAGGAGGCGTACAAATCTAAGGCAGACGTAGCAATCCATAGTTCCACACAGATCATAACGATTTCGGTCCCAAAGCGTACCAAAATTTACACGTAGCAGATGTCGGTGAGAATCTCGCAAAGAGGTACAGAATTCCAATCGAATATGAGGATTGACAGATAACGGATATAAGGCCTAGTCCATTCACGTACCAACCCCAGGAATTTCCCAAGATGTCATATGATTTCAATAAGTTCGAATTATATGATCTCGGTATTATCACGTTGATCAGGCGTCATAATACTTGCATCACATAATAAGTTCTTATTGTCATCATATTCTGTCCCGGGTCATGACAAACCACATAACCAATATCACACAAAACATATCACATACCGATATCAAGTAACATACCAAAGCAGACAGATTCACATATACACAGCATAAACTACATCAAACAACTTACCATATCACAATGAAAGAAGGCCACCAACTTGCACAAAACGGTTCCTCATGACTCATCACTGACGAGCCAAAGAAAAGCTGAGATATTACCAAAATGGTAAACGATGAAACTTCATAATTCAAACCGACTTCTGAACAAATCAAAGAAAAGCAATACCGATCAAAATCACTTAACAAAATATCAAACCGCCTGAAAATGCATGATAAACGAATAGGAGTAACATAAGTCGCACCCAAATCATATGAAGTAGATGAGCCTTCTCGACCGCTGTTGAATCTTGTCTCCATCTTTTGCGTCTTTGGTTGATCCGTCCGACTTCCTCAATGACATCGATGTCTCCAAAGAACACGGCGGTCGGGTGTCGCATACGCTTCCACGAACCTCACCACTCAGGGGGGTTGAGCAACACGGGTCGGCACCATCATCTTGACTCCATGGGTAGTCTCCATCTAACGATCAATAAATGGATGTGCGAAGACAAAATAACTAAAATCGATGCGAAAGAAGAAGGCCAAATCGGTGAAGACAAGCGAATATCAAAGTCAAATCGAGCGACAATCAAGCGAATCGGGAAGATCGAGCAGACGGAAGCCTAGTGTTTACCCGGCCCTCGCGGGTCAATCCTAAGGTTAACAAGATGAAACCTCTTCTACGATACCATAATTGTAACACCCCAACCCGACAAGGGTAGGCGTGTCACGTGCGGTGTCATGTCGAACATACAAACAAAATTTAAAAGCGGAAGCTTTACAAAATAAATACCAAGTCATATAACGGATGACTTACAAAGAAAATACAAACCCCAATATGTCTAGAACAAAATGAAATGAAAAGGTAACTAGGGTTGGTCCACTTGGATAATCAACTCTCATTATCAAAGCCCATCTTCAACCTAAAAACCTGCAGCAGAAAAGAAATGCGGTGAGCTTAAAAAGCCCGATGTGAGATATAACAAAGAAAGCTAAAGCGAAATCAAGATGCAAATGAAATAAGAAGCGATAACAATGTACTTGAGAAGAGATCAATGAGACGATGAGGGTCTGCGGAAACACAATTACGAATACCCAAGGACCTGAGATAATGAGGAGGAAAAGCACATAGCACATTGATGACATAAGCGTCGCACATCTAAATAACCGGGCATACAATAAAGCGAAATCGAGTATAAATAGGCCAGCGAAATTCCAAATGCTAGCGGAAGCAATTAGCGAGAAAGTAAGCATGGCAATCACAAGTCAAATAATTACGATTAATAAAATACCCGAGTATCATAACTTGACGGAAGTACTAACGATGGTCAAAACATGGCGACCACACGTAACAAGTAGGAATACTGATCGAACATTATAATTGAATGTATTAAGGACATAGCGGGCAACTAAACAAGTTAACAAGCGGACAACATAAGTTGAACCATTTACCCAATCAAGCGGCATAAGCGAAATGTAAGCATGGCGGATCAACAATAAGCGAGCGAGGATACTAACGGATGGTCATAGTCACAGATTAACGAAAGAAGTATACAAGATAAGCAGATCGACAATTGATTGCACCCTAGCATGGTCGCGGGAAAATCAAATGGGGTCACATAACAGTAGGATAACGTGTAATCAGGTGACAACCGGTGAATCATATAACCGCATACTAATCATATCGTAGCATGGTAAACAGTAGTCACATAAGACATGCAATAGCACAAACAAATTCAATAATCATATAATAACCCGGTACATGAATGGAACGATAGTCTGAAGTAACGGAAAAGAGTATGACAGATCAATGCAATGGAATATAACATGGTAGTAGAGTGAGTCACATAAGACAATCAATACAGAATATGGTGCGTTGGGGAATACAGAAGGTACAGTATAGGTATGTCAATAGTGTAAGGTTTGTCAGAAATCTATCCCGAGCCAACAATACAATACAATACAATCAATAGTGGTATTAGCAACCCAATATCCAATAGTAGCCATTGTATTCGGAGGGGTGACCTCGGAATACCAATACAATAGGAGGAGACCTCGATAATCAATGGAGTAGCTAGCTCCCCGGTTGTGAGGGGTGTATTACACACGCACCACATCACCAATACAATATCAATATCAATCCAATACAATACAAATCTAGGATGCATCCATACGCCTGCAATACAATAGTGGCCAATACAATATCCCGGGCGCAATAATCAATATAATAACGGGGACGATGTGTAACATCACTTTCGTACACACAAAGCCATGCCATTGGTGCATCAATGACACGGACATGGAACCCCATGCCTAGTTAATGGCTCGGGTATCAAGCCACAGTCAATATAAAAGGTCCAAAGTGCGACAATATAAGTCTTCATAAGCAAATGTGCAATATCAATGGTTCACAATTTAGAGGTTCATAAAAATAGTTCAATATCAAGGTCCAATATCAATATTTCAATATCAAAGGTTCAATAGCACAAATTCAATAGCACAGGTCAATAGCAAGATTCGGTAGCAAAGGTTCGGTAGCAATGGGTTCAATAACGAAGTTCGATGCTTGATTGGTGCAATAACGAGAGGGGTCAATAGCAAAGCAAAGATTCAATAGCAATGGTTCAATAGCAATGGTCATATAGCAAAGGACCGATATCAAGGTTCAATATCGGAGGGTCAATAACAAAGGAATCATAGCAATGAAATATCATAAGCGAAACAAAGTCGAAGGATCGAAAATTATGAGAAACCCCTCTGAAAAGGGATAGAATATACATGCCTATTCAAGCAAGCAAATATGAAAGTAAAATCAAGAGATAAGATCAATCCCACCGTCAAGGAACCTATATGAATTAGATAGCGCTTAATAAGAATCAGTTACTCATTTTAGACGGCTTTCCATTTTTAGCAGGTTTCCACTTTCAGTAACTCTCTATTTTAGGTAACTTTCTATTTTAGGCAGGTTTCATAATTAGTAACTTTTCATAAATAGCAGGTTTCTATATTTAGTAAGTTTCCCTAATTAGCGAGGTTTCGTGTTTAAGTTTAGCCATTTATAATGCAATTAAAGTCATATTAAGTTAAATGATGCAAAATGAGTATTATCGTACTTTAAGGATCATTTATGCCAAATTACACAAATTTAGGGTCTAAAGTGTAAATATATCATACTTACTCATTTCGCCTTTGGTCCATTTAGAAGTTATGCTAACATATCAAACTTCAAGTTTCATTTATTTCAAACTAACCTTTTATTTATATAACTCGTATATGTAAACAAGTCCTACATTAGCGTATAATTTCTATTCATGCTTTAAGCCCCCATTGTAACTCTATATTATAATATTATAATAAATGAAATGTATGTATGTTCGTGTATGACATGGTCCAAAAACAGATTCATATCAAGAGTTAATGTACATTTTCCATTCGATAAATACAAGCCTAATATCCTGATTTCATGTGGTTCATGTGTAATCATTTTATGCGTTAAGGTTTTTATCCTTTCATGTGCATGTACCATTCGAATATAAATGATCTTTCTTTTATCATTTATGTGACATAGCAACATATCATTTACGTAGATATTAGCATATAACCACATGTACTCTGATGGGAATTACTCGACAGAAAATCAAAGAAACATAAGAAGAAAAGTCGAATATAAAGATGATGCGGTTACCCTTGTGTGTGAGCGAGAAGAACAAAAGCGAAGGAGCCAATGGTTTTAAAACCCCACGACGGCGGCGGCAACCATGGTGAAACCCGACAACCAACCAAGGCGGCTTCCTTGACCTAGCAATACCCACGACTAAAATCCCTTATCACAGCCTCCCTTGCGGCTTAGAACACCACAGCGAAACACCAGCTGCCACTCCTTCGAGTCCAGCGAAACACGATCACTACCCACGTCCAGATTCAGAAACGAAAAAAGGAACAACGAGGTCATGATAGTACCTTGTAGCGTATGAAAAGGAGAGGAAAAACAATGATTAACACCAAGCGAATCCAACCCCTTGGAGCTCTAGGAATCACGACAGCAGTAGCAGCAATAAACCCACACTCGAACCAAGTCAATACAAGAACCAATACACGTGAAATCAGCCTAGAAAAGAAACTTTGAACCTCACCTTGGCCTGTGATTGTGTCGACAAAAAGAATGAAGGATGGAGGGAGTTTTCTTTTGTTTGCCGTATATTTTGTGTAAGTAGCTAGGGTTTTTGATAAAACTTAAATGAGGTTAAATGGGAATTATAATGATAAGAATGATTTATTTTTGGCAAAAGTTTAGGAGCCTCAAAGGCGTTTCTGCTGGCCGATCATCAAGGGATTTTCAATACCAAATCAAGCTTAATTCACCTTCTAAAAATATATTGTACACTTTATTACCATTTTATTTCTTAAGTGGTATATATAACATTTTAATGTGTTACATAGTTATTATAAGTTGATTATAAGTATATAATTTTCAAAGTCTTGTACAAATTAATTATCATTAAGTGTCCCTCGATTTAACGAGCTTGTTATATTTCGCGAATTATTAGTTGAGGTTATTTTCGTCCTTTAACGTATTTACGATTTTTGGGTTTTACATGTGTACATTATGGACTGAGTTGTTATATGTAAGATAACTGAAATGCATTTGGTGAAATGAAGATGTTGATATATTGTTCCCCTGAATAGACAACTGCTCAAAACCGCATAGTAATGTGTACATCGGGGACGCACAACAGGTTCATGTGATCAGGCTTAATCATTTTTTCGGGATTAATAACCGCAGAGATGATCAGTGTTTCAACTTGTTAATTCGGTGTTATCGTTTTCTTCGGGTTTTTGAGCTTCATACAATGAGACTGTTTGCATCACTTCAACTACTTGGGGGAAGTGGTCTCAAGAAGATGATTGTCGGTTTTGGGGGAAGCTACCAAAGCATCACATTGAGAAGGCACAAGTTCAGATGATTATTTAGGAGTCTCGAAAGCTTTGGTGGTGAAAGTTTAAGAGATGTTGACTACTTATTCCTACACGTGCAGAACGATATCCTCACTTTGGTATTCATGTCAACATCTTCTTAAATTGAATTATATACTTTGTACATATCGTTAACCTAAATGTAAATAGAAATATATAAAACCATAAAAATAAAAATAAAAAACCCAAAAATTCAAAAAATTAGAAAATACCAAAAATAGTTTTACAAGGCATGTCTTTTGGTAGCGATAACATCTACGGACCAAGAAATGTCATTCAATAATGACACGGGTCTTTAGATGAAGCTCGAGCAGAAGTTCAAAAGTTTTTTTCAAATATGCAACTCGCGCTTAAACAATGGTTTGCTGTTATTTCAGATATGCAACCCGCTTTTTCAAGAAAGGAAAGTGCTACGCAAAATCGACTTTTATAAACATCGAGCACTTATCCTAAAATACAACGAGGAAAGTACGTCGCCAAAAAGACGTGTTAGGACCGTTTAACACAAAGATTTATGTGGTTTTGGAGGTCGGGGTTGGTGGAAGAAGATGAACATCTTCATCCTTTTAGTGAGAGAAACTAGAGAGAGGGAGAAGAACACAAAGATGACTTTCTAAATAAAACACACAAAACACTACACCTAATGATTCACCCCACCCCTCATGGAGAGTCATGAGGGGTATTTATAGGCTCAACAAACCTTAACTTTGCCACTTAAACGATACTAGTCCCTATGGGCAAAGTATTCTACGCATCTAGTCTAATTCACGTAAGTGACGTTATCTTTATAAAAAAGCGATGCTAACAATCTCCCTCCAAGATAGCGTCACACATGAATGGTTACAATGAGACCTATAAATACAAAGCAAAGTAAATTACAATAGTAATGAACAATGTTGACATTGTTGAGCCTTGAGTCTCGTAGTCTAGAATCTTGAGGCAAACATGAAGTTCTCTTCTTCCGGCGATCTCGGCATTTGATCTTTAGTGACGGCACAAATCCTTGTAGCTCAGAACTTCAACTATAACGATCTAGTTAGGTTATTACCCTCCCAACTAGTGAGACTTTTTCTTTACGCTCCTCTGAACCGACAACACTCTTCCAACACGCAATGGAGAAAGTAAACTCTTGATCGTACAATGGTTGTGGATTACGGGAACACCATAACAACATAACTCACTTAGTATTGCATCCAAGTAGGTAACAAGCCCGATGTACATACACTACTTCTCCTTTGGGTCTTACGCACAAATCCTTAAGTAATCCAATTCTGAGAAGAAATACCAATTTCTCCCTCACGATGGTTGCGAGCTATCGGAATCATCATATATGTTGTTACATGCCGTGTACCTTTCTCTTGATGCAATATTAACATCATAGCTTGATCAAAATTCTGTGAGAATATGTCGCAAAAATATACTCTCAATCGTCTCTCAAACCAACTTTGAAAGCAGACCTAACATCAAATTTCTCAACAATCTTCCGGAAGAATGGGACGATATGTCACTATTGTCAACCAAACAAAGGACCTACATCGGTGAACTTTGATCAACTCAGCGATTTTACGAAACAAAACCAAGTGAAGTCAATGAAGTTAGGAAAGAAATATTGGCAAAGAATCATGATCCATTGGCACTAATTGCAAAGACTCAACTACGGTGAACTCGCAACAACAAGCTTCATCATCTTCCACTAACAACAACTTGCGACAATACATTCCACAACCACAGTTGTTATCCCTCAACAACAATTCTACACTCCGAACAACAAGTCATTCAACAACAAATTATCCACAATACGAGAACAAGGAATCACCGATCTTGGCCGAACAAGAACAAGCTTTATCCAGCTGCATTGCGTTTTTGACTAAATCATTCAAAGGTCGCTATTCCAAACCAACTAACAACAACCAAAGTTTCATCAAATACTATAGCAGCAAATTACTGTTGGGTTTGAATATGGGTCATCAAGGACAAATGATTGGAGTTATTGGGAATCGGCGAGGATATACTCTTGGATTTCACATGGTGTCAGCGGTTTCGTATCAAGGTAATCGGTTGGGTCGAGAATGTTGGAAATCAGATGGGGAAGAATGTTGGGAATAGAAGCGATGGGTAATAAAAATGGGAATGTTGCGGCTCTAGTCGTTGGGAATTATGGAAATGTGAATCGAGGCTAATCGAGTTACGATGTTACAGCTGTCAATGAGTGGGTCACATGGCAAGGAGGCGTCCCTACTAAGCCAAAAAGAAGGATCTTGTGTATCTTGAAAGCTATCATGTTGGTACAAAAGGAAGAAGCGGGACTTGGTTGAGTGTTGAGAACATGACTTTATAGCTATTATGGATGATTTGGAAGACCGAGAGGACATCAATACAAAGCGCATCTTCATGGCAAATCTTGAGAAGCTAAGTATGACCTTGAGTCGACGCCCTCCTGTCTCTATGCGCTAATGCGATGTCGAGGTACCAATCATTGATCCATGCTATAACAATGTCATATTTGATGTGTTTACTCATGATGACGACGATTACGTGACATCAACACCTACTTATGATACATACTTGGACAATCCGAGTTGTAGCAATACTAACTACGAAACTCGGATGTGGATCTTAGTGGAGGTCGTGTGACACATAATCTGAGGCCGATGAGGAAACACGTGCCTTATTGAAACATTAATCAATAAGCGTGGCATTGAAATTGAGAAAGTTAAAAGGTCAATCGCGATGTTAAGGCATGAATGATAAATTGACGGCCCGAGCTTGAGAGGTACAAGGAGAATGCAAAAGCCTTTGAATTTCATAAAACCAAAGAGTCGAATTAGAAATTGGTTATCGAGATTCCGTTTAAAGAAAAACAAGCGCAAATCAAGTATAACAGCTTGATGTTAATTTGAACTTGAAAATAAAATCTTTAAACAAGGAAATTTTCGATCTTAAAACCAACTTTCTAAACAACAAACAACAATGCGATCTTGAAAAAGAAGAAAGCAGTTGATTCTTGATTTTCAAAGCGTGAAGATTCTCTTCTTGATGAAATTCTTGATAAAAATGAAAAAATCAAAAATTAGAAAATTTGCTTGTTACAACGGGTCATTCGGTAAATCAACCAATATACTAATTAATCAAAGCGAATCCAGTATTTTCATACAACACAAAAAATGGCTCTTGGTAACACACCTCCTTGTTTCCTCAAGAAAGCTCAGAAAGAACAAAATGTTTTGAACAATGGAAAAGCTTTGCATGAACCCATAATTGTTCGTGATTCTCTTGAAACATTAGAACTATCTGACAAGAGTAGATCAAAGATGAAACAAAAGAATTCAGAAATAAAACCAATCGACTACAACAAATGGAACAAAATTAATGGAATTACTTTTGTCTCACAAAAAGAAAAGTCAAAGTTTTTCATCACACCCAGTGTTTCAAACAAAGAGTCAACACCAGTTTCAAAACCTGTTTCAAAACCAGTTCCAACTCCTGTAGTTTTCTCTCAGTCTCTTTCGAAAATCGAACAAATGTCTTCAAACAATCCTTTTAAGACAAGTGATGCTAGAAGCATTTTAGATGGCGTTAAAACTAGAATTGGGAAACTTCAAGAGATCGTTAAATCTAAAACCAATATTACAACTAATATCACGGTTTCTAGTTTTGATGATGAAAATAAAAGTTTTTGAAACTCAATTGCCCCTCGGTGAATAACATCAATTCAAGGGTAATTCATTTTGAACAAGCATTTTGAAGAAATAGTTGACTTTGTCAGGACCATAAATCCCAGTAAAGAAAGCTAATGAAAGTGTTGAACACATCAAAGTTTTAGAAAATTTAAATGATTCTCTCTTGAAGATGTTACGTGTCACCGATATTATGTCCATTGTTTTACAAACATATTACATTGAAGATCATGAAAGACTCGATCTGAGACCTCGAAATTGTTTCAAAATAAGAAAAAGCTCTTGAAAAACTTGAAAAGAAAATGTCTCATATTTTAAACAACTTGATCGAAAAATTGAGCAATGCAAGTATGACAAATGGTCGTATGGCGTGCCTATAATGACATGAAAGAGAAAAATGATCTTTTGAGGGGCTCATTTGGAATGTCAAAAAGGAAAGGTTGTGGATACTAAGATTGCAAAACCATTGGTCGAGGAGAAAGCAAATGTTCCCAAATCGGTTTCAAACCAAAATGTCAATTTCTATGCCTCCTCCAAAAGTCAATGTGAAAATGATTTGTCAAAACCAGTCAATCCACCCGCCTTGCCTAAGCTAAAAGAAAAGTTGTTGAAAATGAAAAGCGGTTGTCGAGAAACTAAAAGTTTTAGCACATGGCCTTTTAAGATGAGTACCACTAATCGTGCGCCTCCATCTAAACCATATGGAACAAGCGACATAAGTTTAAACAAGCACTCTAAAGAGACTAGGAAAGCTGAAACCACTTCTCTAGATAAAAATGTGAATCTAATGCGTGTGCCTTACCTTCTACGAGATTAGAAAGCACCTCTAGGAGCGGCGAGACTAAAGCCTAGGAGCAATACAAGGAACAATAGAGTCTCGCGTGCCTCTAAGAGAAGTAGCTTGAATAACGAGAAGAAAGTAGAAGAACACCCTAGGAATTTACCGCTTTATAATAAGAAAAGACATTTCATCCAGATGTAATGAACCTATGAAACTTGCTAAGTCTAATGAATGTGTTGAATCTCTTTGTTTAACTTGCAAGAAATCTTTAACTAATATTCATGATGATTTTGTTTCAAAGAATGAGATTGTTAAGCCTATTGGAAGAACTTTCCTAAAAGAACTTATGCTAAACCCATAGAAAGACTAGTTGCAAGATTTAGGTCTTACACTCGATAGGAAGCATAGTCCTTACTTTAGGGATGATATTTGAAACCAACGGGTAGAACTTTCACACTCAGGAATGGTAGAATGAGTGATGAACATGTCTTCCCATTAGATAACTTCTATGAGTGTGATCAGAGTTTTAACTCTAACCCAAAGGAACCAAAATCAAAACGGTTTCCAAAATCTTCTTCTTCATTCTTGGGGTTATCGAAATATGTCTTTGGATCGTCGACTCGGGTTGCTCCAAGCCCATGGCCGGAATCAAGGCTGGCGATCAATTTAAATGCGAAATTCATGGGAACAAATGCGCTTTGGAAATGATCATGTAGCAACTATCATGGGTTATGGAGATCTACCTTTGGAAATTATTTGATCACTCGGGTTTACTATATGTGAAGGGTTGGGACACAATTTGTTTTCGGTCGGGCGGTTACGTGATGCGATTTAGAGGTTGCTTTTAGGAAAAATGCTTGCCGTTAGAAACTTGGATGGCATCGATCTCTTGGCGGGAATCGTGATACAAACTTGTATGCTATCGACATCAATCAAATGGCCTCTTCATCACCAATATGTCTTATGACACGAGCATCGGGAACAAAGTCACGGTTGTGGCATAGAAGATTATCCATCTCAATTTCGACACCATAAACAAAGCGGCCAAAGACAACATCGTCAATGGACTTTCAAAGTTCAAATACACCAAGGATCACCTATTTCCATCATGCGAACAAGGAAAAGCAAAAGAGCATCATATAAACCCAAACCCGTACCTAGTTCGGAAGCAAGGTTGCATATGTTGCACATGGACTTATGTGGCCCAATGAGAGTAGAAAGCATTAATGGGAAAAAGTATATTCTTGTTATAGTTGATGACTATTCAAGATATACATGGGTTAAGTTTACGAGGTCAAAGGCGAAGCACCGTGCATCATCATCACCTTCACGAAGCGTATTCAAGTACTTCTTCAAGCTCCGATGGAAGTAGTAAGAGCGGAACAACGGCACGAATTTACTAATCAGAGTTAAGATCTTATTTTGAAAATGTTGGAATCACACATCGAGACATCGGTTGTTAGAACTCCACGTGAGAATGGGGTAGTTGAAGAAGAAATCGAACTCTTGTGGAAGCTGCTGCACAATGCTAATCTATTCTAGTGCACCGTTATTTCTATGGGTGATGTTGTTGCCACCGCTTGTTTCCTCGAGAACCGATCCTAATCCATCCAAGATTCAATAAAACCCCATATGAGCTAGTGCACAACAAAACACGATATCTCTTACCTTACGTGTTTGGCGCTTTGTGCTATCCAACGAACGACGAGAAGATCTAGGAAGCGAAAGCTAAAGGTGATATTGGTATCTTCATTGGATACTCGAAAACTCGAGGGGCATTCTGAAGGTGTATATGGAAGAACTAGGAAGATAATGGAGACGATGAATGTGAAGTTTAATGAACTTTCACAAATGGCTTCTGAGAGACTCGCTCTAGAACCCGCGCTTAAACCGATGGCTTCTAATCAAAACAAATTAGGACCCGCACCAAACCAGCATACTTCTGGACACATCAGTTCAGGACTCATACAACAAAGAGCTCCATCAACTTTTGCTGGCACTCCTCATGAACATGAATGGGAGAATTTCTTTGAGTTAATGTTCGATGAATACTATGGTGGAGCTTCGACAAATGCATCAAACCATCATTCCGGTGCACCCGCTCAAAATCATCCACCACCACCAACAGAAGATGCATCTACTACGGTCGAAACCAATGCACCAACTCCATCAACGTCATCTACACCGACTTCTACAAATCCTATTCTTACAACAGTTTTACCAGCAGTTGATGAGCAAAACCAATACATATCATTGCAAGAAGAACCTTCACAAAATCAGAATGATGCAACATTAGATGAAGACTTATTTGAAAACCATTTTGCTACGGAATGGTGAATCATCTTCAAGCTTACGAGAACCATCTAACTCGCATACGTTTAACCAACGGTATCCTTCTACTACGAAGTGGACAAAAGACCATCCAATTGAACAAGTTGTTGGTGAACCTTCACGGCGATTCGGGACGAGGCGTAACTTGCCACCGATTGCGACTTGTGCAATTACATTTGCTCAATTAGCAATATTGAACCATGAGAACATTCGGGAGGCAATGGCGGATAATGCATGGATAGAAGCAATGCAGAAGAACTTCTCCAATACCGTCTACATGACTCTTGGGATTTGGTTCCAAGACCAATTGACATCGCGTCATTGATCTCAAATGGTTATGGAAGAACAAAAGGATGAAGAAATGAGCGTAATTAGCAATAAAGCTCGTCTCATGGCCAAAGGATACGACAGCGGGGAAGAAGGGATAGACTTTGAAGAGTCATTCGCGGTAGCTAGACTTGAAGCGGTCGGGATATTCTTAGCCTACGCACTCGAAAAACATCACAGTTTATCGGATGGACATTAAGATCACGTTCTTGAATGGAACTACGAAAGAAGAAGTGTATGTGAGTCGGCCGAGGCTTCATAGACATGGAACATCCAAACTCGTCTACAAACTCAAAAGGCAATCTATGGGTTGAAAAAAGCTCGAGAGCGTGGTATGAATGATTTGTCCTCTTTCCTTATCCTAAACAATTTCACCAAAGGCTGTTGATCCTACCTTATTTACACAAAATGCAAAAATGACATTTTGATTGTTCGATTCGTGGGCGACATCATTTTGGGTCCACTAATCCGAATCTTTCAAAACATTTTGAGAATCTCATGAAAAGCAAATTTGAAATTTCCATGATGGGGGAACTAAAGTTTTTTCTTGGTTTACAAATACATCAATCACCATGTGGAATTTTTATTAATCAAGTTAAATATACAACTGAGATTTTGAAAAATCATGGTATGGATAATTGTGACTCGGTCGGTACACCAATGGTAACTCCACCAAAAATTGGAGCCGATTTATTTGGGAAACCTATAGATCAAGAAGAAATATCGAGACATGATTGGTTCTCTCATGTACCTCCTTTGCTAGTCGACCGATATTCATTTTGATGTTTGCTTATTAGCACGGTTTCAAGCAAAGCCTATCGAACGCACCTCAAAGAGGTTAAAATGATCTTCGGTACCGAGGACATCCATTCACATGGGACTTTGGTATCCAGGGCGAATCGGATTTGATCTAATCGCCTTTTCGAGATCACGGACCACGCGGTGACCAAGTTCTGACAAAAAGTACATCGGAGGAGCACAATTTTGGGTGAAAAGTTAGTAAGTCGGTCCTCAAAGAAACAAGATTGCATCTGCACTTTCAACGGCGGGCGAGTATGTGTCTTTATCGCATGTTGTGCTCAAGTTTTATGTATGAGAACACAACTCACGATTATGGCTTTACTTTCGATAAAATACCTATGTATTGTGACTCGAAAAGTGCCACACCATATCCCGCAATCCTGTTCATCACTCAAAGACTAAGCACATTCGTGTCCGCTATCACTCATAAAGAGCACGTAGAAGAAGGTCTCGTTGAATTATTCTTCGTGAAGACTGATTACCAACTCGCCGATCTATTCACTAAAGCCCTTCAAAAAGAACGGTTTAACGATTTGGTTCGGCGAATTAGAATGTGAAGCCTAACCCCTGAGGAGTTAGAACATCTTCTCGAATCATCTTGAAAATGATTTTCCAAAAAGCTTCGCTGTAAATATTTTTGAAAAACAAAATACAAAATTTGAAAAACCAACAAAAGCAAAATATAAAAATATAAAATTTTTTTAAAAAATACAAAAACAATATAAAATCAAAAATCCAAAAATATTCTTCTCACGACATGTCTCTTGTATAATCGATATTCTGTACGTTTCTAGAAATGTCATTCAACAACGATACGGACATGTACAGATGCTTGAACGAGAGTTCTTTATATGTTTTCTAAAACATGTCGTTCCACAAAAATTTCTTCAAAAACAAAATGGCTTTCGTATACTTCAGTACGAAACCCGAACAAAAATGATGACTTTTGATTATTTTCAAGTCAAAACTCATGTTTTTAAAGAAAAATCAAGTGTACGCTTTAGTGCACTACATTTAAAACTGGTGAGAAATCATCATCATCTTGAGCAACTTTTTCAAGATTGTTTAAAAATATTTTCAAAATCTTTCAAAGTTTTTTGTGCTCAAGATAACTCCCTCTAAAACCCTTTAATTGATTATGCTTTATTAAAGGGGGAGTATAAAACAAAAATGTTCCAAATTCATGCTTAAATCAAATCCGTTTGTCTCCCCAAAAGATTCTAAAATGTTGTTTAATCCGTTGATATCAAAAATATCACGAATATGCTATTTTTGAGGGGGAGAAAATGTGATCAAAAAGTTTAATGGTTGTTGTTTGAATCTCAAAAGAGCTCGACTCAGTCGTAACCAATGAATTGACGAGGAATCAATGTCTGGAAATGTACCATCTCGAGAAATTTTCTATGGACTTGACTAGGACGGGTAATAATTTCAAGCTAGTTCTCTAGTGATGTAAACGTGTCTCGAATCGGTCTAGCTCATTTAAAATCGATCAATTCAAAAAGTCGAACTCTACCCTCTGCATGCGATTTAAGTTAAAACAATATAAGCACATGTGAAGGGGGTGTTTCGAAAACAAAACTCTCAAGGTGTTAACAAAATGGTTTGATAATCATAAACACTTTGAGAGATTTTCAAGAAAATGGTTTTATGGCAACATAGGGCGGTCATGGAGTTATAAGGTGACTAAGGATAGAAATTCATCCTATGATCCGCTTGAGCGGAGGGATCTACCCAAGGACAATACCCGTAGTTATTATTAGAAGTCCTTAGGTATGATTGAAAAAGGAGTAATGTGAGAAAGGAGAAAGAAGGGTTGAAGAACTAAAAGAAATGTAATGAAAAAGGGTGAAAAGAAGTAGCCCTCCATAATCAACCTTAGGTGAAACCGGGTTCAATTCATACGCTATTGGTTGTCACTAAGATGACACCGGTATTGAAGACAAAGGCGTCATGGACCCGATGGCCTTTGCACTAAACCTTCTAGCCACTCAATTCCTCTTAAAAGGATTTGTTTCATTCTCACTGGGAACCCTACATAATCTATCAACTTTTTCTTAGAGATCGTTGGTATTGAAGAAGGAGACCCTCTCCCTAGTCTCCGCTTAGGAAACCAAATGCACTAATTGAGTCTAGAGCCACGAGATTCATCAAAAGATCTCATAGGAACACTTGACATTTAATCGCTTGATTGTTCATCAATAAGAGCACAAGTGATACATTCTAGAGTCCTACGCAGATCTTAGCAATCTGCAAGAACATTTATGAGAGGTTTCAAAAATGTGATCCTCGGTGATTGAATGGAAATTCTCGCTAGGGTCAACATCAAACACCGACGAAGCAGTCACTTCGTAATTCTTTATGGGTTACGCTTAGTGTCTCAAACGGTCTATAGTCGTAGGGTGATGCTTGGTGTACCTCATGACTCACCTGAAGCTGTAGGTGTACTTGCACATCGTGTTATCTCACTTGTGGGACTTGATTCGAGAACGACCATTGTGAGAATTAGAGACGTTTTCACACTATGTCGTAACACACTCGAAGTTCAAACTTGTGTTGGATTATTTCTAACCCATGTTTTATGTTTTCTTATGGATGCTCGTGGGAGGAAGAGATCGTGCAGATTCTCCACATGCTCATACCAACTTCAAATGAAAGTTCTCATCAAAATCAAAGGCAACACAAAGTTAAAGATGATTCTTCGTCAATGTCAAAGAATCTACAAAGTTTAAGGACTCGAGAACTTCATCATTAGAAACCAAAAGTCAAAAAGAAGTGTGAGCATGGTGGAGAAATACGTGGAGACACCTAACCAAAGAAGTTGACAAATGGCAGACAACACCATTAACCGATCACAAAGCATGAAGGAATGAAATTCAAGATAAGCGGCTATTCCTATACAAATGTTTTCTTTCTATGTTCTTGAAACATATTTGTCTTTCAATGGTGATATCGTGTTGTTTGAAAATAAATTGGGCTTAAATTTTGAAAATCAATCGGACTCAATTTTTCAAAATTATTTATCACTCAATCAATGACGTGTTGTTTGAAAATAAATTGGGCTTAAATTTTGAAAATCAATCGGTTATCGATTGAGGGAGAGTGATTTCAAATTTCATATGTTCAAGCGATATATCATCAAACGAGTCCATTTGTACGTTATAAGTGGTGAATAAAGATTTGGTGTTATGTGTCAGTGTATGATCTTTCTTATACTCAAAGATCTTTCAAAATGAAAATTCTCTTTTATTCAAAGATCTCTCAAAATTATCATACCTGACACTAACAATCTCCCTCATAGATTGAGGGGGAGCGGTATAATGTTCCTTTATCATTATGTATTAAAACAGACCACATTTTCTCCCAAATTTTTGAACTTATTCAAATCAATTGAGATCACAAATCTCAAAAGGTTTGAAATTTTTGATCGGGGGAGAAAATGTGATTTAAATATTAAAACTGATAAAAATGCGATTGTTTAAGACTCAAACAGGCACTTCTCCCTCCATGTGCTAAACGATTTCAAATACCAATGCACATGTTGAGGGGGAGCATTTATAAAAGATAAAAACAATTGAGGTACAAATGCTTTAATATTCTATCACAAGTACCTTTATGGGTTTTTCAATTGGTTTCAATGGCAATTATGGAGGAACACCAAAGACCGACCTTGCATTTACTTTATTGGAATTATAAGGATGGTAAGGTTAGGTATTAGTTCCCACGATCCCTTGAGCGGAACCTAGGACAATGCACTAGGTAGTGTAGAAGTCCTTAGGTATGATTAAAAAGGAGAAAAGTGAGAATAAGGGAAGAGTCTGGCGAGATGGAGCTAGGACTGGAACAAACCCAACAAGGTTCTAGTGATGAAGTCTCGGTAAGCATTGAAGGGTTGAATAATGAAAAGAAATATAAAGATAAAGGGTGAAAAGAAATACCCTCAAATATTCAACCTTAGGCGTAAACCGGGTTCAATACATATCCTCTTTGGTGGTTACAAAGGTAACGCCGGTATTGAAGACAAGACGTCATGGACCCAAAGTGATGATGCTGCACTAAACTTCCTAGCTACTCAAGTTCTCTTAAAATGACTTGTTTCATTCTCACGGGAACTTATGTAATCTATCGACTTTCTCTTAGAGATGGTTGATATAGAAAAGGAGACCTCTCCTAGTCTCCATAGGAAAACCAATGTGCACTATTGAGTCTAGAGCCAAGAGATTATCAATAAATCTCAGTAGGACACACTTACATTATGCTTACTGTTTCATACACTGTGAAAAGTAATAGAATATACATTAAGAGTCTTACGCATTATCCTTGTGGCATTGTCATAATATCCGAGTGATACGTAAAGTATTCACAATGAAGATGGAAATCCTTCTAGAGCCAACATCAAACAAGCTCTTGGTGGGTGACATGTGAGATTCTTCATGGATCAAACTTGTGAAAACTGGAAACAATGATGGGGCGATTCACATATGAATCAACCTTGTTCCAGTAAAGGAATTGACCTATACTTTTGGGAAAACCCTTGATTGTGCTCAACAATAGTTTTCTAGCACATCAACTGCGCATAAATTTTTCAAACAAAAGTATTTGTGATTGAAACTTGATTTTGCTCATAAAACTTTCATCGTATTGCAAAAACTCTTTATTCAGAAATACACGATTTTTTTTTTAAATCAATTTCTCATCAATAAGTGAATCCCAATTCGCTGGTTCACTCACTCCGTGTTGTCTACTTTGAGATCCTTTGGTTTGAGAACGGCTAATACAAGCTGCAAAAACCTGTCAAGGAGATTCTTCGGAATTCTACCTGATCACAAGTAGTATTTATACTGATCAAACGGGAACCATGGTTCTTGCAACCCTATTCAACGAAAGTGAACAA
The DNA here is from genome assembly GCA_022545495.1 of Chrysanthemum lavandulifolium. Taxonomy (NCBI): domain Eukaryota; kingdom Viridiplantae; phylum Streptophyta; class Magnoliopsida; order Asterales; family Asteraceae; genus Chrysanthemum; species Chrysanthemum lavandulifolium. Next base: position 142,555,120 of record CM040244.1, on the reverse strand, counting down.
AGACACTTTCGTGTGTTTATTGCTAACTGTTGTTTACAGGAACTCCCGACGGTTACAGTTGATGGTCAATGAGACGTCAATTCATAACCACATGCTCGCACTTCACACTTCCAATCAAAGAAATCATGATAATCAAAAGACATACAACAATGCTTCCGCAACTCTGATGCACAATATCATGATCCAAAACGCGTGAGCATGTCGGTCTTAAAGTCACAACATCACATGGAGGTGATACAACAAAGGATGATCCAGAGATTTACTGTGGCTGTTGATCTCGAAGAAAGCTAAAAGAACACCAAGTCAAAGAACATTATACTAAAGATCACTACTGAAGTACAAAGAAGGCGGATTTTGAAGAATTAAATACTACGAGCTGGAAAATTAAATTCTTGTAATAGTATGCTAGAATTCAAATTGTATTTTATGGGGTGACCTCTCATAGGGGGATATTGTTAGGATTTAGTAAATCCATGATTAAAGACTCGGTCACCCCGGGTATTTGTTAGCATTAGAAAGTTCGTAGTCTTAAACGTTTAGTAGTTAGTTAAGTAACATCGTGGAGGATGGACGGGTCTTTACCCACTGTACACCCGATCTAAACCCGACATAGGGTGTTTTGTAAGACACTATATAAGCCATCTCCCTCCAATGGAGAGGGTGGAGCTTCTTATTCTCTTAATCTAATCTTACAATTTTCTCTTCACTTTCTCTCTCTAGAAAAGTTCCCAACTTCTTTTCTCTCTAAAAGTCTTATTAGATTCAAACCATGTTAGGAATTGGAAATTCCTTAGTAAAGTATCGGTCACCCCAAATATAATCTAGCATAAGTTAGCTCGTACACATATCATTTATTACGTTATTTATTAGTTAGTTATTAGCATAGTTTAGTCTAGTGCATCACCGTGGAGGAAGGATGGGTCTTTACCCATTGTATGCACGATCCACGGCCGAAGGAGGCGTGTCGATGTATAAATAGCCCTCTCCCCACAAGGGAGAGGGTTGGATGTTCATTTGCAATCTAACCTTCTATGTGTTTCTCTCACTAGAACATCTCATTCTCTCTCCCTAAACACTCCATTGTCTCTATGATTGAAGTAATGTTGTGTGTATGAAATCTAATAATTAACAATTGGTATCAAGAGCCATGGTTTGATCACTCATCTTTCATGTTCTTGGTTTTAGTGGATTTCATAAGGTTTTTGGGGTTTAAAGTGTTTAGAAGAGTTTGAATCATTTGGATCATCTTTAGTGTTAAAGTTTGAATTTTGATTGTACTTTTGTGTTTAGAATCATCATATGTGCTTAGGTTTTGAATTGGAAGGCTTGAATCATCGTGGTTGGGCTATTTTTGGATTGTAAAGTGGTTGTTTTTGAAAGTTGTACGAAGCGAGTTGAGTCTCGTATAACGATTCTTCGAAGCGAGTTGGGGTATTGCGTGAAGCGAGTTGCCACCTCTGCGAGTTGTTACTTAAGCGAGTTGTCGCCTAAGCTAGTTGCTTTGAAAGCGAGTTGTCTGTTTCAGCGAGTTGTCTCTTAAGCGACTTGTGTTCTTGTGTTCTATGCGAGTTGTGCTCTAAGCGAGTTGGTGTATGCGACTTGTCTTTTAAGCGAGTTGACCTCAAAGCGTGTTGTCCACTAAGCGAGTTGATTAAGCGAGTTGATCTCAAAGCGAGTTGGTTAAGGTGCGACTTGTCAAGTTCACTACTTGTCTATTGAGACTTGTCACTTCTTCGTGCTACATTTTACGGTTGTTCTTTTGATTTAGTAAAATCCCGTGAAAGAATCTATTTCTCGGTTTAATCAAAGAATAGTAAAATTCTTTAGAATCGATATTTATGTTATGGCTACACCACCGATCCATTAATTTCCAATGTGCTCAAACTATATGACTCGGTGGACAACAGACAAAGTTCTTACAACTCGAGAGCTTAATCATGGTGACTCAACCAATGATGATCAAAACACTTGTACTCGAGTCAAATCCTAAGGAATTATACCGACTTATCTTTGCAAAATGCCTTGCTAATGGAATGCGCCTTGAGCCCTACCAACTACTTCACTCTCATCTCTTACAGTTCTTATCCACAACTATGGATCGAACATGTAGTGCTCTTTTCCGTCAGAACCTACCTACATTGACAAGAACCTTACTGACGAACTTAGAACTATTGAAGCTTCAACTTACCAAAAGGAAGGTACTAAAAGATGAATCCAATGCTGCACTTCAGGTAATCCACAACCAACTCCAGCCATTCATCAATAGGGAATATTCCGCAGACTTCGATCAACACTTGAGTGGAATTTCTTTCAAAAACATCTTGGAATGGAAATTCGGAGTTGATCGATACATTTATCCGACTAATGGATAATGTGGAAAAGTACATTGAGGAAGCTGCTCAAAAGGATGATTACATGAATGAGTGTCAAGTGAAATTAGGAGATAGTGGTGAAAAGTCGGGTAATGTTTCAGTTGAATGGTCGGGTGTTACTGAATGCATAATATCATATACAACAAAGAATGATGTAACCCGCAGTTCAGTAACTCCTAATGTGGATGCACATGTCAGACCGGTGGATGAACAGGTGTCATCTGATGAGGTATCCTTAACTGTTCAACATAATGCATATGCTAATGAACCTAAACAAACTGATCTTAGGGCTGAACATGATTCGGATGAATGTTCCTTGGTTGAGACTGAGTCTAGAATTTTTAAAACAAATGAAATGGTTGAAAAAATGGTTTTTGATGAACTTTCAAACAAATACTCAATTCTCGAAAAACACTGTATTTCCTTAGAAATTGCAATACAACGAAAAGAAGAAAGTTTTCTTACTACAAAACCTTGCATAAATCCGGAATTCCTAGAATTTCGAGAACTTTTTGAAATTAACCAGTTAAAAACCCAACTTCAGGACAAAGACTCAACCATTTGTAATCTGAAAATACAACTCTCAGATCTGCATAAGAAAAGTAATATAGGGATGAACAATCTTAACTGTGAGGTTAGTGATGCGATTAAATCTAGGAATGATGAATTGGCTTTATGTGTGACCAAGTTATTAAGGGAAAATGAGTCCTTGAGGAAGAACTTATTAGAGAATAATACCAAGTTGTTAGATCAAACTAATTCCTTGATGGTGGACATTGAGGCCCTCAAAGCACAAATTCAGGATAAGAGCTTCACCATTGTTGCCTTAAAAAATGAGCTTAGGAAAACTATTGGAAATAGAGTGAACACTAAGTTTGCAAAACCATCAACCTTAGGTAAGCCAATTGTCAGCAATAATACAGAACGATCTGTAGTTAGGTAGCCCAATGCATTTAAAACAGAAAGACTCAAACCATCAAAATCTAAGCTTGCCTCCCAAGTTGATGAAAATATAGTTTTGTCAAAACCAGCCACTTCACTAATTCATTCCGATATGATGAATAACAATCCCCAGCTTAATGATCGAAGCTCTAAGATCAGGAATATAAGGAGATCATCTAGACCACATAATAAGCATCAAATGGCTGACCACTCCCCTAAGAAACATACTAATTGCAAAAGGACCAATGTTCAGAACAGGGAAATGGTTACATCTTCTTTTGAAACTAAAGGAACTAACTCTGCTAGCTGTTGTTTTAAGTGGATTCCCACTGGTAGATTTTTTAAGTTCACAGGATCCAAACGGACTTACTCACCTAGATCTTGTCTTAAGTGGATGCCCACAGGGAAAATATTCAAGAATGTTGGACTCAAAGGAATTCCATTAATGATAATCCTAGGCTCGAATGTAAAATATCCAAAGATGAGGACATTCTCGCTACTATCCCTCAAAATGTCATTCCACATATGCTATTAGTGCAGATACTCCTCAGTCTTTTTCAGGTACAATGCTCAATTCAATCATGAACATCATGACCTGGTTTCCAACAAATGAAGACTGCTCACTCAGGAATCGTAGCTTGTCAGAATTGACGTACCTCGTACTTTGACTCCTGATCACCTCTATTCAGGACTCGTTCTCATTAATTGTTGTACAAAGTTATCTACATTCTCTTATTCCAAAAAAAACCAATTGTATAAATGATATATCTTTTCTGTTATCGATAACATCTACGGACCTAGAAATGTCATTCAACAATGGCACGGGGCTTTAGATGAAGTTCGACCAGAGTCTTTAAAGTTTATTATTATTACTCGTCTTATTAATTACAAACTTATGTTGGCTAAGAACCACGACAGGGCCGATTCAATCAACGATTACTTTCTCACTCGTATCATTAATTGAGGGGGAGAATTGTGCTTCATCATATGCCTCTTACTTGGGGGAGAATAATCATGTTCCTTTAATGTTGTCTGTGTCTGCTTTCTTGATTGTGTGGCCTGGTTGTTGCATGCTATGTGGAGTTAGTTAATGTTACTTGGTGTGATTTAAGTTGCAAAAAAATTATGTATACTGAACTGATGTGCTTGTCTCTTAAGTCAAGAAATTTGATAAGTCTTTTCATATATGCGAGTTGCTAATATGGTTTTATATGCATGTTGATAAAATGCGAGTTGATAAATTACTTGATGCATGCGAGTTGTCCTTTCAGTTTAATTATGCGAGTTGCCAGTATAAGGTTTCAACGTGATGTATGCGTGTTTACTCCCCAGTTTAATCATGCGAGTTTCAATGTATAGGGACCTAAAGTGTCAACTCGCTAAACCTGTTTGCTTAAGTGTGCGTGTTGTCTCTTGGTCAAATCACTTTTTCATTTGGTCAAAGCTTTTTGCAAAACATTCTCTCTCAACATTCATCTAAGCGAGTTATCTAACTTTTGATTGTGTGGTAGGTTTTTTTGATCTTGCTAAAACATGCCTCTATCATGATTATTATTATTTGAACCATCTTTCTAACGTTAACCCATCGTGCAGATTCCATCATCCTAAATCGTCTCGATCTAAAACTGATAACTAGGTTTGATTCCTTTTGTTAATGTAATTGTTATTGGTTTTAGATAAAATGGATTAGGGTAGTCATTGTTAAGATCTGAGATGGTCTATATGAGTGTAAAATGGTGTTAAGAAATTATGGTGCGTGTTGCGTTCTAATTAGACTCATATGATTTGGTTGTAGGATTTGTTTTATTCATTAGATTAGGTTCTTTGATTGCCGTATTCTTGTGTTTGTGGTTCATCCTTGTGGCTAGTTTCATGTCCTATGTATATGTGTTTGATAACTGGGTTTCTAGTTGAATGCTCTTATATGCGAGTTGCGCCTGGTTGCTTATATGCGAGTTGCCATAAGTGATTCTTGAAAGCGAGTTATCCCTGGTTGTTTTTATGCGAGTTGCATTAATTATTGTTGTATGCGAGTTGTCTCTTGCTTATCAATGTATGCGAGTTGCTATATGCGACGTGTCACATACGTTTTGACGTATGCGAGTTAACACATACTTTGTCCTATGCGAGTTATGGCATGCGTGTTGTTTGACCAAAGCGAGTTGATGGATGCGAGTTGCCTTATGCGACTTACCTCATACGTTTTGACGTATGCGAGTTAATAACTAGTTGTAACCCATGTGTTGAGTTATGCGAGTTGCTCATATTTTTTATCCAAAGCGAGTTGTATCATGCGAGTTGACATGCTTGTCCTATGCGAGTTGAATAATGCGAGTTGACAATATTGCTTGTGGTATTAACTTATTATGTGTTTTATGCAACTTGTTAAATGTATAGATGTGTTCACGAAACTTGTCTTGCATATCTATGTCTCTGCATGCCGATTACATTTTTCCTAAGATGTGCATCATTTGTCTCCATATTAATCATATCCGGCTTTCTTAGTAGACTATATATTACTGTCCAAGTGCTTATGATATGGGGTAGCTAATTGGTCAAAATGGATAACCTTGTCTTAACCTAACAAATTTTCCGGATATTGTTGTTGTTGTATGTGTAATCATCAGATTTCAAATGGCTGACACCACATCCTCTGACATCCTCGCTACCACTGCACCAACTGTCACTCTAACTGATGACGAAATACTTCCATATGCGGAATGGGTTACAATTGCTAAGAGCAACTGCTATGTAGATGTGGATAGAAGCCAACAAAATCCAATTTACCAACTGGCTATCGACATTTTGAAAGACACCAACTTCTTTGGTGCCTTAACCAAGCGTTGCACAATTCCCTCCATTTATATTCAACAGTTCTGGAATACCGTTGCATGGGATAAGATAAGCGCTACATGATCGTGTAAGCTTGAAGACAAATGGTATGACATCATCGTGGAAACTCTCGGGAATGCTCTTGGATCACACCAAGAGACCCTCTAATCAATTCGTCACTCCACCCACCACTCAAGAACTATTAGAATTGTCGAAGAATTGGGATATCCGGAAAGGCTAACTAAGATTTTGTCTCTCATCAATGCGAAATATATCAACCATGGAGATCAATTGTAACGATTCTCAACTTATGCCCGACGGTAAAACATCCGACGGACAAAGTAAGAGCTCCTATACGCAAATTATGTGGGGTTGGTCAAAGGGAAAAATATTGACTACGCTGAACTTATTTGGGAAGAATTCTCCTTGTCTTTAGACACATTCATCACTGATAGACTAAACTCTCTGAATAAAGTCAAAGGAAGAAAAGGCCTTGGCAAACGAGTGATTCCCAGCATCAGGTTCTCAAAACTCATTATCCAGCATTTGCAACAGACTTACAAGTTCAACTCACGAAGCGAGTCAGCCCTTCATGAAGCCAGCGATGAGTTCATTCTTGGCAACTTAAAATATGTTGCCAAGGGACATGACAAGGAAATCTTTGGAATGCCTGTTCCTGAAGCTCTACTTACAGAAAGAATCAAGAAAGTTGATTATTTCAAGAGATACGTAAAGAAAGCCTCCGGCACAACCGCTGAAGACACTCCACAACCAAAATCGAAACAATCAGAGTCTACCTACACAAGCCTACCTAAGAAAAAGAAGAGACCCGATAGCTCAGTATCTACTGACTCTCCGTCTCAAAAGCAAAAGAGGAGAAGGAGAGACTCTGGAAAGGGTAAAGATGAAGGAACCAAGGTTCCAGAGAGTGAGATGCGTTTGATAGATGAAGACGAGGCTGCTTTGCAACAAGGGATTCAACAAAGCCTCGATAGCCTAAACATGCCTCTGATACCACCAGTGGGAGGAGTTGTGATACGAGAACCAGTGCCTGCACCACGACAAACCACACCTGCAACACAAGACAAAGGTAAAGGGATTGCAGGAGTAGAAGCAGAACAAGCCGCTCAAATGCTACTGACTATCTCTTCTCCACCTCCAAAAACAACTACCCAATTCGTACTCAAGAAAAGAGATGTTGAATCTTCCTCAGCACAAGTACAATCTGGAGTGGAAAAAGATGTGCCTGATACACCTGATGAAACCCTGCTTTCGGTGATACTCGGTCGAGAAAGTCGAGACAACACCTTTCTTGAAGAGGTTCTAGTGCTTGAGACAGTCGAGCAGATGGACACCGATAGGCAAGTGACGGAAGTTGGGGAAATGATCTGCTGGAAGGTTCTCAGGAGACTCTCAAGTCAAGAACTGAGGATCTCAAGAGTCGTGATGAAGCAAATGTATCTACAGATTCTTTGTCGTCACTAAAAAATCTTGAACCTGACTTCACTTACGGCGACCAATTCTTAAAAGACAAACCATCTGACATTGAGTCTGACAAACAAAACGATGAAAAGGAGGAGGTTCAGTCTATGTTCTCGGTCACCATACAGCAAGACACATCAACCATTCCTCCAATGTCAGCACCGATTGTCACCTCATCTGTAACTACTCCAGCAATCGCACCTTCACCACCCGCTCCTGCCCTAACAACCGCACTTCCACCACCAGAACCCGCTAAAGATTCATCACCAGTTGTCACAATCAGTGACACTGTCACACCACCGGCATCACCACCTCTGATCATAAAATCTGAGCAATTGCTCGATAAGGCCGTGAAACGTATTGAAGCTCTTGAGAGGCACCTGCCTAAATCTATCAACGTCCTCGATCGTCGTGTCTCCAAGCTGGAGAACCTTAACTTCGATGAAGCTGTAGCAGATGCCATTGAAGCCGAAGTTAAAGATGCTGTAGAATGGGCAATGCAAGCCCCACTGCTTCAACGGTTTAAAGACTTACCCATTTCAGATATGAGAGCAGTTCTTTCGGATAAAATGTATGACGCTAACGAGCATCTGGATGAGGTCCATAAGAAGTTATACGAGGCTCTCGAAGAATCGATAAAGCACGACAATCATTTGCAGTTTCTGGAGGACATTCGAGAGAGAGAGGCAAAGAAGAAAAGGAGGACTGCTGTGTTGGAGTCGTTGCATAGAGGTCCTAAATCTCCGCCTCCTCCTCCTCCTCCTCCAACTGGTGGAGATGGAACTTCTGGTACTGGTGGATCTTCTGGCACAACCATAACTCTTAAAACAAATCCACCAACACCTCCACCAAAGCCCTCTAATCAAACCAGTTCATCCGAAGGTCAAGGTACTCAAAAGAAGTCTACGGCTTGGACCACAGTTGATTCCAGGTTTACACCCACGTTCTCTACTATCCCAGAAGACCAGATGCTTAATGAAGAGTCTTACGTTGCTCAAGAGTCCGAATCAAAAGACGATGACGTTTCCACCAAGCATATCCCCAAAGTTACTGAAGAAGAAGATTGGTGGGACGCTTATATTGAAGGTAAACGCATCAAAACTACTAGGGCTGCACCATCAAAGGACATGTCTCAAAGCTGGCTCATCAAAGATAAACCTCAAACTCCTGAACCTTCATGGTCCATTCCTGAGTCTGACTCAATAATCCCTGACAACAATTGGGCAACTACCATCACGACCAACTATGAAGCCCCAGCAGAAGACTCTCTTCTTCACATCACAGGGGATATGGGAAGCTTTATGAAGTGGTTTTGTGAGAAGAAGGGAATTTCGTCAATCACTCCGAAAGATCTTGAAGGCCCAGCATTTGAAATCGTCAAAGTCTTCCACTCTGATGCCAGTCAGCTTCAATACCAGATGGAAGAATGCCATAAAATGCTGAATGATCAAGTCAGTGAGCATATCAGTCATTTGATGTGAACAACCCTCTTCCTCTCGGTGGTGAACCAGGACAATTGACAATCCAATCAGAGTTCTTCTTCAACCATGACCTGGATTATCTATGTGCCCGAACTGCAGAAAGAAAACCAGCTTTATCGATTTCTAAGATGAAAGCTGCAACCTACATAGATCCGGGTCTTGAGCAGATGGTACCTGATCAATTCTAGACAGACAAAGAACAAGTGTATGACATTGCTGCCTCATACGGCATTTCTCATTGGTGGTTCAAGAAGAAGAAATTCTACATTGATAGACATGGTGCTGAAAAGAGACGCAAAGCTGTTCGATCCAAGCTGCGTATTCTAAGTGTGGTCAGTGTAGAGATCTTCTCAATCTACGGCTATGATTATCTAAAGAAGATTGTTCTTAGAAGAGCAGATTTGAAAGATCATGTTATAGAAGAAAACGACTTCAAACATTTGCTGCCAAGTGACTTTGAAGATCTCTATCTTCTGAACCTCCAAGGACATCTTGACCATCTACCTATTCGTGAGAAGAAGGCTCTCTCTTCTTTGTCAATCTTTGGATCAGGGGCTTAGTCATTCGACAAAGAGTTGGTGATTTTCAACTAGGCGTGGAAAGCTACCAGACTCATGTCAATCTAACAAGACCACAATGGGAAGCCACGGGACATGAATTTTGTCACGACTATACAGTGATTGACACCCCTAGAGCGATCATCTTTACAAGCGGATATGGGTCAAGAATGCTAATGAGGTTGTCGCGAGCTATACAAGTTCGATGATGGTACACTCAAGATGGTTGAAGAAGAATTGAACTCAAGGGTGAAGGAAATCAAACTTGACTTAAAGCCGTGGAACAAAACAAGATTACAGTGCGAATAGGATTTGAAGAGGTGTGAAGAGTTCATTCTTTGCGATCGGACGAAGACTTAAGATGAGAAAGATCTTCCATGACCTTGAAAGTTTATGGGTGGTAGATTACGTGAAGGTCATTACAAGCTACTGCAAAGAACTGAATGAAGACATCTTTATGTAGTAGTTTTGTTATGTATTAAGATCTATGAAATGTGGTGATTGTACTATGAACAACTATAACTATAATGTATATAGTAGTGATAGGTTATGGATTGTAGTTCCCCTTTTAGTCTAAAAAGGGAACCTAGGAGTAGTCCACTTCAGATCAAATAAAACTTGACACATTTTTCTCCAACAAGCTTTGTTTCTTACATATTTAAATCACTTGAGATCCAAAATCTCAAAGGATTTGAAATTTTTGATCGGGGGAGAAAATGTGATATAAATATGCAATCTGATAAAAGGTGACCAATTTGTCTGAAAGTGTATACTGCTCTCTAATATGTGCTAAACTCTTTTCGAATCTCGAAGCACATATTAAGGGGGAGCATTTTAAAAGGAAAAAAAACCTTCAAGGTACAAATATTCATATGTTTCAACATAAAGTACCTTGATTGATTTTCTAACGGTTTCCGTGTGGCAATGTGATCGCGAAAGTACTTCTAAGAACTCTTTCCTCTTTGTGCAAAACAATTTCAGAATCATATGCACATGTTGAGGGGGAGCGATTCTTTTGAAAACCACATCCTTTTCCAAAAATGTCTTTAACTAAGTATGAAAAATACTAATCTTGATTGGGAAAGTGATGTTGATATCTTTTAGAAATTGTTGATCAAAGAATCAAATCTTTCATTCTTAAATCTGAGATTTTCAAGTCCTCTTGCCTCCATGTGCTAAAACCATTTCAAATACAATTCAGGTACAAAATGTTTTGATCATGTATCACAAGTACTTGGATTGATTTTTCAAATGGTTTTCAATTGGCTCCAATAGAAGAAGAACAATACCAAAAGACTGACCAAACTTACTTTATGTATGGAGTTATAAGGATGGTTAGGTTAGGTTTTTGTTCCCACGATCCCGCCAGAGCCGGAGGGATCTACCCAGGGACAATCCACTAGATAGTATAGAGTCCTTAGGTATGATGAAAAAAGGAGAAAAATGAGAATATGGGAAGAGTGCGGACTGAGATAGAGCTAGAACTGGAATAAACCCAACAAGTTTCTAGTAATGAAGTCTCGATAAGCTTGAAGGGTTGAAGAATGAAAAGAAATGAATGTGAAAAGGGTGAAAAGAAATAGCCCTCCAATAATTCAACCTTAGCGTAAACCGGGTTCAATACTTATGCTCTTGGTTGTTACTAAGGTAACACCGGTATTGAAGACAAGGCGTCATGGACCCAAAGGACGACCGCACTTAACTTCCCAAGCTACTCAAGTTCCTCTTAAAAGGGCTTGTTTAATTCTCACGGGGAACCTACATAATCTATCGACTTTCTCTTAGAGATTGTTGATATTGAAAAAGGAGACCCTCTCCCTAGTCTCCGGCATAGGAACCAAATGTGCACAATTGAGTCTAGAGCCACGAGATCATCAATAAATCTCATTAGGACACAATCAATGAAGACTCGCTATTTCACACAATGTGGAAAGAGAGAATATATTTTAAGAGTCCTACGCATTATCCTTGTGGTATTGCCGAACATTTGAGTGATATGCAAACATATTCACAATGAAGATGGAAAGCCTTCTAGAGCCAACATCAAACAAGCTCTTGGTAGGTGGCATGTGAGATCTATCCAATAGATCAACCATGTGACAACCGAAAGAGAAACAATGGGGCGATTCAAAATTATGAATCAATCACGGTTCAAGTTATGGATTGACGAATACCTTTGAAAAACCGGTCGTTGTGCTTAAAAATCTTTTTTCTATGGCACATCGATCGTGTATCACATTTCAAATATCAAAAGGTGTTTATGATTGAAAATTGATTTTCATATAAAACCTTCGTTGTATTGCAAAAATTCTTTCGATATGCAATACACGATTGTTGTTCAAATCATTTTAATCAATCGGTGAATCTCAATTTTTGGTTCACTCTCTCCGTGTTGTCCTCTTTGAGACGTTCGGTTTGAGAACAACTAGAAGCAGTTGTGAAACCCTGTCAAGGAGATTCTTGAATTATACCGATCACAGCAAGTACTTGTCTCGATCAACGGGAACCGTGGGCGTGTACCTCAATTCAACGAAGTGATCAAAGACACTTTCGTGTGTTTTATTGCTAAGCTGTTGTTCGCGGTACATTTGGATGGTCGCGGTGATCGAATTGAGAGGTCAATCCATTGCCGCATGCTCACAACAACACATTCATCTGAAGAAATCATGATAGTGCGTGCTACAACGACTCGATATTTTCACTCTATGCTTCGCTATCTTGTTGCAAATATCATGAATCAACTAAAGCTTCCGCTACTCGATGGAAAGACATCATGATCCAAAATGTGAGCATGTCGGTCCATTTGTCACAACACCACATGAAGGTAACACAACAAAGGGTGATCTTTGAGATCAAGCGTGGTGATGATCTCAAATAAAGCTCGAAGGTCATCAAGATGTGGATCGACTCTATAACCTCCACTTAATGTACAAAGTAGTTGGACTATGAAGAACTCACCACAAAAAACACAAAGATTGAATATTTTGATGAATTGAAGTTTACGAGCTCAAGACTCAAGATTAATTAGAATGCTAGGATGCAAAATGTAAATCATGGGGTGACCTCCCTTAGGGGGAGATTGTTAGGAATTGGAAATTCCATAGTAAAGTATCGGTCACCCCAAATATAATCTAGCATAAGTTAGCTCGTAGACATATCGTTTATTACGTTATTTATTAGTTAGTTATTAGCGTAGTTTAGTCTAGTGCATCACCGTGGAGGAAGGACGGGTCTTTACCCATTGTATGTCTGATCCACAACCCGAAGGAGGGCGTAATACTATGTATAAATAGCCCTCTCCCCACAAGGGAGAGGGTTGGATGTTCATTTGCAATCTAACCTTCTATGTGTTTCTCTCACTAGAACATCTCATTCTCTCTCCCTAAACACTCCATATGTCTCTATGATTGAAGTAATGTTGTGTGTATGAAATCTAATAATTAACAAACCATACCTTAATCTTTATTGTGGTTATGATAACCAATATCTTACATGAAAAGAAAACTTAAAATGAGAATTATGTGAATTAAGTAAGTATTGTAACATCTCAAAACCCATTATCAAAAGCTTAAAACGTCTTGCAAAAATACCCTCAATAATATAATGAATAAAAACACAAAAGCTTGTAAATATGTGAATCTAATTTGATGTATTATCATGTCATTTTCATTAATAAGTTTCACTCAAACAAATTGACAAAACAACTTTATGAAAATATATAACTTCAACTTTCAAACATAATATAAGTTCCGGTTCAACTCAACTCCGACTAGTTTTGCCAAACACACCCATATTTTTTAGTAATCTATTTTTTATTAAAAATAACTATAACTAATGATTTTCTAATTTTTTATGTTTTGAAATTCTTATCAATGATTCATGTGAAGGCTGTTATTGTAAGCATGTTATAACCACACCCAAGGATACTAAATATTCTTAAACATGAAACACGAGTTGTTTGTATATGTAAATTTCGTGTAGCTATTTATATATCATAGAAACCCTTACTTGCATTCTAATATTTATAATTACGTATATATACGGAGATTTTGCAACACCTCAGTTTTTAAAGTTTTAGTAATAGACTTTTATATTATTTTAGAACATTATAAATGTTATCCCGCTAGATTTTACTTAGAATGTGGACTTATAATGCAATCAATTAGCAAAAAGGACTAACGATGCAAGAAATTTGACGGCAGAAACTATCAACCATTAAAGGGGTGAATTACTACTCTACCATTATGACTTGATAGGCTTTTATTTGTAGGAAATAACCACAAAACACACGTGTGTTTATGCGGCTTCATAAGGTATTTTAGAGAATTTATCATTCACAAATTATTAAGGAAAATTATTACAAGTAGGTTAAGGAATCAAGTGCTAGAATTTGGCATAATCAAGTATATAGTAATTGGTGTTTTGGAGTAATTCAAGAAGTGTTCAAGTGTTTGAAATTCTATCTCTTTCAATGTAAGATTCAAGTTAAGTCTCATATTATGTCTTCTAAGTGTTTTATGCTTATTTGAGGTTATGTAAACCTAGAAATGAATTATGATGAAATTGATGTTAGAAGTTTTATTATTATGACGAATACATGCCAAGAATAATGTGGTTAAGCTATGGTTAATAGTATAGAAAGATTCATGTTAATAGTTGTTAATTATGCCTAAACATGTTAAGTTAAGGGGTGTTTGGTTTTAAACATTGGAATCAAATCTAGACCGGATATAAGTGACAATCTTATTCAAAGGTGGGAAAACGATTTACTTTATACAAAAAGAATAAAGCAAATCTTCTTGAGAATAACTAACTTCTAAAGTTGGTATAAAAGTACAAACAGTGTACCCATTAAATGCTTAACACGTGTAAAGTATGAACCCCTTTGTAACCCTAATTTCCTGCTATAAAAGGGAATGTTTGTTATGGAGTAAATGCATCACTTGCAATTAATGTGATGCACATTCAAGAGCATTTACTCCTCGAATTGAACCATGTCCACTGAACATTCAGCGAGTACATGTTTGTTCAGACTTAAACACAACCAAAACTAAGGTTTTGTGTTTAAGTCATCGAAGAGATCACCACACTTATCATTTAACTAGGATTACTATTCTTGATAATCCTTGTCAAATTCTTGTATTCATTCAAATAAGAATTTTAAACGTTGAAAATAATATTGTGTTATTATCTTTAAATTGTTTTATGTATGTAGTATAAAATGGTTTAAACTGTTTTATTCGTTTGTATGGTAAAGGATTTAAATTAGTACTTAAATTATAGGATTAATTTCATATATCACTTACTTTCATGATTAATTTTATATATACCCAAAGTGCAAATATTTAATGCATAATGTCTGATGTTTTTAATGCGTGTTTGGGTATATATAATTCCATTTAGAAGGAGGAGATATGAAATTGCCCTAAATTATAATCACTTAGCTGGGAATAACAAATAGTTTGCTTTTAACTCTTTTAAAAAAGATTGTTTACTCTTTTAGACGATTTTAATCCATGCCTCATATTTATTAGAAAAATTACAATCTAAGCGAACACATATTAATCAAGTGTATATTCTATGCATATACAGACATAATCGATACAACTAGATTGTAACTAATTAAGTCCATAGAGAACTTTGATTCCTTGAATATCATCCAAGTTCAAACCTTTTACGGATCCAGGAGGAATAGTACTCCACATGACGGCATTTTCATCTCCACTGTGAGCCAACCCTAGTAAATGTCCTATTTCATGAAGTGCCATTGTCTCTAAATCAATAGCATTAGGAACTGGTCCGGGTCCAATAGACCAATTCTCATCCGCATCATAATGTAACCTTCCATCTGTTGGTGGAAAAGAATGCGCTAATATGCCATAAGGCCCATCAAACGCATTCCCGTCTCCATGGTCCCCTCTTTCAAAACTAATCTTTAAATCCGCATTTGCAATATCACCAACTCTAGAAAATGTGAAGTAGCCGGAAGCAGAAGCCCATGTGTCAAAGGCACTGTCAACGGGAGGTACATAGGTTTCTGGATAATTTGAGTCGAATGCATAGGTAAATTGTGTTTTATCCGCGGGCCACGTAGGGTTACCAGGCATGAATTCAAAATGAGACACAGTGTATAACGACTTTGACATTCGTTGGTGAGTTTTTATATCTGGATGTCCGCAACGAGGCATGACCATTCTTGAAATGGTGGGGGCATCTAGTGTTCCGGTAGTGTTTAAATGGTAAAAGCTTTGATAACTTTTGAGTGCAGCCTCGAGCTCTTCATCAAAGTTTTCATTTTTGACGTTGGTGTACTCAACATCATGTTGGTAATCTAAGTATCCAAAACGGGAAAGGTATAGTTTGAGGTCATGGAGGCCTTGCACGTTGCTACCCTTTTGACAACATCCTTGAAGATTTTTTATGAACTCAAAGGCTGATGTTTTCATTTCGATACTAGTGAGAAAGAACAAAATAGACAAAAAGGATAGTAAGGCCATTTTAGATGCCATTATGGAAATTCTTTTTGTGTTTTTGGTTAATGTTACAAGTTATTAGGTCTATTTATAACAAGCGTAACACTGAAAAGCTTGTACCTCCAAGTTGACTCTTAAAGTTCTCCCACGTCGACTTGGAGCTAGTCTAAAAGAGAATATTCAAATGTAGTATATTTAATCAAATGAAAAGAAAACATAAAATGGAAATTATGTGAATTAAGCAAGACGGTCAAAGTCTTGGTATACAAAGCTTACCTCTACAAGAATTAAACCGTCTTTCAAAACAATCTTCTTGATTTATCAAAAAGCTTCGTTGAAAATACTTTTTTCAAAAACAATAAGAAAAAAAATAGAAAGCCAACAAAAATAAAAACATGAAATTATAAAATCAACAAAAATACAGAAACATTTCCACGTTTTAAAAAATAAAAAACACAAAAATATTCTTCTACGACATCTCTCTCACAAAATTTCAATACTATTTACGTTTCTAGAAATGTTATCCAGCATTGATACAAAAACGTAAATATACTTTGAGTGAGAGTTCATTTATTTAAATAATATTTTTCAAAATATGTCGTTTCTAAATTTCTTAATGACTTGTGTGCATATCACTAGACTCGGACCTCAAATAAGGAAAGTGTTAAGAAAACCGAACATTACTTGTTTAATACACTTATCCTAACAACGAGAAAATAATATTTTTTGGGTTTTGAGCATCTCTATCAAAATATTCTAAGTTTTGAGCTCTTGACAACGGTTGTTAATACTCATAAAAAGTAGTAATTGTTATGGATAATTACATGCAAGGTTCAAAAATTCTTTGGCGCTAGTGAGGCGGTTGGGTAGAGGCTGCGATTAACGGTTAAGCGAGGATTAATCGGATTATAATTTTATGCACAAAATGTAATTTTAGATATTATATTATTTTATATGTATGGGATTAGCGTATTGCGTAGTTCAAATATTTGAAGTGTTCAAATAGGCATAATACATAATTCTTCAAAGTTAAGCCAAACATAAATATTACTCGGTTTGTTGACCATTTTAGCGACCTTTGACCGATTTTGTCCGATTAATCGGTTTGTTGACCGATTTTTAAGTGAGTTTGTCCGATTTTTAAGCGATTTTGTTTATCAATTTTTAAGCGCTTTTGTCCGATTAATCCGATTAGACCGATTTTATCCGATTAATCGGTTTGTTGACCGATTTTTAAGCGATATTTGACCAAACCAATTAAATAGGTCGATTATGATAAATCAAGACGCTTAGTGAGCGATAAGCGATTATGCAGAGATTAATCGGCCGCCTGAGCAGATTTTTACAACAGCCATTACATATCCTTTCTAGTATAAATCAAAGTGTGAATCTCATTAACATTTATATTATTATATCTATGTATAGATTCATTGATTTATTACATCAATAACACATTCATTTTTTCATACTTGTTCCATAACACGTTTTACAATTAGATATTTTTATTTAATTTTTTTATTTTTTTTTTACTTTTTATTATTATTTTTTTTTTATAAAGGTATGTGTGAGTTCTTTAATATGGCTAATAATGTTACTCATTACTGCATGTGCTACGCAATAATACAATATTACTACTACTAGAGATAGCGTACATAATTATTTTCCGTAGAAACAAATAATGTTGGTTCCTATTGAGTTATACAGTATTATCTACCTATATGTGTCTAACTGTCTATTAGGGGTGTGCAAGAAACCGAAAAACCGAACCTAAACCGAAAAAAACCGAAGAACCGAAACCAAAAAAACCGAAACCGATTGAAAAACCGACGGTTCGGTTTTTACATTTAAAAACTGAAGTTTTTGGTTCGGTTTGGTTTTAGCTTTAAAACCGACCAATAGAAACCGAATCGACATTTAAAGTCAAAATAATATATCTTGCTATTGCTCATAAATAATATAAGATTTTATCTTGATATCTTTCTTTACATTACCGTTGTCGATGATCGATTTAAATGTGTGATAACTCGCTAATATTTTATTTTATAACATATATACATAACACAAATGTCTTTAAGGTAAAAAACAAATGGGTACACAAATGTCACAAGAACACATTAAGTTTGAATGTTAATGGTTGTTCTCGTTGAAGATGGTGCAATTACATCAAAAGATTGAAGATCTTGTTCCAAAATCATTCTTTTTCGTTTGCATACCTTTCAATTGTTTGATGTCAGACCTTCAAGCTCTAAAAATCCTTGGAACTTGGAGGCAACTTTGAGAATGTTGGCACTTGATTTAAAGACAGTTCTTTCTCCGTTTAGTATGCAGTTGTCTAGCAGTACCGGTTTAAGAAATGATTCTATTTTATGATATATGTCAATCTACTTTGAAAAGAAAGCTCGATAAATCGTATAAAACCGAAAAACCGAAAACCAAACCGAAAACCGACAACCGAAAAACCAAACCGACACAAACCGAAACCGAATGGTTTCTAAAATCAAAACTGAATTTTTCGGTTCGGTTTGGTTTTATACAAAACCGGCCAAACCAACCACGCCACCCCTTACCGTCTATCTACCTATTATTCTATTTAAAAATGGGTTGGGATCCTTACCATTCTTGAGTCGAGTTGAGAGTTTTCGATCGTTGGATTAAATTGATGTTCGAGATTGAAAGAATCTTTAATTGATCATTGAATTTAATTCAATAGTTGAAGAACACCCACTCAAGTTGATAAGATAACTTGACAGGATTTGAACCCCTAAAAAATTGACACATCAACTCAAAATAGTAGCACACTATTATTGACTCTTCTCATCAAATACTCCCTCAAACCTTTTTATCTTTTCATACAACGCACATTCACCCTCTTGTTGCTTTCTCTCAACCTTATTTTGCAAGCTTTTTTTTTTTTCCTTATTTCTATTTATTAACATCTGTCTTGGTTTTTTGTTTTTGTATATGCAGCTCTATTTCTTCATCTTTTTATACGTCTCTCTCTAACATGTTGGTACTTTTCCTCACTCTCTCACCCTTAATAGAATATGTAAAATGCAACTGGTTTGTTTTTTTTGTTTATGTATTTACTGCATAAATAACTAGCAGGTGAGTTTGAGAAAGTTGAGTGGCTGGAGCTAAAGAGGAGCTCGGTGCTGGTATTGTTGACGGAGGCTCATCAAGCAAGCAACAAGAATATGGGACACTTGTAAGCATGATTTAGTAGTTAGATATAGATTTTTTTTTTATTATTATTTTTTTATTTTTTATTTTTTTTGTCGTCGGCTAATGCTTATGTTAATATGTCTATTTTAATTGCATACCGAACTTAATTAAGTCGCTAAAAAATAGTGATTAGTATAAGTAACTTGCCTTAAACGATTTTCTTACCGTATTTAGATATTGTATTCATACTAGTATATTTTTAAAAGTTTTGATAATTTGACTAACACTGCACGTTTGGTAATATGACTAAGATGTTTTGGTAATTTATATTCTCTTGTCAATCAAACATCAAGTTTGTTGAATTTACGAATTGCTATATACTCCGTATTAGATTGGTCTTATTAAAGAACTGCATTGAACGCTATGTATCTTCAACATAATTTTTTTTATCAATATGGATTAATAATGGTTTCGTTATTAAAAATAGTCATAAGCTTCTCAAAGAATAGAAAATCAAATGAAATGGGTTTGTTGTGACTTGCAATGGGTGCGAGAGATAAGTGGTAAAGGTAGGGTACTAGGGTGGTACACTGGGAAGGACAAGGTGTTGAAGGAAGTTGCTGATGACTTGACTATTAATTAAAGGGAATTGATTTGCACACTTTGAATATTGATTCGGACACTCTAATTGTACATGAAATACTTGTATAGTTTAAACAGTCTGCTTCAACCGGTTGTACTTTGAGTGTGTGAATAACTTTTTAGAGTGTGCAAATCATTAACCTACCCCTTTTTATATATGTATACTCATATATAAACAGTCTAATTGTGCATGAAATACTTGTATAGTTTTAAACAGTCTTCTTAGATTTAAAAACCATTAAGTTTTAAGACGTTCATTCACTTTTTATATATGTATACTCAAATGTATGTTTTATAATTAGGATTTGATATCAATTATTATGCTTATAGATTAATCTCAATTATAACCGGCTTATTTCTATTCTCAAAAGATGTGAATACTAAATTCCCGAGGGTCGTGCCTAGCATGGCCAAAAACACTTTCTAGTTATAAAAGAGAAGCCTCATATGACTGTAGCACATCCTAAAAATGCCACGTACGCACATAAATGGATGACACGTATTACTATCATGAAACACTAAAGAAAACGTTTTGTGAGATCGGTTTCTTTTACTGACTTCCTTCCTCCCATTTTTCAAAGGCAATAACTACTTACGGCATCAACAATGGGCCATATGGCATACGTATAATAGACTCTTTTCATAGTTCAATCCATTGCAAAGTAGCCATGTCATGCGCATATTGAATTCAAGTTCCTTACTGAATACACGAGTATTATACACTGACAATAATACTTGTTTAATGGAGAGAGCCCACAATTTCTGTATTCTTGCAGTCATGACACATGTGCTTTTATTTAATTATTATAATGAATTTCTTATTAGTTAATAAAATATAAGTTATATTCTATCTGTTAAACTTTACAAATGTTGAATGAATTGTGAGGGAGCTGGTGCATAAGGAGTGTAATGGGGACGTGGCAATGATTTGACAGTCTATTGCACCCAAACTAGTCTAATGAAATGGAAATGGCCTTAGCAAGCAACTTTTCAACACAAAAAAGACATGCTCATGCTTTTCATTATAAGCAAATTACAAAAATAAACCATATCCATAGTGATTATACCAAAGTGAACGTTTTTTCTAACATTTACCAAAATAACCATTTTGTGTCACTATCATACTCTCTTTCTTTTTTATGTCACAATCACACTTTTTCCAGGTTTGGAGGTTTGGTTTGGAGAAAATTAATTAAACGAGTAGAAAAACTAACTCCCCCTAGTTTTTCAGAAGATAACAAAAATAATCCACACATGCCATTAATATCAAGAATGCTTTGCTTCTGGTTTCTGCTTCTCTTCCACAAGAACTCCGAGCGCCACAATGAGAAGAACAAGACAACCAAGACTTCGAGTTCTTCAAACTCTTCAAAACTTCAAACGATGATGGACTAAGCTCAAAACGAAAGAGGCTGCAAAGTTGATCCGGCCCACGCCAGCACCCCAGTTCCACGCCTGAGCACCCTAGGCTCCACGCCCAGGCTGCTAGCTCCACGCCTAAGCTGCCAGCTCCACGCCCAGGATGCCACGCCCATGCCACGCCTGTGGCACGCCTGAGCCACGCCCAGCCACGCCCAGCCACGCCCGTGCCACCGCCACGCAAGCCACGCCTGGGCCAGGCTGCCACGCCCAAGCCACGCCCAGGCCAAAAGTTCATTTTCGAAAAATATATAGGCGAGGTTCATTCTCGAAATCCAACGCAGAAAGTGTTCGTTTAATAAATTTCCTCTTTCATTATTGTGTATCTCTAACTTATTTCAACCCAATATCATTGTAGGGAGTACATCCTTTACACAATTTCACATATATGTTACTCATTATATCAACTTCTTTCATCATACATTTTTCTCTCTTTAAACAAGCGCCACTGATATTACTTGTCTACATAACTACATTATCGGGTCTAATGGAGAATGAGAGGTGTTTAAGCTACATCTTTCTTCTCGAATCTCTTTGTGTTATTTGTATATGTCATCGCTTGTGTTTGTTTATGTTTCTAGGTTTGCATAGTGGGTCTTTTACAACCTATTGTGTTGAATGGATTCATACGCGGGAAAAGGTAGTGAGATTATTATATATGTATGTATCTTTTATATGTATTATGAGTGTGTGCGCTTTCTATGTTCATTTTTTGAAGTTTTGCTAGTGATAGAAGACTACATAAAGTTGGATTATTTCACTTTTTAGCATGAAAATATAAGTAATATTTTATGAGGAATGCTACAGCCACATAAAAATAGTCAAAAAATCCTTCACAAAATGACGTGTCAGGCAATGATTGGCTTAATCAAAGATAAGAGAGAAAACTATAATAAAATCTATCAATCACTGCTTGACATGCCATTTTGTGAAGGATTTTGTGGATATTTTTATGTGATTGTAGCATTTATCATATTTTATGTATGACTCGAGTTGTTTTTATTTTTTAATGTGCAGGTGTGAAACACTCATAAGTAGATGTCTTATATATTTGAGGTACTATACATTTCTTCCTTCCTTACGTCCATAATTTCTTACTTTGGGGGTTAATGCCATCGGGCTGCCAACGCATCTCACCTATTGGTGTTCGTCGTCATATTTCCGGCTTTTATGTTTCTTTTAGTTATCTCCATGACGTTTTTTGGAGGTGAAGACGCTGAACAACAGTTAAGAAGGTAGTGTTTTGAAGCAGGTTAGAAAAGAAGATGGTGGTGGAACATGGTACAAAAAGTTACAATAATTCTTTTAGTATAGTATTCATGATAATTATGGCATGTTTAGTTTGAAGAGTGGTATCAAGTTATTTTCATTTCGTGTATCAATTTTTCTTGCACTTTGTATAATGAACTTTTTAGTTCAAGAACAGACATTATAGTTATATCAAAAAATTTCTGTTGTATTAATGTTTGTACAATGTACACTGTGATTAATTTATATTGAGGTATCTTTGTTAATTTAATTTTCTAATTTTAGAAAGGCTAATACATTAAAGAAAAAAAAAGGAAAATTGCATAAAAGTGCATCATCTTTGCCACTTTTTGTCATTGTATGTAGCGTACTATTTTTTTATCATCTTGACACCAACCTTTTCAGATCGTGCTATTGTATGGTCTGTGTTACCGGTTGCATCTAATTGTCCTACGTGGCGACGGTTTTTGCTGAGTAATCACCATATTCTTACTTTATCTTTATTTTCCACAATTCCTTTATTTTAAAATACCATATATAATCTTCTTTTTATTTTCACCTTCCCACCACACAAACCTTTTATCCCCACCACACTAGGGATGGCAAAAAACCGAACCCGACGGTGGAAACCCAAACCCGAACTTATTAGGGCGTGGCGGCATCTTATCGGGTTCGGGCGGGTTTTGCGGGATTCTTATCGGGTTTAGGCGGGGGATGGACAGACACTATCCCCGCCTTGCAAACATATAAATATACATATACATATATCTATATACCTTAAATATTTTTATGTACTAAATATAATTCTCTAATTTTTGTTAATTTTTATCTTTGTAATATTTCAAAGTTTGATCATAAAATCTTGTTTTGTGTCATAATATTCTAAAAAAGTTGTGATTTATTACAATGCCTAATATATTATTAATGGGTTCTCGATTCTTTAAGTTTTTTCGTAAAATCATATTGTTAATAGCGTAATAATAAGAATAAACGGGGAAAGGCATGTATGATGGAGGATCGCACTCAAAAAAGAAAACCCGATAAGACCCCAATGGGGAATGGGGCGGTTGGGGAGCATCTCGCCCGATGGGCGCCGATAAGATCCCCGATGGGGATTGGGCGGGTTTGGGGATGATTTGTAATGTCGGGTTTGGGGATGGGGATGACCGCAAACCCGCCCCCATTGCCATTCCTACACCACACAAACCCATGAGATCTTCTTCTTCTTCAACCTCTCGATTTAGATCAACCACATTCAAATGTTACACCAAAGAAGAAGTTATTGCTCGCACTGAATGCGATTGTCATTTGCCTATGGAAGAGCAAGTCTCATGGACCATTTACAACCCGGTAGAAGATTCAAGGGTTGTCCAAAATATGTAAGATAATATTTCGTTTGTTAATTAAGCTCATTATGTAAAGGCCTTATATTTCGTTTGTTAATTGATAGGATAGGGAAGATCAGTGTAAGTTTTATGGCTTTATTGATGATGAGCTACCTAGTGACTACTACAAAGAGTTGTTCTTCAAACAGCATGAAGAACTGACAATGTTGAAGAAGCAAATGACTAAGCACATGGATAAGATTGGCTCAAAGTCTCATGAAGGCAAAAGCTCCACATTTGATGAAGCCACATATTTGCAAATGGTTCAACTGAAGGCAGATATGACTTTGATAAAGTCAAAAGTCCAATTTCATGACAAACTTGTTGTTTTGTTTGGTTTGTTGGTCATTTTTGTAGCTTTTGTTTTGTGCAAGTAATGTGTTTGTAATCAATCAATAGAACTTGTTAGGACTTATGTAATATGACAATGTTTTGTCTTGGTTTATGTTTAATGCAATGGTTTGTTTTGGTTAACAATAGTTATTCAACACAGGCTCATAATACAAAAGGTTAATGTCATTACTTTTCACAAGGTTCATGCCCATTCAGTTACAAAACTGGGCATTCCATGAAGGTATAAAGTTACATGACATAATAACCAAATACCATATGTTTCTAAGTGCACAACATATATGAACAAAAGAAGTGCACAGAAGTTTAGTTACACAAAATTAAAGTTAGATGACATTAAAGAAGTTTAGTTATACTAGATAGTTTGTTTTCACTCCAAACTGAGAGCATTGGAACTTGAGCTTCCAATGCCTTGGTGTTGCTTTGCCAGTTTCATCTTCAGGATTCTTTCACTCTTTCCTCTTTGCTTTGACATGACAAAATTCCTCATTGCTCTTGGTTCTGCTTCATTTACTGGTACAGTCTGTGAGTGTTGAGTAGGTGCAGTTTTTTAGGTCTGAGTAGTTGCAGTCTGTGAGTTCTGGTTGTCAAGTGAAATTTCTTCAGCATGGTCATCTTCAGTATTTTCAATTGGATCAGACACACTTTCATTTTCACCAATGCCAAACCATCTTCCCAACCTTCCAAATCTGCCAAGACCACTAAGCCCTCTACCTCTACCTCTACCTCTTCCCCTGAGATTGAATGCTTTAGAACCACCCACTTCAGCAAATCTTACCCTTTTTTTGCTTTGACTAGGTGCAGCTGCACTAGAACCACCCAATTCACATTCACTAGAACCTAAGGTCTCATTTTCATCAACTGGAATAGAAGGTGCTTCTGGTGTAACCATGGTCTCATTTTCATCAACATTGACTGACTTGTCAACTGGTTCAACTAAGGGTTCATCTTCATCAACTAAACCTGTGGTTGTGGTTGTGTTTTTTTTTTCCTTGGTCTACCTTTTTTAGCATTGACAGTTGCACTAGAACCACCCACATCATATTCACTTGACCTAGGGATGGAATCAGGTGTTGCTCTAAATGGTTCAACTAAGGGTTCATCTTCATCAACTAAACCTATGGTTGTGGTTTTCCTAGGTCTACCTTTTTTAACTGGTGGTTTAGGTGGTTTCACAACAGTTTGGTTCTTACAACCCTTCTTACTGTGACCTTTTTGAAAACAATTTGAACAAGTCATCTCAATCCCAATCCTAGGAATCTTATTGGGGTTCTTATTTTCATGAGCAGCTCTATTCCTTTTTTTCTTTGGCCTACCAGGCATTTTTTGTGGTTTAGGAGGCAAGACCTTAGACAAGTCACTACAGTCAGGCCAGAAGGTCATTCCACCAACAGGGGTTAAGTATTGATGGTAGGCATCATGAAACATTTGTTTTCTAAAACAATCTGGCACATACTCTTCTGCCATTCTATTTAACTTAAAAATGACAGCTATGGCATGACTACATGGCAAACCTGATAGCTGCCACATCCTGCAGCTACAAGTCCTATGTTGTTCATCAATGCTAAAAGCCTCAGAACCATTTCTCACTTCAAATAGATTTCCTCCAGCTGGTATCACATGCCAGAACCTTACAGCAAATAAGTTATAATTAGTATACAGTTAATGGATATTGAGCATTGTAATCATGATATAAGTACTGTAAGTCATACCTTTGTTGATCTTTTATGATTTCCAACCTTTTCTGAATGTTAGGACAAATGTCTTCTTTCCATTTATCCAACATCTTTCTCATAATGTTCATGCTTTCCATAACAATCACCCTCATTGCCTCAAGCATTGTAATCAATGGCTTATCTCTAACACTTAACAGAACAGCATTGAAACATTCACTGAATCCATTCTCAACAGCTTCACAATTGTTACCAATATGAAAGTAGGCTCTGGACCACGTCTTGGGATCTTTATTAAGAAGATATTAATATGCATTTGGGTTAGCTATTTTCATCTTCTCCATAATCTTGTTGAACAGACCGGGGTAACTAGCCTTTGAAGCAGCTCAAAAAAGATTCCTAAATTCCACACCACTATATGTTTTCCTAAAACCCTCATAGATGTGCCTTGCACATTGTCAATGTTCTGCATTGGGCATTACATCCTTGACAGCTTCTATCAATCACTACAACATGTTCATTAAAACAGTTAGAATATGAAAGACACTTAAAACAAGGAAATGAAAGTGAAGCATACCTTGTGTTGGTCTGACATAAGTGTTAAACCATTTCCAGTTGGCAATTCAAGATCCTGTCCAAGCAATTCCAAAAACCATGACCAGTTATCTTTGTTCTCCACATTCACTACAGCCCATGCTACCGGAAAGATCTGGTTGTTACCATCCCTCCCAATAGTTGTAAGAATTTCACCCATATTTCGTTTTTTGAGGAAACATCCATCCAAAGCTATAACCCTTCTACACCCTTTCTTCCAACCCTCTTTCAATCCATTAAAGCAGACATAAAACCTATCGAAAAAAGTTTGATCACCTGGATTGACTGTAACCCCAACTCTTACAGTGGAACCATCATTTGAATCCAATATGGCTCTTGCATATGACCTAATGTAACCATAATGATCTGCCATTTTGTTTTCCCCTTCATTTATTGCCCAACTTTTAGCCCTTCTACATACACTAGGACTAACTATACACTTGTATTTTTTCATGACTAATTCAGCAATTTGATGCAACTTAATCTCTGGATTCATTCTAATCTTAGGACCAAAGTGCCTAGCAATCCACTTGTAATTAACTAAAGATCCATACTTAAAATCTCTAACACATGTATGTTCATTACAAAGTGATATTACCTGAAAAGACTTTTCATTACCCAACTGCTTCGCATAACACCTCCATGGGCATATAGAGCCTTCATCCCTTTCTGTTGGATATCTGTTGAACTTACTTTGTTTCCCCTTCTTTTGATCCTTGATCCTCTCAGGACGTAAACCACAACGAGCAATTATTTTTGTTTTTGAGCTTCTCTCAAACCACAGAGAAAATCCATTTGCTAAACCATAGTAAGTCAGACATTGTCTCAACTGAGCAGCATCTACAAACTTTTCTCCAACCTGAAAAAAAAAACATAAACATATTACTGAAAAGAATAGATGTAACTTTAATATTATGCACAATATTTAGGATAGACTGTGTCATTACCTTTGGTTTCTGCATCTTCCAGTGTGTATCTGCATCATGGACATGATACCTCTCCACATTAGTCTCCACCATTTTGAAAGGATCTGTAAGTACAACATCATCATCACAACCTTTGAGCTTCCTCAGTAAGTCATCCAGGAACTCCTCATGTTCTTGGACAGTTTCATTTTCACCGAGACCGTTTCCTTTCTTTTTAGTTGAACTTGCCTCTCCACTTGGCTGCTGAGTACATTGGTTTGTTACATTGGGCGCCCTTTTTGACTCATAATTTCTTTTCCTAAGTTCTATCAACTCATCCTTACCCTCCGATAAGTAGTCTATAGATCTGTCAGACATTTCACTATCACTATCACTATATAACATTGAGTAGTTAGAAATTTCAGCATCACTTTCACTAGAAGAATCATCTGTAACCCTTGGATTCACATTATCTTCAATAACAATACCCTTGTTCCTAACACTTTTCTTTTTAGCATGAACTGGCCTATCTTCTTCAATCAATGGACCCTTATCCTTATCCACCACCTTCCTAAGTATGTCATTATCAACATGTTCTGATGGACCAGTGTCATCATGAACATGTTCTGATGGACAAGTGTCATCATCAACATGTTCTGATGGACCAGTGTCATCATCAACATGTTCTGATGGACCATTCTCATCATCAGATGGTGCAACAGCCTCAATGTCTAGATTAATAGGTAGTGCTTCAGTGTGATCCACATCAACCTCAATTGATACACTATCCCAATGTTTTCTACTTACAGTTCTAGGCTTAGGTGGTGTTTTTAACTTGTGTGCTTCTTCCTCAGCCCCTGAAACTAATTCATCATAAGACATGTTCCCAGCATCTTTCCTCCTAACTCCTTGTATTCTAAGTTTAGAAGTTGCCTCATTAACAGAATCATCAAAGACCAAATTTTTATGATAATAATCATACAAATTTTGGGGAATGTGGGCTAAATACATATTTAATTTTCCATAAGATTCACCAAATGAATACATTGTCTCCAAATCTGCATTAGACTCAATTATTTTTAACCCAACATCTAACTCACATTGTGGTAACCTAAAAAACATGGCATAAAAACTTAGCTCATACCGCTCTGTCAGATACTCACAAAGACCCTCATAATCAAACTTCTTATCCTTAGAAACCCTAAACTCGTGAACTAAACCATTTTCATACCTTAATGGTAAGAAATAGAAGACCCCATCAAAATGTAAATAAAAAAACAAGGCATCTGAACCAGAAGGCGCCATATTGTATACCAAAAAATATTATTAGTACTCAATATAAACCCTAAATCACCATGCATATTATGGGAGAGATAAATAAAAAATAATTCAAGTGGAATACAAACATAATAAAGTGAAACATACCTTTTGCACACATCAATTGCATAAAACCACTAGAGAATCAATGTCAATTTGGAATTTAATATTTAGGGTTTGGGGACCAGATCGTATAAACAACTATGTGGTGGGACTGTGTGTTTGTGTGGGGATAAGGTTTAAAGTGGAATTCTTACGTGTCATATGATTTTCAAACGCGTCAAATGATTTTCAGAGGTGGAATATTAAAAGGTCAATAAAACGTAAAAAAAAATAAAGATATAACCGCTAAGGATGTATATCCAACTCGACGCTCACATCAAACAAAAGTATGCATCGTCCATGGCTCGAGACGGAATACTACCGAATTATATGCAACCGCAGTACCATCATGTAAATGACTCTTAAACGCGATGCTATGAAAATGTGGACGATCCGAAAAGGTTGGTGTCGAGATGATAAAAAAATAAGATGCTACATCTGATAACGAAACCGAGTGGTGTCTTCACAAATTTCCATTTGAATTTCATGGTGGTGTTTATACAAGAGATGATCATTTTTATCGCATATTTGCAAAAGAGTCCTTTGGCCATTCTTTTAAAAGTTTGTAATATTATTTTGAAAAATATGGTAACCCAAAAACAACAAAGACACAAAAATTAAAGTATACAGAATGAAGCAACCAAACAATTTGGAATTTAATATTTAGGGTTTTGCTATGTGGTGGGACGAGATGTGTGTTTGTGTGGGGATAAGGTTTTTAAGTGGAATTCGTTATAAATAAAAGTTGAAGTTTAGGGATTTTCCTGTGGAATATCAAAAGGTCAATGAGATATTGAAAGAAATAGCGCTCTATTAAATAAAAGGTTGGTGTCAAGTCACATGATCGAGTAAAACAAAAATTAAAGTATACAGAATGAAGCAACCAAACATTGCAGGGACCTGTATATTAATGAAAGAAATAGCACAAGTCACATATCGAGTAAAACATTATTGTGATGTAATATAGTAATTGCAAAAGGTAATTGAATAAGAACTTTGAAACAAGATTATATTCCTATATTGTATTTCTTAGGAGTATAACTTTTAGTTTGATATCTTAAGCCTACAGTCCACTTTCAGATTCTCAAACGATCACTCGGTAATCAAGAAAAAGGTAACGTTAACGATCAGATTTTACAAATAGGAGTGATCCCCAAAAGATCAAAGCATTTCCTCATAACCACTTCACTTGCCTCACACAATAATAATTTGCCCGTATTCTCATTAGACCCAATAACCTGCCAAAACATTCAAAGTTACATTAACCCTGACAAAGAATCATCAGATTTGGCGATTTGCCCTTCTATAATTAAAGACTAAATTCAACACGTATGAGAAAATCCGTATATGTAAGTAAATATACCCTCCACACGGAAGAGCGTAAACCGTTAAAATCCTCGCATAATTCATAAAGATATTCACACAGGATATGTGGCGCAAGAATTGTGGAAGCCTCTCCGAGAACCTAAAAAAAGAAAGTCAGATTATTAATGGTATAATATAATCTACATAATCATACAAATTCAACTATTATTATTTATAATATATTTCTTTCTCTTAACCAATCAAAAACTGAAAACATCTTGATATGTGTTCTAATTATTCATTAAACTATTAAGTATTCAATTCCAACAACTATGCTTTATGTAACACCCATGTTATAACGATAATTATGAAGAACCATAAGAATCTTGTGAGGAGATGGACATAGTCTGAGATAGTGAGATACGATCCAGTATGACTCAATCCTCCTAGATTTTCACGCCCACTCCTCTTCAAATACCCGTGTTATACCTAATCTGTAACGTAACTCAAACACAAAATCCTAGAGAAAGCGTGAGCCGACAGTTTGAGGGAGAGCATATAAGTCTCGAAAACAAGATCACATCATAGGACAATTTTTGTTCTGCATCAGTTTAAGCCATATGTGTGTAACGGGAACCTAGGAGTGGTTGACTAGTTGAGTTTCTATGTAGCGTTACATTTCGATCCATCTTCGTTTTCATGTCTAGTATGGTCTGAACATAGAGTTTTTTTTATAAATAAAAGGACTATTCCTAGAGTCATTACAACACAACACTTGTGCATCATAGGATAAAGATAAAGACTTACAAGTAATTATAAAAAATTTAATGGCAAAAAAAAAACAAAAATGTGCTGCATATAAGACAATGGTGAGCGAAAAAAATTAATGTTCTGTTAATCAACATTAAGATGCCATTTAAACAGTTCCACATCTTTATTAATAATCTATATTGGAACGGTTAGTGCATGCCGGAAATTTAAACAATCATTATCTTACCTCAGTAAACCGGAGTAAATGTAATCCCAACTCACGCTCATCATCGTTCACCAATATTAACTCTTCAGCCTGAAGCAAACAATTATAATATCGTCTTAATATATGAGATCGGTTCTTTTACCTTAATCTTACACACACATGCAAGCAAACTTGCTTTTTCATAATATGTTTTTCACTACAATTTATTAAAAAAAAAAACAAAAAAACAAAAAAAAAACAAAACTTCACGCTAAAATCAACTGTGAGCTTTTTTGAATGTACTGAATCCTAACCCTACATATATAGTGTTTGTGTTTGTCTATAAAATAATATTGAAACGAAGAGAAATTCTTACTGTTAACTCCTTGATGTCATTACTAGAACTCCTGATAATTGAACAAACTTGATGATGTGTATAATGTAGATATACAGCAGTATTTTCCTAGTTATAAACAAATGTGAGCAAATAAGAGAAAGGTTGTGTAAAGATATAGGGGATACAATAACAATTGCATAACATCATAAAGACTACCTTTTCGTTAAGCATCTGATCAAAACTGAATGTATAATCAGTCAATCTGCTGTTCTTCAAGTCTGCATACCTGTTAAGAACACAAGCATAGAATATGAATAAGCACGAAACTTGATCAAAAAGTAAGGTATCTTGTGTTATGAAAAAAAGGAAATAGCCCGTAAGCATTGTTTAATTCAATATAAATAAATTTGTATATTTGTTTATTTACACTTCTTTTTCAAAAAAAAATAAAAAAATAAAAAAATAAAAAAAAATTGATTTCAGCAAGTTCTTCGGAAATTAAAATCTACTTCTCTACTCATATTATTGGTACTGAGAGCATAACTACTATAGTCGTAATATTTATGATAAATCAAAAGAATCTTACTTAACGGCACCATATCCAAGTGCTTCAGCAACATGCTCAAGATCCTCAGCAGTCCACTCATCAGCCATGCCAGCTAAAAGAAATGCATGCGTAGTCATTTTAAATCTACCCATTAACTAAATGCGAAACAGGTCAAGCGGGTTGAAAGCCATAATGAATATATGTGGTATACCTTGTCCCGCAAGGAGCACTTTACATCGACTTTTGGCTTCGCCAAGCAGATTAACAAAGCTAACCACTTTAGTATCAAAAGTTTGGAATCTCTCAAAATCATCACCTTGAACATGACTAAATCCAACATGGCTTAAAGAGTATTTAGAATGATCATCTGTGATCCACCCAACACGTTTAGCAGCCTACATATGCAAACAGTAGAGCTCAATAAGTATTCAATTCGATTTCTTGTTCTTTTTTGGAAGATATTTATCAGTTATGGTGTATAAACGTTACTTACGGTGATGCACAATTCAATATAGTCTCGTTGCCCTACATCAGTCACATGCATTATCGAGTCTGCTTTTTCCACATCAAGTGCATGCCTGCATATGCAGAAAGTAGAGGTTTTTTGAGCTTTTCCCCCAAAAAAAATGTGTTAACCAATTGAAATATGTTTTGACCAAATCAGCATTTATAGCAAGTAAACTAACCGCAAAGATGTGAGATACACAAGAGGTAATTTTCGTCCCTCGATAAATACCGCCTCATCCCCTTCACTGACTATAGTCAAACCCTTTCCCCTCAATAAATCAAGAGCCTCGCTAATGTAGAGATCATAAGAGCATTTACCCTGAAAATAAATGGAATTAAACTCAAAACAACAAAAATAAGACATTCAAACAGCAAGACCAACTGCATGTACCTCAATGTCCAGATGATCCTCATCATGGATTCTTTTCGAGCACAACAACTCCAGAATACTCGAGCATGCGAGCTAACGTTTCTCCAATTAAAGTGGATCGAAAATGACCCATATGCATTTCCTCGGTTATATTTCGTGAAAAAAAGTACACAACTGATTTTTTCACGGAAACTTTGGGTGCCCATGTGTCTATGCCATCCGATAGCATCTTATGAATACTCTGAAAGAAAAGAAAAGAAAAAGTGACGACACTGAAGTAGACAAGAATTAAGGTCAGCATTGTCATGTGTCTTATATAAAATTACCTTAGCGATCCATTTCCTAGATAACTTAAACTTTACAAAACCAGGACCATATACGACGCATCTTTCCATCATGTCCTTATAATCAGAACCCATGATATTATCCTTCAAAAACTTTGAAAAAAAAGAGTAAAGATACTTGGCAGTACATTCAAAATACATGATATTTCACTCACAAAAAAATATTACCACTCCACCATAGGTAATCACCACCGTCCTCTTTGGTGCAAGTAGAAATACTACAAGATACGGCTTCTCGAGGATTGAAAGTATGTTTCAGTGACGTGTTAAATACCTTTGCAATTTCTTCTTGAAGGCTCCATCTATTACGTTCCTATATTACAATACAACCCCATTTTCTCAACTGTTTACATATCCTCTAGTTTTTTAAATAAAGCTTCTGAATCTAAAGTTCACGTTAAATTAGACTTACATTAGGATCTACCGTGGTCGATGTAGAATAGGCTCCAAATTTTCTTACATCAGTGATGGTCTAGTTTTGCAGTAACAAATGGTATGTAGATTAGCACGAGGAAGGGATAACAAGAGCTTGGGCTAATTTTACACAAATCAATTGCATTTCTTATTTTTGTAAATTTATTCAATCTGACATATAACATACTTTTTACCTTTACGAGACGACTGACGGACGAGTTTGCAGAGGAAGGGGCCGGAGAATATGGCAGCTTCCACTTCACTGTCAGTTTTAAAGAGAAATCCTTACTCCTAATAAAACCAACGAGGCTTCTACCATCACGCGGCACAGAGAATTCACAATCTTCACACAAAATATCACAACGAGCGATATCGTCAGTTAAGCATGCCTCAATTATGAGGGAGGATTTAGCTGGTACAGCCAACACAGATCGCATCAGGTTTAATTTTCCACGCTTGATATAAGCAGGAGAACTGGTTTGAAAGAGCATTACATTGTATTCATCAACAGGATCGTCGTAATTAAAGCCTTTGCCATAATAAGCCAATAAAGTTCCAGCAACTTTTGTTTCTTTAGAATTGGTTTCCAAAAATTCTATTTCCAGATACGCGTCTACTGCATACTTTAATGCAACGTAATACAGCTCTAGAGAGCCATCTTTACCTGTTATAATACTCTTACCGGAACCGCCATTGGGTTTGTCTGGGATGTTTATAAACTCAAGGGTATCGCAAACGTTAAGCGCTTCGTTATAAATGCATTTCACGTCCTGAAGCTTCTTCTTCTCAGTAGGTTGAAGCTGCCTCTTCTCAGTAGGTTGAAACGTACAAGATGCTTCTAACTTAGAACGTAACTGCTCTAATCTTTTTAAACTAGCATCAAACAGCGCCAACTTAGCTTCATATTCTAAACGCTCAGAATCGTTGAGTTCTTTTAATATTATAGGTTCACGGGGATAATCTACAGGAAGTATCTTCATGTCATCGACCTTGTCAGAGGTAATATAGATTTTGGCAGCGATCTGAACGATGGAGGTAGAGGAGACTGGAAGTGAACAATAACGGAGACCGGGTAGACGATGATAAGGCACGCATGGGAGGCGTATGGGATTATTGAATTCACGGTAAAATATATCAGAAAAAACATTCTGTTTTAGCAGCGGATCTGGTGAGAACCCGCCAACAGCTGCCTGAAGAGTCCCAAAGAGCTTAGGATCGTTAACAAAATTGTCATAATTGAAAAAAACGCTACAGAACTCGAACCGAAAGGGAGGACCTTTACCAAAAATGGACATCCTATATACCATGAACAAAAACAAACAAACAAACAAACTATAAGCAAAGCCATCACGAGTGTATAGATAAATAGATAAACACATACCATTGATTCAAGTTAATAACAATAATAATAATAATAATAATTTGAGTTTAGGCCTATCTACAGAAAACAACAATTGTTGTATGCTATTGCTTTCAAATTACGAACTCACTATGAGCCAAACGTGTTTAGATGATATTTTTTAGAAAAATAAAAGTGAACGGGACTTGTAGGAACATTAGAATTCACATGACTTTAAATGATTAAGAAACAGATGTTACGAGTTTTTGAACAAACAAACATGTTAAACACGTATCCTATATTTTAAACAAGTATTTATGACTTCTGGATGTTCTTTTTTATTATTCTAAAGTCATTTGGGGGCCGGGGTTTACTAAGTGTTTAAATTAGTACACCTTCTAGATTGTATTTGCACCTTTGTACTTGGTATTTAACGGAATAAATTTATGAAATTAACGGAATATATTACGTACAAGTTAACTCACCAAGTACGTAAGTTAAACATCTAACAATGTTAAGTGGCAAATATACATTTATTGTGTTCTTGAATGGCAAATAAGGGTTGATGTGGCAAATTTAATTAGTTGGTGAGACACGGAGCATATATTTCACAAACAACTGAAAAAGTAGGGAACTAAAATTTTTTCTAAGAAAGTTAAAAGTTCAAGTTTCAAATTCTAACAATAAAATTTTTTTCTTTTACATTTTGCATTTTTCTAAAATGTATAATCTAAACACATTTTCTATTTCTAAATCACAAATTTTAGAGATGAAAACTCTTCCCGTTTCTAAAAAATTCTGTACATTTTCAATGGCAAACTTGTTCTTAAGGAAAAATGTTGAAAAATTTGAAAGTTTTACATGAAATCGAAAATCTACAACTAAACGCAACCATAGCATAATAAGATTTCTCTAAATGAAATATACAATAAGGAAAGTGACGTACAGTTGGTCATCATTTAGTTCTGAAAATGGAGTTAGTTTCGATTTTTTTATCTCCTCCTTTTCTACTTGATGTTTTTGATCATCCATATTCCTGCTTATTGGTTAAAATAATAATAATACGTAGTAACAATAAATTAAACCTAAATAAATAGAATAAATTCATTTACTCACATATCTCCATCTTCATCGATTGTTGTCATCTTTCGTTCTTTCTTTCTGCTATATGAAACAAAATCAATCAATTCCCTTTGAATTTGGAGGTTATAAACAATTCAATTTGGGTGGGCCGGCCCGGCTAATTCAACCAGCCCAAAAACTTTATCTATATATCCGTTTCGTAAATGAAACGATGATGGGTGAGAATGTGAGATTAATAAAGATCACATAAAAATTAAAGATCAAATATTCATTTTTGATCAAATTAATTAAATTCACTTTCAATCTTATATTTAAAAATTAAATATGTCACAAACCGTTAATAGTTAGATAAAACTAATTATACCATCATGATGTTAATAAAATTATCTTTCTATAAAGATCCAATATCAGATACTTTCGACGAACTTATTTTTTATCGTTTTTATGGATTTCGATATATTACACTATAAATGAAAATTTTAAAATATTTTTTGTTAACACAACCCCTAAACCCTAAAACCCCGACCCCAAAACCTTAAAACCCTAACCCTAAACCCTAAAACCATGTGGTCAGTGGGAGTGCAGCCAAGGCCAAGCTCTGGGCCCAACTCAGATAGGGCCCAAAAACTAGATATTTGCACCTTATCTTGTGAAAAATTGAGGAGAGCCCAAAAACTAGATATTTGCACCTTACGTGAAAAACTTGAATTTTGGGGCCTATTTTTCCATTTGCCTCGGCCTCGTCTTTTTAGGCATTCTCGGAACTACCTGCTAAAACCCTAAACCCTAAAACCCAAACCGCTAAAGCAAAAAACCTAAACCTATCCGCTAAACAAGAAGAATGCTAAACACATAACCTCTAAAAGTTTAACCAAAAAGTCAAACCCTAAACCCTAAACACCTAAACCCTAACCAGAACCCTAAACCTACAAAAAGTCGGAAAAAATTTTGTCGAAAGTATATGATGTGGGATATCAAATTAAAGGTAATTTTATGCTTGTCGTGATGGTATAATTAGTTTCGTTCAACGATCAATGGTTTGTGAGATATTTAGTTTTTAAAAATGAAAATGAAAATTTATTTTATTGTTTTGATAAAAAAATGAGTGATTAAGAATGGTTTATTTGATCTTTAGTTTTTCTCTGATATTTATTGAACCAAACTCATGAAAGAATATGGGTCTCAACATTTTGACTTTGAGAATTCGTGGGTTTGGGAAAGATATTTACCGCTCTAACCACTCTTGCTGGTTTTGTAGAAAGTAGAAACGTTGAAAACCATTACATCAAATTGAACGCAAGATTAAAACATGATACAAATCAAATTATTTAAACAAACACCTAGTATATATATGAAAAAACCAATAGTACTGAATTTCATATTTTTAAATTATTACATAATGCATATTGAGACATGATCAAACACCTACGACATATATCACGTAACAATTAAAGATCGAATTCATCTAAAACATACGCCCTACAATGCATGCATGCATACTAACTTACTACTTAAGTAACTATATATAGAGCTTTGACACCTTGGATATCATCCGAGTTTAATCCTTTTAGAGATCCTGTAGGGAATGAACTCCACATGATGGCGTTTTCATCTTCGCTATGACCCAGACCTAGTAAATGTCCTATTTCATGAAGTGCTACCGATTGTAAATCGATAGTATCAGGGACGGTTCTGGTCCCACAGACCAGTTCTCATCAGCATCATAATGTAACCTTCCATCTGTTGGCGAAAAAGCATGCGCTAGTATACCGTGTGGCCCATCAAAGGGTCCCCCATCCCCATGGTCACCTCTTTCAAAACTAATCTTTAAATCTGCATTTGCAAAATCATCAACTTTTGCAAATGTAAAGTAGCCCGAAGCAGCAGCCCATGTATTGAATGCACGAACAACAGGAGGTACATATGTTTCTGAATAACTTTTAGCAAATGCATAGGTTAGGTTGGTTTTATCGACCGGCCATTTAGGGTTGTTTTGTGTGAATTGAAAGTGAGACACGGTGTGTAACGATTTTGGCATTTGTTGGTGAGTTTTTATATCTGGATGTCCGCAACGAGGCATGACCATTCTTGAAATTGTAGGACCATCTAGTGTTCCGGTGATGTTTAGATGATAAAACTTTTGATAAATTTTGAGAGCGGATTCAAGCTCGTCATCAAAGCTTTCATTATTTTCGTTGAGTTGGTTACGTGCAGGTTGATAATTTAGATACCCGAAACGAGCAAGGTATATTTTGAGGTCATGGAGGCCTTGAACTTTGCTGCCCTTTTGACAACATCCTTGAAGGTGTTTTATGAACTCAAAGGCTGATGAATTGGTGTTTTGGCTAGCAATTTCACTCTTGGTAATTTGGAAGAGAATGAGAAAATATGAGAGGGACAAAAAGGTTGATTTTGATGCCATTAGTGGTTGTGTTTGGTGTTTTCTTTAATGTTTCAAGCTATTGGATCGACTATTTATAGTTGAACGTAACAATAAAAACTTAGTTTCTTTAACAAAGGAAATGTTCATTCACTAGGTCCTAATTGACTAAAATCTCTCCTTCCTATGATTTAGATTCCAAAATTTTTAAAACGCTTTTTGTTCAAAATTATATACAGTATGAATTGACGCATTAAAGGGTTTTATGGACAAACCAATCCCGGAGCCATTTACTCAGTTACCTTATATATTTCAGTCTAACAGGATCCACAATGGGGGTTAAAAGATACTCACAAAATCATATACAAGGTAAATTAACATTTCATTTTTATTTTATTGACGCAGAAAATACAATTAAAGTAATACTAGCAAGTGGTAAAGAACTCACAGAATCACATACACATTAATTACTTTATCGTCGGAATATTTAATCACATCTTTATGCACTCAATATACCAGTATTTTCTAAACCACATTGCTAAACACTCTCCTCACTCGTAAAATTGGTATGTAAGATACTTCAATGTATTTGCTAAAAATTGGTACCAACGAATATGGTATGCCGTCAGTTGCAACGGTTAATAATTATACATACTATTTTAAGTGATGAAATATCTTGCATTACGATAGGGTCTATGATATGATTATACTTTTTCTAATCAAGTCATATTTTTGTTTAGAACTGTGTTTAATTTGGGCCAATACAAAGATATGGTCATTTGTAAACTTTTATAGAATATAAGGGGCATTATTTTATAAGTTTATAGCAAATAGCAAACATTTTAAAACTTTAGGGGTCATAATTTTTAAAGAGTTATAAATTTCGGGCATTAACTTTATTAATTAAGCTGGAAATGAACACGGCCCACTCAATGAGTTTTGTTATTTGTTAATCGGCCTAGCCTTATTTATCGTATGTATCTAAAATAATCCTTAACGATTATATATTGTGACATTGAGTAAACTAATAAACAAGTCAATTGATACTTTCAAACATGGTATCAAGCCAAACCCTAATTTTCTTTTACTCGGCCTCAACTAAGTCTCCTTTGTACTCTGTCACTGTAAGTATTTTTCTTTCCCTGATCATTGATGAAAGTGGATTGATAGAATATTACTATGTTTGTTACTATTACTATTGCCTAATGGTGTAAAAGGAGACGAGATAGCTCACAAACAATGTAAATTACTCGATATAAATGCGTTGAGCTCGATCTACTCGAGTACACTCTCGAGTCGAGTTCGAGCTCGAAAATACTCGGCTTGTAAGGCTCGCGAGCCCTTATCGAGCTTCAATGATATAACACTTTTACCCTTTTATATACATGTTGCTACGTAATTGTCAGAAAACCGAGTTGAGTCGAGCTTGATATACTGATTTTTCATCGAGTTCGAGCTTTAAATGTGTAAATAATCGAGATGGAGTCGAGTTTCGAGCTCGAATTTTTGATGATGAGTCTAGCTCGAGCTTGAAATCCAAAGCTAGACCGAGCTCAAGTCGAGTTTCGAGCTCGAGTTTTAGTAATGAAGTCGAGTTCGAGCTTGGTAGTACTTGGCTCGACTCGCTCGTTTACACCCCTAGCCACCATCAATATTACAAAACCATAAACATCGTCAATACTTGTGTCCTGGTTTAATCTTTTCATTATTTACGTATTGTCTTGCATTTACTTTCGTTTATATTATTATTGCTTGATTTCACAATAAGGTATCGAAACTATAATTTTAAAACGGTAAAAATTAGAATAAACTGCAAAAAAAGTGTCCTTGAACTTTGCCAAAATTGCGAAAGATGTCATCGAAAAATAAATATGCAAATAATGTCCCTAAACTTTCAATTTTTTGCGAGTTATGTCCATGCCGCGTTACTATAGTTGCAAATTTAGTTTTTTGACTAACGCTCGTTAGGAATTCTCGTTAGTTAGTCCTCACGTGTGTTGCACGTGAGGGTATTTTAGTCTTTTTACTTTTTCCGCCACCAAATCTGTAACACCCCCAAAATGGCTCAGTGGAAGCATACAAGTATTGGGGTGCTACTAAATTGGTATCACAACGAAAGTCTATGAGGGACTCGGGCGGCGGACTTGACCGCTAGAGATGCGGACCAGTTGTGGACCGTTTTGGCCGACGTCATTAAAGACGCGACTAAAGAGTCACTCGGTGTGGCTAGGGGGACAGCCAGGACCCAACCACCCAACAGGGAATCTTGGTGGTTTAGTGAGGAGGTGCAAGCCAAAGTTGCAATGAAACAATCCAGATTCGAGAGAACTTCTTCTGTCGAGAGGTCACCGGTCGACATTACACCATGGAGGAGAGGTATAAGGTAGCCAAAAGAGAAGCGAAAAAGGCAAAGTGTCTCAAAGCGAAGGACAAGGCGTCTAAGATTTGTACAAGAAACTGGACTCAAAGAGGGCAAACGATATTTTCGGATTGCTAAAGCCCGAGAGAGTAAGGAGGAGGATCTAGGAAAAGTCAAATATATCAAAGATGATGGCGGACGAACCATTGTAGTCGAAGAAGATATTAGGAAAAGATGGGAGAGTATTTCTCCTCACTTTTCAACTGAGGAAGCACCAAGGTAGTGGGAAGAGAACACTAATATAAGACCCGAATGCTACTATTCGAGGATCACCAACCGTGAAGGTTGCACTTGGAAGATGGGAAGAAACAAAGCGGTAGGGCGGACCAAATCCCCATAGAAGCGTGGAGATGCCCAGGCCGTGAGGGGTAGAATGGTCGACTGCCCTTCAACAAGATCTTCTCGGTGCTAAGATGCGGAGGAATGGAGACTCACCAAGTCATCCCCATCTTCAAGAACAAGTGGGATGTGTGTGTGTAGCAACTATAGGGGCATCAAGCTCCTTAGCCACACCCATGAAGCCGTGGAGAGAGTTATTGAGAGGAGGTCGAGAAGGAGATGAGGGTGTCGAGAACCAATTTGGCTTTATGCCGTGAAGGTCTTCTATCGAGGCTATTCACCTTCTCGTGAGCCCCATGGAGAAGTCTGAGAGAGACAAAAGGACCGTGATATGGCTTTCCTAGACCTTGAAAAGGCATACGATAGTATCCTACGAGAGTTGATTTGAGAACTCTTTTGATAAGGGAACCCCAAGGAAGTATGTGAGAGTCATTAAGGATATGTACGAGGGGCCAAGACCGTGTACGGTCCAGTGGGATCTCGTAGTTTTCCCAGGAGAGTTGGGCTCCACCAGGATCCGCTTTAAGCCCTACCTCTTTGCCTTGATCTGGATGACTTATCTCGAGGGATTCAAGAAGGCATCCCGTGGAGCATGATCTTTGCTGACGACATTGTATTGGTGGCAGAATCAGCCGAAGGGTTAAACATCAGACTCGAGCGCTGGAGGGAGGCTCTGGAAGACAACGGCCTTTAGGTGAGCAGAGATAAGACCGAATACCTGAGATGTGCTTTTGGGAGAAGCGAGCCAGGCCACCTCGAGAATATTCGTATCGGCGACCAGATCCTGCCACCCAAGGAGTCATTTAGATATCTAGGCTCGATGATTCACAAATCGGGGAGGATAGATGAGGATGTAACCCACCGGATCAGAGCTGGTTGGACGAAATGGAGGGCGGCATCGGGAGTCCTTTGTGACAGGAACGTCCCATTAAAGCTAAAGGGGAAATTCTATAGAGTGGCGATTAGACCGGCTATGCTGTACGGATCCGAGTGTTGGCCCATCTCCAAGGCCCATGCTAACAGGGTAGAGGTGGCGGAACTGAGAATGCTAAGATGGACTTGTGGTAAAACCTTGCTTGACATGATCCCGAACGGAGTTTTCAGAGAAAAACTTGGAGTCGGAAATATTATCTCGAAGATGAGAGAAGGTAGGTTGAGGTGGTTCGGCCATGTCAGGAGGAGACCACAATCAGCGCCGGTTATAAGGGTCGAGGCGCTAGTAGTAGATGGAGTGAGAAGAAGGGTCAGACCCAATCTCAGGTGGGAAGATAGACTTAAGCTTGATATGTCGAAGCTTCTCTTGTCGGAGGACATGACCTCAGATAGGAAGGTGTGGAGAGATAGGATTAGGATTCATGTTAGATTTGGCTAGGGTCCTTGGGGGTTTTAGGTGGTTTTGGTGTGTTAGGCTTTTAGCGCTCTTGGGTCGCTTTGCCTGTGCGTTTTAGGTCGTTGGCGCCCTTTTGCTCGCCAGTAGATCTAGGCCCGTGCGTTGCTTTTGCTTTAGCTTGGTCTTTCTTAGGTTTGCTCGCTTTTCTTGCCCTGCTTTTTGTTTTGGTGCCTTGTTTCTATGCTCGCCTTTCCTTTAGATTTTGGTGCCTTTTTGTGTGCCTATCTTGCTCCTTTTGGTCCGCTTGCTTTCTTAGGGCTTTGTTCCTTTGTTTTGTTTGTTCTGTTTGTGTGCCTTTGCATGTGCTCTCCCTGCCCCCCGCCACTTTGTTTTGTTTTTGTTTTTGTTTTGTTTTCGTTTATGCTTGGCTTGTTACTTTTTGTCTTATGCTTCTCTTCTCCTATCTCTCACCCAAGACACCGCACTTTCCGGAGGTCTCGTTGGGGCCTCTACCCCGGATTTATCCTAGGCGGGGTAGGATCTGCTCACATTTTACCTCCCATACCTACCCTCGTGATTTTGGGTTGTTGTTGTTGTTGTTGTTGTCATTCTTAAAACAATGTTTACATTATTGATTAATCGCGGAAAATGGCCCATTATAAACGAGTGGTCCCAATACATAAATCGAGTCATCTATGACCATGTCATGCCTTTGCCTTTGCCTCCAAAGATAAGCTATCACTTCAAAACCCAAGA
Organism: Chrysanthemum lavandulifolium; assembly: GCA_022545495.1. Taxonomy (NCBI): domain Eukaryota; kingdom Viridiplantae; phylum Streptophyta; class Magnoliopsida; order Asterales; family Asteraceae; genus Chrysanthemum; species Chrysanthemum lavandulifolium. The sequence continues at coordinate 142,511,758 of CM040244.1, read as the reverse complement.
TACATGCTAAAAGGGTCACCATACGGTGAGTTCATAGGTTTATTTAAAAATGGATTTCAGTACACTATTTCAAATTTGGTTTTTGATGATCATTACGTCTTGCATAATGTCGTAAAATTTATGATTACATTTCATAAAAGAATTTCATAAAAGGGATTTCATTTGTGGACCATAAGTAGGGTGTATGTACATTACAACGAATATAATGTCATATATTGTATCTATTACGCTAGCACTAAGTTCATGCAACCGAAGCTACGACAGTTTATGTATGCACAAGGAAGTCATACAAATAAGGAGCCCATGGCGAGTGTTTATCCCAATACACTTGGTCCCGACATGCTATATGTTACGTCTTGACCCAATGGTCAACCGAACAGGAGTCACCCCAATAGATCTATTTATAACATTCAGCGCTCCCAAAGAAGAATTGACGGTTCATGAAAAGGCAATTTGGGATCTAAAGTCTTAGGCTAAGCTGTAATATTCTAGGTCAAAGGTTTTGGTGTGGTCCTTAAAGCATCTAGGTATGATGTATCTTAAAACATATCAATCAAAGGGCATAGTATGCATAGAATGCGAAATTTAGTAATTAAATCATTTAAGTAAAATGAGCATGTATCTTCCCCAAACAGTTATAAAACAAGTAAAAGTAGGGCTATGAAACTCACCTCAGCAATGTGCAATATGAAGTCTAAAGGGAATTAAATCAAGGAGTGATAGACACGGCTTCCGACACGCAACCTAATTAATACTGCAATTTAGTCTTTATGTTTAAGACTCGATAAAGTTTAACTAACTTTATAAATTTTTAAATGTTTGGGTTGTTGTTGTTGCTTGTGTGGCATTATTTAAGTTTAAAATAGTCTCTTAATGTTTGTAAGTACTGGCTCTTGGAAGTGCATAAGTATGTAATAGGAAAATATCAAGGACGAATGAGTCTTCGGTTCGATGGCAACCGAACGACGATGTACGGAAAAATAATCACATTTGAAGAGTAGACGACTTCAAATATTGGATCGATTAGTAAACCCTCGCCTCCTCAACCGAGGTCAAGGGTTCGATCCTCACTCCCACAAAAGGTCGGAGGTCCTTTCTACCTTGGTAGACCCGAAGCACCTCTACCTTGGGTAGGGGTGCGTCGTCTACATCTCAACATCCCCATACACCGAAAGCGGATTGGGCCCATAACCCGTGGAAGGCGGCATTGGGCGTTTTTTTTTTTGATGAGTAGACGACTTGGATTGTCGCTTAACAAGATATATAAATTTATATATAATCAAGTATTTGTTGATTTAAGTAGTTGTTGTAATAAAAGAGTTTATATTAGAAATACACCAATCGGCATGATCTGTGTATATGCTTTAATTATATGTGGTGGCTAAGTGTCACAGAAATTAATAACTCGTTGTTATATTATTTTTCAAATATACATGTCTTTAAAAGTTGAGATAACTGTATTAATGATCAAAAATATGTCACAATTGGTATTTCTTTATTAGTTGATACCCAACTTAAAATTTATAGTTTCACCGATGTAAAAGATTATTTTTTGAATACTAGTTATAGCTTAGAACTTGTTTATAAAACATGTTTAGTAACCTTGAGTACGTCGTGTAGTAATGTCTAGATCGGATAGATTTAAATAAGCCGGAATCAAATAAGTATTTTTGAAAGTTATTTGGGCTCGGTGTTGACTCGGCCCAAGACACCCGCGGCAATACAATAACAAATACAAACCCAAGCTCCTAATTGACCCATTTGTAACCCAACCCCAACTTCAACTCATTACCATATTACTACTTTACAAAATTTTGAAAGTGCAAATTTGAGTGCAAGGAGAAAAATGGACAAGAGGAAGATCTCCCACTGTTAGCTCTAACAGTGGGTCTCGACATGTCCAACAACAAATTTTCAATCCAAAACAAAGTAAACATTTTATTTATTAAGTTGCAAATTTGGATTTTTGAAGGGAAATGGCAAACCAAGCTGGTTGACCCACCACAAATGCTTACGTAAAACTAGACGTGAAATTTGTCAAACAAGTAAGATTTTAAATAGACCATCTGTGACACAGCCACGACTCAACTCGTAAAATGACATGAATCCAAAATAGTCATTACCCTTGATTTCTGTTTTTTTTTTTTTTTTTTGAGCAAAGATTACATTTCATTTCACACCACAAATGAAGGAAATTTGAGCAACAAGTTACATCGAACATAAGGACAAAATCGCCGACTGCCAAACAAAATACACGGCAACAAGTTAAAGCCTAAAGCAAAGATACACCCAATAGTTGTGACAGATCACAAGAACACCATACAAGTGAATCAACAAAGTGAGAGCTTTGGGACACAACCATACAGATGTGAATGGACAAAAGAGACATCTGAGATGTAAAACATACATACAAGATAAAAGCAAGTCCTAAAAGGAAACAGAAAGAAACCCAACAGATCAGAATCAAACCCAAAGCTACACAGCAGTTTATCAATAAATAGGCAATTCCAAATGTCCTCGTTGGGCTCTCGGCCCTACACATTCTCGACACAAACAAATTGTACCTAGCAACTAATTGTACAGTTTAAGCCTTATTATTTGGACTTTCTTAAAATCTCATTTCATTATGTTACTGTTTCAAATTATATTGTATATTGCATGTTAATAGAGTATCAATGAAACATAAATTTATTTAAACCCGGATAGAAACAGCCATCTTCTGGTTTTACACAAGTCAATATGGAATGTCAAAAGATACTAGAATCTAAAATATATTAATAAGCTTAATAGTAAATAAGCACTTCTCAAATTTCTTGAGCCAACACTTATACATTTTTTTTTTTGAGGAAAATTTTTAAACGAACATATTCTATGCTACTTTACGAAACAGGTTCTTGCACAGGTTATTTACGAAAATGAACTTCCAATGTTATCCGTTGGATCTCTTAAAACATAAAATCCCAACACTACACGTGTATTGCGAGGCCCTGGACGTGGTGCTTGCTGGGCGTGGTCCCTGGACGTGGGCGTGGGATGGTGGGCTTGGGCGAGGCAAGGTGAGCCTGGGCGTGGAGCTAGGCGTGGGAGGTGCTGGGCGAGGCAAGGTGAGCTTGGGCGTGGAGCTAGGCGTGGGAGGTGCTGCAATGGTGGGCTTAGGCAAGGCAAGGTGAGCCTGGGCGTGGAGCTAGGCGTGGGGCGCTGCAATGGTGGCTGAAGTCGAGGTGCTGCAATGGTGGCATGCTTTGAAGATGGTTGCTGCAAATGACCGGTGTCTGCTGCATTATAAGTTATAACCATTGCAGTAATATATAGATATATGATATATGAGTAGGTATATGATATATGGTTGCTGCAATATGTAGATATATGAGCATGATGAAGAAAAGAAAGAAAAAGGAGATGGCTGAAGAAAGAAAAAAAAGTGGTCCTGACATTTACAATTGATGTGACATTTTTATGTTCATTATTGTAAAGTGTTGAAAAAGAGTTTGTATTTGTAAAATGAGTTTTGATATTATTAACAGCCAACACAACAACATTAACAAGAAAACCATTTTCTTTTTTTTTTCTTTTTTTTTTATCTTGTTTGTAAGTTATTAGTTGCCACACAATATTACCAACAACAAGAAAAATCATGATTCTCATTCCTTTAATTCCATTTTACTCGCATCATTCGGAAGAAAGAAAAAAATATATATATAACGATTGACCTTAAATTTCAATAATGAAATACCAATTAAAGAAAAACACAAGTCTTACAATGGTAATTGTGGTGAGATCCGAACACGAGTACAAGAAGAACATGCACCAAATTTGAATTCCAAAACTCGATTATAAGGAAATTATCACTTGAATTGCATAGATTACCACTCGAATTTACAAAGCCCCATCTCAATTCGAAAAACCCCTAAACTTTACAAACCCTAATTTTGTAATAGTATGTGAAAATAATTTTTAAGAAGAACTGAGATTGATTACTCCTATTTGTTGATGCTTATAAGGAATGGAAGACACTAGCTATCTTGGTCTAGATAGGGTGAGACAACTCCTCTTAGCTTCTATCGCCGCCCTCCATCTTCATCACAGTTGGCATGTGATAGCCTAGAGGTGTAGTACCTTCGAAAGTAGCATGGTGATAAGGGTGAATTTGGGTTTGACTTGGATAAAGGAAAGAAATTTCCTTTTATGTGTTTGGTGTTGGGAGGAGACGAGTAAAAGCAGGAAAAGGGGAGGAGACAAAAACTGTTGGGGAAGGCGTAGGAATGGTAGGGTAGGATAGATGGATTTTGTTTTATTATCATTAGACACGGTATAGATTGTAACCCGTGTTTTGTCGAATCTTTGAGTAAACGTACCTTCCCGATACTAGAGAAATATAAAAATTATATTTTCGGAAACGATTTCTTAACCGTAATAATATGACGTTCTTATTATGTTGAAATTTGATAATAAATGTTTGCCGTTATTAATTTGGTGTCGGTATGCGTGCGACGCCGTGACTTTCTGAATTCACGAGATAACTTCTCTTTTTCTTTCGTAAATTATCATTGAATGATAAAATGTATATATTTCACTCATCTCATTATTTATTTTTAGATTTTGCGTATTCTTTGCGTTGCGATATGCGGAATAACTAATGGATTAAAACATGTATAGTTAAATTTTAACCTGGGACAATAATAAATTTCATAGATACTCAATGGATAAGTATCGTGTATGCGGTGTCGGGTATTTAAGGAAGCGAATGACTTCTCGTTTTTAGACTTGAATATCGGTAATTGTCGAAAATAATTGATTTAAATTTTACGACGTCTTGAATATTATTATAATAATCCGAATTTTCTGGGTTGTTATAAAATCCACCTGACTAGCCCAACTAGCACACCTAACTTTGTTTTGAGGGACATTTTTTGCAACAAAGTTTATCTTCTCTAATTCTTACCACTTAACACACATACACACCTATAACAACGAACCCTTGCTTCCAACTTTTATATTGTCGAAATCACCTCAATTAACAGTAGATCCAATATAGGCGACTGGCAAACTAGAGGTCGGAGTTCACTGATTCCCCATCTTGCTGATGTTTACGGTACATTTTTTTTTTTTTTTTTTTTTTGTAGTTTTGTTTCGTATGACCATGCAATGTATATCTGGAAAATAAAGCATGTTACCTTGATTAATGATAATGTTGTGGATGTTTTTTGATTTTGGTCTTTTTGTTTCATTGATTTATGTTCCCAGAATCGTACCCAAAGCTCTTCACTATTCAAATCCACCACACTGGTGAGTTTTCTGATCCACCAGGTAGAGTGTACAAGTTTACTATGGTTGATCATGTAGACCTAATTGATTATGACAAGTTCTCCATGCGCGAGGTGGTCAAAATCTTAGCTGAACTGGTTTTGGGTGCTAATAAAAAGTTGTTGTTTACCCATTTTAGGGTCCTAGGACTGTCTTTAGATGATGGATTAGTTTCATTGATGTCAGATCATGACATCAAGATATTGTTAAAATTTGTCCCTATGTATAAGGAAATAGATGTTTATGTAGAGACTGATGTATCTTTGGTAGAAAAACGTATGTTGTTGGTTAGGGGTTTTCAGTCTTAAAAGGGTCTAATGATTGAAGAGATTGTTGGGGATAATGTGGTCAGTGTACCTGTTAAGAAGAACAAAGGAAAATTGTTGTTGTTGGAGCGGTATAATGATGAAATGGCACCAACGCATCATGAAATTGCACCAACGCAAGCTTCAACCACTAATGTTTGTCCATTGGTTGAAAGTACTGTTAATGCTGATAATGTAGGATTCATGCATTGTGAAAATGAGCCACCATCCTCAAACCCATGCATTCAGTTACTTAAATTTGATGGAAGACAGTGATTGTGACCTTATGCCTGGTTTTATGCCTTCGAAGCGTAAACAAGCTGAGATATATTTTGATGATGACTTCTTCCGGCAAGATAGTGCAGTGAATTTGGGTCTGGATACATGCTTTGATGATAGGCCAGAAGATATAGTAGAAATGATTGATGAGTACTTATATCCAGAAAATAAGGGTGTGACTTTTTGAAATATTGTCTAAGAGGTTGATGAGGAAGTTGTGGAAAGGGAAGAACTTGATTTTGAAGACGCACTTGCCTAGAGGAAAGAACCAGAACCAGAAGGGGGTGGTAGTGATTTTGAACATGATGCCCTAACACCAAAACCTGATGTTGACATGCGTGGTTTCTCATTTCAGTTGAATTCAAACATTGAAGACAGTAGGAGAGAAGCTGCTGCCAAACTTCCTCTAAAAGAGTCTGCTGAAAGGGTACTTGCACCTTCCGTTGAAATGGATGACCTTGATAGTGCTGATGAAGCTGATGCTGAACATTGCAGGTCTAAGAAGAAAAAGGTTGAAGGTAATGATAAGGTCTTATAAGGGTAAGTCTAAAATAAAAGAAGGTGCATTTAGGGTGGGGGAAGAGTTTGTTACAAAAAAAGAAGCGACTGAAAAGGTGAAGATGCATGCCTTGCAGGCCAGGAGAGCTATCTTGGTTCTAATATCTGATAAGTATATGGTCAGAGCTAAGTGCTACATCACTGTGGTTGGAGTAAGTTCCTTCAATCCAGCATATGGTAGAGAAGGGTATATGCCATCCACCTCAAAGACACGAGGCCAATCTGAGAAAACCAACAAGCATAAGGACATTAAATGCAAGGGTGTTAGTCCTAAATGATTTAAAATCAAGAATCATAAACCTCCTTGCCCATGGGACCTACTCGTCTCAAAATGGGACAATGAGAAATGTTGGCCAGTTAAAACATTGACTGATACTCATAAACGTATCCAAACAAGAGATATTATTGGTGTTACATCTAGGTTTCTGTCAACTTATGTCATCGAGATTCTTAATAGAATACCCAAAATCTCAATCAAATCATTACAGCTTGAATTAACACAGATGTTACAAATAAATGTAACATTCGATAAAGCTTTCAGGGCAAAGGAAATTGCTGAGGAGAAGATGACAGGTGATCACAAATAACAGTATGCCCAACTTATAGATTATGCTATGGAGCTCAGAGCAAAAAACCCATGCACAACAGTAAAGATCCAAGTGAAAACCAACACATATCTGGCTCTTAATACAAGGGTATTCAAAAGAATTTATGTCTGTATTGGTGAACTTAAAGCCGGGTACAGAGCTACAAGAAGAGAGATATTAGGATTGGATGGTTCTTTCATAAAAGGACCATATACAGGGTAAATTTTGATGGTTGTTGGTATTGATAGTAACAATGGTATTTACCCTTGTGGAAAACTAGAAGGGGGGTTGAATAGTTTTGCCGATTTTAACTTAGTTTCAAAAACTTTAGATTCGATGTTATGTGAAATCGTATGGATAGAAAGAAAGTATAGATCTATAAGTAATGCAAGTAAAGAAAACAAGTAAAGTAAAGGATAGAAATGACACAACCGATTTATAGTGGTTCGGCTACAAGGACACCTTCCTTGCCCTACTCCACTCCCTGAGTCACCTACTCGAGAGTTCACGCACTATGTCAACAAACTCCTTCAACTTGGCGGAGAAGCCTTCACGACGCCGCTTACATTTTTTCCGGTACAAAGCTAATTCCGAGTCCTTAACACGGAGGACCAAACCAACACTACTATAACACAACAAATATGTGAAATATGAAATACAAGATCTTTGCTCTAAATCTTGTGGAGGAACAAATCAATCAAGGACCCCTTGCTTGTATGACTTGTAGAATGCTCGTGATCTCGCCTTAGAGAAGGACCTATATGAGAATCACACCAAAAAAAGAAGAAATACTATCTAGATCAAGTGATCTTAGGTTAGAAGAATGTAAGAATATATGAGAGAGTTTGTAAGAAGAGGGTGAGTTACAATGAAGAAATGGCTCTCATTTATAGGCAATTTCTTGCTCTTGCTACACGGATCCCACAGTTTCTTGCACGAGGATTCGTCTAGTGTAATCAGTGATTCGTGAGACGCCCTGTTTGCCCATGGGTTATGGGTTATAGGTTAAGGGTCATGGGTCATGGGTCCTAGACTTTAGACCATGGGTATCTAAGTAGATACAATGTATCTAAAAGATGCAATGCATCTAGTCAATGGGTTATGGGTTAAGTCCATGGGTTATGGATATGCTCTATGGGTATGGGTCATGGGTTGTGGTTTTTACCCATCCTAATAAACTATTACAATAAATGAATTATTACAACAATTTATATTAAATGACTATATATGTAGATGCTTTACAAAAATAATATGTATCCTTATAATTTTACTTATGATAACATTATATTTGTTATCAACAAAACACAAAGAGATCGCTAAATATTAATAAACGTTTTTACGATTTGTTTTTATTAACAACCCTCTTGCATATGCTATTGTTGAGGCAGAATGCAAGATTTCTTGGTTGTGGTTCCTAAAAAATCTAAGTGATGACCTTGATTTACAACTGTAGGATCATAATATTTATTGTGTTGATGATTCGGGTGGTCTTGGATGATCAAAATACATGATAGCCATTTTAGAGAGAGAAAGTTAGAGAGAGAGAGGGTGTTCTTGCTAGAGGTTTACACAAATGAAAGATTAGATTAAAATGAGAAGAAGCACCACCCCTTCCATGGATGGAAGGGGTATTTATACTTACACAATACACGACCTCCTATCGGCCTGTGGATCAGGGATACAATGGGTAAAGACCCGTCCTTCCTCCACGGTGTTGCACTAAACTATTTTACGCTACTGACTAACTAATAAAACAATAAATAACGTAAACAACGACAAATCTACGAGCTAACATATGCTAGACCATTATTGGGGTGACCGACTCTTTAACATGGAATTTTCTAATTCTAACAATCTCCCTAAGGAGGTCACCCCATGAAATACATTTTGCTTCCTAGCATTCTATCTTAGACTTCGCTCGAGCTCGTGAGACTTGAATTCTTCAATTTCGCAATCTTTGTGCTTTTGTAGCGATTCTTCAAAGTCCGCATTGATTTGTACTTTCGATGGAGGCCTTTAAGCGATCCACATCTTTGATGATCTTGAGCTTTCATTGAGATCATCGACCACAAGAAAAATCTCTGGATCACCCTTTATTGTGTTGCCATCATGTGAAGTTGTGACTTTCGGACCGACATGCTCACACTTTTGAATCATGACATCTTTCCATCGAGTAGCGGAAGCCTTCTTTGGTTCATGATATTTGCGGCGAAGCGAAGCATAGTATGAAATATCGAGCCGAGGTTATGTAGATATGCACGGTCATGATTTCTTCAAATTAAGTGTGGATCTTTGTGAGCATGCGGCTTTGGATTGACTCCTCAATTCGATTAGGCGCAACCGTCCAAATGTACCTACAAACAACAATTAGCAATAAAGCGCACGAAAGTGTCTTTGATCACTTTCGTTGAATTGAGGTACACGCCCGCGGTTCCCCGTTGATCGATAACAAATCTTGCTGTGATCGTAGGATTCCTAAGAATCTCCTTGCGAGGTTTCGCAATTTGTTCTAGCCGTTCTCAAACCGAACGCCTCAAAGAAGACAACACGGAGTGAGTGAACCAATGAATTGAGATTCACCGATTGATGAAAAATTGATTTGAAAACAATCGCGTATTGCTTAGAATAAAGAGTTTTGCAATGACGAAGGTTTTATGAGAAAGATCAATTTTCAATCAAAACACTTTTGTATTTGAAAATAGTACACAATCGACGTGCTAGCGAAAAGAAGAGATTCGCACATCGAGCGGTTTTCTAAAAGTATTTTATTCAATCGAGATACTTTTGTGTTTGAAATGAATACACATTCGACGTGCTAGAGAAAAGAAGGTTTGCACATCGAGCGGTTTTTCCAAAAGTGTTCGTCAATTCCATTCTGGACCAAGGTTGATTCAAGAATGAATCTCCCATCGTTTCTATCCGGTTGTCACAAGCTTGATCTTTGCAAGATTTCACATGTCACCCACCAAGAGCTTGTTAGATGTTGGCTCTAGAAGGATTTCCATCTTCATTGTGAATATTTTTACATATCACTCGGATGTTACGGCAATACCACAAGGATAATGCGTGGGACTCTTAATATACTTACTTTCCACATTGTGTGAAAAGTAAGTCTTCAAGAATTAGTGTCCTAACGAGATATTGTGGATGATCTCTTGGCTCTAGACTCGATAGTGCATTTTTGGTTCTGTCTGGGAGACTAGGGAGAGGTCTCCTTCTTCAATATCAACAATCTCTAAGAGAAAGTCGATAGATAATGTTGGTTCCCGTGAGAATGAAACAAGCCCTTTTAAGAGGAACTTGAGTGGCTTGGGAAGCTTAGTCAGATCGTCCATCGGGTCCATGACGTCTTGTCTTCAATACCAGTGTTACCTTAGTAACAACCAAGAGCATATGTATTGAACCCGGTTTACGCCTAAGGTTGAATTGATGGAGGCTATTTCTTTTCACCCTTTATCATTCATTTCTTTTCATTCTTCAACCCCTTGCTTACCGAGACTTCATAACTAGAACCTTGTTGGGTTTATTCCATACTAGCTCGGCCTCGATGCACTCTTCCCATTCCTCACTTTTCTCCTTTTTTCAATATACCTAAGGACTCTACACTATCTAGTGGGTTGTCCTCGGTAGATCCCTCCGCTCGGCGGATCGTGGAGCGAATACCTAACCTAACCATCCTTATAACTCCATGCATAAAGTAAATTGGTCGGTTTTTTGGTATTGTTCTTTCCTTCATGAAACCAATTGAAAAGAAGAGATTCGCACATCGAATGGTTTTTCTAAAAGTAATTTATTCAATCAGAGATACTTTTTGTGTTTGAAATGAATACACATTCGACGTGCTAGAGAAAAGAAGGTTTGCACATCGAACGGTTTTCCAAAAGTGTTCGTCAATTCCATTCTGGACCAAGGTTGATTCAAGAATGAATCTCCCATCGCTTCTATCCGCTTGTCACAAGCTTGATCTTTTGCAAGATTTCACATGTCACCCACCAAGAGCTTGTTAGATGTTGGCTCTAGAAGGATTTCCATCTTCATTGTGAATATTTTACATATCACTCGGATGTTACGCAATACCACAAGGATAATGCGAGGACTCTTAATATATACTTACTTTCCACATTGTGTGAAAAGTAAGTCTTCAAGAATTTAGTGTCCTAACGAGATATTGTGGATGATCTCTTGGCTCTAGACTCAATAGTGCATTTTGGTTCTCACGGAGACTAGGGAGAGGGTCTCCTTCTTCAATATCAACAATCTCTAAGAGAAAGTCGATAGATAATGTCGGTTCCCGTGAGAATGAAACAAGCCCTTTTAAGAGGAACTTGAGTGGCTTGGGAAGCTTAGTGCGGTCGTCACTTTGGGTCCATGACGTCTTGTCTTCAATACCGGTGTTACCTTAGTAACAACCGGTAGCATATGTATTGAACCCGGTTTACGCCTAAGGTTGAATTGATGGAGGGCTATTTTTTCACCCTTTATCATTCATTTCTTTTCATTCTTCAACCCTTGGTGCTTACCGAGAATTCATAACTAGAACCTTGTTGGGTTTATTCCAAGACTAGCTCGGTCTCGACCGCACTCTTCCCATTCCTCACTTTTCTCCTTTTTCAATATACCTAAGGACTCTACACTATCTAGTGGGTTGTCCTCGGTAGATCCCTCCGGTTCTGGCGGATCGTGGGAACGAATACCTAACCTAACCATCCTTATAACTCCATGCATAAAGTAAATTGGTCGGTCTTTTGGTATTGTTCTTTCCTTCATGAAACCAATTGAAAAATCATTTGAAAACCAATCAAGGTACTTGTGATACGAGATCAAAGCATTTTGTACCTTAATAGTTTTGATCATTTAGAAAACTCCCGTCAACATGTGCGTGTGATTTAGAAATTGTTTGGCACATGGAGGCAAGAGGACTTTGAAATGTTTTCTTTGATCACAATTTTCATACGAAAAAGCCATTTGATTTTCTTGGTAAAATTCTCCCCCTCAATATGTGCATAGGATATTTTAAAACATTTTATCACATAGAGGCAAGAGTTCTTTTGAAGCACATCCACAATCACAAAATCCATTAAGAAAACCATTTGAAAACACAATCAAGGTACTTTATAATCTCTTTAAAAAAACTTTTCTACCTCGATGGTTTTGCTCCCCCTCAATATATTTGAAAACACAATCAAGGTACTTTATTTTAAAAAAACTTGTGTACCTGATGGTTTTGCTCCCCTCAATATGTGCTCGAGATTCGAAAGCGTTTAGCACATATGAGAGAGCGACTGCATAACCGAATCAAAACGATCAACTTTATCAAATTTCATTATTAAATCACAAATTCTCCCCCGATCAAAAATATCAAATCCTTTGAGATTTTGGATCCCAAGTGATTTAATTAGGTTTAGAAAACATGGGAGAAAATGTGGCCTTGTTTAAATACTCATCTGGTTTTTGGATAAATCCTCCTCCTCGACATGTGCATTGTGTATTTGAAATCGTTTAGCACATGGAGGCAGGAGTGCCTTTGAAGGACTAAAACCAATTCCATTAAATCAGATTTGAGATTTAAATCACGATCTCTCCCTTGAACAAAAAATTTCAAACCAACTAGAATTTTGGATCCCGATTGATTTAAATTATTTAGAAAGTTTGAGGGAAAGACGTGGCAAGATTTAATTTTGAAAGATGACAGATAAGGACTATTTTAAGACATTAAAGATTGTTAGTGTCGGGTATGATAGTTTTTAAGAGATCTTTTAAGTAAAACAAAACAATTTCACAATCAAACAAGAATGAGAAAAATTTCATTTTGAAAGACCTTGATTCTAAAGAAAAATCATACCATGACATAACATTAAATCTTTAGATCACCACTTATATTGTACAAAGCGGAACTTTTGTGAAGAAATATCGTTTGAAAATATTTTATTTTAAATCACTCTCCCTCAATCCATGACCGTAGTCGATAATTGAGTGACTCAAGTTTTGATAAAATGAAGTCCGTGATTTTCAAAATTTAGTCCAATATATTTTCAAAACAACATTTTCCATTTTCAAAACAATTTAATTCAATTTACTCAAAATTGTTTAAAATGGTATCCCGCACAAAGATTCGTTAGGTGGTTGAGCCGCTTTTGTTGTTGTTCTTTGTAGGGTTTGAAGAAACCGTCTGCAGATGCAAGTGAGACTTCTTCACGCTGCATTATAATGCCAACTTAGGTCAAATTAAGCTCCGTTTCTTCAATCACTTAGAAGAAAACCATCCGCCGATGCGGTGAGACCTCTTACGTTGCATTTATGCCAACTCTCCATAAGTCCAATTAAGCTCCGTTTCTTCATTTGTCAACCCAAGATATAGTTACCCTTTCCTTCGGCATCCAATCATCTTCAATTGTAGGATCCGGATGGGAACATTCTTTTATACCAATATACCGCATACGTTAGTGAACACACATACAAATATATGGTGGTCGACATCACCCAAACAACAATCGACTAATAGAAGTCAATGCAACATATCAATCGGATCATATAAATGTATGGAATAATGTGTTCATCAAACTCTAATCATCTAATCCTAACAATCATATCCTAGGCACCTAGTCCTTCAACATAGGTTAACATCATTTTAATTAAGCATATTAGGATAATTAAGAAAGCTCGTTAGATGATGTAGATTTGAAAACATTATCCCCTCAATCCATGACTCATTTTATGAAAAGTTTAAAAGCTGAAGTCATTGATTGAGTTTTCAATTTTACACAAAACTACGAATCGATAGATTTACAAGCAACTCATTTACCACCATTTTAGAAAACAACAAATATTTTTCGAAGAATTTATAGACGGAAAAATATGTAGTAGGAACAATGATCCTTCGACATACTTTCCTCATTTGTTTTTAGGATAAGTGCACGAAATATTTGAAAAATTGGTTTAGCGCAAAGACTTTCCTTTCTTTTGAAGAGCGGGTTGCTATTCAAATAATAGCAAACCATGGTTTAAGCACGGTTGCAATCAAGTAAGCGCAAGCCATATTTTGAGACATGTTTTGAAAAAATATTTACACCTCCTGCTCGAACTTCATCTATGGTCCCGTGCCATTATTGAATGACATTTCTAAGACCGTAGATGTTATCGATACCAGAAGACATGTCTTGGAAAACATATTTTTGGTATTTTTCAAATTTTCTGATTTTTATGGGTTTTAGAAGGTTTTATATTTTTCTATTTTGTTTTTGTTGGTTTTATAGTTTTGTATTTGGTTTTTCTGATAAATATATACAAAGATAGAGCAGATGATATAGTTAAAGAAGATGATGATACGAGTACCGAGATAAGGATATCGAGCAGCCCCGTTGTAGAAGATGGAAGTCATCATCTCTTAAACATTCACCACCAAAGCTTCCAAGACTCTTGAATCGAAGAGAGAAATTGAGCCACTTGAAAGTGAGACTTTGGTAGCTTCTCCCAAACCGAAAATCCTTTAGTGAAAGATTCAAAGATTTCTTACAAGCTTCCTTAGCAGTGCACAAAGAAGCACACCATTATCATCGAACTTGTCGCTCCTTTTAAGAATAATCATCGTGATTCATCATTCGGGGTTATATCATCCAATAGAACACCAAAGAACGCTTCATCCCACACTTAAATAATCTTCTCAAATTTCTTTTCCATCAAGAGTCAAGCAATCCATTCCAAAAGGTGTCAAGAGACCACTTCCCAAGTAGTTGAATTGATGCGGTCAATCTCTTAGACTAGAGCTCACGAACCCGAATACACATACCAAGACAAAGAAACTTATACCATCAAGTAGCGATTAAGTCCAATAGCCAAAGAATAACCCCGATGTATACTTTTCTCCCTCAAGAAAGTGTATGAAGCTCAAGAACCCGGTACCAATGCCCAAAGAGAGAATAACCGATAACATTGAAGAAGCAGGCGAATCATCGATTATCTCTGCGGGTGACAATCTCATGAAGTCAACACGGAATAAGTGATTATATCTCGAATCACGATTAAGCCCTCGGGTAAAACAAATTGAGCATCCCCAATGTACACAATCTATCCCCGATGATTGTGATAAAATCAAAATCATCACACACTTGTGTACCTCTTTCATCTTCAGAAACTAACTCTTCCATCTCTTCCCTCACGTCGTTGGAATAATAACACAAAAGCCTTCATGAGTAAAACCTTGAGTTTCTCTGCGGTCATGACATTTGTTTTACCGGGATATCTTCAATCACTTAGAAGAGTTAAGTTCATCAAGTTTACTCGTCATGAGTCAAACCTTGAGTTTCTCTGCGGTAATAACATTTGTCTTCCCGGGATATCTTCAATCACTTAGAAGAATTAAGTTCATCAAGTTTACTCGCTTTGTGTTTATATGTGAGTCTCCTTTCTCCTTGTTGGTTTTGACACTTTGTAATCAAGAACTCGTTGTAAGCCTGTATACTAGAAATTTGTTGAGAAGAACACTTGAACTCTTGTGGAATCAACTTGTCAAGTACATTGTGAACAAATCTAATTGGGATTAAATTTGACATATCACATTCCCCAATTAGTGCTCTCCCTAGACCGACAATCTTTTGATAAATGCTCGAATAAGAAGAAGTCTTTTGATAATCAAATTCAACCCGCCTTTTAGTCTTCTAACATACAATAGAAAATGTAGAATCGATCAGACTCGACCTTCTTCAAGATTGTCCGGTTGGGAATAGAAAGTCAACATCTTCAACTCACCAAAACAAGAACATCGGCAAAAGCATCCCAATCAACTTACATCTTGCACATCCCCTTAACTAGAATCCTCCCAATCAAACAAGAATGTAAAGATGTTCATCAAGGAAATCAAGAATCGTGCCGCAACGAACACACGAAATGGTAACACCAAGCAAACAATCACATCAAACAAGAACGAAGGTTGTTCGAATCATCATGTTGATGTGCACGTGAAGCATTAACCGGAAGCACTTTGTCAATAAATTCATATCACCAGTGAAGATGTCAACTAACGGCTCTTAAGAAGAAACTCCATGAAGATTACCCGATAAGAAGAAGCTCGGTTCTTACATGAGTTTAGAGCCGATGACCATTTAAATTCTCAAATAATAATCAACCATGCGGTAATTTCACACTTCTTCTCCCCTCAAGAATTGCATACGAAGTTGCCATTCTTGATTAAATAAGTGAAAATCATCCGAATGTTCTATTCACACTTTTCTCCCGCAAAATCAAGACATGATGTCGCCATCTTCATTATAATCGAGCAAGTGGAATGAGAAAACAATCGGTGGTAGCACGGTTCACTTGATGATCAAGCGCATGGAAAAAGTATGAAGCATGTTGATGAGAATGGTCATAATAAGAAGATTTCTCTTCGTAAGATAAAGCGCACCGACACGCACACCTTTCTTTTCTTTGGAGAACGAGGCATGAACTTGCTGTGTTCATACGTCATAAGAAGATTTCTCTTCTTTAAAGATAATGCGCATCAAACGTATACATTTCTTTTCTTTAGAGTACGAGGCATGAACCGAGTTGTTCATACGTCATAATCTCTCTTTTCACTCTCTTAGCAAAACATGTAATCAACCCATTATCATTCAAGAGGCTCTTTGTAGTGACAATGATGGAGATAACCCAATATGATGAATTTGACCCTGAAGTAAACTAACCCGAACTCATGACTTATACTTGCACATATGTAACAAAGAGCGGTGCCGAGACTTCATGCCCATTTGAATCTCTAAGTACTCTATACTCCTCAACCAACCAACCATCAAGTAATAGACGACATTACCTCTTGAAAATCCACAATTGAATGTGACATCGAGCACTACAACGTAACTCCTTTAAGTGATAGTTATTTTGCGGTGGTAAGAGCCCAATTCCCCCAAGTGGTAAAAGAAAAAGTAAAAGCCACCCAACAATAACTAGATTTCCAAGTCTTCATTTTTGATAATAAGCTCGAACAAGGATCATGAAGAATCTTCATCCATCCATCCCCGATACCTTCAGATACTAAGTACACTCGCTCGTGATGTTTCACTTCAACCTCAAATAAATAATAATGAATTAACGCCGATGTCACATCTTCTGAACTGCTCAAATCTAGCCTTCTTTGACATTTAAATGAACTCTGATAATGGTTTTATCCCGACCATGGTTAAAAGCACATAACCCCGTAAAACCTTGTAATAACCAAACTGCCATGACGAATATCCAAACACACATCCAATTCATGAAGTACACCTTTAATCCTTCTTCAAGCGTAAACTGTAGCACCAAAGATCGAAAAGATCCCAAATACACTTTCCTTTTCTCCGTGATGGTTCCATCAATACGGATTTTACAATTTTAATGGTTTAAACCGAGAAATAGTTTCTTTCGGGATTTTACAAAACCAATAATAAACCGTAAGATAGTTAGAAATGCACCTTACTATTATCGGATGTTTCCATTGTTACGGATTTTACAAGTCTATGATTTAAACCGAGAAATAGGTTCTTCGGCGGGATTTTACAAAATCAAGACAAAACCGTAAACAATGTTAGCTTGAATATGTTATGACGACTTTGGTTTCAAAGTGAATATCTGTTTAGGGGAACATGCGCGGTTCATCAACGATTCATTATCCAATATCAACAACATCAACAACCATCCAATCAACACTTTGGTAAACACATCATTCACGATTCATCGGCAATTGTAGTGACAACATGGTGAAGTAAACCCGATATGCCAAACTTGATCATGAAGTAAAATTCCCAGTTTGTTACTTAAACTTGTACTAATCCTTGTGAAGAAGATACGGTGTACCCAATGTACAAAACCTCTTGACATATCCTCAATCATGAGACATCAAGTGATAGTTACTTTGTCGGTTAAGCGAGAAAGAATCACAAACGTAACTAAATAGCCAAGTCTTTATCACTCTCTATAAATGCCCAAACAAGTCATCTTCGCGAACAGGTAGAAAGAAGATGAAATAAGTAAATGTGCCCGAAAAACTTCACTTCAAACTCAAGTAAGAAATACCAACTACAAACAACCTCGTAGTCAACCAAGTTCCAATAACAATTCAAGCCGTGACAAAATATCCTTCGTGAAAGACATATACACCAAAGTACCAAACCTTATAACCCAAACAAATATCATCATCATACCCAATCCCATCATCGAATCTTATCTTGTCCAAATCACATAAACTATAAATCTCATAAAATCTCATCTCTACAATTTGCTCAAGTAATCAGTTATTCTTGATCTGGTTCAAAAACATGTGCCCAATCCAATTTAACATACTCGGTTCAAAAATAACACCAACCGCTCATCGGATATCAATTCAAGCCCACTTAAGATTAGCACATCAGATATAGATATTCCATCCGAAATTAATTACTAACATATTATAACCCATCCAATCACATAAATAACTCATACCAGAAATTATGAAATTGGCCTAAATCCAAATGGCAGAAATATTGTTTTTTATATCAATGTTTTGCCATTCATACTCGGTGATAAATTATTATGCATCAAGGCCCATATCAGCGTTTTGCCCATATCAACGTTTTGCCATTCATACTCGGTGAATAAATTATTATGCATCAAGGCCCATTTTCATTTGCTCCCATCCGATCCAAATTATCAAAGACCCTACAACCCTAATAATTTCGGGTAGTATATAATACACACATTATCACACATGATACCCTAATTTTTCTCACACAATCCGCCCCCTTTACTGCTTCAAACCCTAAAAACTCTCCCAATTTTTTTCGCCTCTTTCACAGCTTCTGTTTTAAGACCAGGAAAAAAAACTTTATCACAAAACGAGAGTACTCACCCAACCCTAATCAATCATCAATATGCCTCCCATTTCTAATCATCACAATCAAACGAGAGTACTCCATCTCTCAATCCGTTAGTAACTAATGTAACCTGATGTGCTTTATGAAGTCACGACCTCGCCACAGGGTTGGCTAGAGGATTTGTATTATCATCAAGGTCACCAAGGAACACGCCACAGGGATGGCATTGGTTCTCACGGGTCACCCAAGGTTTCTGGTAGGTATAACAAATTAGACTTTTGATCATGTTTTTGTATAGATAACCCGAACGAATGAGAAATGAGTTAACATTAATTGTTAATTTCATCTCATGGTTTCGAATAATTGAATGGATAGTATTCCAAAATTGATCTATGAGGCATATGTTTTTATGTGTATAGATCGTTTGAGATCTATGTGTTGTAAAACCGTACACAAAAACAAAGCTGAGATCGAACCATCTTCTTAAATTTATTATCATTGATAGTCAACCATCCGAATCTCATGAAAGATTATGAGCACAAGTTGTTAATCATATTTTCATATAGATTTGAAAAACTTCCAAGAAATGGTTCCAAAAGGTTGAGTACGAATTTGAGTTTGAATTTGTTAGGTATGAGTGAGGATTGATGAAGATTGTAGTTCGTGTGGTGGACTCTCGAAGTCTTCATGATTCGTTTGATAGCACGAGCAAGATCTGAGATCACAAATATTCATTTCATTTTCGTTAAAGGTTTTGTTAAAATGGATCTGTGATGAGTGAAGTTCTAACATACAAGATCTATATAGACTTGTGATATTGTAGAACAAACTGAGATCTTTGAATTAGTATGAGTCTTGTTTTTGATTGATTTTTTCATTTTCATGGGTCTGTGATGCATGTCATTTCGTGAATATGGTCTTCAAATATGTGAAGTTCTTATTTCAGCTCGTGTTTTGTGTAGACCAGAGGTCAAGATGATGATATATGGTAATTGGTATATGTGGTCGTGTCATAAGATTCTTTTCTTCTTCTACCTTTCTGTTTTGTCGCATCATCTTTTGAGTCAAGTCGCTAGTGACAATGGTCTTGAGCCAACTCGCTAAGCCAACTCGCTAAGCCAACTCGCTAAGCCAAGTCGCTAAGCCAAGTCGCTAAGCCAACTCGCTACGACTTGTTAAATAACAAGTCGCTAGGTTATTTTTCTTATACAACTCGCCACACCAAGTCGCTAAAAATAAGGTACAATGTATATGGACGCTTTTTTTTTTTTTTTTTTTTTTTTTGACAAGTCGCTAAGAAGAACTTGACCAAGTTGCTATGAAGAGTAACCCGAAAAACAAGACGAACTGCTACATATGACTATGACTGCTTTGACTCGGTTTGACCATTGTATCACCAATGCAAGACCACAAAATATCCGACTTTTGGTAACAAAATGCCAAGAAAAATGTTATATCTTTGTTTGGACCAAACGAGACACAAAAGCAGATATAAACATTGAAGCGACCAAGACATATTTTGACCAACAGAATACACAAAACAACTTGTTAAACACTGATAACACAAAAGGTAGGAAAAGCAATTTTCCGACAACAATAATGATTTAAAATCAGTATAAACAAGGTTCAAACCACATACAAATCATCAAAACACAACAACCTGGCTCTGATACCAATTGTAGGATCATAATATTTATTGTGTTGATGATTCGGGTGGTCTTGGATGATCAAAATACATGATAGCCATTTTAGAGAGAGAAAGTTAGAGAGAGAGAGAGGGTGTTCTTGCTAGAGGTTTACACAAATGAAAGATTAGATTAAAATGAGAAGAAGCACCACCCTTCCATGGATGGAAGGGTATTTATACTACACAATACACGACCTCCCATCGGCCTGTGGATCGTGGATACAATGGGTAAAGACCGTCCTTCCTCCACGGTGTTGCACTAAACTATTTTACGCCATCGACTAACTAATAAAACAATAAATAACGTAAACAACGACAAATCTACGAGCTAACATATGCTAGACCATTATTGGGGTGGTGACTCTTTAACATGGAATTTTCTAATTCCTAACAACAACCAAAAACAACTACACTTTCATTTCAGACATACAAAAGGTATATAAATTCAATTAACACTAATTACAAAAAAATTTGTTGGACATAAGCAATGTTTTAATCCACTATGTCTTACTTGTAACAAGGTATTCTACAAGCTATTCAAGAGGTTTTTCCTTCTGCTGAACACAGATTCTGTGTTAGACACATCCATGAGAACATGAAGCAGATTTTCAAAGGAATGCTTTACAAGGATTTTTTTGTGGAAGTGTGCAACAACAACTATTGTGCCTCAGTTTGAACATCTAATGGGGCAGCTGAAAGACTACGACCCTATAGCTCATGACTAGTTAAGAAGATACCACCAACCTCATGGTCAATGGCTCATTTTCAGGTGTATCATTTTTCATATTTGTGCTTTAAGTATTTATATATTGAACATTAACTTATCCTTAATCGTTAATAAAAAACAGGTAGAGCTAAGTGTGAAATTCTGGTCAACAACCTTTGTGAGTCACTCAACAGTAAGTTGGTAGATGGTAGAGATAAACCAATAATAGGGTGTTTGGAATACATTAGGGAGTATTTGATGAAGAGGATAGTAAATGTGCAAAAGGTCATAGATAAGTGTGCAGGTCCCTTAACACCAACTGCAACATCCATTTATGTTGTTATTAAGCAAGAAGCTAATGAGTATGATGTCATTTGGAATAGGGCGGACAGTTACCAGTGTAAGGGACCATGGAATGACCAATTTGTGGTGAATATGAGGTTAAGGACATGTACATGTAGGAGATGGGAGCTAACCGTTATTCCATACAAACATGTTGTGGCAGCAATGTATAGCATGGCAAATGATGGTAGGGAGGTAGGTATACGTGAGAATTAGGTACATCAAGCATATTGGCTAAAAACATGGAATGAGACGTACAACCATAAGATTAAATCTCTTGCTAACAGTCAATTTTGGCCCAAGTGCAGCATCCCTAGTATCTTATTGCCCCCACACCATCATGTTCCAGTTGCCAGACCAAGGAAGAAGAGGAAAGCGACCAAAGTGTTGTGTCAAAAATTGACCCAATTACCCTTGACAAGGATTTGAAAATAAAATAGCGTAACTCACTAAATAAATAGTGAGCTACTCACTGATAAAGAAATCAGTGAGTGTCATATAACCTTAAACATCAAATAAGTCACTGAGTGAACAATCACTCAGTGGTTTACCTTCAAGATGTTTATACTAAGTCTAAGAAGAAAGACTCGTCATTCAGTGAGGCGATAATCAATGAATGATCCATGAGCCAAAGAAGAAGGTAATGGAGTTAGTGACTGATGACAATAACTCACTAAATCCTTGAGGCTATCTCTGAACAAATAGACTCCCTGAGGTTGTCAAGACTCCTTGAGGCTGTTTCTGAAATCTGACAAAAAGTACTAAAAGGAAGTCAAAACATAGTACAAGAATTGTCGTAGAAGTGGGAATATGTTGAAATCACTCCTAAAGCATGGTTGTTGCATTCCCAAAAGAGGAAGATGGTAATTCTCCACCAAATGCAAGACAAGTGTCACCAACCATCACATGTTGTACTTTGTATTTTGTAGCTATATATATGTATGTTTGTAATAGGGATAGTCATGGATTCTAAACAAACAAAATAATACAAAATGTATTAGTTGATAGAATCATTCTCTCATTGAATCTCAAGCATAGCTTGGATCAATGAGAGTTTTATGTCATTCAATGGGATAGTTTACCATAATTATCCCCGTGAAGAAGTTGAGGATGTTATTAGTTAGTCATGTGGGTATTGAGTAATCTTGTAATTATTGTTCATCATTATTAATGAATTTGCTCTTTATTTTATCAACATTTACTCAATTATTTGGACCAACAAGTGGTATCAGAGTGCGAGGAATTTTTCTTTAATCCAGATCCTTTCATGGCTGCTAATAACATTTTAAACTATGTCAATATTAGTATGAAAAGCTTCAAAAGTTTCTACTGCTGAAATGCAACTTTTGAGGGGAAGAAGCACACTGATATTGACTAAATGCCAAAAACACAACCCAAAAAGCACACACCACCACCACACAAATCTTATCATCCACACACACCAAACACTCTATCACTAATCGATCTATCACTATCATCATCAAAAAAATCAACACACAAATCCTCTCTCAAAATATCAAAATCCATCATCTTCAACAATCAAAAACACAATCAAATTCATCATCACAGATAGAAAACAGATCTTTCTAACCAAAATCCTTCATCTAAGCAGATCCATAATCAAGTTGTCTATACAAACTCACTCCAAAAAAAATCCACTACTAAAAAACAGATCCAATCGATCTGCATACATACACTCGTAATCATCAAGATCAAATAAACACAGCCAACTTCTGATCTAACAACAAAAAATGGTGTCAAACAACTAAACTCACACACACCAGAAATGATGTCAAAGGTAGATGTCTGAGATGGTAACAAGGTCTGATTCAAAGAGTGAATCAATGAGTGGGTGTGTTGTGTTCAGGTGAGATAGAAGTGGGGTTGAATCTGGATTTGATAATGGTAGGAGTCTGTTGATGACTGAGTCACTGTGACTCAGGGTGGCTGATATGAAAATTGGTCTGAAGCTAATTTTGTTTATCAGTTTGTAATGGGATTATCAGGGAATGGTAATGTGAGTAGAGATAGAGGATGGGTCTGATTAGGATTTGTAATTGTGATTATTAAAAATGTTGACGTTGTTGTAGCTGATAAGTTGTCTACACCTCAGGGCATGTTATTGAAACAAGTTGTTGTGATAAAAAAAATAAGGATGTGTTAATATGATATTCCGGTTAAGCCTGAACAGGTTGTAATTATGATCAGTGCCCTTGAAAAGTCAAGTGGCTGACATGAACTGGGTAGTAAGATAGATGTGTGATCCTTAAGTGTACGAGTGTGTACTTATGAAGTGGTAAGAAAGGGTGTGAAGATTGACTCAGTGACTGTTGTGACTCAGTGAGATAAATCAAGGGTTATTTGTGTTGTAGTTGTTTCGGTCTTAGCCAGAATGAGATTGTGATTGGGGCGAATGAATTATCAGGTGACTTAGAGTGTTCAAGTCACTAAAACCAATAAATAACTAAGTAACTCTGAACTTTAGGTACCTGAAAACCAAAGCGAACATTTAGGTCCTGAATGAAACAAGTTACTGAGATGCAAACGGGTTGTGCATCAAGAAGTGATCACACTTCAGATAGTGTTAATGCGTGCAAAGAAGAGAAGCTTCTGGTTGTGTTAAGATATGATAATCAAAATGTTATCTCAGGGAGTTGTGATGTTATCAGGGAATGCTAATTTTATTCAAGAAATGTTTTTTACCAGAGGGTGATAATGATAAGCGTAGCTGATACTAGAATCACAACTCCTGATGAACAACCTTAAGAAGTTTGTAACTAGATAATTGACCACTAAAAGCCTGAGAACTTGAACCATGAACACGAGCAGCTGATAAATCTTGCTTGACCCTGAAGGTGTCATTCAGTCTGTGATAGAATGTAACTGAAGTTTGAGGTTGTATTTCCTGAGTGAGTTATAACTTTGTATCCTGAGAAAGTCAGAATGTAAACAAAAGAGGACACTGAAGTATTAAAACTAAACCAGGTCATCTTACTCACTGAAGCGCAAAAAATTTAAAACAGCATATGTATCTTGCATATTGAACCTCTGTCACTGAACTGACTGTGAGAACCTGGTACAAAACCCTCACTCACTAAACCGGCACCGAAGCCCCTGAACCCTCACCCACTGAACAGGTTACTGAACCCACCAATTTAACCCTAACCCTTTCACTTACTACTAATCATCTTTGGCTATTTGAATATTTAAATAATAGGAGACTGTTGGGTCAAAAATTGACCCAATTACCCTTGACAAGGATTTGAAAATAAAATAGTCTAACTCACTAAATAAAGTGAGATACTAACTGATAAAGAAATCAGTGAGTGTCATATAACCTTAAACGTCAAACAAGTCATTGAGTAAACAATTACTCGGTGAGTTACCTTCAAGATGTTCCCCGAGGGTGTCAAGACCAATGTTGCAAAATCGTGAATCGGTAGTCGGGCGGTCGACCACCCCGCAATGATGTCGGTCAAGTCGGGATTAATCGGTGATTAATCGGATTGGTATTTCTGCAGCTTTTTGGTATTTACGGAGACCAAACTAAAAATCTTAACCGATTACAAGCCTACTATGTTTACAAACCTCAATAAAAGGCTCAAATTTGATTATGATGCCCATTGTGCGTTATAAGTGAAATATCGATCCCCAAATTAAGTATAATGCCTAAATTATTATATTTTAAAATGACCGATTTTCGATTCACTGATTCTACCGACGCACCGATTTGGCCAATTTTGACCGATTCAATCGGCCGCATCGGTCGATTTTTTGACTGCTTAGTGTCGATTTTTATCCTAGGCCGATTTTTCGACCGATATTCAAAAATCGACAAGGTACTCGGCCGATTAACGATTAATCGGCGATTAATCGGCCGAGTTGACCGATTTTTGCAAACATTGACTCAAGACTCCCTGAGGTGTCAAGACTCCCTGAGGCTGTCTCTGAAACCTGACAACAAGTACTAAAAGGAATTCAAATCAAAGTACAAGAATTGCCATAGAAGTGGAAATATCTTGACATCACTCCTAAAGCATGGTTGTTGCATTCCCAAAAGAGGAAGATGGTACTTCTCCACCAAATGCAAGACAAGTGTCACCAACCATCACATGTTGTACTTTGTATTTTGTAGCTATATATATGTATGTTTGTAATAGGGATAGTCATGGATTCTAAACAAACAAAATAATACAAAATGTATTAGTTGATAGGATCATCCTTTCATTGAATCTCAAGCATAGCTTTGATCAATGAGAGTTTATTGTCATTCAATGGGGATATGTTACCGTAGTTATCCCCGTGAAGTAGTTGAAGATATTATTAGTTAGTCATGTGAGTATTGAGTAATCTTTTAATTATTGTTCATTATTATTAATGAATTTGTTCTTTATTTTATCAAGATTTACTCAATTCTTTAGACCAACACAAAGAGGAGACGGCTGAGAATGCGTTTAAGGAAATGGAAAGACTGTCACTTGTAGCCAATGTGGTACAAAAAGTCACAACAAAAGAGCATGTATAGGTTCAAGAAAGAAGAATGCAAAGGGGAAAAGTAAGAAGAAGGCAAGATCTGAGGGTGTTGCAGACACTGAAGCAATTGAAACTGATGCAAGAGCAAGTAAACCAATGGACTCACAATCAACCCAAGAGGTTGGTACTCAGAGGATAAAGAGTACCATAAAGGCTTCCAAACAAGCCGCAATTTGAATGGTTTTATGTATGAGTGAGATAAAAAAAATTCTTTAAGTTTTATTGTTGTTTGTGAGTTTTAGATTAAGACAATTGCTATTTTTGTAGTTCTGTTATGTTTTTTAAACAATGGTGATGAAGACAATCAGTATGTCTTTAGAATAAGACGATTGCTTTTTCTGTAGTTCTGTTATGTTTGTTAAACAATGGTGATTAAGACCATATGACCATTAACTAACATCCAAATACATTACATAATACTTCCAACATACAACCAAAGTTTTTTCAACTATCACAAAGTTATTACATCAACTGTTTCATCCTTAACTGGAGCAACACAAAACACTTAACAAATATGTCATTTCTTACTAGCAAGCTGCCTTTTTCCACCTGCAACTTCAACCTTCCCTTTTCCTTTACTGTCATTCTATGGAATTTCTCCTAAACCATCTGTGGATCTTTTAATTCCAAATGTATTATTACATGTACAATCCCAAGTATGTTGTGGTGGCAGGGCTAGTATGCATTTAGCAGACAGTTTTTGATGTGAAACATTTTTTGCGCTAGAACATGTTTGAGCTGGAATCTTTTCAACAGGAACATTTTTTGATGGCCACATAAAGGTGCATTTTTCAATCCATTTAATAGTTCCAACATCGAGTTCATCACTGCTTGACGATATAATGTCACTGCTTGTATCATAATCATCACTGCTTGAGTATACCCATTCACAGATTGGGCTTGAACAATTGGCAGCTTGAAAATTGACTTCATCACTGCTTGATGATACAATGTCATTGCTTGTATCCAATGTGGTACAACAGGTCACAACAAAAGAGCATGTACATGTCCAAGAAAGAAGAATGCAAAGGGGAAAAGCAAGAAGAGGGCAATATCTGAGGATGTTGCAGACACTGAAGCAACTAAAACTGATGCAGGAGCAAGTCAACCAATGGATTCACAATCAACCCAAGAGGTTGGTACTCAGATGAGAAAGAGTACCAGAAAGGCTTCCAAACAAGCCGCAATTTGAATGGTTTTATGTATGAGTGCGATATATAATTTCTTTAAGTTTTATTATTGTTTGTGATTTTTAGATTAAGACACTTTCTATTTCTGTAGTTCTGTTATGTTTGTTAAATAATGGTGATGAAGACAATTAGTATGTCTTTAGAATAAGACAATTTCTTTTCTGTAGTTTTGTTATGTTTGTTAAACAATGGTTATTAAGACTATATGACCATTAACTAACATCCAAATACATTACATAATACTACCAACATACAACCAAAGTTTTTTCAACTACCACAAAGTTATTACATCAATTGTTTCATCCTTAACTAGAACAACACAAAACACTTAACAAAGATGTCATTTCTTAATAGCAAGTTGCCTTTTTCCACCTGCAACTTCAACCTTCCCTTTTCCTTTACTATCATTCTCTGTAATTGCTCCTAAACCATCTGTGTATCTTTTAATTCCAAATGTCTTATTAACTGTACAATCCCATGTATGATGTAATGGCAGGGCTAGTATGCATTTAGCAGACAGCTTTTGATGTGGAACATTTTTTGCGCTGGAACATGTTTGAGCTGGAACCTTTTAACAGGAACATTTTTTGATGGCCACATAAAGGTGCATCTTTCAATCCATTTAATAGTCTCAACATCGAGTTCATCACTGCTTGACGATATAATGTCACAGCTTGTATCATAATCATCACTGCTCGAGTATACCCATTCACAGATTGGGCTTGAACAATTGGCAGCTTGAAAATTGACTTCATCACTGCTTGATGATACAATGTCATTGCTTGTATCAGAAGAATCAATGAAAATCCCTTCTGCAAACATAAAAAAATGATAGGCATGAACTAACAAATATGAAAGTAGAGTAACAAAGGTAGTAAACAATAAACAATATATCCAGATTGTCAATGACAATTCAATAGAGTAACCTTTTTTCACCATAATTTTCAAAGTCCAATTGAGTAAATAAGTTAGGTGAGGGGATTTGGGGGTCTGGTTTCTCTATTTATTGTATAGGGATTTTGTTGCAAAAAATGTCCCTAAACATTAATGTTGGCCGGGTTAAATAACAACTGACTTGTGTTGAGTGACATTCATGGGTATTTAACAAATACATGATCCTACTTAACAAATGTCCCTCAATACTAAACGAGGTAAATGTACACATTCATGGGTATTTATACAAGAGTAAAGTACATTGGCTAACAAATATATACATACCAATGCAGTCATCTGGTAGTATGACAATACAATAGTTGTCCATTTTGACAGCATGAGTATTACAACAAATAGGGCATTCAATTCAGTCATCAGGTAGTGTGACAATACCATATTTACCCATTTTGATAGCATGAGTATTACAACAAACAAGGCATTCAAAACGCCAAAACCAAACATAAATCATGATAACTCAATCTTTAACAGATGATTACATAGTCATTCACCAAATCACCTAAAGTGTTATTGCTTCTACTCCACCTATTCTTACTGAACATAAATCATAATCCTACTTAACAAAAAATTACACAAATCATAAACAATCATAATCCTACTTAACAAACAAATAACACAAATCAAATTAGATAATTAAAGATACTTGAACCATTGTTGTGATACCATAATGTAGATTAACTACATAACCAACCATCAACAAAAATACGTTGTTCATATACACCTAGCGTAAACATCATCAACTACCAAAAACCTAAAAAACCAACCCACATTGACCAAAAATAAATGATCAACTTTGCAAGTAAACATAAGGAGCGAAGAAAACCCACCTGATAATAAGGTATTTCCTCAACTTGTTAGCCCGCTGCTCTTCTATATTTGCCCAAAGCTCTGCCTGGTTTGCCCGGGTCTCCTCCTTATTTTCCATATGCTCCGCCCAGTCAGCCCTCTCTTACTCTAACCCCAGCGCGTCTTCCAAAGCATCTCTGGTCCTAAGTAGGCCATGGATGATGTCTAAAGATCGGTCGCACATTGATGGATCCACCCAACCGATGAAGGGACAACTCGAGTTCTGTAAAATGAAAGAAATGTAATTAAAAAGAAGAAAACAGAGGCAACTTGTAAAATGTAACATTATTATTGTTTTGATCAAGAGCCAAACTTACGTATGTCGGGCATGGGCAGAACCGCCTACCAGGATTCCTGTTAGTCCAGAAAGTTCTAACTACACATTGAAGACCACATGCACAAAGAACCATTTTTTTCAGGTGAACAAGATGATGAGCAGTAAAAGTTGATTCAAGGATGTGTAATAGTGACTGCTTAATCGTGTTATATAAGAATGAGAGAAGTAAAACCTTATTAAAAAAAATGTCCCTCAACACAAAGGTAGGTCTGTTAGTGGCCATGTCAGGTAGAATTGATGGTGTAAATAGTGAAAAGACTAACTAACGAGAATTCCTAACGAGCGTTAGTCAAAAAAACTAAATTTGCAACTGTTAGAAATTGGAAATTCCATAAGAAAGTGTCGGTCACCCCAATTATAGTTTAGCATATGTTCGCTCGTAGACTTGTCGTTATTTACGTTATTTAGTAGTTAATTAGTTAGTTAGTAGCGTAGACTAGTTTAGAGTAACACCGTGGAGGAAGGACGGGTCTTTACCCATCGTATGCTCGATCCACGTCCGTCGGGAGGACGTATTAGTTGTAGTATAAATACCCTTCCATCCGTGGAAGGGTGGTGCTTCTCATTAATCTAACCTTGCATTTTGTATTACAACTCTCTAACAAGAATGACCTCTCATCTCTTTCTCTCTAAACTATGGCATACTTGATTCATCACCATCCAGCACACCTGAATCATCAAACACAATATATTTATGATCCCATGATGGTATCGAGCAGTTATTGTGTTGTGTTGATTTATTGTGGTTTCTACATGTTTTTAAGCTGTTTTTTGTGGTACTGTTTGTTGGCCGGAAAAATATTTTTTCCTATTTTCGTGGAAACAAGTTTATTCATTTTTTTTGTATGCTTTTGTTTTCAAAAAGTCATTTGGTCTATTCTTGAAACATCTGTTTTGTGTCACTTCTTTGTCCAAACAGATTATTTATTATCATATTATGACTTTTTGGTAACAATATGTGAAAATTTATGTGGTCAAACTGGGTCAAAGAAGCAGTTTTTGTCTTGTTTTTCTGGGTTTTTGAAGCTGTACGAAAATAATGGTCGGAAAAGTACGCCATAATCTTGTCCAAACAGTACTGCATATGATTTTTTTGGTACACCATATCTGTGAAAATATATGTGGTCTAATGGTCATATTCGTGAAGTCAACAAGTCAAAGAAGCATTTTTATGCAGTTTTCTGGGCTTATATGAAGATGGTCGGATAAACATGGTCGGAATACTCGCCGAAAAAAGTCAAATGGTCATGTTTCAAGAAGCGATTTGTTTCAAAACTGATGTGTTTTGACGCATTGATTCACAAGCAACTTGTCAAGAAGCCACTTGTCAAGTAGCAACTTGTGTCAAAAAAAAAAAAAAAAAAAAAAAGCGACTTGTCTGTTATAAAGAAAGAGATGAAGAAGAAGAATCGTCTATGACCACGACCACAATATAACTAGACCAAGACCACAAAACAAATACCAAATACTTCAATCGACCTTAGTCATAAGCCATCATTGGTCCATTCAATATCAAAAACCAACATCTCTACACCATTCAATCTCAGATCCGCAACAAAAAATTAAACCTAGACTCGAACTTAATTAAACCAAAGACATTCAAGATCTCAGTTTGATTCAAAGTTTTAAATCTTTTATAGATTTTTTTCTATTGAATCTTTACCATCATAGATCTTTTTGAAGGCTTGCTTCATTTAAATATTCGAATCAAATCCAGAGTGAACAAAACTTTCAGTTTCATACATCTCTTAGACTCGTTTAACAATAAAGATAAACACGATTACAACAAATCATATAACCCTACTTGAGACCATATAATGATCTTGAAGAATTAATCAGGCCCTCTCGATTTTTGTTTGGTGGAACGACATCGGTTTCAAGTTAGGTTGTAATTAGGGTTTTTTGTTTGAGTATCTCTAATAGGATGATGGTTGACTGGGATTATGAGATAATTGAGATGAGATGTAGCTGTGTTAAGAGAAAAGATAGGAGAGAAGTTTTAAGTTGGTAGGCGTATTTTTTTCAAGTGTTTTTAGGGTTAGAGTATTTTTAGGTTAAGTACTTGTGAATCCTCTTAACTGGATACTTAATGATATACGGATCGGACTTGTAATTTGATTTGGACGTGGGTTTGTATCACACAGTTGGACTTGGGCTTTATAACTGAATTCACTTGGGCTGCTATCAAATGTATTAGAGGAAATGGGCTGATGGTTGACGCATTGGATGGGCACAAATTTGTGATATATAATCCAAAATTTATATCATAAGACTTATAGTTTTGATGTAATATTGGATTAAATTGAGTGGTATTTTGGTATTAAGAATTTCACGGAAGGATACATAATTCACAGCTTGAGCGAAACTTTGAAAAAAATGACTATGGGGTTTTTGTACAGTATTATTGACGCGAAATCCCATATGTGTCATTACTATTAGCCGATGAATCAATGGAGGTTCAATTTCAGCAATTCCCGTGAGATATTCGTCGTCACATAATGTCAATGATACTTAGCGTCAAAGCAAAATCTTTCAAGAATCTTCGTCCGTTATGATTTTCAAGATGTTTGCTTATGACAAGAACTTCTCGTGCAAATGGTCGTAGACGTTATGATGCTTCCGAAAGTTGAAACCATCATGGGGAGAAACGTACTTTGATGTGTTACGGTCAACCTCCGTGGGAAGTAGTATATACTACTTGACTTAGTATGGTTTGTGAAGTTGTCTACATATGGGTAAAGAATTGTTGATGATGGAGTATGAATCGTTGTTAAAACCGCTGCATGTTCCCCTAAAACAGATATTCACCGAAACCAAAGTTGTCATAACACTTTCATGCCGACATTGTTTACGGTTTAGTCTTGATTTTGTAAAATCCCGCCAAAAAAATTATTTCTGCTTAAATCATAGACTTGTAAAATCCGTAACAATGGAAACATCCCGTAAAAGTAAAGTGCATTTCGGATCTACCTTACGGTTTATTCTTGGTTTTGTAAAATCCATGAAGAATCTATTTCTCGGTTTAAACCATAGAATTGTAAAATCGTATTGTTGGAACCATCACGGAGAAAGGAAAAATTATTTCTGGATCTTATCTGATGTTGGTGCTACGGTTTCTACTTCGAAGAAGGGATAAAGGGTGTACTTCATGAATTGGATGTGTGTTTGGATATTCGTCATGGCGGTTTGGTTATTACATGGTTTTACGGGGTTATATGCTTCTAACCATGGTGGGGATGAAACCATTATCATAGTTCACTTAAAGCGTCATAGGAGGCTAGATTTGAGCTTTTAACCGAAGATGTGACAACGGCGTTAATTCAAGATTATTTATTTGAGGTTGAAGTGAAATATCACGGCGAGTGTACTTAGTATCCGAAGGTATCGAGGATGGTTGGATGAAGATTCTTGAGATCCTTGTTTGAGCTTTTTCAAAACGAAGACTTAGAAATCTAGTTATTTTTGGGTGACTTTTCCTTTTCTTTTTACCACTGGGGAATTGGGCTCTTACCACCACAAAATAACTATCACTTTAAGGAGTTAGGTTGTAGTGCTCGATGTCACATTCAATTGTGGATTTTCAAGAGGTGATGTACGTCTTATACTTGATGGTTGGTTGGATGAAGAGTATAGAGTACTTAGAGATTCAATGGAGGATGAACTCTCGACACCGCTATTTGTTACATATGTGCAAGTTTAAGTCACGAGTTCGGGTTAGTTTACTTCAGGGTCAAATTCGTCATATTGGGTTTCCTCCATCAGTTGTCACTACAAAGAGCCTACTGAATGATAATGGGGTTGATTACAAGTTTTGCCAAGAGAGATTGAAAAGAGAGAGATTATGACGTTTGAACACAACAGTTCAAGCCTCGTTCTCTAAAGAAAAGAAAAGTGTACGTTTCAGTGCTCTTTATCTTTAAAAGAAGAGAAATCTTCTTATGATGTTTGAACACAACAGTTCAAACCTCGTTCACTAAAGAAAAGAAATGTGTACGCTTCAGTGCGCATTATCTTCGTAAGAAGAGAAATCTTCTCTATTATGACCATTCTCAACAACATGCTTCATACTTTTTCCATGCGCTTTCAAATATCAAGTGAACCGGACTACCGATGATTGTTTTCTTATTCCACTTGCTCAATTATAATGACGATGGCGACATCATATGCTACCTTTAAAGGGGATAAGTGTGAAGAGACTACATTTTAAAGATATTCACTTGTGTAATCAAGAATGGCATATCCATATGCAATTCTTGAGGGGGAGAAGAAGTATGATATTTCTACATGTTGAGGTATATATGAGAATAAATGGTCAAACGGCTACAAACTCATGTAAGAACCGAGCTTCTTCTTATCGGGTCATCTTTACATGGAGTTTTTTTCTTCTAAGAGCCGTTGGTTAACATCTTCACACGGGCTGAGTTGTTTAATGACAAAGTGCTTCTAATTGCTGGGATAATTTCTTTGATGAACATCTTTCTATTCTTGTTTGATTGGGAGGGATCTTAGTTAAGGAGATTTGCTATTTGTAAGTTAACGGGAATGCATTTGGTGAGTTGAAGATGTTGACTTTCTATTCCCCAATTGGACAATCTTGAAGAAGGTCGAGTCTACAGTCGGTTCTACATCTTTTGCGGCATGTTAGAAGACTAAAGATGAATTGCATTTGATTATCCAAAGACTTCTTCTTGTTCATGGCATTTATCTAAAATATTGTCTGTTTAGGGGAGAGCACTAATTGGGGGAGAGTGAAATGTCAGATTCAAGCCCCAATTAGACTTGCTCATATTCTTCAGCAAATTGATTCTCACAAGAGTTCAAGTGTTCTTCTCAATGCATTTCTAGTATCGGGCTCATTATGTGTTCCGATTACAAGCATCAAAACCAGCAAGGGAAAGGAGACAGCGATCTAAACGCGAGTAAACATTGATGAACTTAATACTTCTAAGTGATTGAAGATATCCGGAAGACTAATGTCATTACCGCAGAGAAACTCAAGGTTTGACTCATGGCGTTTAGTGTTCTTATTCCAACTATGTGGGGAAGAGATGGAAGAGTTAGTTTATGAAGATAAAAGAGGTACACAAGTGTGTGATGATTTCAATGTTATAGCAATCATCGTGGGAGAGATTGTGTACATTGGGGACGCTTCATTGTTTCACTTGAGTGCTTAATCGCTGATTCGAGATATAATCACTTGTTCCGGAGTTGACATCCGCAGAGATTGTCATCCGCAGAGATAATCATTGATTGCCCGCTTCTTCAATATTATCGGTTATTCTCTTTGGGCATTTGGGTACTTGAGGTTCTTGAGCTTCATACACTATCATCGGAGAGAAAAGTATACATCGGGGTTATTCTTTGGCTATCGGACTTAATGCGCTACTGATGGTATAAGTTTCTCTGTCTTGGTATATGTGTATTCGGGTTCGTGAGCTTTAGTCTAAGAGACCGATCGTGCATCAATTCATCTACTTGGTGGAAAGTGTTCTCTTGACACCTTTTGGAATGGATTGCTTCTGACTTCAGTGGAAAAGGAATTTGAGAAGATTATTCAAGTGTAGGATGATTCTTTGCTGTTCTACTTGATGATATAACCCCGAACGGAGACTTACGATGATCCTTCTTATATGGAGCAGCAAGATCGATGATATGGTGTGCGTCTTTGTGCATCTGGCTAAGGCAAGCTTGAAAGAAAGCTTAGAATCTGCTCAATAAGAAGATTTACGGTTTGGGGGGAAGCTACCAAAGTCTCACTTTCAAATGGCTCAATTTCTCTCTTCGATTCAAGAGCCTTGGAAGCTTTGGTGGTGAATGTTTAAGAGATGATGACTTCTATCTTCTACAACGAGGCTGCTCGATATCCTTATCTCGGTACTCATATCATCATCTTCTTAAACTATATCATCTACTCTATCTGTGTATATATTTAATAAAAAGAAAAATACAAAATTATAAAACCAACAAAAACAAAATAGAAAAATATGAAATCAACAAAAACCCATAAAAATCAGAAAATTTTAAAAAATTTCAAAAATATGTTTTCTCAATACATGTCTTCTGGTATCGATAACATCTAAGGCCTTATAAATGTCATTCAATAATGGTACGTGACCATAGATGAAGTTCGAGCAGAAGGTGTAAATATTCTTTTGTAAACATGTCTAAAACTATGGCTTACAGTTATTTCAGACTGTAACCCGCGCTTCAAAAATGGCTTGCAATTACTTCAGACTGTGACCCGCGCTTAAATCTATGGCTTGCTATTATTTCTGATAGCAACCCGCTCTTCAAAGAGGAAAGTGTTGCGCTAAAACAATTTTCATAAATTCGTGCACTTATCCTAAAAACAAGATGAGGAAAATATGTCGAAGGACTGCTGTTCCTACTAAAATATTTTTCCTTCTAAAATTTTTCAGAAAAATATTTGTTTTAACAAAATGGTGGTAATTGAGTTGCTTGAAAATCAATCATAATCAGAATTTTCATATAATTTGCAAACTCAATCAATGACTTCAGCGCTTTTAAACTTTTCAGAAAATGAGTCATTGATTGAGGGGGAGAATGTTTTCAAATCTATATCATCTAACGGACTTATCTAATTATCCTACATACTTAAATGTAAAACATGTTAACCTACGTTGAAGGACTAGGTGTCTAGGATATGATTGTTAGGATTAGATGATTAAAGTTTGATGAACACATTATTCCCATGCTTTACATGATCTGATTGATATGTTGGATTGACTTTAATTAGTCGATTGTTGTTTGGGTGATGTCGACCACCATATATTTGTATGTGTGTTCACTAATGTATGCATGTATATTGGTATATAAGAATGTTCCCGATCCGGATCCCACAATTGAAGATGATTGGATGCCAAAAGGAAAGGGTAACTATATCTTGGGTTGACAAATGAAGAAATAGAGCTTAATTTGACTTCTATGGAGAGTTGGCATGAAAAATGCAACGTAAGAGGTCTCACTGCATCAGCAGATGGTTTTCTTCATCATCAAATGAAGAAACGGAGCTTAATTGGACCTCTATGAAGAGTTGGCATGACAAATGCAACGTCAGAGGTCTCCTTGCATCGTGAGACGGTTTTCTTCGACCCTACAAAGAACAACGTAAGCTTCGTAACCACCTAACGATCTTTGTGCATGATAGTAGTGAATGATACCATTTTTTAAACGATTTTGAAAATATTGTTTTGAAAAATGGAAAATATTGGTTTTGAAAATAAATTGGGCTTAATCTTGGAAATCACGGACTTCATTTTTTTTCAAAACTTAAGTCACTCAATCATCGACTACGGTCATCGATTGAGGGGGAGAGTGATTTAAAATAAAATATTTTCAAACGATATTTCTTCATAAAAGTCCGGTTTGTACAAAAACAAAGTGGTGATCTAAAGATTTAATGTTATGTCATGGTATGATTTTCTTTAAAACTCAAAGATCTTACAAAATGAAAAATTTTCTGTTCTTGTTTGATTGTGAAATTGTTTTATTTTACTTAACGATCTCTTAAAAATTATCATACCTGACACTAACAATCTTTAATGTCTATAGTTGGTCCTTATCAGTCAATTTCAAAAATTAAATTTAGCCACGTCTTTCTCCAAAATTTTCCAAACGATTTAAATCAATCGGGATCCAAAATCTCAATTGGTTTGAAATTTTTGATTGGGGGAGAGATCGTGATTTAAATCTCAAATCCGTTTTAAAGGGTGATTGTTTCAAAATTCCTTCATGTGCCAAACGATTTTGAAATACATAATGCACATGATTGTGGAGGAGCATTTAACATAAAACCAGAAGAGAATTTAAACCAGACATATTTTCTCCTATGTTTTCTAAACCTATTTAAATCACTTGGGATCCAAAATCTCAAAGGATTTGATATTTTTGATCGGGGGAGAAAATGTGATTTAAATATGAAATCTGATTACAAGTGATCGTTTTGACTCAAAGTGCAGGCTGCTCTCCCATATGTGCTAAACGTTTTCATTAATTGAAGCACATATTGAGGGGGAGCATTTCAAAAGAAAATAAACTATCAAGGTACAAAGGTTTCAATGTTTTATCATAAGTACCTTGATTGAGTTTTAAAGGTTTTCTCTATGGTATATTGTGATCGTGGAAGTACTTTAAAGAACTCCTGCCTCCATGTGTTAAATGATTTCAAACAACCTACGCACATTTTGAGGGGGGGAATTTACCAAGAAAATCAAATGGCTTTTTCTACGAAAATTGTGATCAAAAAATTATTTCAAAGAACTCTTGCCTCCATGTGCTAAACAATCTCAAGATCATATGCACATGTTGAGGGGGAGCATTTCTAAATGATCAAAACTATTAAGGTACAAAATGCTTTGATCTCGTATCACAAGTACCTTGATTGATTTTTTCAAATGATTTTTCAATTGGTTTCAAGGAAGAATGAACTGTACCAAAAGACCGACACATTTACTTTATGCATGGAGTTATAAGGATGGTTAGGTTAGGTATTCGTTCCCACGATTCAGCCAGAGCCGGAGGGATCTACCCAGGGACAATCCACTAGATAGTTTAGAGTCCTTAGGTATGATGAAAAAAGGAGAAAAGTGAGATATGGGAAGAGTGCGGACCGAGATAGAGCTATGTTGGGTTGATAAATACCCAAACCCCTTAAACTAGGATTTGAATAGAAAATAACCTAAGTGTTTAATCCGTTAAACACAATCAGTCCCGAGCGCATAGTCTCTCGATGAGCTATCTTCGAGATACTTAGTATGAGGTGAAGAAGGAGCCTCTCCACTGCAAGGCGGAACTTAAAGGGTGAAGACTAAGTCAAGAAGAAGATAATGGATTCAGTGAGTGATGACAATAACTCACCTGAATCCTTCGACTCTCTCCAAGCGTTAAACATCAAGACAAACGAAGGAAGAGGCAAGGCTTTAAAGGCGAAGAATGAGCTGGACTAGGCGGAAAGTTTTACCAGATAAAACTAAGTCCTCAAGTGTTTATCCGGTTTATACATAGTCTCAATCTATGAAGATCATATCTTCCCATTTATAGTAAGTGGCGATTCTGTCAAAGGAAATAGTCTCGCCGCCTACTATAAATAGAAAGGTGAACGAGAACCGAATACATCAATATTCGTGTTTTTGTGATCTATGTTTTGTCTTCTAGGTTAAAGTTAAATATCATACTTGTATAAATAGCATAAGAAGAAGAGTGAAAAGTTTAAGCTTGTGAATTGTAAAACACACATACACACAAGCCAACTTTTCACTCCTCCAAATACAACTTTATCCTTGAGCTAGCTCAATGGGTTCTAGAGTTGTGCTCGGACTTAGCCTTTGAGCTTAGAGAGAGTCACCCCAAACCTTGTCATTTCAATCCCAAGTACTATTCGCAAGTACTTGGGTAACGATTCTTTGATTTATTTCTAATAAGAATATGATGTTGAAAATTACTTTGTGTATTTTACTTACATTACTTTAGGTCATTATTCATCGTTAAATTGTTTTAAGTACTTAATTGTTATTAAACGATAGTGAATAGGGAACAACAAGTGGTATCGAGCAAGGCGATTATAAAACTTTTATAAAACCTTAGCCGCTCTAAACTGCTTTTAAATCGGGATCTCTATGGTCAAACCGATGTACCCCAACTAGTCGATAAAAGGGTGGAGCTTTTTAAATTTGTTGCCCCTAGACTTGAAGTTGGCAAATTCAACAAATGGAAAAGCGTATCTTTGGTTTGAAAGAATGAGCCATGGGTTTAACTCGTTGGTTTGAAAGAATGGAGTCTCATTCTCAATCGAAGAATCTTATTTGAAGTGACAAAGTTCAATATGCCACTTGTACACTACTAGATCGGGCATTATCATGGTGGAATGCGGTTGCTTTCAACCAATAGGCATCACGAATGCTTATAAAATCTCTTGGGTTGCTCTAAAGGATTTAATGATCAAGGAGTATTGCCTCGTGGTGAAAAATACGTAAATTGGAAGTGGAGTTCGAACCATGTTCTCGAGGGTGTTGACATTGCCACTTACAACCGCCGATTTCAAGAATTGGCGATACTATGTTCATCAATGGTTCCAACAATTGAAAAGTCATAGAGAGATATATCGGGGACTTCGCTTTGTCATCCGTGGAAATGTGACATCGTTTGATCCAAAGTCACTTGATGATGCTATGCGAATGTCTCGAAATCTTATGGATCAAGCGGTTCGGCGAGGGACTATCCAGGGACAGAATCTCAATAGCAACACTACCACCAACAACACCAACTACCATAACAACAACAACCATGCCGACAACAATAACAACCGAAACAACAACAACAAACGACAATGGGACAACAACCAAAGAAACACTCCCAACAACCAAAACCGCAACACCACCCATCACAATCAACAGAATCAAAGGCAAGAAAATGCCAGAACCTATGCCGCTACTACCCCAGCAGTAGGCAAAGGATATGCTGGATCCTACCCATATTGTAGTCAGTGCAAATCCCATCACTTAGGTCCTTGCAAATGCAATAAATGCCAAAAAGTGGGACACCTTGCTAAGGATTGTAGGGGCAAGACTATAGCTACTAAGCAATACACAACCAATACTTACATGCTTCAGTGTGGGGAAAAGGGCACTCTGAGCGATTGCCCTCAAAACCATGGCCAACAAGGCGGAGGTGCTCGTGGTAGAGCCTATGTTATGGGCAACGATGAACCTCAACAAGACCCGAACGTAGTCACCAGTACGTTTTCACTCAATAACCTTCTTTGTTAGGGTCATATTCGATTAGGTCTTTGATATGAGCTTTATATCTTCCACAATTGCACCTTTACTTAATATTGCACCAACCACTATGGATACTCACTATAGTATTGAATTAGCCAATGGAAACTTAGTAAACACCAAAACTGTATTCATCACCTTTCTAAAGAAGCATCATCATCAATAACAATTAAATCACGAGGACGTGATTTCTCCAACGGGAGGCTGTAACCACCCGCATCTTAGGCTATTTTTCATTTTCGAGAATTTACTATTCACTTTACTATTCACATTTACTATTCATTTTCACTATTCATATCGTAAATATTTTTTATTTTACTATCATGACAAGATAAATAAACTCGACAAGTCGTCTGACGGCAAGACGTTGAATCCATTCGAACTGTTTTCACGAAACCGTGTCCGAGAACTACTTTAGGGTTAAAACGTCATTCGGGCATCCCGATATGTCCGATAAACCATATAAACATTAGAAATATGTATTTCTACCATTTTATGACAATTCCACAAGTCTTGGAATTTTCGTTTTCGATTCTGCGTTTCGCGAATTACGCGTTTTGACCAGATTTCGACTTTAGCAGCGTTTTGTACCCAATGAGACTTATCACTCATTTTATATTTTAGATGGAGTATAATGATGAGTCTCATCATTCCTGTAAGTTTCGTATTTTTACGATACCGGTTGTACGCTTTATGGCTTAACGACTTACGGTTGGCATTTAACGGAACCAAAACTTACTCTAACCTCAAGATAAGACCAAGGCTTATCATCTAAGCCTTGTCATGCATTGAAACCGACCTAAGGGTGGGAGTCACCATTTATGTGGCTTGATCCTAAGCATGCATCATTTTGATCATTACAAGTGTCCTAACTTAACCATGGTTAATAATTAACCCAATATATGGTTAACTAAACTTACCCTCCTATAAATAGGAAGTGAAATACATCATAAACTCCCTCACAAACTGATTTTGGTCGTTCATACCTAAACCACTCACATCTTCCATCATTTGATCTATAAACTCCAAGTTTATGCAAGGAAGTTCCAAAGATCAAGCTTACTTCATCAAATCTCTAGCAAGTTTAAGTGATCCTCTTGAGTTTAAATCCACTCAAGTCACTTAGTACTTCATCACCAACTCTTCAAGTTTGCAAGGGTGCCAAGGTGTGGAAAGCTAGCTCAATACAAAGTCTTACCCGATCAATCAAAGTCCTATCCTTACTAAGTTACTCCTTTCTATTTTGAAAGCCAAAAGTTGTAAGCAACTTATCACCACCATCATCTCATCTTTATTATTCATAATCTTAACTATTTCATGCTATATATATATAGTTACTATGTTGATTCATGATGTACATATACTCAATCACTTGTTTTAATTCACATATTGTCATAAAAGTAACAAACTAGTAAACTAGTCATATTCTACACATGAGAGACCATTAAAAACATTAACATAAGGACTTTATAACTTACATAATATGGTAGACAAGATTAAAAGGTAAACATAGCAATTTGAATCACCGAACGGACAAACGAGTCAAAAGTTATAAGCAAAAGAAATTAGCGAAACCTAAGCGCGAAACTACCCATAACTTTACATTTTGAGTTCGCCCTTTTTAAAAGGTACTTGGTCCGAATCATCAAAAGTTAAAACACGAAAGTTGTCCGAACGACGTTTTCCTTCGATATTAAAGAAGCTCGGACCTTGAAAACGCATAAATAGGCCAAAATCTTTCAAAAAGAAACCTGCAGTAAATATAGTCTCATAACTATACTTTTGTCACAACTAAAAGCAAACCAAGAGGCCTAATGG
Organism: Chrysanthemum lavandulifolium; assembly: GCA_022545495.1. Classification (NCBI taxonomy): domain Eukaryota; kingdom Viridiplantae; phylum Streptophyta; class Magnoliopsida; order Asterales; family Asteraceae; genus Chrysanthemum; species Chrysanthemum lavandulifolium. The sequence goes on along the minus strand of CM040244.1, from coordinate 142,469,703 downwards.
CCATTAGCCAAGACCACGGCTACGGATAAGGCCAAAGCTAAGTCTCAAGACCATGGAAGTCAAGACCAAAGTCACGGCAAGGCCATGGCTAAAGCCTCGAGGCTTGTTTGAAGCAGCGAGAACTTGTAAAAACTAGATAGTTATTAAAACATGATAAACTTTATGTTATAACAATCTTCACTCAAAACATATGTTGTATTTACTAAGTGCTACAATAGTAGGGAGCTTCATGTGAGGGTTTCATTTGAGTAAAGCGTGTCGACGAGTTGTCGGATTTACAATTAAAGTATCCTAGCTCTCGAGCGTTCTTGCATGACCTCTGAATTATGATGGCCCGAACGGTAGTACGATATCTATAAACTAAATACATTTTCACATATTAAAGATCTTTCTATAATAATTGACTACATCATGATCAACATAGGAATATATATATATATAGGATGGTTTATGTTTTCTTAAACATTATTCCAACTTAAGTCGCAACATTTCATTTTTAGGTTGTACGTAGAAGTCTTCTGACTTATCCATCACATCCGTTAGTACTTAACATTATCAACTCTCGGTGAGTTCATAGCCCCACTTTCTATTACTTAATTGTTTTACAAACCCTTGGGGAGATACATGCTTTATTTTAAACCGAACACATTGCTTTGAAGCTGTATGCTTATCCGAATGTATTATGTGCACTAAGTACCACTATTGCCAAACTTAAGTCCCTATTATCATGAACCATTAATCACTTGGGTGACGCGAATAATGTGGATAGATCTATCGGGATTGACGAATCCCGTTTGTTTGACCAAGTCCGGTAAACAAACGCACTCTATTTGAAGAACCATAGGTTTATTGGCAAATTACCTATTAGGGCAACTGTTTGACCAATGACCTGGAAAACTATTATATCAATTTCTATTGACAAGCTGTTAACGTTTTCGGTATCATGAGCTTAGTGCAATAATATCTGTTTTGTTTTCAAAACCTTGGTGTGAGTCTAATTAACTCACACTACCAACATAATGTGTTCAACCATTTAACAAACTCTATGAATTTCACTCAACCTTTGTGTTGACAGTTTTAAGCATGTATTTCAGGTCCATAATGTCGGAAGCTGGCACGGAAGGGCAAGATCAAGAAGGCTATATATATATAAATAATTTATCATTCACAAAACATCAAAAACTTTATATTGATGTGTTTTGTAATCAATGGAACCAAGCGGGACCTATTTTGTAAACTCGATATATTTGAATGATAAAGCCTTTTAAACGACTCCTTTAGAGATCGTTTTCTATTATTATGATTGTTGTGCCATCAAGTAATACCAGTTTGAATTCATTTGCATATCACGAAATTGGGGTGTTCTGATTGGTACGAGCCATAGTTATAGAAAGCGAGTCTACATTATGACTTAAACTATAACTACTTTTACAAACAAAAACATTTTATAGCCTTCCGTTCTCCGTGCCTTCCATCCTCCAGACGATTATGGACTTTCAAGACATGTCATAATTATATTGATATATACACTTGAATTATTTAAAGCATTCCCCATAAACATTACAATTGTTTTAACATCATAATACTTATTGTAGATATCATGTCTTCTTCCGCCTACCCCATTATTATCACGTCAGACTCAGATATTGAGGACACTTTTTCATCTACCAATGCGCATGTATCACTAATGCTACCGAACTATACCCCGACATCTTCAAACTACACTTCATCATCAGACGATAATTTCTATTTTATTGAAGCATTAACCTCGTCTCAAGAAACTACTACTTTTCCATCACCACCACCACCATTTCCCTTTTCCATCCCTACATGTGATGAGTTGGATCACTCATTGTGGATAGTACCACGACCACCATTGATTCAACAAGAATGTCAGCATGGGCACCATAGCATCTCAAATCTAATCAACACATTCCTTCATGACACATTAAACCAAGAAGTTGCCAATCAACCAGAGTTACTAGGATATTCTAAACCTATAATAGACTAGTGTGATAATACTAGTTATCTTTTGTACTTCTAAACTGATTAGACTTAGTTAGAAAAATCTATGTAATCCATGTAATAGCTAACAGTAGTAAAACGTTGTAATTACTAAACTGAAAGTTTCAGTTAGTAAATTTTGAAGAAGCTTGTAATAGGTTTCGATTTTGTAAATCAATCAACGTTATATGAATAAAACTCTTGTTTTATGCTATCATGTGTTATGGTTTAAACCTCCAACGTTATTATCCTATTATTCCAGTCGAAAATCGTGCTTATTCTACCAACCCTTTTCTTACGAAATATCTTTTATATGATAGAATCATGCCGCCAAAGAAAGATAAAGCACCGCAACCAATGACTCAATTGCTATTGAGCGGATGATTCTTGAACAGTGAATGCGTAATTAATTGAGCCGAACGTGCTGAAGCCGCAGTGCCGCCGCCATTGCCCGCCAGCCATTACGAAGCCGCCGCTTGTGAAGCCGCCAAGGCCGCCGGCGCCGCAAGCCGCTAGGCTTGCCGAGGACAATACCGAGGTCGCTAGGCTTGCCGCAGCTAGTGCAACTAGAGGTTGCTCATACAAAGAATTTATGAGTTGCAAACCCACAAATTTCAAGGGTTCAGAAGGAGCCGTGGGTTTAACTCGTTGGTTTGAAAGAATGGAGTCTGTATTCTCAATCAGCAAATGCGCTGAAAGTGACAAAGTTCAATATGCCACTTGTACACTACTAGATCAGGCATTATCATGGTGGAATGCAGTTGCTCAACCAATAGGCATCACGAATGCTTATAAAATCTCTTGGGTTGCTCTAAAGGTTTAATGATCAAGGAGTATTGCCTCGTAGTGAAATCTGAAATTGGAAGTGGAGTTGGAACCATGTTCTCAAGGGTGTTGACATTGCCACTTACAACCGCCGATTTCAAGAATTGGCGATACTATGTCCATCAATGGTTCCAACAACTGAAAAGTTGTTGAGAGATATATCGGGGACTTCGCTTTGTCATCCGAGGAAATGTGACATCGTTTGATCCAAAGTCACTGATGATGCTATGCGAATGTCTCGAAATCTCATGGATCAAGCGGTTCGGGAGGACTATCCAGGACAGAATCTCAATAGCAACACTACCACCAACAACACCAACTACCATAACAACAACAACCATGCCGACAACAATAACAACCGAAACAACAACAACAAACGACAATGGGACAACAACCAAAGAAACACTCCCAACAACCAAAACCGCAACACCACCCATCACAATCAACTGAATCAAAGGCAAGAAAATGCCAGAACCTATGCCGCTACTACCCCAGCAGTAGGCAAAGGATATGCTGGATCCTACCCATATTGTAGTCAGTGCAAATCCCATCACTTAGGTCCTTGCAAATGCAATAAATGCCAAAAAGTGGGACACCTTGCTAAGGATTGTAGGGGCAAGACTATAGCTACTGGAAGCATATACAAAAGCAATACACAACCAATACTTACATGCTATGTTGTGGGGAACGGGCACGTTTCACTCAATAACCATCTTGTTAAAGTCTTATTCAAGCGATTGCCCTCAAAACCATGGCCAACAAGGCGGAGGTGCTCGTGGTAGAGCCTATGTTATGGGCAGCGATGAACCTCAACAAGACCCGAGCGTAGTCAGCTGTGGTGCGTTTCACTCAATAACCTTCTTTGTTAGGGTCATATTCGATTAGGTCGATATGAGCTTTATATCTTCCACAATTGCACCTTTACTTAATATTGCACCAACCACTATGGATACTCACTATAGTATTGAATTAGCCAATGGAAACTTAGTAAACACCAAAACTGTACCATCACCTTTCTAAAGAAGCATCATCATCAAGTAACAATTAAATCACGAGGACGTGATTTCTCCAACGGGGGGAGACTGTAACCACCCGCATCTTCCGGCTATTTTTCATTTTCGAGAATTTACTATTCACTTTTACTATTCACATTTACTATTCATTTTCACTATTCATATCGTAAATATTTTTTTTATTTTACTATCATGACAAGATAAATAAACTCGACAAGTCGTCACGGCACAAGACGTTGAATCCATTGAACCGTTTTCACGAAACCGTGTCCGAGAACGACTTTAGGGTTAAAACGTCATTCGGGCATCCCGATATGTCCGATAAACCATATAAACATTAGAAATATGTATTTCTACCATTTTATGACAATTCCACAAGTCTTGGAATTTTCGCTTTTCGATTCTGCGTTTACGCAGTGCGCGTTTTGACCCGTATTTCGACTTTAAGCGGCGTTTTGCACCCAATGAGACTTATCACTCATTTTATATTTTTAGATGGAGTATAATGATGAGTCTCATCATTCTGTAAGTTTCAGTATTTTACGATACCGGTTATACGTTTATGGCTTAACGACTTACGGTTGGCATTTAACGGAACCAAAACTTACTCTAACCTCAAGATAAGACCAAGGCTTATCATCTAAGCCTTGTCATGCATTGAAACCGACCTAAGGGTAGGAGTCACCATTTATGTGGCTTGATCCTAAGCATGCATCATTTTGATCATTACAAGTGTCCTAACTTAACCATGGTTAATAATTAACCCAATATATGGTTAACCAAACTTACCCTCCTATAAATAGGAAGTGAAATACATCATAAACTCCCTCACAAACTGATTTTGGTCGTTCATACCCTAAACCACTCACATCGTCCATCATTTGATCTATAAACTCCAAGTTTATGCAAGGAAGTTCCAAAGATCAAGCTTACTTCATCAAATCTCTAGCAAGTTTAAGTGATCCTCTTGAGTTTAAATCCACTCAAGTCACTTAGTACTTCATCACCAACTCTTCAAGTTTGCAAGGGTGCCAAGGTGTGGAAAGCTAGCTCAATACAAAGTCTTACCCGATCAATCAAAGTCCTATCCTTACTAAGTTACTCCTTTCTATTTTGAAAGCCAAAAGTTGTAAGCAACTTATCACCACCATCATCTCATCTTTATTATTCATAATCTTAACTATTTCATGCTATATATATAGTTACTATGTTGATTCATGATGTACATATACTCAATCACTTGTTTTAATTCACATATTGTCATAAAGTAACAAACTAGTAAACTAGTCATATTCTACACATGAGAGACCATTAAAAACATTAACATAAGGACTTTATAACTTACATAATATGGTAGACAAGATTAAAAGGTAAACATAGCAATTTGAATCACCCGAAGCGGACAAACGAGTCAAAAGTTATAAGCAAAAGAAATTAGCGAAACCTAAACCGAAACTACCCATAACTTCATTTTGAGTTCGCCCTTTTAAAAGGTACTTCGGTCCGAATCATCAAAAGTTAAAACACGAAGTTGTGCGGAACGACGTTTTCCTTTGATATTGAAGAAGCTCGGACCTTGAAAACGCATAAATAGGCCAAAATCTTTCAAAAGCGAACCGCCAGTAAATATAGTCTCATAACTATACTTTTGTCACAACTAAAAGCAAACCAAGAGGCCTAATGGCCATTAGCCAAGACCACGGCTACGGCTAAGGCCAAAGCTAAGTCTCAAGACCATGGAAGTCAAGACCAAAGTCACGGCAAGGCCATGGCTAAAGCCTCAAGGCTTGTTTGAAACGACGAGAACTTGTAAAACTAGATAGTTATTAAAACATGATAAACTTTATGTTATAACAATCTTCACTCAAAACATATGTTGTATTTACTAAGTGCTACAATAGTAGGGAGCTTCATGTGAGGGGTTTCATTTGAGTAAAACGTGTCGACGAGTTCTTTGGATTTACGAATTAAAGTATCCTAGCTCCTCGAACGTTCTTGCATGACATCCGAATTATGATGGCCCGAACGGTAGTACGATATCTATAAACTAAATACATTTTCACATATTAAAGATCTTTCTATAATAATTGACTACATCATGATCAACATAGGAATATATATATATATATAGGATGGTTTATGTTTTCTTAAACATTATTCCAACTTAAGTCGCAACATTTCGTTTTTAGGTTGTACGTAGAAGTCTTCTGACTTATCCATCACATCCGTTAGTACTTAACATCATCAACTCTCGGTGAGTTCATAGCCCCACTTTCTATTACTTAATTGTTTTACAAACCCTTGGGGAGATACATGCTTTATTTTAAACCGAACACATTGCTTTGAAACTGTATGCTTATCTGAATGTATTATGTGCACTAAGTACCACTATTGCCAAACTTAAGTCCCTATTATCATGAACCATTAATCACTTGCGGGTGAGCGAATAATGTGGATAGATCTATCGGGATTGGCGAATCCGTTTGTTTGACCAAGTCCGTAAACAAACGCACTCTATTTGAAGAACCATAGGTTTATTGGCAAATTACCTATTAGGCAACTGTTTGACCAATGACACGGCAAACTATTATATCAATTTCTATTGACAAGTCGTTAACGTTTTCGGTATCATGAGCTTAGTGCAATAGTATCTGCTTTGTTTTCAAAACCTTGGTGTGAGTCTAATTAACTCACACTACCAACATAATGTGTTCAACCATTTAACAAACTCTATGAATTTCACTCAACCTTTGTGTTGTGAGTTTTAAGCATGTATTTGGGTCCATAATGTCGGAAGTCGTACGGAAGGGCAAGATCAAGAAGGCTATATATATATAAATAATTTATCATTCACAAAACATCAAAACTTTATATTGATGTGTTTTGTAATCAATGGAACCAACGGGACCTATTTTGTAAACTCGATATATTTGAATGATAAAGCCTTTTTAAAACGACTCTTTTAGAGATCGTTTATTATTATGATATTGTTGTGCCATCAAGTAATACCCGTTTGAATTCACTGCATATCACGAAATTGGGGTGTTACATAAACAAACCTGGATGACCTAGTCCATAGCCATGAAGGCCCATCGATACCAAGGAAAGCAGGATAATGGACACGAAACTTGAGTACAATACCTTGAGGCTAGGGACTCGGAAAAACTCTCTCAAACTTACACCCGTTACAAAACCCTTTTAAATGAAGCGGCTAATGATGGTGTTAAGTTGTCCAAACATGAGATTAATGTTGGTTTTGTAATTGTCTTCACGAGAAGTGGTTAAACTTCTCTCGGTGACTTAGAAATGCAAATCATATCCAAAACCTTGATCTTCCCGAAATTTATGGAAATTTTCTATGAGGAAAACCTCATCAAGAGACGATACCGACTTAAAGAAGTCTCGGGATGTCAAGATGTCCCGACCACCACCCCGGCTATGTCAACTTTCTTTTCTAACAATGTGGTTCAAGATTTTCAAGAAAACTCGATGGCGAGCACGATGAGAGATCATGTGAGGAGTACCTAAATGACACGAGCGTTGAATTTCGGAAAGGCGCCTTGCAAACTCTCGAAGGTTTATTAAAAGAAACAAAGGTTTTTCAACTGCTAAAGCAAATGAGGACTTTGAATGCTTTAAGTGTCACAAAAGAGGTCATTTTGCAAAGGATTTTTCAAAAACAATTTGAACCCTCTTACGGACCATCAAGCTCAAATCATTCCTCGGGCTTTACCAAATTTCAACCTAAAATCTATCGGTCTCATCAAAACTTTCAAAATAAATCGACCGAGAACAAAACAATAGATTTTGAAGCCAAGTACGGAAAATCAAAGCTAAGCTTGCATTGCTTGAGGCAGGTCCTTGAACCAAAAGTGTTCAATCATGCGGGGTAAAAACAAAGGTCTTGTTCTTTGAAACTTTCGATGGGATGAAGAGCCGGTCTCATCGGATGACGAAATGGTGCATGTCGGTAGCGATGGCCTCTCGGAGGAAGACAAGCTAGGCTGTTGGAAAGAATCATGCGAAATGGAGAATGGGTTAACATCACAATGAAGAAGGTAAATATTCTACTTTCTATGGATGATGACTCGATTAGCGATCTTATATGAACTATATCAATGTTGACCTTAAGTTTGTAGAAGAGCGGCGATTAAATCTTTTTCTAAGTTCAACAAGTTAGGTTTTGAATTGAATAAGTGTAGAGATGAATTACTTCATTTAAACAAGCTAAGCTTGAGGTTGTCACTTTACAAATTCAAAACACTAAACTAGTCAAAAGAAATTAGGCCCTTCAAGATGAACTAAAAGGAAAAGATATCATTGAAGGTTGGTGCTAAGAATCCAAAGGTCTTTGATGTTGTGGGTGCCCCAGAGCAAAAAGAGAGTCATAGGTGAACACCATCTCACCGACTCTGCAACAAAGACCGAGTCCTAAACCATTTGTGTCGGTGGCATGATTACCGGTATGTTGACTATTCCCAAGCCCGGTGGTTGGATTGAAAGACTTAATCACGAGTAAGCTCCCAACTTTGACTGCAGGAAAATTCTAGAGCACGAAAGTCAAGCTCTAAAGAGCATACTTGGACTCTCCGATGTGTCTAGTAGCACCGAACACATCTCTACGAGTGCGAAGATGAATCTCAGCACCACTTCCACCTTTGGAACCTCTTGAGGTGTTGATCCTAGCTCGAGCTTACTCCATTACATTACAATCCACGGTCTCCTAAAGAAAGGTGCGGACTTGGTAGAACCATTTTGAAAAGACCATCAAACCAACTCAACAAGAATCCACCCCACCGAAAATTCCACATCCTCGGTCCCCATGAAGGCGATCAGATTGACCGATGAACTTGTGAGGAAGCTAAGCGACAAAATGAAATCTATTGAAAAGGTCCTGAACCAATCAAGGAGACAAAGTCGACTTCCTCTAGTTCCTCAAAGTCAAAAGCCACCACCAAAAACAAGCGAAGTGTGATCTATGCCACTATACCGGTCCATACCACTAACAATTGTTATAGAATCCTTTTTGCATGATGCGTAAAAGGATGATCACAGGCTCACGACCACTTGCAATATGTGAGCTCTCATCAAGAAAACTACACAAAAGTTGGTCATCGGTATGCTTCTTCATCCAAAGCTCAAAAATTGAGAGCAAAGCCTTTTCCTCCTTGCCCACTTTGTGGCTTTAATGATCATCATACGATGATTGTCTTATGAACATATCTTGTGATATTTGCGGTAACACATTTCATAATACATCTCAACATGACAATGTCATCCATGCAAGGAGAAGTTCAAAGCAACCAAAATCCACCGAGTCATCCTCGGTCTCTAAATGCAAAACCTGGTAGCTCATTGCACTCCACCACCGACCATGAATCGATTACTCAATTCAAAGAGACCATGAGACCCAAGCCCACTAGTAAGTGGGTCACGAAGAAGAAACTAATTCAGTTTACTACTTGTGCGAGAGATATGCCGAGGAGCCTATCGGCATCTAGACGATGGATGCTCAAGAAGCATGGTGGTGTGAAGGAATATACGCACAAGTATGTAAAGGAACCAGGCCCAAGGTAGTATTTGGTGATAACTCATCATGTCCCACGAAGGTTATGGTTCAAGAAAGCGCAATGGAATAGTTTTCTAGGATTGCTTATGTCAATGGTCTCAAATACAATCTCATCGATGTCGATCGACTATGTGATGCTAAGTACATTGTACAATTCAATGACAAACAATGTACCATTTTCAATGCCAACAAAGAAGTTGTGTTTATTGCTCCTAGAGAGATGATGTTTATGTCTTAGACATGTCAACTCTCTAAAGATGGAACTGTCTCTTTTCAAAGCCCTTTGAAACAATCAATTGGTCGTGGCACAAGAGACTCTCACACTTAAACTTCAAAACATCAACAACTTGGCAAAACAAAACAAGGTCCTTGGCTTACCATCACTGGTTTTGCAAAGACAAACCATGCTCGACACTGTGAAAAGGAAAACATAAAGAGCATCTTTCAAAACCAAGCAAAATTTCTATCAAAAGGCATCTTCACCTCTTGCATATGGATCTCTTTGGACCGATCGGTCCTAGATCAATCCAACATGAGAAGTATACACTTGTCATTGTTGATGAGTATTCAAGATACACTTGGGTATACTTTCTTTCCAAAAGAGTCGGTCAAGAATACTATAATGTCATTCATCGAGAACATTGAAAACCGAATGACATTACGATGAAACAAATCGAGGCGACAATGGTCTTGAATTTAGAAATCTTGAGCTTGAGAGTTTCGTGATGAGAAGGAATCTCCCAAAATTTCTCATCTCTTTATACCCCGAACAAAATGGGGTAGTGAAGGAAAAAGCAGAACTCTCATTGAGGTGCAAGAACCATGTTAAATGGCTCAGCCCTTTCAAAGCATTTCGGGTGAAGCGGTTAAGGCGGTGATAACGTCTAAAATGAACATGTTTTAGTAGCGTTATTGTCGGTTTTGTGCATGATATTCGCTATATTTACTCATAAGCTGTTGCAAAAGTGCAAAGATCGTCTTGTGTATGTATATGTAGCCGGTATTGCGAATATTGAAGAAATGAAGTTTTATGCACATTTGGAAGATTCTAAAGGAAGGAAGTTGAGATTGGAAGCTTGTGGACTCAATGATATGGAGCGTAGTGATTTGAAGCATCTGACAAGGAAAGATCAAGTTTGGCTTTGGAAATCATCAACGTAAGCAAAGAACGAAGCGTAAAGGGAAAAGTCGCAAAAAGTCAAAGGAGCAAAACCCACCGCTCGGTCGCAACCCGCAACCGGATCCGGTGGGCTAATGGTCAAAACCATGACCGATTCGGTCGACATAGAAACCGATCCGGTTTACGGCTCTGATTACACAATTCGCATTTATTGTTGTCTTAACTCCCATAATCATTAGAGTCCGATCATTTCTTGATATTAACTTGGAGAGCGTTTTTGGGCGATTAAGCAAGTGCTTTGGCTATTTAAAGGACCTAGTACTTGTATACTAAGTGTGACACAACCAAAAGAGTATTAGTTTACACCAAAACTCATACTTACCCATTTATCTCAACCCAAAAGCTTAGTAGTTCTTGGAAAACGTCCGGAAGCAAGGAAGGAACCATTCTTGTCCATTGTTTGGTGGTTTGGAGTTGTGCGGTGATCCTAGGTGATTGGAGGGCGTGGTTGCTACATTCCACGATTTCTAATTCTTGTAATCACAAAGATTAGGTATTCTATGAACTTTGTTATGGAAATCTATTCTCTTGAATTGTTTGAATTACCTTGTTATGACTTGTGTTTAGATATGATTGTTTTCATGGAGTAGTTTGTGTTATACTTGTGTGTTGGAATGTGATTAATCATAATAATGTTCTCAAAATGTGATGCATGTATATATGATCTTGTTTAAATGAGTTTGTTGGAAAAATACTAGTCTTGGATTGATTTGTCAATAAAACATGTTTTAAGAAAAAGGACCGAAAGGATTTCTCTTGTGTTTTATTCCAAAAGTGTTGTGACAAACTAGTATGGGGATATGGTGATTGACAACCACCATGTTTTGCTTATTAAAACAAGACTAGGAACGTTTTCATCACGAAGGGTCGAAAGATTCGTAAGAACAAATTTAATGAGAACATGTTGCAAACAAATGGAACTTTTATAGGATAATCATTGGGATAAGGACGAAAGGATTACCTAAATGTTTTTGTTCTTAGAATGATTTTTACAAACAAATACCATGGTTGGGGAATCATTTGCTTATGATTTGTGCATCATACTAAGAGTATACACCAAACCTTTATGAACATTATCTATGGTTGATTATGAGACTTCACACAAGTATATATTTTTATTCTTGATTCAGTATTTTCACTAGAACACTTATTCGAGGGAGCCTTGACAAGCTTTCTTGTTAGAAACTTTTATTAAGATCTATTTCAAAACAAAATCCTTGGGACGATCTCGACTTACCAAAACTTTACTATTATGGACGAGTATACTTGCTCGTATGTGTTAATAGGTTATACGGTTAATTCGTGATTATAAATTTTAAAACTTGCACCAACCGAGCACATCAAGTTTTAGGCGCATGCTTGAGATTTTTACGTAATTTTCTTTGAAATTAGTCTAAAAAAAGTTTTGTTACAAACTAACCGATTCGGTTGGTTAGCCAACCGAATCCAGTTAGACATTCAATGAAATTTTCTTTGGTTCGAATTTTATATCTATCTTCTTAGTTTATTGTGTTTTGATTTCTAGAGTAATTGTGTGGTTTAATCAGTTCTTAGATTTATTGTCTTTATTTTATTTTTTCTTTTCTTTACATTGTTATTTAATTAATCTAGTTTTATTTATTTTAATTTTATAGTTGATGGTAATGGTTAAGAGTATTTTATTTTCAGTTATAGTTTATTTTATGATAGCATTTATTAGTAGTTTATTTAGTTTTAGTTTTAGTTTTAATTTTGGTTTTAATTAGATTTAATGAGTTATTTAATTATTAGTTTATGAAGAGTTTTATTTAATTAACTAGAGTTAGTACATCCTTAATGAAATTAATTTGCTTTCAATTATTATTAAATTTGTTTTAAAAAAAAAAAAAAAAAAAAAAAAAAATTATTTTTGATCAAACCGATCGGCCGCATGACCCGCAACTGATGCGGTTCGTGTTTCATCCTAAATTTTTCAACCAACCGATTCGGTTGGTGATCCAACCGAATCCGGTTGGAGTTTACGTCTTGAGTTTTATCATTTTGAGGTTTTGAGTTTTTATTTTATTTCTTAATTTTGTTAGATGTCTTAGTTGATTTATTATATGTTTTTATAGTTTGTTCTGTTTTACTAACTTTAACGCTAATCATTCGGGATTTGTTTTGTTTTGCTTTGTTAAGTTGTCTAGTAACATGGATAGTTTGAGCGGAATCTCGGAATACCTTCGTACTTTGGATGACATGTTCAAGGATACGGAAGTTCATTAGAAAAGATTGGAGGAATTCGGAGGAAAGCAAGAAAGAATTGGGAATTGACACGGGTGATATGGAAGAAGTATGTGAAAACAAGGTTCAACTACCCAAAACAAAAGAGTGGTAGTGTTTACACAAGCACCGTCAGCGGTGTATGATTCACCGATGATGAGATTTGGAACACCTTGTGAAGTGGAAGGAGTACGTGCTTGGGATGCACTGACTTAATATGGCGTATGGAAAATTATATCTTGGAAGAGGTTCTTGACGAAATCGGTCATGTTCGTATGGACTATGAGGCATATGGGAGAAAGATGGTCAAAAATCAAGGTCAATATTCATGGGCATATGTTTGAAAGCGATTTTGTTGTTCTAGAGGAAGGTAATGCGGATGAGCCAAATGTTTGTTTTGGTAGAGATTTTCTTGTCACAACCAAGTGTCAAGTAGATTTTGGTATGGAGAAATGCGGATTAACATAACCGAGTTGGAAGAAGGAAAAGGGATCAACGAGATGCTAGTGGAAGTTTGTGCAAATATGGAGGAGAAAATGTAGAAGTGGTGAAAATGGGAAAGCAAACCGAAAGAAACCATCATCAAATAAATTAACCCCAACAACAACCTCCACCACCAAAAATGATTACACACCATTGTCACCTACCACTACTATCAAACCCTTAACCGAAAGCCAAAAGAAGCTATCTTAGAGAATCTAGAACAAAATTTCTAGAGCTCAATGAAAAGAAACCGGTTATTGAAGTTCTCCAAGATTATGTGCTTTACCGAAAGAAGTTGGATGCATTGATGCTAGCGAGGGCTAGGTTGGAAGATAAGAATCTCATGGATGAGGATCGAGATCGAATTTTGTTTAAAGGCATGCCAAGGAAAGAAAAGGATCCGGTAATTTTGTGTTGCCAATCAAAGTAAATGGAACTACACCGGTTTATGCTTTAGGCGTCACGGGTCGAGTGTTAACGTGATGCCGTATCCATTGTTCAAAACTTTGGGACTAAGTAATCCGCAACCTAATCATTCTAAGCTCACTATGGCGGATAACACTCAAGCAAAGGCAATGGGAGAAGTTAAGAATGTAAGAGTGCAAATTGGCTACCAACCGTATTTGGCGATTTTCTTGTCTTGGATATTCCGGTGGACAAGAGTTTACCGCTATTGTTGGGAGGCCATTTTATGAACTTGTGGAGAAATTATAGACATGGGAAGAGGCACCATGACTATTGACGATGGAATTTCGAGGCAAACATACTACCCAAGACCAAGAGGACCAATTTTGGAAGGTATGGAAGATTTGGAATGGATGGATGCAAATGATGATTTAACTTGTTTTGAAGTGGGACGTGATGTCCACGGTAATCCAATGTCTGGACCTTTAACTCCACCTTATTTCGATATAGAGGACGAAATGGAGCGTGCATTCGCGATAGAAGCTTTCTATAACCCATTCAAAAACATTTTGGTTTACAAGAAGTTGACCGACTTTTAGGATCTTTACCGGTGCAACTTAAGAATTTGGAGTGGAAACCGAAGGATTGGGGACTTACAAGAGACAAACCGGAGATGGAGCATGGCATGTTAAGTTTGATATATTATGCCCGGATGGACGAAGATTTATGAGGAAATTTAAAACTTTTGAAACATTCCGTGAGTTGACCGGAAAATTTCAAAGCGAGGATATTCTTAGGCAAGAATATTTTGAGGAATTTTGAGGAAAGGAAAGACCGTAATAACAAGCAATCATTTGCTTGAATTTCATGAGCTATGCTATTTTATTTTATTTTGATTTGATGCATTAGGATTTTTGTTTCTTATTTATTTTTCATGTTATGATTGAGGTAATTTGGTTTAATACATTATGACTATGAGTTTGAGTTGAGTTTGGATTAGTTCATTTAAATGATGAGTTTAGTTTTTTTTTGGATTGAATGATTGTTCAAAATTTCATTTGGTGAATAAATGTTGTGTGAATTTTTAGCAGGAATTTTTGAGTAAAATATATGTTGCTTGGAGGGTTAATGCCTAAGTAACATGTTAAACAAGTAAAAAGCAAATTTGGCAAAAAGCATACCGAATCGGTTGTGTCCTTGGTGAACCGGTTGCACCAAAATATAAAATTTCATTTTCCAAAAACACACACACACTAATTTTCCGGTGGGTTTTGCAAAATTCATCAAGAGAGCAGATTGGAAGTTGTTTGAATTGTAGGATAACATCATGGCACCCAAGCAAGTAAGCAATTACATTCAATTTACTCAATTAAGGTTTTATTTAGAACATTTGATTGAATTGGATTTTAGGTCACCAATTTGGGGTTTTGTTATAATTCGAATTAAGTGGTAATATTTTAGGATTGAGTGGGTAATTGATATAGGAGTGCATTACAACAAGTGATTGATTGATTGATTCACCATAGAATGGATTTTAGATTATAAGATTTTTCGGAATTAATTGGGTTATGCTTATGAAATGAGATAAGTTACAATTGGTGATTCATTTTGATGGATTTTTGATTTTTAAGAGTGATGGATGCTACACTATTAGAACTAATGATTTTTTTAAGAATGATGAGATGAGTTCTAAGATGTTAGATGCTTGATGATTTGGAAGCAAGATAGAGTAATTATAGGATGTGGGAAATCATTGAGGATGATAGAATGCGATCTAAGAGTGGTTTGAGCGTTAGAAATTCGAGATAGTGAGGATTTGTAGGCAAAAGGCCTTATCGATCTGCACAACCGATTCGGTTCGCATGGCAACCGAACAGTTGTTGCACGATGTAGGAAACCGATTCGGTTGGTGATCCAACCGAATCCGGTTGTGGTTTCGAGAGGATTTTTGTGAAATTTTGAAATGTATATTAGAGGGTTCTCTAACCTTCTTGTTTGTTCTAACACTCTTATATGATCTTATTTTTGTGATTTCTGAGAGAATTATTGTAGGAAGCTCGGTGGGAGGAAATTCCAATTAACCCACTTGTTACGAAGTTTTGTGAAAGGAGCGAGAAGAAGAAGGTTAAGTATAGTGTGAAGAAGGAAGCAAATGCTAATTTAAAATTCAAAATCTCACCGATGGAGAAACATGCTTTTCGAGAAAGATTGTCGAAGTTACAACATAGGCAATGTTTAGTTCAAGGGTGATTGATTGGGATTTATTTAACGAATGTGAGTGTGAAGATGAGTTAAGAAGGATGATGCGAGCGTCTTATGTATATCCAGGGATGGAGATTCGTTCAATGATTTGTCATGGGAAAGAGCATTCGGCGTTAATGAAGAAGTCTCCGAGAATGGTGTATGGAATTCTTTTCAACCATGTATTTTGAAAGAAAAGTAGATGTTGAATTTGATGTCGGAGATTTGTATTTGGTTTAGACTTTGTGGTAGGGATCATGCTTACACGTTGCCAGCTTTTGGTGTAGCTCTTGGTTTGTATGAGCCACATGAGGTAAATCATCGATTATTTGAAACTCACTTTTCTAGACTTCGGAGGTTTGAAAAGGATTACCCTAGTACTCCCGCTTATTGGAATCAAGTGGGAGATCCTACTTGTGCTAGGAGGAATGCTTCGACCATCAGGAATCCGTTGATGAGGATACTTCACAAGTTGATTGTGACCGGGCCATTTAATAGATTTGGAAGTAGGACAAATGTCGAAACCGGACTTATGGATTATGAAGTTCTTTGGAAGAAACTAAGGACGGTAATGCCATTTGGCGAAGTCGAATATTTGTCTAGGAGAGCCCCGGAATCAAGAGCAATGATAACATTTGTGGAGGACATTTTGTGACAAGATTGGCGAAGAATCTTGGGTATTATGTTGATGAGGAATTGGCTAAGTGTGGAGGCCAAAGTATAGTGAAACGTGGACGTGAAAGGTTTTGGTAATGCTTTGAATAGGAGATTGGGAACCGTAGGGTTATGGATTGAACCAAGACCACAGCAACAACCACCACAACAAGAGGAATATACCAATGGAGAGCGTGCAAATGGGTGCGTCCAATAGTTTTGATTCAGGATGGGAGAGTGGAACCAACATCTAGATGAGATTCAATGTAGGGATGTGTGAGAGATTCGATGATGTTAAGGAACAACTACATCAATGATTATTCGATGCCGATCTTTCAACACATGGCTCGAGAAGCCAATTACGAGTTGCCACCCTACAATCCACCAAATGTTCCACCATATCCTTTTCCTTACACTTCTTATCACGGACCCTATCCGTATCCATATCACGGTACGCACCGCTTTCTGATCCAATACCCCCATATGGTCGATTGCAAGTGGAGGAACAAGTTATGAAGTTGGAGGATCATCATCGGGAGTTGGAGGTAAGAAGAAAAAGGAGAGTTCGTTCGAAATCATAGACGAAAACTATGTAACCGAAAGTGATGATGATGAGTTTGATGATGAAGAAGGAGAAGAAATGGCGAGGATGACAGTGATTATGGGTCATTCAGCGAAATTATGGTTTCAAAAACAATGGTCATGATGTGTTTTAAACTATTTCTATCTTTTGATTGATTTTCTTTAGGATGTTTGGTATATTTTGGTTTTATCTAGTTTTAGTAGTTTTGTTTGTTTTGTGCATTTCGTGTTGCGCTTTTTGTTTGCGGGATGGATATGTTGGAAGCTTATTGATGGTCAAATATTTCGAGTTGGATAACTCATGGGCTTGCTAATGACCCAATGTGCTTATTGCATATTTTATCCGTGGTATCTTTAACTATCTTTTCCCATTTTCTTTACTTTGAAGTTCATTTTTCATTACATTGAGGACAATGCAAAACTTAAGTATGGGGAGGAAGAAAATAGGAAAATGATCGCATTTTATTTTTAACTTTTGGATGCAAGTGATTAGAAGAAATTAGCCTTGATGGTCTAATGGTTTTCGCGTTATTGATAATTAAAATACATAATTTGGGATTTCAATGGTAAAATGAGGTTTTGAAAATTTTAGATTTGAACCAAATTCTTGAAATAATTCATTTTGGATTCGATAGCATTTTCTAGCGTGCATAATAGCCTTTTTCCCACATTTTGTGAGGTTTCTTTTGTATGAAACATCTTTTGTTTTATATTTGCTATGAGTGTGCCGGTGATTATGTCGATTCTAGAACTTGTACTAGTTATGCATTACGGTTAAAATCACTTTCGAGTGATCTAAATATTTTCAAGTGACAAGAGGCATTTTAGGAATAACCCAAATGGCCTTCCATTTTTACATCTAATGATATATTAGCTAACCACATCGGTTAGTTAACCACCCACATGGACCCATTTTGTTAGTGCTCATTCTTAGCACTAGATACCCCTAGTTACACCTTCCGAGCCATTCTTTTCGTTTTGATAAATCCGAGAAAAATACAAAATATTTTACACCTTTTAACCTTAGCCACCCCTTATCAAGTCTAATGGTTTGTTGCTAGTTGTTTGGAATGATTGGATTGTTTTGATGATTATGAGTTAGTTATACTTTGCCACTCGTGTGTGCCATTTCGACAAAGACGAAGGATGCATACTTCTTATTTGTATTTTGTGGTGATGCTTATGCGAAGTGTGGGGAGTTGTTTGTTATAAAAAAAAAAAAAAAAAAAAAAAAAAAAAAAATGTGATAACAGTTATAGCCAATGTGCTATATTATTATGAAGATGAAGGAAGATGAAGTATGTTTGAGTTATCGATTAGCCAATGTGCTAAGACGTGATATATATATTTGGTGATCGATATGAGAAGAGGAGTAATAATCATTTTTTCGGGATTGTGGTTTGTATGATGACTAGCACCATGGAGGTTTGGACTTGATTTTATTTTATTTTAAACCAATTTCATAAACTATCCCATGCCTTATCCATACCTATTATGAACCCATAGCCTTATCGTTATAACCCGAATTAAAGACCTCTTTGATGAATTTATTTTCTTTGTTTTGATACTTGTACAAGCTTATGGTAAAAAGCATTGATCATGACTAGGCATTGAGTGATATACCCACCAATATATGAGTGTTGAGTGAAATATTAAAGCCACTTGTGAGGTATCCTAGTTATGTTATCTAAAGTGTTTGGTTCATTTTTAGAAGATTTTCTCATATTATAAGCAAAATAATAATTATCTTTTATGGTAATTGTTACATTTTCGAAACATGGTGTTATGGACCATTGAAATCAATCTTTGCAATGTTTGACCTACTCGAGGCTTAGTAGAGCTTAAGTGTGGGGGAATTTGATAACGTCTAAAATGAACATGTTTTTAGTAGCGTTATTGTCGGTTTTGTGCATGATATTCGCTATATTTACTCATAATGTTGCAAAAGTGCAAAGATGCGTCTTGTGTATGTATATGTAGCCGGTATTGCGAATATTGAAGAAATGAAGTTTTATGCACATTTGGAAGATTCTAAAGGAAGGAAGTTGAGATTGGAAGCTTGTGGACTCAATGATATGAAGCGTAGTGATTTGAAGCATCTGACAAGGAAAGATCAAGTTTGGCTTTGGAAATCATCAACGTAAGCAAAGAACAAGCGTAAAGGAAAAGTCGACAAAAGTCAAAAGGAGCAAAACCCACCGCTCGGTCGCAACCCGCAACCGGATCCGGTGGGCTAATGGTCAAAACCATGACCGATTCGTCGACATAGAAACCGATCCGGTTTCGGCTCTGCTGATTACACAATTCGCATTTATTGTTGTCTTAACTCCCATAATCATTAGAGTCCGATCATTTCTTGATATTAACTTGGAGAGAACGTTTTTGGGCGATTAAGCAAGTGCTTTGGCTATTTAAAGGACCTAGTACTTGTATACTAAGTGTGACACAACCAAAAGAGTATTAGTTTACACCAAAACTCATACTTACCCATTTATCTCAACCCAAAAGCTTAGTAGTTCTTGAAAGCGTCCGAAGCAAGGAAGGAACCATTCTTGTCCATTGTTTGGTAGTTTGGAGTTGTCGCGGTGATCCTAGGTGATTGGAGGCGTGGTTGCTACATTCCACGATTTCTAATTCTTGTAATCACAAAAGATTAGGTATTCTATGAACTTTGTTATGGAAATCTATTCTCTTGAATTGTTTGAATTACCTTGTTATGACTTGTGTTTAGATATGATTGTTTTCATGGAGTAGTTTGTGTTATACTTGTGTGTTGGAATGTGATTAATCATAATAATGTTCTCAAAATGTGATGCATGTATATATGATCTTGTTTAAATGAGTTTGTTGGAAAAATACTAGTCTTTGATTGATTTGTCAATAAAACATGTTTTAAGAAAAAGGACCGAAAGGATTTCTCTTGTGTTTTATTCCAAAAAGTGTTGTGACAAACTAGTATGGGGATATGGTGATTGACAACCACCATGTTTTGCTTATTAAAACAAGACTAGGACCGTTTTCATCACGAAGGGTCGAAAGATTCGTAAGAACAAATTTAATGAGAACATGTTGCAAACAAATGGAACTTTTATAGGATAATCATTGGGATAAGGACCGAAAGGATTACCTAAATGTTTTTGTTCTTAGAATGATTTTTACAAACAAATACCATGGTTGGGGAATCATTTGCTTATGATTTGTGCATCATACTAAGAGTATACACCAAACCTTTATGAACATTATCTATGGTTGATTATGAGACTTCACACAAGTATATATTTTTATTCTTGATTCAGTATTTTCACTAGAACACTTATTCGAGGGAGCCTTGACAAGCTTTCTTGTTAGAAACTTTTATTAAGATCTATTTCAAAACAAAAATCCCTTGGGACGATCTCGACTTACCAAAACTTTACTATTGCGGACGAGTATACTTGCTCGTATGTGTTAATAGGTTATACGGTTAATTCGTGATTATAAATTTTTAAAACTTGCACCAACCGGAGCACATCAGACAGCCTGTTACACTCAAAACAGGTCAATCATTGTCAAAAGACATAATAAAACCCCATATGAGATATTCAAAGGTAGACTTCCTGACATTAGCTACTTCCATGTGTTTGGATGTCCTGTGTTTATTCATAACCACAAGGATCATCTAAGCAAGTTCGATGCTAAAGGCGATGATGGA
This sequence comes from Chrysanthemum lavandulifolium, assembly GCA_022545495.1. Classification (NCBI taxonomy): domain Eukaryota; kingdom Viridiplantae; phylum Streptophyta; class Magnoliopsida; order Asterales; family Asteraceae; genus Chrysanthemum; species Chrysanthemum lavandulifolium. Next base: position 142,448,815 of record CM040244.1, on the reverse strand, counting down.
TACTTTCTAGGTTACTCACCGATCTCCAAAGCCTTGAGGTATTTAACACTAGGAGACAACAAGTTGAGAAACCTATCATGTCACCTTTGATGAAAGTATAGAAAGCATCGTGTTCACCAACACTTGATGGAAGAAATAAGAATTGATAACTCATCAAGATATCCTCGATGAGTACAACACCGAAACCGATTCCTCATACCAAGTCGATGCGACATCTCATATTATGTCTTGCCTCACAACCTGTCACAACCAACTATCGGTGAATTCATTGATAATCGCCGGTCCCTACTGTGGATAGGTAACACCGATCCAAATGATCGGGATCCTATAACTCAAGAACCTCTACAGAACAAGACACCTCAACGGATGATCTAAATGATCTTGTGGGTCTTGCACCGATCTCACCGATGAACTCCACGTAACATCCTCAAGCTCGGATCCGGACCACAAAGTAAGTGGACAAGATCTCAAGACATTGAGCTTGTAAACATCATTGGTGAACCCATCAAGGCATGCTCACTAGAAGCATGGTCGCTAACTTAATCTGACTTCAAACAAATGAATGTCTATATGCCGATTACCTATCGAAATAGAACCCAAAAGTGTCCTCAAGCTCTAAAATACCCAAGCCGGGTTCGGGCTATGCAAGAAGAACTGCAGTTTGATAAAAACAAGGTCATGACCTTGATCAAATGTCCTCTGGATGTAGTAGTCATAGGAATGAAGTGGGTTTCGAAACAAAACCGATGAAAGCAGCACCGTCATTAAAAACAAAGCCGACTTGTAGCCAAAGGTTCTATCAACAAGAAGGCATTGACTATGATGAAACATTTGCTCTGTTGCAAGAATGGAAGCCATCGGGATCTTTCTTGCATATGCAACATACATGAACTTGTGGTCTACCAAATGGATGTTAAAAGTGCATTCTTAAATGGTGATCTCAAGGAAGATGTATATGTTCAAGAACCTCAGGGCTTTGAGAGCGGTGAATTCCCGACTATGTCGCAAACTTGACAAGGCTCTTTATGGACTTAAACAAGCTCCCGGGCATGGTATGAAACTCTCTCGCCTTCACGATACAAAACAAGTTTGTTAGAGGAAAGATAGACAACACACTGTTTGTCTATAGAGCTCAACAGGATGTGATACTAGTCCAAGTGTATGTTGATGACATCATCTTTGGCTCAACAAACTACAAACTTTGCAAACAGTTTGAAAAGCGATGACAAAGAAGTTTGAAATGAGCATGATGGGGAACTCACATACTTTCTTGGACTACAAATTAAACAACCGATAAAGGAATATCCATCACCAAGAGAAATACACCGAAATCTCTTGAAGAAATATGAGATATCGATCGTGCCTCGATAAAGACTCCAATGGTCCCACCTAACAACCTTGGACTGATCTCTCGCCGTCAGTCAATCAAACTCATTTCGGAGGGATTGTTGGCTCACTAATGTATCTAATCGCTTCTAGACCAGATATCCATTCTCGATCTGTCTAATAGCAAGATATCGGTCAATCCTAAAGAATCCCATCTCACTGCAACCAAAAGAATACTCGGTACCTAAAGGAACCCCAAGCCTTGGACTCTATTATCCAAAGTACTCGGGGTTTGATCTCAAGGGTTACTACGATTCGATTATCCGGGTGCAACATGGATGAAAAAGTACCTCGTGGTCTGTCAATTTCTTGGAGGAAAACTAGTTTGTTGGAGTGCTAAAAGCAACAATCGGTAGCTATGTCCTCGCTAAAAGCGAATATGTAGGCTATGCAGGATGTTGTGCCAATGTATTATGGATGAAAAGTCAACTCGGTGACTATGACATCCATTATAAAATGGTACCCATCTTACGTGACAACACCAGTGCTATTGCAATCTCCAACAACCCCGTCCTCCACCAAAGAACCAAACACATCGATATCGATATCACTTCATCGGGGATCACATAATGAAGGGTGACATTGAACTTCATTTCATCCCTCTTGAATATCAACTGCCGATATCTTCACAAAACCCTTGGATGAACCTACCTTGAGGCGAAAGATGAATTGGGAATGCTTGACATTGAAAGTCGGTGTCGAAAACCAATCTCGATGAAGTTCTCGAAATGGTTCATCCTCCTGAACATCCAAAACAAACCTCTCACCGAATGAGTAAGACTCACTCGGGGTCCCCGATGAAAGCATTGAATGAGTAACTAAATGCTCCAAGTATTAGTTACTTAAATGTCCTAGGTTGGTAATCCCACAAATTTAATATAGGAATACATGTCTTCTTGTCGGGAGTATCATCATTTACCTCACCCCACTTGGCATTAAGTGCCTTCTCACATAAAATATCCCATGGATATTTTATTATCGCTAAAGTGCACTTTTATTGTGCATTGCAACTGTTTTCCTTGAAAGGCGGATTTTCTTTGCGTGATGTGGTGGGTAGCATTAAATGTGGAATATCAAACGATTTCAAAATGGTCTTAACATATCCACACTTATACAAAACAACCCCTCTCGCTACTCTATAAATACCTCTTCAAAACCACAAAAACACACAAATTATTTTCGCAACTAAACTCTGTCAAAATTCTTTCTCAAATCCACAAAAACACACAAATTATTATCGCTAAAGTGCACTTTTCTTGTGCATTGCAACTATTTTCCTTGAAAGGCGGATTTTCTTTGCGTGATGTGGTGGGTAGCATTAAATGTGGAATATCAAGCGATTTCAAAATGGTCTTAACATATCCACACTTATACAAAACAACCCTCTCGCTACTCTATAAATACCTCTTCAAAACCACAAAAACACACAAATTATTTTCTCAGAACTAAACTCTGTCAAAATTCTTTCTCAAATCCGAAATATTTGTGTGTTCTCAATATCTTTAAAACCTCTTTTGGAAAACCCTCCTTGTAAACATTTACAAAAGTTTTCATCACAAACTTGAAGAGATCTAAATACTTTGATTGTTCTAGTCAAAACATTTTTTAAACCCTAAAATCTTCGTTAATGGAAATGGCTAGAACACAATCTCTCGGTTTGCTTCTCGATTGGGTGGGGATCTTACTAACATTGAATTTAAAACAAATAATGTCATAGGAAATTTTGAATATCCGAAAATGTCCCAACCTATAAAGACATTATAAATTTTATTCAACCGCCCACAAAGCGGCCTTTGAAAAATGTCCTCGATCTTGTACCCAAACTACCTCGGGGAGTTTTGGGCTCTGACTAGAGCCTTGACCCGACACCTTCTCGATGAGAATAACCTTAGACCTCTCGGGAGTATCTTATCGAGTTCGGTCTTAATGGGGAAACAATTCACCTGGATTACAAAACGTTTTGCACTTCAACAGGTTAGATTATAACAAAGGTGTTTATGTCGCCCATCACGAACCCTCCACATTGAAGGATGGGTTAAAACAAATCGTTTTAGATCCAACTTTTTGGACAAGACCCCGGTCACTAAAAGCTCATTCCCGTGGCTTGGAGGATCCTCTTCACTTTTGTGATTCGTGTCCTCGGCGGGAACCACTCATCCACTGAACAAGTTAACTCTATTCGGTTGATGATGGCATCGCTTGATGAATGGGGTCTTTGTCGATTATAGGGAGATGATTTACGATGATCTCGTAACGAAGCTACTGAGCAAAACTAGGACGGCACGTTTTGTATCCTAGGTTTGTCTCTTGTGCTTTGTAATCGTTCATGGGATCCATTATACTCGGGATGAAAAATTTGGAAAATTACACGGCATCCCGAGTCCATCAAATTTTCAAAAGGACCCATCCCTTGTCACTCCTATTGAATTGACGGCCCATATGGTTGTCAGAACAACCGGGAGGATCGATGTCTCCTAATCCTGCTCCTAAAAAGAAAGGGAAGTCTCGATGGGACTAAGACTAAACCAAAGTCTCAGGCCACGAGGCTTCAGGAGCTGACCTAAGAGGCACAAAAAGCACGAGACTAAAAGACACCCACCGAGGCAACAACCACCCCGTGACAACGAAGGACATTGATACATCACGGTCGGTGCCCTTGGTCACACCTACTACTCCCAAGATCCGGAGGAAACAAACAACCGGTAGGGGCGCCTTCCACCACGCTGATGAGGACATTAGCAAATCAAAGCCTTTGTCCGAGGGCACACCGATCGATCCCAAAGACTCGGGGAAACAAACAACCCATCGATAGGGATACAACAATCACCGACTACGCTAAAGGCACTAGGAAAAACCCATAAGTGTCTCGGGGTCAATGGGGACAAAGACTGGAGGAAAGGAACAACCCGCCGATATGGAACCCAAAACCAATCCCGACTCCCGAGAAGACGATTGGAAACTCCCACCTGTCCGAGGGGTCCACGGGACAAAGACTCGAGAGGATCAATACCACCACGATATGGAACCCATTCCCACTCCATTGTTAACGATTCTTTGAGGTTCTTGAGTTGCTAAAATCGATGATGACCTTCTTGAAAGTGATGAAGAAATTTTATCGCAGGGGATGAAGCTGACGAGGTTCAATCGAACAAGAGCCTCGGCTGATCCACAGGAGCATCCGAATCCCCATTCCAACATGATGATCGTGCCTCGAATCCTCCTCAAGCTCGATGAATTCAAAGAGTTTGACAATGTTCTTCCTTTCACCGAAAGACAGTTGGCTCGATGGATCACCGTGGCTTCAAGGAAGCTATACTCAGTGTTACTAAAACATTGTGGGAACAACATCACGAGGTCTGCTGCAAGTTATCTTGATCTAAAGCGGAGGCAGGGGCTTCGATGAAAATGTTCATGAGCACGGGGACTTGATGTATGATGAGACTCTTGATTGAATGAAAATATGGCCAACTTCTTAAGGCACCTTCGATCAGAGGCACAACGATCGATGAAATCGGGGAGTTTGTCAAAGAAGATCCAAGACTTAACTCTCAGTGCTAAAGACTACCGAGGCATACACGAAACAATCCTCAAACCTTAATGAAGCGCTAGATCCGCTCAAGTCCGCCAATGTTCGTGGTCTTCCTTCCTTAGTCCGTCTCTTCTGCTACAATGGACTCTTTGAATACAAGTGGCGACCATGGCTCGGGCATCCTCCTCCACGGCACGGATTCTTGGTCCCCGGATGATCGCCTTGGAGCTTTCTCAAGCTAACTTGGATGAAAAGGTCACCGGTATTCGTGCCGATACTACGAGATTAAGGCTATGATGGTGAAATCTATCAGCCTTTATGGTCAAGCTGCTCGGTCCCTCAAGACCAACGCCAACTCTTGCCCTCACCGAAGCTCCCAGCAGTTGAGGGAGAATCTTCTTGAAGAAACTCCTCTTCACACCGAGGGGAGCAAACACCACCGGTCTCAATAGCTCCCGCATCATCTGCACTGGCCTCAAGAATACCCATCTCATCTCTACCACCACAAACATCAACAACACTAACAGTCACAACACCAATAATGACAACACCACCACCCTTGGTTGCATCTTCTTCCTCAGGCCAGGACAAAGGCAAAGGCATATTGACAACAACCGAGCCTGAGAAGATTCCCTACAAAATCGGTGACACTGAATACCTCCTCACTCCTCAACAGCTAACCAAACACCTTGCTAAAGAAGAAAGGAAATTGAAACAAGCTGAGGATGATAAGAAGACCAAAGAAACCTTTGGAAAAGGTTGTCACCGAAGAAGCTAAGAACATGGGATTAGATGCAAGCAAGCTCCCAAAGGGTCAGCAGACAAAATTCAAAGATGCTCAGTTGCTCAAATGGTCGCAATGAAAGCGATATGAAGAAAAAGAAAGAAACTTGAAGCTCTCGTGCAAAGCGTAATCGAGAGTACAATCGACAATGACCGGTAGAAGGCTTCTGAAAAATCACGATGTCAAGATTATTCCCAACACCAAACCATTGGCTATGAATGTTTCTGAGAGGGATGACAAAAGACACTTTGAGGTTCATGATCCTTAAAATTCGGTGACTTTGGGATCAGAACTTGATGAACTTGGTCCGATCATTGGAAAGAAGCAAAATAAGGTGGTCAAGGATCCGATGAAAATGCTCGATAAAAGATATGAAAGGTGAGGATGCACCAGCTCAACTGGGAATTAAGCATGCCTTGACCGCACCTCAAGGATCTCAACCACAAGCTTCCAGCAAAAGGAAAAGAATTGAGTTCCAACATGAAATCAAAGTGCACGGCTTAGAATGCAACAGAGAGCTCGAGGGGTAAAATTTGTGAACTGTTTAGTGATTGAAAAGCACGAAGAGGGCTATTTTTCATTGATGTCTACGAGAACCCAACTTTCCAAAGGTGGAGTGATATCGATCGAGCGAGGAGTGGCTACAATGATCGACTACATCCAGTGGCCTCTCGGATCCAATCTCGGCAAACATCGAGTTCTGTCAAGACCGAATGCAAAGATAAGAGACCATCCCGACAGGAAACACTCATCACCAAGAAAGTGAAGCTCAAGCTTTGGGTATCCATCCGGATGACATCATTTTCTCCTTTTGTACTAGTGATAGGAAATATGTAATCGATCAATAAAAGATGTATGTTTTGTCAAATTACTCAAATGTTCCTTATTGTATTCATTAGTACATTCAAGTAAGAAGAAGCCTTTTGCTCACTTACATCGATCAAACACTTAGGCTATTTGTATATCCAAATAGGGGAGGCGTTGGGTTCAATAAATACCCAAACCCTTAAACTAGGATTTGAATAGAAAATAACCTAAGTGTTTAACTCATAAACACAATCGGATCACCGAGCGCATAGTCTCGGTGAGCTATCTTCGAGACACTTAGTATGAGGCGAAGAAGGGCCTCTCCACTGCAAGGCGAAACTTAAAGGGTGAAGACTAAGTCAAGAAGAAGATAGTGGATTCGGTGAGTGATGACAATAACTCATGAATCCCTTGACTCTCTCCAAGCTGTTAAACATCGAAGACAAACGAAGGAAAAGATCAAGGCTTTAAAGGCGAAGAATGAATGGACTAGGCGGAAATTTTACCCGGATAAAACTAAGTCCCTCAAGTGTTTATCCGGTTTATACATAGTCTCAATCTATGAAGATCATATCTTCCCATTTATAGTAGCGGCGATTCTCTGTCAAAGGAAATAGTCTCGCCGCCTACTATAAATAGAAAGGTGAAACGAAGAACCGAATACATCAATATTCGTGTTTGATGCGATCTATGTTTTTGTCTTACGGGTTAAAGTTAAATATCATACTTGTATAAATAGCATAAGAAGAAGAGTGAAAAGTTTAAGCTTGTGAATTGTAAAACACACATACACACAAGCCAACTTTTCACTCCTCCAACTCAACTTTATCCTTGAGCTAGCTCGGTGGGTTCTAGAGTTGTGCTCGGACTTAGCCCGAGCTTAGAGAGAGTCACCCCAAACCTTGTCATTTCAATCCCAAGTACTATTCGCAAGTACTTGGGTAACGATTCTTTTGATTTATTTCTAATAAGAATATGATGTTGAAAATTACTTTGTGTATTTTACTTACATTACTTTCAGTCATTATTCACTATTAAATTGTTTTAAGTACTTAATTGTTATTAAACAATAGTGAATAGGGAACAACAAGCTAGAACTGGAATAAACCCAACAAGGTTCTAGTTATGAAGTCTTGGTAAGCATCGAAGGGTTGAAGAATGAAAAGAAATGAATGTGAAAAGGGTGAAAAGAAATAGCCTCCAATAATTCAACCTTAGGGCGATGAACGGGTTCAATACATATGCTCTTGGTGGTTACTAAGGTAACACAGTATTGAATACAAGGCGTCATGGACCCGGTGACGCACTGCACTATACTTTCCAAGCTACTCAAGTTCCTCTTAAAAGGACTTGTTTCATTCTCACGGGGAACCTACATAATCTATCGACTTTCTCTTAGATATTGTTGATATTGAAGAAGGAGACCTTCTCCCTAGTCTCCGGCATAGGAAACCAAATGTGCACAATTGAGTCTAGAGCCAAGAGATCATCCACAATATCTCATTAGGACACAAAAATAATGAAGACTTGCTGTTTCACACAATGTGGAAAGTAAGTATATATTGAGAGTCCTACGCATTATCCTTGTGGTTTTGCCAGAACATCCGAGTGATATGTAAAATATTCACGATGAAGATGGAAATCCTTCTAGAGCCAAAATCAAACAAGCTCTTGTGGGTGACATGTGGGATCTTTTCTAAAGATCAAGCTTGTGACAACTGGATAGAAACGATGGGGCGATTCATTCGTGAATCAACCTTGGTCCAGAAATGAATTGCGAATACTTTTGGAAAAAGCTGCTCGATGTGCAAATCTTCTTTTCTCCAAAGACATCGAATGTGTATTCATATTTTCAAACACAAAAGTATCTACGATTGAAAAAATACTTTTGGAAAAACCGTTCGATGTGCAAATCTCTTCTTTTCTCTAGCACATCAAATGTGTATTGTCTTTCAAATACAAAAGTATTTTAAATTGAAAATTGATCTTTCTCATAAAACCTTCATCGTATTGCAAAACTCTTTCTTCAAGCAATACGCGATTGTTTTCAAATCAATTTTCATCAATCGGTGAATCTCAATTATTGGTTCACTCACTCATGTTGTCTTCTTTGAGGCGTTCGGTTTGAGAACGGCTAGAACAGTGCGAAACCCCGTCAAGGAGATTCTTGAATTATACCGATCACGGGCGGTACTTGTCCGATCAACGGGAACCGTGGGCGTGTACCTCAATTGATGAAAGTGATCAAAGACACTTTCGTGTGTTTTATTGCTAACTGTTGTTTGCGGTACATTTGGACGGTTGCGATTGATCGAATTGAGAAGTCAATTCAAAGCCGCATGCTCACAAAGCATCCACACTTAATTGAAGAAATCATGACTTGTGCATATCTACAAAACACGGCTCGATATTTTTATACTATGTTTACGCTACGCTCGCCGCAAATATCATGAACCGAGAAAGCTTCCGCTACTACGATGGAAAGATGTCATGATTCAAAGTGTGAGCATGTTGGTCCAAAAGTCACAACATCACATGATGGCAACACAACAAAGGGTGATCGAGATTTATCGTGGTGATGATCTCAAGAAAGCTCGAAGATCATCAAGATGTGGATCGATTCAAAGACCTCCACCGAAAGTACAAAGTATGCGGACTTTGAAGAATCGCTACTAAAGCACAAAGATTGCGGAACTTGAAGAATTGAAGTCTACGAGCTTGGAACGAAAGACAAAGAAAGAATGATAGGATTCAAAATGTAAATCATGGGGTGACCTCCCTTAAGGGGAGATTGTTAGGAATTGGAAATTCCATAAGAAATTGTCGGTCACCCCAATTATAGTCTAGCATATGTTAGCTCGTAGACTTGTCGTTATTTACGTTATTTAGTAGTTAATTAGTTAGTTAGTAGCGTAGACTAGTTTAGAGTAACACCGTGGAGGAAGGACGGGTCTTTACCCACTGTATGCCTGATCTACAGTCCGTCAAGAGGACGTATTAGTTGTAAGTATAAATACCCCTTCCATCCTTGGAAGGGGTGGTGATTCTCATTAATCTAACATTGCATTTTGTATTACAACTCTCTAACAAGAATATCCTCTCATCTCTTTCTCTCTCTAAACTATGGCATACTTGATTCATCACCATCCAAGGCCACCCGAATCATCAAACACAATATATTTATGATCCTACAGCAACTACAGTAACGCGGCAAGGACATAACTCGCAAAAAATTGAAAGTTTAGGGACATTATTGGCAGATGTTTTTCGAGGACATATTTCACAATTTTGGCAAAATTCAAAGACATTTTTTTTCAGTTTACTCTAAAAATCAATCAACCCCTTCTACTTTTTCACACTACTATTGCCTTGTGTACCTAAGGAAAAAAATTATTGCAAGGCTCCATATTTTATTATAGTAGAGTACACGCGCATTGCGGCGGCGGGTACTCAGAAATGAAATTTTCAGTGAACTATGATTTTTAAATTTAATATGTTTTTTTGACAATAAGTTTACGGATTTAAAGAATTTCATGTAACATATTTTAACTCTTAGCTAATTACAATGTTTTTCATTATACAATTGTGATAATAAATATTTTAGCGAACAATATTTTTTTCTTGTTCAAAGGACTATTTGATCTATATAAAGTTAAGGTTGATGGATAGGGGTGTTCAAAAAGTATTTGAAACCCGGAAAACTAACTCAACCCAATCTGAAAACGTAAAAGACGATACCCAAAAAACAGAAACTGAAAAAAACCCGAAAGCGGAAAACCTACTTATCACAGTTTGATTTCGATTTTTATTTTCAAATATTGGTGGTTACCCGTATCAAACCGTGTTTAATATACATGTAGTTTTTAACAAAATAAGTATTTATAAAGTGTATAAGCATTGGATAATTAAATTTTCTGGCATCATTTATCACGGTCGCGACTCTCATATATTGGTCTTATGCAATGGAGGCAATACCTTTTAGATTCTAAAAAAAGGATAATTGTTTCTAAATGTATCGAAGTTACAAATTTTTGCTAAGTTGTGTATGTATCTATTAATCATCCTAAACAATGCAAACAACTTACTAATCCTACTATTATATGCATAATTAAACATTTGTTTAGAGTTATTTACATAAATCGTCCTTGTGGCTAGGACCAAATTGCAATGATAGTCCTTAGTTATTTACATAAATCGTCCTTGTGGTTTAGGCTGGTCAACAGGGTCGGTCAACGCCACGTGTCATCACCTGAGTGGTGCCACGTGGCAAAGGGTCGGGTCGGTCAATGGGTCAGGTCGGGTCGGTCAACGGATCGGGTCGGGCTGCAACGTGGACCAATAAGGTGGTGCCACGTGGCATTGGTAAAATATACCTCTTTTTGGCTCGCGTGGGATTCGAATCCGGGACGTTTGTGAGGGAAGCAAAGCTTTGCCCAGTTGGGCTAAGCATAGCTTCTTTAATATTACCCTAAATCAATTACATAACTCTTCCTAAAATTTAAAGGCAATTCAATCTTAAAGGTTCGATTTTGTTTTGGCCTATCAATTTAAGGGTTATATGGGATGTAAAAATAAATAAATATCCGTCGGACTCGTTTTTGTGCTATTTCAATGGTATACTCGAGAATTTTTGACTTCGTTTGAACCTCGAAAATGCGAAAACAAAGAAAAAACGGTGATTTTCTCATTTTCAAGGTTCAAACGAAGTCGAAAAATTCCCGAGCATACCATTGGAAAAAGCACGAAAAAACGAGTCCGACGGTATATTTATTTATTTTTACGATCATATAACCCTTAAATTAATGGCCAAAACTAAATCAACGTTCGAAAGATTATTAAATTAGGCCTTTAAAGTTTAGAAAGGTTATGTAATTGATTTAGGGTAATATTAATGAAGCTATGCTTAGCCCAGCTGGGCAAAGCTTTGCTTCCCTCACAAATGTCCCGGGTTCGAATCCCACGCGAGCCAAAAAGAGGTATATTTTACCCATGCAACGTGGCACCACCTCATTGGTCCACGTGGCAACCCGACCCGACCCGTTCATTGATCCGATCCGATGACACATGACACCACTCATGTGGTGACACGTGGCACCACTCATGTGATGACACGTGGCGTTGAGGACCGTTGACCGGCCTAACCATAAGGACGAATTATGTAAATATATTTAAGGAGTGTCATTGCAATTTGTTCCTTGCCACAAGGACGATTTATGTAAATATCTCTAAACAAATGTTAAATTATGTATATAATAGTAGGATTAGTAAATTGTTTGCATTGTTTAGGAGGATTAATAGATACATACACAACTTTGCAAAAAGTGATAACTTCGATACATTTAGAAACAATTATCCCTTCTAAAAAATCATGAAGGTGACATTTGAGAAATTTTTTGTGAATTTTCTAAGCAATTTAAAGCTCAATACAAAGTCATTTATGCACCATTTACAAATTTAAGTCATTTAATTCTTCAGATGTAACTTCATTTTACAAATTTAAGACACATAATTATTCATATATAACTTCATTTTACAAATTTATGACACTTAATTCTTCAAATGTAACTTTATTTTAAAATTTTAAAACACTTAATTCTTTATATGTAACTTCATTTTCTACTATTAGCAAGTGTGTTATCTTAAACATTTTAAGACTTACTTTTATAAGAAGTCCTAAATGCATTATAAAGTAGTATAGATTTACACAATCTGAAGACCAATTAAACCTTTTATAGATCTAAATAAATTAATATTTTTAATATTGTTTAATCCTTAAACCTTATCATTTTTTGTTTATAACTCATAAACTTTTTTTCTCGCAATGACGACATTTAAACTCGTAAGTTGCATCAAAGGTCACTCTAAAACACAAGTTTGCAAGTATAATTATTTGCCGCTATACACCATCACTTTTTGCATGTAGTTATTAAAAATAGAAGTTGTCCAAATCTTCTTAAAGCAAAGTATGAAGGACTAAAACTGAAAACTAGAATAATAAGGAACCAACTTTATAACTTATCTAGAGTCAGAAATAAAATTGTTGTTCCGATAATAAGAACGAACGAGTGGCGTTGCTTAAACATAAAAACTAAAACAGACATGACATCATCAATTCCGGCGACGTCGTTTTACTCCAGCATCTTTCGCATTTCCACTTCCGTTACTCCTCCCACGCGCCTCCATACCCGCCGTGTCGTAACCGCTCAAGGTAGTTTTTTTTTTTTTTTTTTTTTCATTCTATACATTAGTGCTTATGTGATTTCAGCTTATGTTTCATAGCCCAGTATTTCTAGCTTATTATTAAACTTTGTATAAGCTTATTATGGCATAATAAACTTAGATATAAACTCATAAGTTTCAAAATAAGCCGATTACATAGCTAAAAATATTAGCTTAAACGAACACCCCCTTAAGCGCGAATAGTTGTTATTGTTAGGACCGTGGTGTCAATGGGAAAGAAATTAAACAAGACAAGTGTTTCTAGGCTTTAACTTTTCACGTTTTTAAGAATGGTGATATGATGTAGAATGAATATTGCAAAGAATGCAGCCGTTTGGAAGAAAATAACAATTTTTAGAGCGAAAAGAGGATTTGATTAAGAAAAAAAAAAAACTGTTATCTGTTGAGATAGGCGACTAGTAACTGCTATTACTGAATTAAATAGTATCAACTAAATCTTTTCGAGTGGTTAACACCCTTTCCTCTTGAGACAGAGGTCAAGGGTTCGATCCTCACCCCTTGCAAAGCAGCCTCTCTACCTTAGGTAGGGGTATGGCTATCTATGTCTTAACCTCCCCCATACACCGTGGAAGACGGTATTGGGACCCATAACCCGTGGAAGACGGTATTGGGAGTTACTTTACTTTACTTTTAACTAAATCTTTTAAAAAAAAATATATATATATAGTATCAACTAAATTAGGCTGCAATTTGAAAAGTTACTAATGGTTCGTTTACTGGATTATGAGAAGAAGATGCGTTATAAACATAGTTTCATTAATCACGATCTTTCAATAGTACTCAAGACTTTGATTTCTACAAGTGTGATTGATCGTAAGAAAATATCAGTTTGAGCCTTAAGCCCTTAATGTGGTACGTTCTAGCAGTCTTGTTTTATTTCAGAATTTTGTGGGTTTATTTGCTGGGAAATTGTTGCTCCAACTAACCTTGAAAAGTAATGCTAGTTATAAGGTGCTCCGTACTTATATGTAGGTTAAAAAATCGGGTGAACGGATGAGGTTTTGTGTGTTCAGGTTACCCGGGGAGGGCGAGTCTTTGACTCAAATGTAGGCAGCCTAACCGGGGAACCCCGTGACTATTTCTAGTCCTTACCTGGCCACCCTCAAGTGTGCACCTAGTGAGGTTTGAACTCTTGTCCTCTTGCAAGGAAGTCTAGTGCCTTACCATCAGGCCATTTGGTGGTGGTTGAACTTTATGTGTAGGTCGCATATTCTAATTGCTAATTAGGAACTGTAATTCTTAGTATTCTTTTGTATAGCTGCTTGTTAAGTTCTGCGATTTTTTTTTTTTTTTTCAGCTGAGCCGTCAGACAAGTCTGTTGAGATAATGCGTAAATTCTCAGAGCAGTATGCTCGTAAATCTGACACGTTCTTCTGCGTTGACAAAAGCGTTACATCTGTTGTTATCAAGGTATCTTCCTTAATTCCTTTATATTAATATGCACATTGACAAATTTTGTAAACAAAGACGTGGAATGGACTTGTATATCATACAATGGAGTATTGGTTATACTTTTAACATCAAGGTAATTATACTTTGTAACACAGGGATTGGCTGATCATAGAGATTCGTTGGGTGCACCTCTTTGTCCTTGTAGGCAAGTGTGCAGATCTTAACTGAATGCCTTTAAAAGTTTTTTGCTTACGCCCTGTATTTTAAATAATATTATTTGCTATTTCAGACATTATGATGACAAAGAAGCGGAAGCAAAACAAGGATTTTGGAATTGTCCTTGTGTACCCATGAGAGAAAGGTAAGATCCAGAACTCGATTACGTGCTGGCATTCAGTTTGTTTATGCAAGGTTTCACTGATGATTTAGGCTTTAAATTATTGAAACGTCATAAAGAACGTTACTGATTTTCTTTCAACATATCCCCTTGTTAATCATTTCAGGAAGGAGTGCCACTGCATGCTTTTCCTCACACCTGATAACGACTTTGCTGGCAACGAGCAGGTAACTACACCATCTTAACTTTATATAAAAGAGCCAAAAGGCCTTTGACCTAAAGGTGTAGGTAAGGTGCCCCTCAAGTCTCGATTGTGCAGACGTAGAGTGTGTATTAGTTTTCCGTTCAAAGAAAAAAGAATTCTTATGAAATTTAACAGGCAAGGGGAGCAATATCAACATGCTACATGAGTCAATTTGGGTTATATATCCTTGCTAAAGAGTCAAATGGGTAACAATTAAGCTATTTAATAAATTAATTATTTATGAAACTGAAAAAAACGCGTTTGGCATTTTTAACCCAACCAAAAATAAACTCATTTTCTCCTGATCCAAACCCAACCTAGCTGATATTTCACAACCTACACCCACCCTATTTAAATTTGTTTTATATAACAGTTTCTATTATCTAAATTGAATGGTAGTGTGTACCGTTGTTGATGTAGAATGGTATTCTTGTTTTTACTGCTAGAACATGAACGTATTCGATAAGGTTGTATTGTTGATACTACAAAGAAGATACAAGCTCACAAATAATCTGACATGTAGTGGGGTGTTTGGGTGCTTAGAATTGCTTATGGTACCTATTGTATTTTGAAATACCGAACTCAAAGCTTATTTAAGTAATGTCAATACAAGTGTTTGGCATTTTAATTGAACCCAATGTAACTCATTTTGACCTGATCCAGACCCAACTTAACCTGATATCCATCTTTCCACCTAGATAGTCCGTTGGCCTTATATAACCATTTCCTTTTTGAGTAGGATCAGACATTTGTTTTTCTGCTAAAACATAAACATTGTGCTATTTATACTACAAAGAATATATATTTTACGAATGTTTCAAACCCATTTGACTGTTGGGTGTTCAGAACTTGTTCTATGCCTAAAAAAAGGTTGGAATACCAAAGTCAAGCTTATTTCGGGCATAGTAAATCAGCAAACCCAAACACCCCTTAAATCTGTGTATATTCTGCGCAGTGATTTTTATTTTATTTTTTCTTGGTGCAGGTTATTTCTTTGGAAGAAATCAAAGAATTGACTGCCAACATGTAGCTGCCCATCTTGCTCTAAACAAAATTGCTAGTATGTATATTTGTGTGCTAAATCATAATATTATCATCAATCTTGTTGTATTTAATCACATTTGCACGAAACAATACCAAGAAATAAAAATGAAAAGCAACTAACTTCTATCACTTTCGGCATTTATAAGGAAGATTTATAACAATGTTTAGAATGTAATACATGCATAATAATCAACAATCTCAATAAGCTTTGACAGACGTAGAAGGCGTCGAAGTTGACTTAGAACCATTGTTCGTCTTACCACAATCTTGACCCATTCTTGAAGCCAAAGCAACCAAAAATGGCCTTGCACCTCCGCCAACACGCTCAGCAGCAGCCACAGCTGGCATGGTTTTACTTTTACAATCATGATCAGATTGAAACCTATGCTTCAAACAGAACTTAATCTGACAAGACTTGCAACTACTCGTATTCGAAAACGTCAAAATTTCCTTACACCTCCTAACACCACAAGTCGGCTTCTTCTTTTTCTTCGGATCACAATCTCCAGATTTCTCATGCTTTGCCAAAATCAAAGCCATCTCGTCCTCTCCTCCTTTGCTGTTTCGTGGAATCTCCATCGACATGGAACACGTTCACATACCAAAACCTTTCTGCTGTTATGATCCGAGTTTGAGCATTCATGCGACTTATATGATCTATGCTCAACACAAAACACCTGCAACAAATAGCAAAATCAGCAATATGCAACAAACGAAAACGCATTTAATTATTTGAAGATATAACGAAATTACCTTTTCGCAGCCATCGCATTTAAAAGGAAGAAAATCGAGCTGTTTGCAATCCGAAAGCTGGCAGTGCTTGCCTAGATCAGGAAAAGCTTCTGTTCCTCCACCCATGGTTTTGATTCTTAGAATAAAATTAAGGTTAACTTGGAGAACAATTTAAGTAATGTTTCAAGATATCCCTTTTTTTTTGCTGATAATGTTTGTTGGGTTGGTTTATATAGCTTTGGTTTGTCTTGGGGAGTAAGACATTAGACAGGCAAACGTTTTGTTTGAATACTTCTAGGATGTTCGTTTTTTGTCAACGCGGATAAAAGAGTTTGGGAAGGACACGTAAACACGTGCGACTCTTTTTAAATTACGCTGGATGGGTTGGGCTGGGCTTGCTTGTCCTATTTGGGCTCAATTGTAGTAGGAAAGGGCTTGTGTTTTCAGGATTGTAAAATTTGAACAATGGATGATGATGATGTTTGATAAATATCTAGGTCGCTTTTAAACTTGCGATCGTTTACAAAAGATTAAAATGAAATCTATTACAAACTCAAAAATTGGATTTCGATGGTTTCAAGTTTGTAGAATTTCTTCAAGAGAAATATAAACCTGTGTCAAAAGGCGACTTAAGTGAAGTTGAAGGTTTTTCTCCTTTTGTTTGAAACCTAGAATATACTGAATTATCTGAGACAGAGTTGTATAATTCATTTATCGATTAAAGCTCTATTTTTAGCCTCTTTAGTTAGCCTACGTATCAAAAGTTCTCATAATTTATTATTGGTTATAGAAATACTAGTCTCTGACCTAATTAGTAAAGCTACATCCTTATGATTTTTGTATTAAGTCATGCTTCTAGGTTAAGTTTATAACAAACAAGTCTTTACTAACTCACCAGATTAAGTAATTTTCCAGATTAAAACAGTTAAGTCAAACTCAAACAGCACCTTATTCTTAAATCTTGGAAACAAAGTAGGGTGGTGTAGATAGTTTAGCTTTGACGGATTGCTAGGATGTTTGGTTGATTAGTTGTCTTCAAGCCTACCTTGCATAATTTAGGGCTTTGGCCCATTGCATCAGGTTAACTCTTCTAATTAGCTATGTATCGTGTTTGAAAAAATTAAATCATTCACTAACAAACACAACGAACTTTATCCTTTATGTCGATTTCATGACTGGTTTCTCAATGCGATCACTACATTATGCTTAAATACATATAGTTAACTACAAAAACATCCCTCTATTTTGTATACACTTAGGTTTAACAATTGAGAAAGTTAATTCACACATGATAATTAAGGAATTACTGTCTTTAAAGTCCTTTATCGTAGCGTTCAGCCGCTAACTATGTGAGAGTAGTAAATGCAAATCCAACCAGGGGCATTGTGAGGCCAAAGCACAAACTTTCTACAATTAGAAAGTTGACTTTTTTGTCAATCTCTTCTATCATGTTTGAGTTTACCTCAACTAATAACATGCGTTTTGCTAAGACATATCCTTTAGAACTATGGTTAATGAGATAACTTTGAATCATTGGATGATCGACTTCAAATAACACTACATAATAACCGATCAAGTTAAGCGTTGATGAAGATTAACATTATGTCCATGTTTAGCAATGTCCTAAAAACTTTTGGGTTGTAAGGAACGAAAATAAAGTTAACCACAAGATATAATGATGGTAACTGGTAAGGTGTGTTACGTTGAATCTCCCAAGAAGGCGTGTTTTGTGACTTTTAGCAAACAAAAGGGAAAGTTGCCCAATTGTAAAGACAAGGAATAATACCCTCTCCTTTCTATAAAGTTCTAAAAGCATAATCCTCCCCCAGTTTTAGTTTTTTATTTATTTATATATAAAGAAAAAACCAATTTCAATAAAGCGTTATTGTTATTCATGCCCCACAATACGTCCAACGCCATTATCATATAATTAGTGTTTTAGGTATTAATTTACAAGTAAAACTGGTAATAGATTAATATGGACATGTTTAAGATGAGTTAAAAATAGACTAGGTTGGGTCTAGGAACAACCAATAATTTGTTTGAATGTTGTAGCTAGTTAATTTATGAGGACCCTCAAAAAGTTAATTGAATAATAAAAAAAATCTCCATAACTCATTTTTATCAAGGAAAAAAAAAAGATATTAATTAATATTTAATTAAAAATGCACTTACACTATTTATTTAAATGTTTAAATATTTCATGAATCGTTAATAGTTATGAATGAAAAATTATAACGCCTAGATCAATATTTTATTATCTTTCATTAGACAAATTTTTGATGAATTATTTTTCTCGGCTTTTTTAATTTTAATATTTGCTCGACATATCATATGTGATATAACATTAATATGAAAGTTCGAAAACCAAATAATGGCATAAAATGACATAAGTATTTGTGTATAAATCAAAGCCTTTCCCGTTTTTTTGCAACAGAACACACATTCGAGCTTCCAACCATATAATTCGAGTGCCATTCTTCGCGATGACTCGTTACGCTTCCGGTGGGTTGTGGTACTCTCATTCGATTATGGAAAGATACGTGGTTTGGTAACTCCTCGTTATATCTCCGATTCAATAGAATTTTTCGGTTGGAGCAAGATAAGGATTGTTTGATTGTAGATCGTATTTCAAATGGCTAATGGTGTTGGAATTGGTCTAGATCAGATTTGGGTGTTCGTACCGAGGCTTAGCTTATCTTAGGGACATTCTGAACGAAATTAGCCAAGTTGATATCCTCTCTGATTCAGATACATGTATCTGGTCTATCACACATGAAGGTGTTTTCTCGGTAGGAGTGACTCGTAGGCATATTGACGCTCAACTGTTGCCCTCTTTGGATCCTCCTACTACATGAGACAAGTCTCTTGCTTGCAAAGTGAATATCTTCATGTGGCGTTTATTGCTTTACTGTGCTTCGCATTGTTTCAATCTCGTCTTGAGGTATCGAAATTAGGAGATCTCGCCTTCTTGTAATGGTAATGTAGAGTCTAACCTCTATATCTTTTCAAGTGTGACATTGCCAAAGATATTTAGAGGCTCATTCGTACTTGGTGTGACGCATGCATGCCTTTATTCATATCTCACATCCACTGGAGAGATTGATTGAACTCTTAGCGCGTTTCTAAAGAGAAAATCCATCGTATGTATGTCATCATCGCGACTTCTTTATGCTGGATTTGGCGGTTTCGTAATAATGTCACTTTTAACTCTTACTCTATGAAGAAAAGTGATATCTTTGATATATTCGTTTGTACTCTTTTTCTTGGCTTAAGTCTAGAGGTCATATGCTTTATAGTTGGAATGATTGGTTAAAATCTCCCATGTAATTGTTAGCTTCTTGCTAGTTCTTTTAATAAAATATCGCCTTTCAAAAAAAATGTATTTAAAGCAGTTTATTTATTAAATTTCTATAATCACATGTGAAAAAGATCGCATGTGGAAAAATCACATGTGATAAAAAAGTATAATGGTAAAAATTACATGTGATTTTATGTGTTTTGTCCAACTTTGACGAATCAACAACACTAATCTATAATTCGAAATATAATGTGTTATATGTTGTTGGAAACCTATGAATATCTAGTTTTCAAGAAAAAAATGGTAAAACTTTTATAATTTTGTAGAAAGATGTATGTTTATTTACTACAGGCTATGAATACTAGAACATTCTAATTAATGTTGAATCACATGTGATTTTTCATGCAAGATTCAACAACGAAAAAAAATGACAAAACAAAAATATGAAAGGAAAAAAAATATTAAAATTATATCAAAGTGTCTGTCTATTAAAAGAATTTTTAAATACTCGTCGCGATTATATAATTTTTTCGCCTAACAATAAAATATTAATTTTTAAAGGAATTGGTGTGAAAAGTGGGTTTGCAATGTTTTAAAATCCGTGTCGACCCAGCCTATTCAACCGGTTGAACGGGAACCGGTTAGGAGACCGAGTCGGATGTAACCGGATTTTTTCTTATTTGAACGGATTGAAGCGGCGGTTTTTCATTGACCCGCGTCGATCCGGTTTGATAAACCTGGTCGGGTCGTGACTTTTCTTCGTATATTTTTTTATTTTCAACAACAAAACATTTTCTTTTATCCGAAACTAACAATACCGTTTTGTCATTTCATTTCGCTAAACCGAAATTTTGTGTTAGGTTAAGTTCTATATTTATATGGGTATGTTTGGCGTGAGAAATTATGAAAGATTATTGAGGTTTAAGATTATTTTTTTTTAAATAAGCTACTTAAAAATAATCTTTGTTTGGCAACCATAACTTATAAGAGATTATTAATAAATAATCTTCCATAATCTCTGTAAATAAAGGTTCTTCATGTAGCTTATAAAATAATCTCTTTTATAATCTTTTCAAGAACATCACCAAAGATCAACAACATCACAAAGATCAAGAACCAAGACAATCTATTTTTGCCAAACATGCCCTATGAACAAACATATTATGATTTGAAATGTTTATAGTTAACTTGAAAATTTAAAGTGATGGTGACTCATGTGGTTAAATTTTGATGAAACAACAAATTAGAGTTATAAACTAACCGTGGTATTATATTTGGTTGATTTAAAAGTTTATTAAAAAGATATGATTCTAAAAACACGATGAGTTATCTCATTTTATAAACTAGAACTATAAATATATTGTAAAGTAGAACTATAAATGAATTGTTTTGGCTTTTTTAGTATTGTAGATATGAAAATTAAAGACTAAAACCCAATAGAGTCATCTTATTTTTATCAGTTCAATTGAATGTAAGATCGAAGTTGAACAAATGCCTACTGTATCAAAGATGTTATGAAAAGTATACATATGCATAAAACCGGTTCGATCCGACGATTGAACTAGTGATTCAGAACTGACGACTCGACTTGGTCAATTCAAAAACCAGGTTTCAAAACATTGTTGGTTTGTTATTTGATTTGTAACATGAGTTGCTAGATTTGATCTCTTGGTATGTATGACTCTTTTAGTATGTAAATGATATCCCCTCCCTATTCATTTATTATCTTTATTATCTAAAATGGAAAAAGGGTCAAAGAAGAAAAATGAAAAGTTGAAAATTGAATATTGAAAGTCAAGCTTTTTTAAACCTTTTCAAATGTCAAAATTACTCAAACTTAAAACGCAGGAAATAGTCAAAATATTTTGCAAAATTACTCAAACTTAAAACGTATGAAATAGTCAAAAGATTTTGCATGGAAACCTATCATGTGTGCATGGAAAGTATTCTTACTGTTAAAAGAATTATGTGAATTATAAGCGTGGAAACCTCTCTTGCATGGAAACCTCTATTGAATGGAAACTATCTCTTATTAAAACAAAGATACTACACGTTTTTAAACAAACCCCAAGCGGAAATTCCAAAATGAAAATAAGCTTTGCTATATAAACAACCCTCGAGAGGTTTGTATCTCATTACAAAAAAGGAAAAAATGGAGATGCAAAATGAAAGAAATGTTGATGATGATCTTGAGGTTAGCAATCGATTTTTTGATGATCTTACGCACTTGATACTCTTTGTAATGTGCATTAACACATCTTGTTTGTTTTGTATTACGACTTGATCCACCTCCCTCCCCTCCTCCACATCATGTTCCGCTTTATAATCCTCATTTGATTAATCGGAATTGGGATGACGTCATTATCATCTTAAGCGGGGGAGCCAATTGAAGAGTAGTGGGGAATTTCCCCAACAAACCTCTCGTGAGACACACAAAATCATGTAAAAAACAAGATTAGTGGGAAAAGGTTCGGTGCCCTCGACTTGATAATCCGAGTGCCTCGTCATTTCTTTGAGATTAATAATCAAATTGTCAATTAAGCTTGAATGAAAAAAAAACCATTTTTTCGGTAGTTTTGCTTGGTCGGGAAACGTGAGAAGAAGGAAATGAGGATAGGAAGAGGAAATTGTGGAATGGGAATAGAAAAAGAGAACAGTGAGCATCGGGAGTGGGTAAGAAAGAGTCAAAAGGTTCCATTTGATTTAAAACGTTATTTAATATGTATTTACAAAGTGGGACTGTAGTTTTTAAAATTAACTTACAAGTTACAACGTTTAAGTGTCAATAAAATTATAGAAATAAAGGTTTTCACAATTAGTAGTGTTTGTAGGATTTTATGATTTTGGCATGTTTATAATTGTAATATAATCTTGTTAACTTAATAGTTTTTTCTTGTAATCATGCGAGCGTCAAAATTAGATTTTTAATTATGATCACATTCCTATCAAGTATACTATTTATAAAACCACAAACACTATAATACAATTTGGCAATGCTTGGTATGTTTTGTTCTTCATGAAGTGTTTATGTTCATTAAGTTAGTTTATTTTAAAACTCTTTAAAAAATATTACCAATCAAATTTATTTTACACCAACACCTAATAGTTAGTGTTAATTGCAAAGGAGTATAGTTGGTTTTCCTTGAAAAACCCGACCCAACTTTATATTACATTAAAATGACACTTTTCACATGTTTTGTTTGCTCTTTTGGTGCTCGATGCCCCGTGATCACTTAGTTTGGCTGATGATGATGATCTCAGTGATGATGAAGATGAAGAAGAAAGCGTGTCAACCTATCAACATTGGTCGTAAGCGAATTTATTGTTTGGTTGATCAAAGTGATGACGAAGATGAAGATTAAAATTTATGTTTTCGGTTTTTTTTAAAACATCTCGTTTTATAATAAAAACGTGACGATGTATTTATTTCTTTAGTTTCGTTTCCATCAAGTGAAAGTGATAGTTGTTGATCTTCATGTTCTTCCTGTTTATTTTTAACTTTCGTCATCAGTTGGTGAAATGTGAGTTCGTAACTGTTTGTTTTACTCTATAACAACATGGATGGAACAGTGTAACAACTAACAAATGTGGCACTATTTTAGTAGGTTCAAATTAATGAATCGGAAAAACAAGTTGTATATGCAGCGCCAATTAATGTAAAAAGTTTGTGATATTAAATTAATTTCTTATAATTATATTAATTAATACATTGAGAAAAAAGTTTTGGAGGAACTTCGTATATGAACTTGGCGCCAACTGTTTTAGTAGCATTTTATTATTAGTAGGAACTATAACTTTTAGGTAATCACGCTATTTGACCTCGATATTACCTTCGTTTTAAGTTAAACATATATTCATTACCTTATATACAAAGAAAATGCATTTGGATTATGAGAATAATATTTTTGAAAGAAATGAAGGAGAGCGGTTCTATCTACGTGTACTTTTGCAACATGTTAAAGGACCTACAAGATTTGAATATCTTTACAGGGTGAATGGCGTAGAAATGCGATGCGTTTCGCAGAGCGGCCCTCGAAGGGGATTAATAAAGGTGATGATAACATATCGACTGTCTACGTGAGTCCTCGATGCATGAGATGTCCGGCCCTCTTAAAAGGCTATTCGCGAATCTTCTAATCTTTTGTGAGCCGGGAGATGTTCGTAAGTTATGGAATGACCATTACGAATCACTCTCAGAAGACTACACCTTAAATTTTACAAGTGTTGAGCGGGTTCAAAATATGGTTCTAACGGACATATCATCAATTCTACAATCTATGGGTAAGAGTCTTAGTGACTTTGACCTTCCCAACATTACCGCGAATGTAAGTTTAGAATCATTTGGTTGCCGTGAGTTACAAGAGGAGTGCTCGATAGTTGTACAAGATGAAGATATACTCGCTCGACATTCTCTCAACAACGATCAAAAAGCCGTATATGATACCATCATGAGACATGTTGATGGTGATTCTTTGGGCGTATTTTTTATTGATGGCCCTGGAGGAACTGGTAAAACATTCTTGTATAAAGCGTTACTTGCCACTGTTCGTTCTCGTGGTCTTATTGCACTTGCCACCGCTTCGTGGGTGCGCACAAATAACATGACGGGGAAGAAGCTGCTCACTCGATTTAAGATCCCCATCAATCTTAATACAAACCGAGTATGCAACATCAAAAACAAAGTGGCCTTGCTAAGCTACTTTGCCAAGCCAGTTGATAATCGGGATGAAGCATCAATGGCTAAAAGGCAAGGTGTGGGCGGTTGATCGAACTATGCAAGACATTACGGGTCAAACTTCCATTCGGCGGCAAGATAATGGTTTTAGGTGGGGATTTTAGCGGGTTTTGCGGTCATAAGGCGTGGAACACGAGCGCAAATTGTAGATTCGAGTCTACGGATGTCACCTCTTTGGTCTAGAATTCAAAAATGCGCTTAACCATAAACATGAGGCACAGACGGACCCATGGTTTTCAAACTTCCTATTACGAGTTGGTGACGGAGTTGAAGAGGTCATCGATGAAGACTATGTACGATACCGATGACATGACGATTCCATACACGTAAGATGCCGCCTCAAAGGATGCATTGATAAATGAAGTGTTTCCTTCCTTCGCCACCATAGCTCATTCACCCACCGATATAGTTCCAAGAGCTATTTTATCCACTAAAATGAACATGTTGACAAGACATTAATGATATGTTGATTGACATATTTTACGGCGAAGAAGGTTTATTATAGTTTTGATGAAGCGAAGACGACACCCATAACTTCTATCCTTTGAATTCTTAAACTCACTCAGCGTGAGCGGATTGCCTCCTCATTGCTTGCGTTTGAAAATTGGATGCCCGATTATTCTTTTAAGGAATCTCGATCAAGCAAATGGATTATGTAATGGAGCGAGGTTGATATGCAAACGTTTGATCCTAATGTCATCAATCTTTGAGATTGTTGTGGGACAACATCTTTGGAGTTAGAGTGCTCTTGCCAAGAATTCCTCTTGCTCCATCTAAAGACGACATGTTCCCTTTCAAACTAAAGAGAACACAATTCCCGTCGCCTTAGCTGCGATGACTATTAATAAAGCTCGAGCCAAACAATTCCAAATGTGGGTGTCTATTTGCGGATTCTGTTTTCTCTCATGGCCGACTTTATGTGGCATTGTCAGAGGATATCTCGTAGAACAACAAAGGTATTGGTTAAACCAGGTCAAAGAGTTCCGTCAGCGAGGAATCTATACCTCAAATGTCGTGTATCAATAAGTTTTACGTGACGAGTAACATGTGTTGGTAGTTAATATTTCATAATTGATGTAATCTTTTATTTTAAGTTTCATTAAATATTTTTATATGTCGTTTGATATATGTTAAAAATTTTTTAGAGTTGAATTATCACGTATTACAACAGTTTGTAATTACATTTTCATCCTTTTCACGCTCTATTTTGAGCGTTATACAAAACACTTACCACAATATCGTATATCGTTAATTGTCTGCCGCTAGAAAGACGCGGGATACTACGCCATAGTGTTTATAAATAAACCAATAATTTCTTTTATTCGCATATGGAATATTAAAATACATTTACATTTTGTTTTTGAGTTTTTTTAAAAAGAAATGTAAAGTTAAGAAAATAAATGTAAAGAAAGGGGAATGAGAGGAAACAAATGTTGATACATTTTTGGATTTCTAGAGCTTAAACCAACAAAGCTTATTCAAATCTTATTTTTCTGAATTTAATATTACACAATTTAAATGAGTTGTACTCACAATGGATATTTTTGTTATTAAGTTTTTTCTTTTATTATTATTATTATTATTATTATTATTATTTCATTAAAAACCAAAAGGTTCTGTTATAAAATAATCTGTACAAAAAAATAAATGGATACGCTTTGATCATTAAATTTCAAACAAATAATTCTAAATGAAAAGGCGGCATTAGTTTTTAAACATTTGGTAAAACTTTAAATTCTTGATATCCTCTAAACATTTGTTTATAATTATGTATATATCCTTTTACGTCATTTTACATCTTATAATTACGTTTAACATTTAACTTACTCTCTCACTCGTTTTTCTAAAATACAAAATTCTGACATTTAGTTTTACAAACATATCCAAAACTAAAAAAAAAAAAAAAAAAAAACTTTTATCATTTTTTAAACTTTTATTTGCATTCGCCTCTTTAAAACCCTTAAAAACAAAACAATTTTTTAGTCATACTCGATTACTTTCACTTTCATTCTCAAAAACATAAAGAACAAAGTGTTAGCAAAACCCAAAAACAGAAAATATCATTCAGTATGTTTAACCTGTAGAGCAACCGTAAGACGTTGCTAGTATCGGTTTCCTTCATGCATGCTTCTTCGATTAGCAACCAACAATCTAGTTGTATTATTAAAGCAATTTGGTGGCACAATCCTAACATCTGATTGATTATATATTTATAAACCATTATTCACAAACCTAGCTTATAGACCCATTAATCCATTATGTATTACATTAAAATCTTAAAGTATATTATTGGCATACAGGAATAGTGATCTTTTTAGATGTTGATTGTGGCACTTTTCCAGAAGGAAAAGAAGGTATGAACAGAAAAAAAGGGGACCTGAAAACTAATCAAACAATACAAAAAAAAACAAGATCAAGTGGATGCCAGAGACATATTTCATAATCAAATGGGTCCCAAAATCACTCACTAATTTCAAATTAAGATTTGTAACCTTTTGGTTGAACCATTGATACATGACTTTGGAAAATGTAGGCCTGATTAATATCTCAAATGTCAACATTTTAGAAACATCACATGGGGTTACAACATCAAACAATATTTGTCATTTTGTTTTTGGAAATTGTTTCAAGTTATATAATTAGTATAGATTCTGAATTAGGAGAGTATATGAGATGGGTAAACGTAAATATGTATAGATTTGGTAAGAGTGTCGGTATCATTTGATCATTTCGATTACATATATGATTGGATTAAGCATGTTTAATTTGCTTGTTTGCATGCGCATTCACGTAATTTTGTGTACAATCGGTTATAGAAAATGCTAAATGTTTTTACATTTTGTTCTTATAAAATGTCTTACTTATTGGATGTTGACAAATGTCAAAACATACGGAAAGAATAAGTGGAAAAAATTATATAATATTATTGTGTATAAGAAAATTTGTAAGAAAAAAAAGTAAAAAATCGTAGCAAAGCTCATCGGTTATACATTAGTATTTTGTTGCCAATCATGCGATTTACTAAACATATGACATGTAATATTCAAAAGGAGGTGATTTGTACACTTCATAAATTGATTGGAACACTCAAAAATATTATATCTTGACATTTATACCCTTGCAAAAGTGAATATGGGTAAAGTGATCTAAGGGTATATATCAGTACATAATACTTTTGAGTGTTCTAATCAATTAATAGAGTGTATAAATCAACTCCCTATTCAAAATGTTACGTACTTGATAAATAACATTTGTGTTTTATTTACGTATGTATAGGTATGTGTTTAGGTGGTATAAAAAATTAAAAATCATCTAACTCATTCTTTGAATCAGGAAAACAAAGTTATAAGTTAAAAGTCATGCTTGTTGAATAATGCGACTTCTGAAATGTTAGGCATGTTTAAAGAGAAAATAGACTACCACGTTTTTCGTTTTAAAATTTAAGTCTATTTTAACTTTTTGAATCAAGCTTTAACTTTAAATATTTTTGTTTGTATTATATAATACTTGGTGAAAATTATAGTAATGAAAAATACATTTAAAACACAATCATTCATATATTTTACATAAAATATTATATAATACAAACAAAAATATTTAAGGTCAAAGTTGGATTAAAAAAGTCCAAATAGACTTAAATTTTGACGGAGGTAGTATGATGTTTTAGGCTGAAAGTAATGGTGGGTGAGCCACTCAACGTTATCTCAGCTTTTTGTCTGCTTTCACTTCTCCTTACTCTCTCTTATCATACATATGTTTGGTCACTTTCCTCTCACCTTACATTAAGATACTTACTTTATAAAAATATACTCCGCTAAACAACATACACACACTCATAAAACAAATAAAAAGCAATTAGTTTTAAAAGTGAGGCCCCCCATTTGTTAGCCGCAAACATTGGTAAGCAACTCACCATACTATCCAATTTTGACCGTAACTTTGTACATCCATTTTAAGTTTTAAGATGAGTTTAGCACCACTCCGGTTAGTCTTAGAGGCAATTTGAAATAAAAAGCAAATGCAGTGTTGTCGTATTATTGATAGAACATGAATGTAGTCATTCATGTGTAGCATTAACTATACAGCCACAGCCTCTAGTCGTCGCCAGGCTCAAACTTTGTATGTGATCAATTGTCTTATATGCTTCAGCTTCTTTTATTATGTGAATGTGAATTGAGATCGTCTTTACAATGGTCCTTAGCTTGAAGTCATTGATGCGATCTAATCTCTTTAGTGCGTATCGTTTAATAGGATTTGTGCGGCACTTGACATACTGAAATTCTTGCTCATTATATTGGCTGAAACTAATTATCATTGGTATTTCAAGTCAAGGAAAATAATCTCTTTTGTAAAGATATTTGCTTTTTGTCAAAATGTAATTAGGAATTTATCAAAACACATCATTGAAGGCCAATTATTGCGTCCAATAACTAATACTATGCATAAAAGACAGGATTGAAGAGTAAGCTTAGTTTTAATAATAATAATAAAGAAAAGAAATCCATTAGATTCAATGATTAAAAACCGTACTCATTGGTGCAATCGACATTCTTAGCAACCAAGCAACGCATGCAAAATACAGTAATACATTATACATACATGCATAACTCCATTAATATTTTGCTATTTAATATTCTAACCACGTTTTGAGTCTCCATTCAAAAGTGGTCAACTATTTCTTTCTTTTGAGAAAAAAAACCAATAAATTATTACAGAAACTAAATATATTTTTATTTGCTATATTTGCAGTTTCCCTAAATTTTCTATTAAAGATCTAAATTTCAATAATAAACTACGTACAACACCAAAACCTAAAAATTGACTAAAGCTATAAATACAAGTATACAACTGATCGAACAGGTCACTAAAAAAAAAAAAAAAATGAAATAATCACTCTAAATTAAAAACGAGAACCACAAATGAACATCATTTTCTAAAACTAAAAGTGTGTTTGTTTCATTAAGATGTTTTGGATCTCAATCTGACTATCACATCTTACTGGTAAGAGGTGGTAGAAAGTCTAAATCCGAACGAAATAATGTTGTTTGTCTTAGTATAATTGTCGAATGATTTTAAGTCTCGTCTTTTACAATTTATTTATTAAACCAACATGATGCGATAATAAGTTACTTATGTAAATATGAAACAAGACTTTTATCATAAATATAACATAGTTAATAAACAATCAAACATATTATATAAAGTTTACAAAAGCAGTAAGGAAGTAAGACACTAAATGAAGTACCTTTCTTCTTCTTTGCCTCAGATATTATTCACTGAGTCCCGCCTCACTAAATGAAGTACCTTTCTTCTTAGGCTCGTCCTGAGCTTCTTAAAGATGACTCACTGAACAACTATTCATTCAGTAACTTACGTATGTTTAAGGTTATTAAGCACTTAAGTTATTTTATCTTCAAATCCTAGTTAAGGGAGTTTGAGAATTCACACTATTTTGACAAACTTAGTAATAATGTTTTTCCATTTCATTATATTCCATTTCCTCAAACCTTTTTATTATATATATTAAACGATTCTCGCGCATAGTGGTTAGTGTATAGTTTTTTTTTACAAAATCTGATTGCGTTAATTTGTATGTATGGTCTTGGTATAAGGAAAATTAGCGGTATAAATGTGAGTGTAGAAATCTTATGGGTCAAATTGTAATTAACTAGTTAATGTCTTATATAAGGATATAAGCAATTTAACATTTGTTAGGGTGTGTTTGGTGAAACTAGTAAATACAAAGTTAGCGATGAAGATTAGCGATAGCAGTTAGTAGAAGCGATTAGCAATAGCGATTAGCGATGAAGATTTCATTTATAAAAGTCTTGGTAGAATAGATGTAACCATAATTTTATTGTGTAAAATAAAGATAACGCTAAACGCTAAATGCTAAACGCTTATTCAAAGAACATTTAGCGTTTAGCCTTTTTTTGCTTATAAATGCTAACTGCTAATCATTCCAAACAAGTTTTTTTCAAAAACGCTAAATGCTAAATGTTAATTGCTCCATTTATGCTCGCTACCAAACACACCCTTATTGTGAAAGCTTTTAAAGACAAAATATTTTCTCACTATGTATATAGTAAAGATTAGAAACGGAAATGTATGATTTAAAGGAAATAATATAAAATGAAAATTAAGTGGGTGGTATGATCAACCTTTATCTTCATGTGTTTATACGACCCATAAATCACAAGCATAATAATCTCCTTGACGATTCTCTTTATTCTCTTTCCCGATATGTTCTTCTCCTTTCCTTTTCCTCTTCCAACCCCAATCACAATTCCACGTGGTTGTCCTCTTCATTCTAATCACATTCATAATCTCACCATTTTCCACTAACAACCAATCTTCTTAACTCACATGGGCACTAGCAAGCACAAATGGAGATTTAATCTCCTTAAATCACCTTCAAAACTATCATCACCACCACCAGAATTCATATGTCCTATATCCAACAACCTCATGGCTGACCCGGTGATTGTTTCCTCAGGCCAAACATTCGAACGTAGCTGCGTACTTGCATGCATATCATTATCCTTTAAACCAAACAGTGTAGACTTCAATACCATTATTCCAAATCTAGCTCTTAAATCTGCTATCTTAAACTGGTGTCATACGAATTCATACACACCATTTCCACAGCCACTAGATATCCAAACAGCTTTAAGTATTGTTAAATCGAAAGTTAATAACGACCCGGTTGTTGTTCGTTTATCGAGCTGTTTATCTTCCACGTCAGAAGATTCTATCGTCGCTGGTGCCAGTGCTGGCACCAGCGGCGAATGTTTTGTGGTGGTTCCTTACGTTTACTCATCGTCTTCTTCGTCCGAGATAGATAATCCCGTACAAGAAGACGATGAGATTTATTGTATGTTGAGAAGTGGATTAATGTCTGATCAAGAAAATGGTGTTGTGACGTTAAGGAACATAACTAGGACAAGACAAGAATCTAGGGTTGGTTTGTGTAGTACGAGGTTACTGTCGGGTTTAAGACATTTGATTGTTTCTAGGTACTTGTCCGTACAAGTGAACGCTGTTGCTGCTTTGGTGAATTTGTCGCTAGAAAATGATAACAAAGTGAAGATCGTACGGTCAGGAATTGTTCCACCTTTGATCGAGGTTTTACGAGGCGGTTTTCCTGAGGCGCAAGATCATGCTGCTGGCGCGTTGTTTAGTTTGGCGCTTGATGATCAGAACAAGACTGCTATAGGTGTTCTTGGTGCTTTGCCTCCATTGCTTCACGCGCTGAGAGCAGGTTCGGATAGGTGTCGTCATGATTCGGCTTTAGCTTTATATCATTTATCGCTTGTGCAAAGTAATAGGTCGAAGTTGGTTAAGCTTGGTTCGGTTCAGTTATTTTTAAATATGGTAAAGTCGGGTCATATGACGGGTCGGGTTATGTTGGTTTTGTGTAACTTGGCTGGGAGTGCGGAGGGGCAGGCTGCAATGTTGGATGGTGGTGCGGTTGAATGTTTACTAGGGTTACTGAGTCGTGGCGAGTTTGACTCTGATCAGTCGACACGGGAGTGTTGTTTGGGGGCGTTGTATGGGTTGAGTCAAGGTGGGTTAAGGTTTAAAGGGCTTGCGAAGGAGGCTGGGGCGGAGGAATTGTTGGTGAAAGAAGAGGAAATGGGGACGGTTCGATGTAAAGAGAAGGCGAAGAAGATACTGGAGGTGATGAGGCAGAAGTATGAGGAGGAAGAGACGGTCGATTGGGAGGCTTTGCTTAAGACGGATGAGGTTACTAGATCGCGATTCGAGCTTGTTTATGGTAAAGGGTGACATATGGACTCATGACTGGACCTAAGGTTTTTTTGTGGACAGTTTTTGGGCATTGTTTTGTGATCATTTTTATGTACTTTGGTGACTGTAATTCGGGTACATTTGGGCACCCTTTGTTTATGTGTGCATAGAAAAGCAGAGTGGCCGGTGTAAATAAAGATTTTCGAGTGGATTCATTTTCGTATGAACTGATTCTTGTTTGTCTTTGTAAATGTTAGCTAGCGGTCAAGGTCTAAGAGGTTGGATAATAACGTGTGGTGACGGATAAAATCTTTTTAATGTTGGCCGGTATGATCGAGTTCATGTTTTCTCCAAATCAAGTACTGGCAGTTGGCCCCGTTGCCCTTGAATTTGGTCTCAGATTACATTCACTGAGGAGGCAGATGGATATATGTTTCTAAAGTCTTTTTGTAAAGCATTTGGATTGATATGATTCTGATTTCATTGATGAACTGAAGCTTCTACTGTGAAATTTTGATGCTCCTTTGGTTAGTTTCAGTGACTTAACTTGCGTATTTGCATTCTCTACTTTAGTTGATCTTTATATAAGGTTGGGCATAAATCAAGATTGTTCCATAAATTAGACAATAGTTATATCTTTCGTCTAACCAAAGGGATCTTAAGATTTTGGCATGATTCTTTATTTTACTGTGATTGCTCCTCGTCGACTTTACAAATCACATCGTTCTGATTGCTGGTTTGGTCGGATCGCACAAGGTTATTGTTAATGGTGTAGATTAACTGATTTTTTAATATTTAGGCTAGAAATTTGAGCTGTAAGAAAGAAAGAAAACGGTTAAAGCAACCTCTCTACTTAAAAGCTGGCATGTCTGGGTCCGATAAGATCAACCAGCAAGCAAAAACAATTAATTGTAATTACAAGAAGCTGGCCATGTTTCTTGCATGGTTCACTATTACACTAGTACCTTGGAATTACTCATGATTGTATCTAGCGAGAACGAACGACTGCAAGTGCACACTGCACATTGGCCTCAAACCCCTCCAATCCCTGCTCGATCTTGGCTACACTTTGGCTTGATCCTCCTTCCTCCAAGTCTTTCAAAGATAAAACTGCCTCCTCCACATATACCCAGAAGCAAGAATCTATTGTAAGACTTGTAGTTTCATTTGTTCCACTACTTGGTTGCAGATCCTGTTGACCTTCAACTAACCACTTCTCTAATAGGGTATAGTGGTATGGTCTAAATGCTAGTTTCTGCTGCCATTTTTGTAGTATTCGGCTATGTCTAGTGCCTAGTGGTTCAACGATCCTCCTATAGTTTGTTCCAGCATAGAGCCAACGTTTATGCAATTTCAAACCTCCCATTTGTGCCATTGCATCCATTTTGTTAACAATTTTCTTCCAATCCTGGTCCATGATACGTTTATATTTGATAACTTCTTCGCTGCTTTCTTTGTTCTTGTAGCAATTGTAGTACCCTCCTTTCAGTTTCTTGGCTTTAATGTACCATTCCATGTATGCCATATCTATCATTAGTCTTGATAACTTAGATGAAGGATCGTATTTACTTGTCTTGCTTTTAACTACCATATATTGCTTGCTTTTCTTCAATTTTCAATTATGTCATTCAAACCATTGTTCAGTGTAGCTACCAAACCAACTTCCAGTAACTGGAATGTGATTCTCGCCTTCAAGGAATTAAATTTAGATTTTCCCAATTCTGTTCCGCCACGATATAATACCATCCTTCTGACTGAATTCAAATCTTCTTCATAATTATGCATTTCTATGTTTCTAGCAGACAGAGTGAGGCCATCTCTTTTAAAACTGCCAGGACTAATTCTTGATCTTCGAAAGTAGCATGCCGACCTGATTCTGTGCAAACGAGGTAAGTACCAAACGGCTTGTATGTAGCACTTTGATGAGAACAAAGTGGGAACAGGATCCGACTTAGCGACCACATTCAAGTTACTGAATTTCCATTGCAAGGAAAATTGATCTACTTGACATAAGGATGATCACAAAAAATTAAAAGCTCGGATGGAGTTCGGAGATGGCTTGTTGGAGAGCTTCATCTCCTACAAGGGGCGTACCATAAGTTCTGCAAATTGGTCTTTTAGCTTTCCTATAACCATTTGATTCTTCAACATCTACAACATGTTGCAGCCATAACGTGAAAAGTATGGCCAAGTATCCACCTACAGACCGCCCCGTGAGGATCAACGGACGACGTATAAGCTGAAAAACAAACAACTGAAATCGATTTGAACTAATACCTTAATTTGAATTTTCAAATCGGGTACGAAAGAAAAGAAACCTCATTTTGGAGCTCCTTGAGCTCGAAGGAAAGACTCGCAAACAAGTCAATAGCAGCTCTGTTAATGGAAAATGAAGGGTTGGTTTTGTGGAAATGAAGTCAATGATTTTGTGATCTCTTGATGAAACAAGATCGAATTCTCCATTAAGAAATCAAGTAGTGTAATCAGGCGAACAGCTGAAAGCCAAAATAGTTAACCGTGACGGACTGGTGTGGATTCGGTAATTAGTGGAAGGAGTCTCCAAAATCGCATGATATGCATCTTGAATCAAATCTGTGCTGGCCAAAAATTTGCTCAGTTCGATTTCACTGCCGAACCTGCAAGTCCTTATGAATAATAACTTCATTAGTACTCATACAATTAATAAAATATCTCAACTAGTTACCGTTTTCAAAATTCTGTATTTCTATCAAATCTCTATAAGATGAGTTTTTGATTGATTAAAATGAAGCTTACATGTTTTCGATTTTGGTTTGCTTCAAGGAGCTATTGGGCTTTTACTTTTGAGATGTTACAGAAGGATGGATTGAAATTTTCAGTCACTAACTTTCTTTCTTCTTAAGTACAAGTCATTGGTCACCATCTAACTGATATAATCCTATATTCTAAGCAGTTAAATAATGTGATCAACAATGAATACTCAATTTGATAACCATCACAAAAGACTAATGAGTTTTGTTTTATCTTTTATATGCACACAAACACCAATCTTGAAAATTTTGAACTTGCCTGAGAACATAGTAGCTACTACACTCATGTTCACCTGTATTTATTAAACCAAAAAGTACTGTATATATTTTCCAGCAGTAGCTAACCAACATTGTTTAGCATAAACCAAACAATGTGACTCTGAGTAAGGAAAATAAACAAAAGTCCCAAAGTCATTGCAGGGCCGCTAATAGAGTAATAAGACCCTTACATACATAGCTCTTCAATTGTCGAACCAATTTAATTTGAGAGGTTTAAACAGCTTTGTTTCTATTGTGAGTTGAAGCTCATATGCTGCAATGAAACCCCAAGATGAAGCTATCGAACAGAGAAGACCCGCATCCTATTCTACCATCAACACCTTGATAACGCTATATAGGGATATAGAAATGATGTATATGTTTTGCTAACTAATTCATTATTTCTAGGGGTGAGGGGTGACCACGAACCCTTAGACCGGATTGCCAAACTGGGACCTGCATTGAACTCATGGTAATGGCCTGGTTGTTGGTCTACGTTTTAATTGTCTTCCATACCTATTAAAACCCACAAACCAGGAACCTATCCGTTTGTTTTTTTAATAAAAAAATATACACAGGGTGATTTATTGATCCGACGTTCTTAATTTACCAAGAAAGAACTAAAAAAACAGAATACTCTGTGATCGGAGCCATGCAACAGAAGTACAACTCCCTACTATTAGCAAATTTTGCCCAGTATTGATGTGATTATGGAAACAAGCATAACTAGCTATTAGCAAAAACAATTACATGGCATCAAATCTGTGTTCACAATAGCTTCTCGGCATCAATACAAACAATCATCACAACAAAACATTAAAAACAATGCGGGCAAAAATGCATATATATCCCTCCCAAAGTGAATAATTGCATATATATCCTTTGTACAAGTTTTTTATGCACATTTTACAATGGTTTTTATGCATGCTTTGGATATATATGCAATTTTGCATTTTCGGGAGGATATATATGCAAAAGCCCCTTAAATGCGTATCTGATCTTAAAGAAAAGTATTTGATGAGATGGTGAATGATTACGAACCATACACAAGAAGTTCATATAACTTTGCTCAATATATGAACAAGGGGCCTTACTGATACAGTTTGTAGCTCCCGTTATTCATGTAATCAGCAAATTGAGAAGTATATGAAGCTCCTTTGTATGTCTTGTATTCACTCCACCACTTCATCAAACTACTTTCCTCCAAGAAAATATCTGATGACACTGAATAGTCATTGATTGCCCGCATCAAATACGCCTCAAACTGCTCTAATTCCTTATCGATGTCGGCTGGATTTTTGTTTCACCCTTTATTCCTCAAGTCTTTCAACGAAATTAATGCCTCCTCTACATGTGCCCAAAAGCAAGAATCTTCGGTAAGCCTAGCAGCAGTGTTTGTTCGAGGAGTTGGTTTCAAATACTTCTTATCTTCATTTAACCACTTCTCCAACAACTTAAAGTGGTCTGGTCTCTCTGCAATGTAGTTCTTCTTGCCATTCTTGTAGTGCTCGGCTATGTGTAGTGGCTCAATGATTCTCCTACAGTTTGTCCCACTATAGAGCCAAGCACCTTCCTCTTGTGGCATTAAATCCTTTTCTTTGACAAAATCTCTCCAATATTGGTTCAGATAGAGTCCGAGCTTCATGATATCTTGTTGGACCTTGATGTCTTCCGTGCCTCTTGCATTCTTGTAGCTATCATAGTAACCCAATTTCGGGCTCCTTGTCATCATGTATTTTTCCATGCATACCATATTTCTCTTCATGTCATTTAGCTTCCTTGCAGGCTCGTATCTTCTCTTCCTCTTCCTTATCATCTTGGCTTGTTTCGACTCGATTTTCTCAATCAAAACACTCGTATCTACCAAATCAATTTCCATCAACTGCAATTTTATTCCTGCCTTCAATGAACTGAACCTGAATTCACCCATATCCGAAACCCCACCATACAACACCTTCTCTTTTATCAACATCAAATCATTTCCGTAATCCTTCATTTGTAAGTTTCCAGTGGATGATGAGGCTGTAGCATCTAGAACTTCCAGGATGGCATCATCATCTTCAAAGGAAGTGAATCCACCCGATTTTGTGCAAAAGAGGTAAGTACCAAAAGGCTTGTATATGCCACTTGAGGAGCGAAAACTAGGAATAGGATCCGTCGTCGATACCACATTCAGGAAATTGGATTTCCATTGTGGGCGTTCGGAGATGGCACGTTGGAGAGCTTGATCACCAACAAGGGGGGAACCGAAAGTTATGCAAATCGGCCGGATCGCCTTCTTAGAACTATCAAATGCTTTCGTACTTATGACATAGTTCAGCCATAGTGCAAAAAGAATGGCAACATATCCCCCCACAGACTGTCCTGTGACTACCAACGGTTTATATATAATCTGACAAATAAATTTTTTAACCATATACATAAGAATAAGTGAACAACATATACATATATACTAATACTTGATGATCATAATTTCCAGTAACGAAGATACCTCATTTTCAAGTTCCTTGAGCTCGACTAAAAGAGGCTCAAACAAGACAATGGCAGCCTCGTTGATTAAGAATTTTGAGTTGACTTTTCTTGAAATAAAGTCAACTACTTTGTGATTTTCTGATGAAACCAACTCGAACTCTCCATTAAGAAACCGCGTTGTATAATCAGGCGAATTACAGCCAAAAGCCAAAACTTGGATATCGGAAGGACTAGTGTGAAGCTTATAAGCCAAAGGACTAGTCTTCAAAACAGCATCATAAGCATCTGCAAGCAAATCCATGCTGCCTATAAAGTTTCCCTTTTCGAGCTCACCGCTGAACCTGCAAGTTTTGGATCAAAACAAAAAATGATGTTAATATCATTCTGAGTTAAGATGAACTGAGGATGTGAGATTGTGAATGAAGCTTACATTTCATGGTTCATCTTGTTTCTTTATTCGACTAGACGATCTTTTGGTGTTTATCAAGTAAACATTGAGACAATGGAACAAAGCTCTTAAAGACTATTTCCGGATTATTTTGGTAGCAAGTTCCATGATGGGGTCATTTTAAAATGCTACGAAGTTTCATTGTATAACGACATTAAAAGTCTTAAGGCTCCTTTCTTTTTATGTTAAATGATCTTAATGCTAAAGTAAGTGGGACCAAGTAATATATTAATATTATTTTTATATTAAAGGGTCTCTATCTACAATGCAAAAAAAAACTCACTCCTTCCCATAGGCCCACTTACCTTTAAATCCACTTATTCCACAAATAAAAAGAAACAACCCCTTAGTCCACTATAAGGTCGTCGTCAAAATCTTTATTTATATTAACTAGTGACATTTTTTTTTTTTTTTTGGAACAAAACTAGTGACCACTAGACCATTATAATTTGCAGTTATATCTTGATATTGATAATTGAATAAGGCAATTTCATATCTCCTCTTTTTGTTAAAATTTCATATATACCCAAACACGCATAAAAACATCAGACATTACGATTCAATACTGTGACTTTGGATATATGAAATTTATCTTCGAAAGAGCTGATATATGAAATTAATCCATTGAAGGATATGAGTAACAAATAACATATAGGAACCAATGGATAATTCACCAACTTGTACTTGGACATCTTAACTACATAATATAGCCAGGTATAAACTATTATGCAACTATGTTCAACTATTCGTTCATGTGTATCAAAACTAGCAAAATCACCTAAAACTACGTGTGTATAACTTCATAACCAAAATATATCCACAGTTTCACAAGTTTATACTCATTACACAACTTGCGCGCTTTCATGGAGTATTCCCGAAAATATTTTGTTAAAACAAAAAAGGTTCTAAATATGTAAATTAAACGTATTTGATTGTCTTTAGGAGTCAATTATAAAAATTGTCTAAATATCACCCAAACCCTAAAGAGTAAAGAGGAAATAGGCCCGATTTGGGATTTGTGTTGAACGACAGGCTTCGGCTTAACGAATCTGAAGTAGAGGAGCACAAACCGTATTTTTTTTTTTAATCAAACAGGTTTCGGTTCGAGTCAATAAGTAAAAACCGGTTTTGCCTCAAATCGCTCCAGTTTAAAACCGGTTTAAAATGGTTTATGGTAAACCGGTTCAGAAAACCGGTTTATAGGCTGGGCTAAATTTTTTGAACGTCAGTTGGGGACTTGGGGGCCAAATTTTTTGAAGTAATTTTTTTTTAACTATATATAAGTATATAAATATACAAGTATATAACAAAACACAAACACTAAACATATTTAAACATCAAACATCAAATTGTTTCTTAAATACATAAATGGAATATATAAAAGGAATGCATCGTCTTCTTGAATAACATTAAAGGAATAACATAAATAACGTCTTTGTCTTCATCTTTGTCCCGATCTTCTTCTTGAATTAATCATCTTGGTTGAAGCGTATTTCGTCTTCTTAAAGAGGTTGGGACATACCAAACGCTACTTCTTCCGCGTGTATTTTTTCTTCAACCTGTTCTAAGTCGCCTTCGAGTGGTGATATATGTTGAATCTTTTCCACGCTATCGAGGTGATCTTTCAAACAACTGCAAATTTCCACCGCCACCGGAGTGAGTTTTGTTCTTCTTGGTGATATAACCCTTCCTTAACCGAAAAAGCGGATTCTGAAGCTACCATACTTGCTTGGACCGCTAGTAGGTCACGGGCTATGGCGGCTAGATACGAAAATTGGGATTCCCATTCTTTCCACAAACCCAAATATCCAAATTATCAAACTCTTCAATGGTCATTTGAGACCAAAAATTGGATCCTTGGTACCTTTCGAGCTCGTTTTGTATTCTCAATTCTTAAAAGATTATACATTCGAATTGCTTCGTTATTACCATGAGAACTCAAACCCGCCTATTGATACATCGTATGAATATGTGAAGAACTTGAGCCATATTTTGTTAAATAAACTTGAAATATTTTGTCAAAAGCATCGTTAAAGCGAGCACATTGACGAGAAATATAGTTCGGGTCATCTTCGTTCAAACCCAAATCATAATTTCATAATCGCAGTCTTAACCCCGGTTCGGTTTAGAACTGGGTTCAAAGCGGCGGCACAAGTAGTAAAAAAGCTGTTTTAAACAATTCTTTCAAATATTTTTTAAACTTTTCTTTCGTTGGTTTCACCAAATTTTCAAATAATCGCTTTTCGTTTCAAACTCGTTTATTTTTTAAGTCATTAAAAAAAGTTGTTTTAAAGCTAAACAACTTGTAGGATAGTAAAATCCTGATAACAAAGTAGCAGCATTTTTAAAACCTTTAAGCATTTCCAAAACAAGTTGTATAGTATACCAACATGACTCAGGATAAGGCACAACCAAATTACGTTGTGCAACGTGGTCATGAAACACTTTTAAAGTATCTTTCTGTCGTAAAGCACATTCAAACATGTTGCAAGTGGAATTCCATCGGGTAGGTACGTCCCAATTCGGACCTAAGCAAATGGCATTTGCCTCGTTACAAAACTTTATATATCTATGATATCGTTTATTACTACTACCAAAAATATCTTTTAACATATCTTTAAAGGCATTTTTTGTTGACACGATAACATGTACCCGTCTTGCACAACCAAATTAATGATATATGCTCCACATCAACTATGGAAAAAGACACCATTGAAAACTGGTATTTTAATTTTAGCTGATCAACCACAACGGTGTTGTTCGATGTATTATCGAAGATATAGAAAACATCTTTTCATCTAACTCATACGTTTTGATGACGTTATCTAAAATAGCATATAGATTATCTAAGGTATGGGGGCATCCAAACAATTCAAAGGCAATCGCACGCTTCATCAATTACCCACGTTTTGGTATTTACCTAATGAACGGTAACACAAAGATACAAATTCGGTGAACCATGTGGAGCCGTCCAAACATCATACGTTAAATTTACACCGGTTTTCATTGATTGAAATTCTAAAATTATTTTATTTTTAGCTTGTTTCCACATATTTATACAATCACGTCTAAGGGTCATTCGACTTACATGACACTATCGAGGTTGAAGCATATACTGGATATGCGAGGTCATTTGCTTATTATCAAAGTGGTCAAAAGGCAATGTTTCTTTAATCACAAATTTCGCCATTCTATCTTAAACCCGAGCCGCCTTGTATTGCAACAATGATCCATCATTCCTCATTGTTGTTTGATGCGCGTACAAGGCGCGTTCGGGGTCAAAGGAACTTCCTTTTTGTCAAGCAAGTTTTTCAACACCCTAGGCAGTGAACCTAATCGTTGTAGTGTAGTATTGGGTAAGCCTCGGGTATTGATATCGTTCTCTAGGGGAATAGGAATGCTAGTGAGAAGTGTACTACGCTAAGGTTGAGGTTGAGGAAGATTATTTTTTATATTTTTTAGAAAGCTAAGGGTAAAATATTGGGGTTTGGTACTTCTACCGATTACTCTACTATCTAATTATCTAAACTAAGGGTAGTCTTATGTCTATTGATGTGTGCTCGTATGATGATTAAAATTGTGTCTACCTAGATACTATTACTTCCTAGTTATCTTTTATTGGTGGTTGAATTGTCACGTCCTTATTCTTAACGCGTTGTGTTTTCTAAGGTCGTAGGGTATGCCTTTTTCCCTAACTTTTTGAGACTAACTTAAGGTTATTGCCTACAAAATTCTCTAAGATTCATAAACTAACTTTAAGGGTTATCTTTGGATGTTTAGCCTACGAATCCGCTAAGTGATTTATAAACACACAA
The DNA here is from genome assembly GCA_022545495.1 of Chrysanthemum lavandulifolium. Taxonomy (NCBI): domain Eukaryota; kingdom Viridiplantae; phylum Streptophyta; class Magnoliopsida; order Asterales; family Asteraceae; genus Chrysanthemum; species Chrysanthemum lavandulifolium. Next base: position 142,406,753 of record CM040244.1, on the reverse strand, counting down.
GAAATTTAGCCGGACATGTTAAACACGCAAGCATACACACATTAAATCGAAGACATAATGAAATCAATGAAGTAAAACACTTATTTTGATGTAAAATAGGGTATGAGAACCCTAAGATACTGTCCAAGTCAGACTACAAATGTTTAGGGTTTTTACTCCACAAGTCTACCTCTTAAAATTCTGAAAATTCGATTTGTATATATAATTTTACACTTGCGACGGCGTCGCCTTATAGGTGGGACGCCGTTAGATCGCCGTCATTAGGGTTTCGTCTTGGCCAAGTAATAGTTGGGACGGCGTCACGTTGTAGTTGTGACACCGTCGGGCTTCAGTAGCGACGTCGCCTGATTTTGGATCTAGGCCGTTCGAGATGAAAAGTCTTCGTGACGCCTTCCTCTTCAAAGCTTCGGCCGTCGGTGTATTTTAGCAAAAAGTCTCTCGAGCCGTCACATATTTAATTACGTATAAAGGACGGTCGCGCTTTGATTGTGGACGCCAGTTCAATTCCAAGATTTCGAGTGTCTTTGATCTTGACTTACCCATTTTCTTCATAGATTCACTCCTTTTCGTCCAAATATGCATCATTCCAACATTTTGCTTCCAAGAGACCTAAAAGTGAAAAGGAACGAAATTAAGCAGTAACGGATATAAAAGTGGGCGATTAAGGGCTTAAATGACCCCTTAAAAGTGTAAGTTTTAAATCCTTATCAAATATCCCTACACTTGGTATTTGCTTGTTCTCAAGCAAATGTGCTTTTTGCCAATCAATTTATAAGTTAGGGGGCATGAAGCATTGGTTTAACATAATTCACAACAAGTAAAAGCACCGCAATAGTCATAACAAGCACATAAATTATATACTAGCACCTCACAAGGGGTGTTTGGATTCTCTCATCTCTCAGGTGTATATGAAATATAGTAAATGGAAATGAAAGATAAACACTCATTAACCGGTCATAGTACATAGATTACCATAGGCTTGAGACCAGATCAAACCTCCACTGCTTTGGCGTAAGCACCTAGGAACAACTATCTAAGAGGTCTTTTAAAGGGTTGTAACGTTAGGCTTACGGTAGGGAAACAAAGGGTTTGGTTGGATAGGCGATTTAGTGGTGGCAAGTCAAAAATCTTATGTTACAAGCATGAAAAGAATGGCGTTGCTAAGCCAAGACTCGACTCAATAAACTCTAGATAACTTTGAAACAAACAAACATAAATATAAAGATAGATGTAGGATGATAGCCCGTATGTTTTTTTGTTTTTGTTTTTTTGTTTTTTTTTTTGTTTTTTTTGTTTTTTGTTTTTTTTTCAACACTCATTTTTTTTTTTCGATTTATTTATTTATTTATTTTATTTTTTGCATACACTTTTACTCTACCATCCTCTAAGATAACATCAAAATATAAGGGATTTATAGGAGCATCCCAACACTTGAGTTTTTAGTACTCTAACACTAATTTGACCCGAATGAAAAGATCAAAACACCTGGAGTATTTTATTACGTAAATAAAGGGAATTTGAATTTAACGTTCTTTCCCGTCACTCCATAAAATTTTACATTACCCATGAGTCCCAATCATCCCAAAACTGTGCACAAAAGATATGACTCGACTTAGCAACCATGCAAGTAACTAGATAATTGAACTAAGGGTTTAGTATCATAACAATAATGCACTAAAGGTGAGTGCATACAAGGTAGGCTAAGGCCATTTGGGTGTACATTTGGGGGTGGATTGTAGACAATGCTCTTCATTGATATTTCGAAAAACCGAAACATCACGAGAACCGCGAAAAGGATAGGCTCTAAGGGGTTAACTAGGGGTATCGTGTACTAAAGATGACTACATCGTAAAGGTGTGGGGTAATTACTCAACCGATGTGGAAGAAGTATTTATAATACGGGTTGTTGAAAACACAAAGACCTTGACAGATCTTGAGAACTCGTAGATCGTTAGTGTTGCCTATGTAATCATAAGCAAACTAATAGAAAATCTCTACAACTCGTATTCTTTAGCGGAATGTAAATACAAGCTGTTATAACTAAGAACACTTAGATCCTCTATGGATCTTTTATTAACTGAAACTCTATGTTTCGAATGAGTGACTATTAAATACTATCAAATTCCTTTTATAGACAAGGAACCCTAAACTATTTCTACTCAATTGACTAAGCATGCAAGCATGCATTTAATGGCTAAACACTAAACAATATTGAGCGGTACAATAATACCCATGCTAACCTCGGGCGGTTCAAGAATAATGATGGGTTAGCATGTAATTAATAAAGCGCACGCAGATCCTAGTCGACTTCCACTCTTCAACAGAGACACACGGCACGACTTTTATACTTCAAGATAATCTCTTCTTCACAGATTCGCTTCTATTTCAATAGAATCCTTGGCAGAATTGATGAGAAATCCTACTTAGCATAATTCCCAACAATCCTCCCTAAACCGAATTTGAATTGGTTAAGTTCCAGCTTCCTAACCTTGATAGATCTTAGAAAGCTGCAGACTAGAGGATTGTTCTCAAACATCGAGAGTAAAGAACCAATAATAATCTCATCTCTATGATGACCAAACTTTGAAATGCCGGTCTTTGCATCAACAAATGACATAGTGTACATCAAAACTCATTAGTTGCATACTATTCTCATCACATCCGGTGAGTTAACTCTGTGAGAGGTGAATCATTGAAAATAATGGATTTGATGTCTCTTTACCAATAGCCATCACTCTTGGAGTAGCCAAATGTTTAAGTCCGAAAACTATGGTACATTGATAACCATCTAATTTATTAGCAAATCGGCAACTATATAAACGGATTTGATGTGTCTTTACCGTAGCCGTTTGCTCGAGATTAGTCAATTCTTAGTATTGGTGAATTGATAACCAAATATGGATTCGATTGCCTTTACCACAAGCCATATACTTGTGGGCTAGCCAATTCTTGGATTCCAACAAGGAATATACCATGGTGAATTGATGACCATACAACTCTCAAACAATTAAGCATGGGTGGTTGCGAACCCTATGATTTTGAGCAAATCATTACGACTATCAATGATTTGAAGTCTTTACCAAAGTTTGTACCTTTGGACTAGCTAACTCTTTGATATACACAAGGTATATCGGTGAGTTAAAACCATCAACTATATACAACAAACCCGCAAGAAAGTTAGTTTTTTTTTTTTTTTTGACTAAGAAACTAACAAACAAAACAAAGAAAATAAACATCACAAAAGACCGTACATAATACAAAAGACAATGTAAAGTACCACGTTCATGATGAAGATGCAGCTTGAGCTTGCGAAGTTGAGCCTTGATCAATCCAACCGATCGTTCGACGTCTAGTCTTTCATTTCCCTTTGGATCGGAGGAATTTCCAACTTCGACAAAGCATCCTTTCCATAAGTCTCTTGGACAATGGATAAGTTCTTTCAAAGAAACATGCATCGTGATTCCACCTTTGTTTCAACTACATGCACACGAGGTGGGATAATATCTCCGTGACTCAACTCGCCATAGATGTGAGTTCTTCCAAATGAAATGCCCTTTACCATTGGGAGATTGAGAGTTAATCGGGACATGAAGATCTCCCAATAAGCACATCCCGAACCTTGTGGTGCAAGATTGTAGTAATGGTTGGTGACGAGTGTCTGAGTAAGTATATCTCGCCCTGTCTACCAAATGGAGTATTTCCTTCAAAAGGTGAACTCCATTGAAGTTTTGTCCAATCGATGAATGACATTCATCTCATCATTTATTAGAGACCACTTGACCAACACATTTTGATATCCCTCAGGAAAATCAGTAGCAGACCCTTCTTTAATAAAGGTTGAGTCATCAGCATTTAGGTCCAAAGGAACATGCTTGGGTGATGGCTTATTCTTCGATGCATGAGTCCTCGCTTTTCTCATAGATCTTCTCAGAGATGTATGTTTTCTCTTGGCCATCCTTTTCATCCTTCTACCAGGTAAATAGATTTCCGAAGATGGAATATCTTTGGTTTCTTCATTAACTTCTGTAGTAGGACTTGAAGAAGTAGATGTGGATTTAGGTGAGACATCATCACGAAGGGTATTCATTCTTTCAAGCACCTTTCTTGCCTTTTTAGCTTTGGTGGTTGTAGTTTTAGCTTCTTTAATCGAACCACCTCCTTCAGATCAAGAGATCCCACGGATGGAGCGAAGCTTGTACATTAGGTGCTTCAGAGGAAATGGTGGTCGGTTCGTGCAGATGAGACCTTTTCGATTGAGCTAGTGACTTGTAGAAGTTTCGTGAGATACAACGATGAGGTTCAAAGATAAGTAACCGGTCATCTTCCCGACCAAAGTACCTTCTTTGCGTGCAGAGATGCGACATCCGGGTTAGATGAGGCATAACTAGTGCATCGTGGGAAGCAATTGATGGTTCGTGAAGGGACCTTGTCGACGAAGGAGTGGCTTCGAGTTGCTTGAAGAAACCATTTGAGAGATCGTCTTTGGTGGAATATCATCAAAATTATCCACTATCTCAACAAACTTGGGTCTTTTGGCCTTTGGTGCAACTTCATTCCAACAATTCTTTTCAAGTGGAAGATGGTGTTCTGACGAAGAAGAAGTCTTCATAATCATATTGTATAGGGAAAACAATTTTGCATCGTGTAAAGCCAAGACTTGCTTCATTGTCAAACCACGGTTAAGCAATCAAGAACTTTGATTTTTCACCGCAATCCTCATCTCTGCTTTCTTCGAGCTTCAAGAAGAGGTCTCTCTCTTTGCCTTATTCTTTTCAAGATTAAGGGCTTTCCTTTTGCGGTACTTCTTGCTTCTTTTGTTCTCCAAGCGCCATCATTTGAGCCACAAAAGTTTCATTATCAAAGTCCGCACCTAAGATACTTTGAGCAAGTGTAGGATTTTAAGTGGTTTGCTTAGTAAGAGCATCCCATTGTGCAGCAGCATCCGAGTAGCTAAAACATCCAATTCTCTTCGTCTCTCGGAAGCAAAACAAAAGTAGAATGATCTCGCAATTTGTTTAGCCATTTCTTCACTTTTCTTCCGATCGCAAACTCAAAGAAACCCGCTTTCTTGTCCTTGCCTTTCTTGTTCGGATACCGGATCCGTACCAAGCTCATCTTCAATCATTACACCTTTCTCTTTATTGGTAGACTCATGAACAACATCGGTGGAGAGAATCACCAATTTGAACTTGAAGAAACATTTTGAGAGAGATCTTCAACAGTGTGGTAAGGATATCGATTCGGTGATCCAAATCAAAATTTCTTTCAACATGAAATACTACTTGATCATCTGTTGAAGGGTGGGACATGATGGTTCTTGAACAGTGCATGATGATAAGGTTGGATGCAATGTCCTCCATTTGAACCTCAAGAGATGTAGTATTGTCAACACTTGGTTTCTTGGAGACTACAAGCAGATCCTTATCCAAATAAGATCGTCTCCTCTTCCTAGTGAACTCGAATTGGTGCCTTATCTTTTGATGATTCAACATCAACTGAAGATGGAACAACTATCTCTTGAGCCACATCAGCTAAGATGTTTAGAGAAGCAAGCCGAGAGTCCTCATCCTCCTCATCAGAAGAAATGACTAACTTTCCTTTTGCTACTCTTTTCAAGTCGATCCTCTAGGTCCTTAAATTTATTCTCGGTTCCTCAATCTTATCACCAAGAGTAGACTTGGTCTCTATAAGCTCCTTTTGAGATCACCACCTCATTTGCATACACATTAACAAGAGCATAGACGGATGTAAGAGTAATAGGGTCCTCGGCTCCACCACAGATTGCTCGTGGTAATGGGAGTTTCATTGGACCTTCGGTGGAAATACGGTCATGCTCAAAGTGAGGTACTTCATCAAAGGTTCCTTTGAGGACCGGTGTGGTCATCCTGCTCGTGTCGACTCAAAATCATCAATTGAAGCTTTGTAGGTGGTGGACTTGGTGCGGGTGATGGTACAGTGGAGTATGGTCGGGAGCAATATGAGATGCTTCAACATTAAAGAGGACCCTCATCAATATTAAGCGATGGATTGCCATCGGAGCAACATTGAATAGGGTGGGATATTAGCAACATTCTCCTCATCGTGACCTCATTGCCTTGAGGCAACATAGCTTCATCAGCGGATGATGTGCCCCTCAAAGTGAGTTCTCATAGAGGCAAATAGTTTAATGAAAGAGCTCTATGGGATAAAAGGCTTGGACTTGGGTAGAGGTGTCTATGATTATTTGTAAGAATCTAGGGTACATTAAAAACTTATGTTGTTTCCTATTTATATTTTCAACCATATTATCAAAAATAAATTTAGAAAAATTATAAGTTATACCTTGAGATAGACACACAATACCACAAGCCAATTGCGTGAGAATTGATCCCACGCCCATATTTGTTGCTAATGCACCAAGCAGTGTGGACTAAAAATCTCCACATAGGGCAAAATGCTTTTTCGACCATATGTCCGTTCTTGTACCTTGATACCCAATGGCTCTCAGCCGAGAGAATCTCCTCGCACTTGAGTGATAAACCCCATCAAGCATCATCCAAACTAAGCTTTCTCCTTATCGGGTCCTCCATCACCACGTGCTCGCTTCATCAATCAACGCAACAATCTCGATTCACTGCGTTTTCGCAGATTCCCAAAATTGTTTAACCAACGATTCAAAAATCGCATTAGGGAATGTGTTAGGGCATAGTGAATCTTAGACCGCTTCAGAACTCCACCATTGGTTCATACAATTCATCGCCCTTTGCTTTACCCGAAATGCAACTTTATTGTGATCTTTCTTGAATTGAAGAGCCATGAGAGATATGTGATTTTAGGGTTATGATTTTTGAGCGAAGAGTTTTGGATGTAGGAGAAGAGAATTGTTTCTTTTGAAGTGGAAGAAATGCGATTAGAGGAATGGTAACCGTTACCAAGAATATAGTCAAAAGTATGAGAACTTTAGTTGACCATATCCTACGTGTATTTCAACTTGACCAACGACAAATTAACGCTTCAGCAGAAACAAATAGCCAATCACTGAAATAATATACTTCGGCAGAAACCACCCCAAGACTAGAATATCTTCGGTAAGATTCTAGAGTTACTGTGCCAACTAACTCGCATTAAATTACATTAACCCTTGCATCCGTCTATTTAATCATCCCAATGCATACTTCTCTCACATAATTTTACCCCCAATTACCATCACAAACCCTAGTATCATCACAAACCCAATCAACCAAAATTAACCATGAATACTACTCCAGAGGTTGTTAACCCAACCTCTTCTCCATCATCATCATCATCAACCAGTGATTTCCTGTTGGATCGATATACTTTGATCAAACTAACTTAACTAGCTTGTTAAGGTTTAATAACCTCGGATAAATCCTAAGTTATTAACAAAGAAACACTGAGCAATCTTTATCAAGCACGCGAATTTACTTAACAAAGCTAAGAAGAATAACTTTATTATAAACTCTAAATCGCTTATTATGCGGATACTCTAATACAACTCTAAGATAATCGAACTTTCTCTAAAACACTAATTGTAAACTCTAAAACTCTTTTTCGAAATCGTACCTCTAATGCCAATCTAGGAGTCCTTTTATTGGCTCAAGGATATCCTAGTCGGTTTACAATTGATAACCTTGTACGACAAGTAATCTAAACATGGAATACAATACTTTCCATAAACAAATATACAGCTTCTTTTGTTCTAGCAAGATTTTGACTTTATCGTGCAAGACTTTGACTCGTCTTTAGTAGTACTTTGACTATTTGGCTTCTTCCAATACTTTGTACTTCAAGATTTCCATATCTTCAAGACTTTGATATCTTCAAGACTTTCATATCCCAACAATCCTCCCTAACTTGAATTCTACTTTCTTGACTTCAAGTTCCTTTGTGAATATATCTTTAATGACTTCATCTTTAAAACGGATTGTTCCTTAATCTTTAGATTATATCTCTGTAATATCTGTGCTTGTCAAAGTATCTCTTAGAATTGTTATCTTCACAGAAAGATTCAAAGAATCTCCATCTTTTCAAAGAACACAAAGAACATATGACAATTTGTACAAGAATTCGTTTAAGTTGCATACTATTCTCATCACTTCCAAGTGAATCATTGAAAATTTAATGGATTTAGAACTCTTTACCAAAGCCATTATCTCCGGAGTAGCCAAATGTTTTGGTGTGTAAGACCATGGTACATTGATAACCATATGATTTTTAGCAAACCACCACTATCAATGTATTTGTTTTGTCTTTACCAAAAGTCGTACCTTCTTCGGACTAGTTAGTTCTTCTATCTAATGGTGAACTAATTACCAATAATGGTTTTTCCATCGCCTTTACCACAAGCCATTTCTTGTGGGCTAGCCAACTCTTCACATTTATCGATATGGTGAGTTGATTACCATCCAACTTATTAGCAAGTTGTCAACTAAAACGGATTTGATATATCTTTACGAGCCGCTTGCTCATGGATTAGTCAATCCTTTTGTAACCATGGTGGATTGATAACCTATTGATGTTATCATCACAAAACCATTTATTCAACCTTTATTTCAAAATATTTATTACTTAGCAAAAGGTTTCTTCTAAAATTTACTTAATCGGTTTATAAAGAAACAAGATGCTTTGATGAAAGTATCGTCGATAAGCAAGATACTTTGAATAAAAGTAACGATATATTAAAAGTATTTATTCAAATAAAATTCATACCGGTTATAGATCATTCTCAAGAATGGTAGTCCAGTTTATAAACAAATTGATCACCATGCAAGCAGTTTCATTAGCCTCTTCTACTTCCAATCCATGCTCTAGCATTCTTCTCATGAGCTCAAGCGTAAGAGGATATCTTGTTTCGCAAACATGTGTATCATTGTTCCATTTTCTAGCTCCAAAACATGAACTCCAGATTCTTCAAAGAATCTCCAAGAAACTATTTCCCGCTTTTCTTGATCCTTCCGAGATATCATCGGTGCTTTCTTCTTGATTTCCCACATAGTTATAAGATCACCATGTAAAACCAAACCAATCTCGTCTAATGGATTATCTTCAAAATAAGTCTTCACAACATGATATAAGTAGAATAGATCTACTCTATCTATAATATGCAAGAAATCCCATAGCCTTTTGAAAACTTTGAAGCTTTCATCTTCTTTATGAAAACCATGTAATCTCCATTCTTAGATTTCACAACTTTGAAAACACTAATATTTGATCTGTTCATCTTCATGTCATTATCTTTCTTTGTATAATCAAAATCTACCACTCGAAATAATTCTTCAATTCATCACTAGTCTCGGATCTTAATTCAACCTTTTCTTTCTTTGAAAATTGAACATCAGAAACCCGCTTTTTCTTTTTCTTTAAGCTCTTCTTCCTTTCAACTTCAAATTCAATGAGCTTCTTCTAAAGTCTTTTATGTCAAGAACACTTTTCTTATAAGCTTCATTTCAAGATCATAGAGTCTTTTCATATCAACATAATTTAGCTTCGCATCCTTTATATCCTCTCGCTTTTTAAATATGCCATCATTGCATTTCTTTCTTTAGCTAAATTAGGTCTTCTTGACATAAATCTAACGGTGTAGGAGATCTGTAATAGTTCAAGCTAGCCAAGATCCAATTCATCTTGCACCTTTTGAGTCGCTTCTATTTAGAGCTTCTCGAGCTTCTTGTTCTTCTCTATCTTTAGCATCTATCTCTTCTTGAACTTTTCTAGTCATGCTTCATTCCTTGCAACTTCAAATGCTCTAAGTTACGCTAAAGTAAGTTTCTTTTTCTTAGTTTCAACCGTAATGCCTTTCCCTTTGTCTTTAGGATCAATTGTAGGTTCGAAGCTCTTGGTTGTTCTTCTTCTTGTACATCTCTAATAGTAACTCCTCCTCTTGGTTGTGACAAATCTAATATTGTAGCAATTACTTCATCATCACCGAGAATGAATAGGTTTGAATGTAGGTTCCTCCTCTTCTATAATGATTGTAGAAGGACCGACTTCTTCTTCAAAATTCAATACCCTTGGAGTTATTGGTGTTATTACTTCGCCTAGATGTATCATGAAAATCAGACTTTGATGTTCAAGACGTTGATCATCGTACCTTGAACTTGCACTTCTTCTTCTTGTTCTCGAAACTGAAATAATCTTTTCGCAGACTTACAGATTCTTTCTTCTTTGTAACATCTTCTTTCAAATTTTCCTTTTCGAATTCCTCCCCAAGTTGACAGAAGATGGTTTTGAAACCTTCTTTCGGTTTAAATCCTTTCGAAGTGCTTTACGACGTTTGTTTTCCTCTTTAACCCATAAGTTGAATCCTCGAATATATGGTTTAATAAAATTTCTCAACCAGAAATAGTTACGCTTCAACTTCCTAAGTGCTTTAGCTTGACGCTCAACAGTCTTGTTCAATCTAGCTAGCTCCCTTGTTAAAGCATAATTATCCAAAGTCAAACCTTCACGAGGTATAGTATGATCATCACCTTGAAGTTGTGAATGCGCCTCAAACAGAATGCATTGTTGAGGAGATGGAGTAGGTGTTCTCTCAATCTCGCTTGAACCTCGTGGCTTGGAGAAACATCACCCGTAACGATGCAAGACCTTCAATAGAAGCAATACTTGCGATGCGATACCTTGTGAGGCAAAGACTTTGTGAAGCGATATCTTGTATGTAATCAAGACCTTCACTTTCTTCATCCTCTCCGCCTTCATCACGCATGACTTGAACAACTTCCATCATTGTAGTAGTTAAAGGAATATCTCCACCTCCGAACAAATCACTTCGCCTAGCCATGAATGTATAAATTTTGGCTTGTTGCACAATAATGTAGCAAAGCAACAGGTTTGAACATCGCCAATTGCTTGTTTAAGAAAACATACAAATCTTGGGTACATCAACCATTTTGACCCGTAAGATATATGTGATAGCATCCCATCCAAAATAAGCCTTGAAAAATTAAACATTACGTGCGTAGCTAAACCAACCATCGCAGATGCTATATTTGACCCAAACTGCTCCCAAGAAGTACTTTTAGAACTTATGCAATGGAGCAATACATGAATCAAGAACTTCCATTGAGGATGAATAATGCTTTCTTGAAAGTTTGTTCACCAAAGATCCTTCATAACCAAGATTCCTAAAAGTATCCCAAATCGCTTGCTTGTCAAAGCGAATAGCCCCATCTTCATCATCAAATAATAAATCTTCTCGAATAGAGGCTTCATTATCTTGATAGTCCGTCCAAAGAATCGTTGATCTAATATAATATTCATCCTCCTCCATGTTATCTCTAGCATTAGCCCAAAATTCTTGAATCCATGGTTCAATAACATCCGGCTCAACTAAAAGAGCATAACTAATAGGCGACCCAGTAAGATAATCAATTATATCATAGAAAGCCACATTCGCCTCAGTCTTGTCCAAATTAGCCACCATATTGTGCTTCGAAACAGTTAAACGATTCACCATTGTTGAAAAAGTGAGCACAATAAAGATTGTATCGAATAATAAAGAGATGGTAATTGGGAGATAAGTATGGAAAAGATGTAAAGTAATAATATGAGAGGGAAAATCGGAAAGTAGTTATTTATAGGTGGGATTTGAAAATCACGGCCTAAATAACAAAGTTACCAGCATTACCAATTACTCATCAATATTACCGTTGGAACAAGACTTTGTCGACAAACAAGACTTTCCACATAAGCAAGACTTTCCCAAGCAAGACTTTCCAAGCAAAGATTTCGGGAAAAATAGTACTTTGCCAAATACCTTCATATAAACTAAGTATAAACAAGCATCCTCCCTCAGCAATACACGGGACTATATCTAACACCTTATAGTCCTCCCCTTAAACATAGCTTAGTAGTTAATCATTCCAATGCTCACGACCAAATGATTGAATCGTGACACATCAAAACCTTTGTGAGTAAATCGGCTACATTGTCATCTCGTGTGAACTTTAACCACATTAATGAGCCTATGCTCATAGCAATCTCGATAAAGTGATGCCTAATCCGAATATGCTTTGTCTTGGAATGATACAGTGATTCTTCATAATACAAATAGTACTCTCATTATCAATATTGATAGGAGTATTCTTAAAATTGAACCCATAGTCCAAGAGTTGATTTTGCATCCATAAAACTTGACCACAACAACTTGCGCAGACTACATATTCGGCTTGATGATGTTGTCGCAATTGTCTCCGCTTCTTGCATTGCCGGAGACTAACCTTCTTCCAAGATATTGGCATCCACCAGTTGTGGATCTTCTATCATAATTATCACCGCATAGTCACTATCTCGAAAAAGCTTCTAAGTGAAAAGGTGACTCTTTAGGATACCACAACCCCAATTTAGGTTGTTGTTTCAAATAACGTAAAATTCGTTTCTCGCATTCGGTGAGAGATCTTTGGTGAGACTTGATATCTTGCACATAAACAAACCGCAAACATGATATCGTGCCTTGATGCAAGAAGATACATAAGAGAGCCAATCATAGATCCGTATAACTTGACTTCAACAGTCGTCCATCTTCATCTTTTCCCAATGAATTGATAGATTTAATAGGTGTAGTAAATGACCTTCATATCATCAAAATTAAACTTCTTAAGTATGTCTCAGAACATACTTGTCTTGGCTAATGAAAATTCCTTCCTTTGACCGCTTAACACAAGTCCTAAAAGAATGTTAACTCTCCTATTGAACTCATTTGAAATTCCTTCGCATCACCGCTCAAACTCCTTAACCATGGACTGTTTGGTAGCCCCAAAGATGATATCATCAACATAAACTTGAACTAACATGATATCCTTCTTGTCTCTCTTGATAAACAAAGTCTTGTCAATAGCTCCCCTCCTGTATCCATGTTGTAATAAGAATGTAGAGAGCCTGTCATACCAAGCTCTAGGTGCCTGATGAAGGCCATAAAGAGCCTTAACCACCTTATAGACTTTGTTTGGATGTTTTGGATCTTCAAAACCTAGAGGTTGTTTCACATACACCTCTTCTGTAATAGTGCCATAAATAAATGCACTCTTGACATCCATCTGATAGACTTTAAAACCCATATAAGAAGCAAAAGCAAGAAAGATTCTAATTGCTTCAATCCTTTTCTGAGAGCAAATACCTCATCATAATCTACCCTTCCTCCTGCCTATAACCCCGAGCAACTAACCTTGCCTTGTTTTTGATAACATTGCCTCTTTCATCTCGTTTGACTCTAAAACCCATCTGGTTCCAATAACTCTCTTCCCATCCGAAGATCACATAAACCCAAACCTCTTGAAGTTTAAATTGAAGAAGTTCTTCTGCATAGCTTCAACCCACTTTCTTTAGTCAAAGCTTGAGCAATATTCTTGGGTTCCTCTTGAGAGATAAAACAGTAAATAAGCGTGTTTGATGGTCCTTATGGTTCACTGTTTTGTTTATACACAAAGCTAAGTAAAGCATTGTGAGGTTTTGTGAAACCCTTAGCTTTGTGTCTTGTCATAACTCCAAAAGTAGAAGGACCAATGATTTGATCATTGGATGATTCTTATGAATTCGTAAGATTGAGACCGTGGGCTGCATATGTATCATCCAATTCAAGATAATCAAGACCTTCATTGGAATCAGTGAAAATACCTTCATCTTCAAGCTCATCATCGGTTTCTTCTAACCGTGCATGGTAGAATCATCTAAATCATCTAAAATCTTGTCAGCAGTGTGCAAAGATGCTTTGATCAAAAATCTTGTCCAAAGCATCTTGTGTGAGTACTCTGCAGCCTTGTTCTTCTTCTTTGCCTCTTCATAAGCTCTCCTTTGTTCATCGGTGTAAGAATGTGCTAAAACATCTTGAAGAAGCATCCGATTAAGTTCCTCTTGAATAGATTGATCCTCGCAGATAATGAGGATTGTGGTGCAACAAGATTTTGTTTTGGAGAATCGGTACTTTGCTTAGGAACAAAGAAGACTTTGTTTTGGACTCACGGGATCTTTATCGTGAACAACATCGGTCTAATATGAACATCATGAACAACATATTGGATATCTTCTTCATTGTGCAAAGGTTGATTTTCTTCTCTAACAGAACATAATTCATTGAAGGAGATAAAATCTCAAGATCAAACATCCAATCGGGACCTTTTCCTTTCTCATTGTCTTGATCTTCTAAAACTCAACATGAAGACAATCTTGAATCTTCTTAGTAACTCATTGTATACTCTAAAGCCTTTTATCATAGTGCAATACCCCAATAAGTAACCTTCTTCGGACTTGCCATCAAACTTCCCAGCATTATCAATGGTGTTCAAAATAGTAAGAGGGCATCCAAAAGGCTTCATAAAACTAATGTTGGGTTTATTGCCCATCGGCAATTCATAGGGTGTCTTCATCGTGGTTTGGTGACGAAACCCTGCTGAGTACATAGCATGCGTACTTACGGCTTACGCCTAAAATTGAATAGGGAGATGAGAATCGCTAACATGGTCCTTCTTTGCTTCAATCAAGGTCCTATTCTTCCTCTCTGCAACACCATTTTGTTGTGGTGTTCTAGCAATACTAAACTCCCTTTTATGCCTTTATTTGCACAAAAGTCATCCATAGGCTTGTTCTTGAATTCGGCCCATTGTCACATCTAATACCTCTAACCTTGAGTCTTAATTGGTTTTCAAGTGCTATTATTAGAGTCCGAATAGCATCAAAGGTATCATCTTTAAAGCCCAAAAGAAAACCCAATGAATCTACTACAATCATCAAGAATAACCAAACAAGATTTCTTCTTATTTAAACTTGCCACGAGACAGTCCAAATAAATCCATATGTAACACTCCAATGGTTCTCTAATAGTTCTTTCCTCAAGCTTCTTGCAGAAGCTTGTGTTGTTTACCCTTCTTGCATGCCAAACATGATTGATCATTCTTGTAAGTCTTTGAAGGTAAACCTCTAACTAAATTGCCTTTGACCGGTTTGTTGATGTTCTTGAAATTAACATGGCCCAATCTTCTATGCCATTGATGTGCCTCCTCGGATGTTGCTTTAGCCACCAAACATGTAGCTCTTCCATAGGAATGTAGACTCTTCATGTCTAAACCATACACATCATTTGTTCTTGGTACTCTAAGTACTACCAAGTCATCATCAACAGTGTTTGAAGTCGAAGAAAGGATGAGACATTACGTGTCGTTGAATAACACGTGATGCTTTTATCACAAATTTGAAACCGACAACAAGTTGAACTTTAGCTCCTTCACATATCGACATTCTCAAAATCGATTCTTCCAGCTTTAATTGTTCCTTTCCCAAGAATCCTTCCTCCATTGGGATCATTCCCAAATGCTACTTTTCCTCCACTAATATTTCTAAAATCGCATGTAATCTCTTTATCGCTGTCATACTTCCGAGCAACCACTATCCACAATAAGATGATCTTTAAGCTCCTCTTCCGGGTTGCCCGCACACAAAGAAAAGAGTTAGAAACTTTAGGAACCCAAGCCATTCTTGACTTGTGTTCCTTTGAGGAGTTACAAACTCAAATTCTTTGAGTATGTAATTCCACTATCTTTCAAATGATGATCCAAAATTATCTTATGATTTTTAGCATGTGGATTTTCAAAACTCTACGGTTTTCAACATAAATCTGTTTCACCGATTATTAGCATTTTCTTTGTCACAAAAACATCGATTCACTTTTTGTTGAACATACCTTGTATGTCCCTCGCCAGATTTTCCCTTTTAACCCATTCGGTTTAACATGTGGTTCCTGTGATCTAGATCCCCTATATGAATTGTGATACCTTCTAGGTTGATAGTGAGATCTCCTAGAATTCCTATTCCAAACAGTGTTATCGATTACCTTGTTTACGAGCAAGACTTTGAAAATCTTGTGAGATCTTGAAGGTCTTCTACGATGTGGTATCTATGATCCGTGTGAAGTTTCGTGATTAACCCTATTTGAATTAGTCCAAAGCGGTTTGTGCTCTCTAGGTCTCGATTGGTGGACTTATTCCTTGAAACTTGCTTAGATATTACGAGTGTTTGTCACAATCTTTGATTAAGTGAGTAGGACTATAACACACAAAACATGAGTTTTGACCCATATGACCAAAGTGATTTCTTCTATGTCTATGCCCAAAATTATTTTGCCTTCTTGATGACCGAGAAGATCTGTTATGAGCAAAATTATCCCAAAAAGGTTTAGCAATCTTGTTTTGAAAAGGTTTTGCGAATGTACCGCTTGTTGAGAAGGTATCGCTTGTTGAGCAAGACTTTGGTTTAAAGGTTCGCTTGATTATTTTCAACAGTTTCTTTGGGTTTCTCGGATCTAGATTGAGCAACAAGCTTCTTCCTAAACTCTAGACTGCCTACACCATAACGAAACATCGGGCCTAGAGGGTTGATGACTAATGGGATGAGGAACAAGATGATAACCATTGTCTTTCTTATATTCGGAGGTGGTTTACTTCATCGAGCCCTCATTACTAGATGAATCTACATAGTTAATAAGCTCATCATCACTAGTGGTAATATCCTCAAAAACACCATCATCACGATCACTAGGTTGGTTTTCATCTATGTTACTAAAGTCCATTCAAATCCTAAGCACTGTTCTAATGTAAGCGTTTTCAACATAAGCAACAGCCGGACTCTCCCAAGCGACAAACTTAGCTAACAAATCACTAGTGACAATTTACGGTTTAGTTTCCATTCATGAGTTTTAGCGGTAATAATATCATTATTTTCTCAAAACACCATCATCCCGATCACTAGGTTGGTTTTCATCTATGTTACTAAAGTCCATTCCAAATCCTAAGCCCTGCTCTAATGTAAGTTCTTCTCTGCTTTTTCAACATAAGCAACACGGGACAAGCTGCACTCTCCCAAGCCAAAGAAACTTAGCTAACAAATCATCTCTTTCCTTAGTTAATTTCAATTTCAAAGAATTTTACGCTTTAGTTTCCATTCACCGAGTTTTAATGGTAATCCTCGTTGTTCATACTTTTCACCCAAGCCATTTCATTATTTTCATGTGTTATGATTTTAGCTTCCATAGACTCTAAAGTAATTTGGTAACCTCGCTACCTCGCACTCTAGCCCTAATACAATTATCTCTTTCAATCACATAATGTTAAGTAATTTTGATAAAACTCATAACAGTTTGAGCATACCTCGTAGATAGAGAGGCGAGTTGGTGAAGTAGCCACCATAGCAAGAAGAACAGGATCATCTTTACTTTCTTTGCTCCAATCAAATCCTCCAAAGCCATCATCGATTCCAAAGCAAAGATGTTGATTCTTCATCAAAAGCGATGCTCGGTCCAATGCTTCCTTTGTGTCTTCAAGCGCATCTTCTCTGCTACCATACAAGAAGTCACCGGTTCATCATCAAATTCTTCACTCCCGGTCAACTTCGATAACTTCTCTTGAGCAACCAAAGCCTTTGTTTGATTATTGGAATTTCCTTGAGCTCAAGTTTAGGCTTCTCGGATGTTACATTTGCTTGATACTTAGCAAACCTCGCACTCCTTGCAAAGTGACCGATCTTTTGACAATTGAAGCATTCAATTTTAGATTTGTCAAAAGTTATTCCTTGTTTTGGTTTGAAATCAATATTTTGCCTGCCTTCTTCATGTACTTTTGATCCTTGCGTGATCAAAGCAACTTGCCACCGATATCAATTTCTTCAAGTGCATCCTCTTCAACTGTGCTAAATCCTCTTCATAAGTGATGGGTAAGCTTGCTTGTTGTGCAAAGAAGGAGCACACAACTTCATCCGAGTTCAAAGTGGTAGATGGTAGAGACTCACTGAGCATATGATGGGGATTGTAAGCAGAAGACTTTGAGAAACAAGACTTTGAGGAGAAGCGAAGATTTTGAAATCTTGCCTTCTTTCGAGATGATAGAAAAGCAACACCGTGAGATTTGGAATTGGGTTGACCACTCATCTCATGTTCATACACCTTCAATTGATGATAGAGATCATCAAAGTCCATAACATCCAATCCTTGTTGTCCTCGATTATAGTAGCAATCACATGCCATGTAGATGGCAAACTCTTAGAAACTTCAAATTAGCATCCTCAATCGATACTTCGCCTTGTATAACTCCAACATGTTGAGGAGATTCAAACCTATCATATGCGACATCAAGACTCTCTCTTTCTCCAAGCGTGAAAGTTTCAAGCTGTTGTTTGACAAGTTTCGTGCATCTTCTAGAGGCTTCATTCCTCCAATCTGGTCTTGAGCGACCCAGTAGTACTTAGCATCTTTAGCATCATGAAACTTGAGAAGATGACCATCCGGAATGGCGAGACAATAGAATGTTTAGAGCCTTCTCTTGATTCCTTAGGGTTCTTCTTTGGTAAACCGCCTTTGGTGCTATAGGTTGTCCGGGGAACTTGAACGGGTTGGAACAACTTCATTCCCATTCACAATTACATTCCACAAAGCATGGTCTCGAATGGCAATATCTTGCCTCATCTTCATGCACCGTAGATCATATTCTCCTTCTTGATTATTGGAATTACGAGTGAGGTGATTGAGGGTGGTGGAGCGACTTCAAATCGACATCTTGAATATTGTAGGGTTTCTTCCTAGTCGGAGTTTCCACACAAGCTCTAATACCACTTGTTGGATCGATATACTTTAATCAAACTAACTTAACTAGCTTGTTAAGGTTTAATAACCTCGGATAAATCCTAAGTTATTAACAAAGAAACAACGAGCAATCTTTATCAAACGCGAATTTACTTAACAAAGCTAAGAAGAATAACTTTATTATAAACTCTAAATCGCTTATTATGCGATACTCTAATACAACTCTAAGATAATCGAAATTTTCTCTAAAACACTAATTCAGTAAACTCTAAAACTCTTTTTCGAAATCGCACTCTAATGCCAATCTAGGAGTCCTTTATAGGCTCAAGGATATCCTAGTCGGTTTACAATTGATAACCTTGTACGACAAGTAATCTAAACATGGAATACAATACTTTCCATAAACAAATATAACAGTTCTTTTGTTCTAGCGATTAGATTGACTTTATCGTGCGAAGCTTTGACTACTGTCTTTAGCGAGACTTTGACTATTTGACTTCTTCCAATACTTTGCGACCACATACTTCCATATCTTGATGCTTTGATATCTTCAAGACTTTCATCCCAACATTTCCTTGATTTTGGTCATGTCCACGACCCTCGTCCTTTGACATCCCCATTTCTCCCTTCTTCTGAAGATGATAGTGTAGTGGATCCAAGTGAGTCTTCGAGGACTCGGAGGAACCCACGATCGAGATAACTTCTTACTCCCAACCTCCAAGCACCTCAACCTCAACAAAGGCCTCGTAGAAAGGGAGGTGGTGCTTTCTCTGCACCATTCTTTGGTGCATCTTCACATCGTATAGAGGAAGAGCTTAAGGAAGGTGAATGGATTGCTTTTGGTGAAACCAAGTAGATGAAGCACAAAGGACATGCGTGGTCATCTTCATCATCATCGTTTACATCAATCCATCCTTCCCATTTTGATCCTTAGCATCTTCGTGCATCCGGTCATGCATATCCGACCATCGAGATAGAAGGAATGGGTGGTTATGCAAGACTTGACAAATGCATATCCAAAGACCGTTGGATTATTCTCTATGAACTAGAATAGGATTAGTAGATCATGTATAGTACTTTTCTTGTAGTTGCATTGAAGTTGATTGTAAGTTGTAAGCTGTAAGCTGTAACTTGAATGAATGAATGAACAATTTTAACTTCAGAACTTGTCTTCAGTACTTTATCTTCAGTGGAAACAAGATTTAAGTTGTAAGCTGTAAGCTCACTTCAGTACTTAGCTTTCAGAGGAGACAAGCTTTAAGTTTACTTGACCATTTACCAAAGGACCACACTAGATGAACTTGAACTGAACAGGGCATACTGCAAAACAAACTCGAGAAACACAAGAACAAAGCAGAGACAAAGCAGACTAAAAATTATTAGCAAGTTAGTGTTAGCAAGCAGAATATACACAAAGTTTACTACAAAATCCTCCCACGAGGCATATGCCTCCCCGAGGCCTATGCCTCCCTTAAACTTTGCGGTTAAGGGTTAAGCATTCCAATATTGACCACAAGGTGTTGAAACCTTGGTCCATCAAAAGCTTTTGTTAACAGATCGCCACATTATCATCTGTATGAATTTTAGCCACTTTTATCAAATGTTTTCATATGCATCTCTTATAAAGTGGTGCTCGATTTCAATATGTTTGGTTCTACTATGAAAAAGCGGATTTTGACAATGCATATGGTACTTTGATTATCAATAAAAAGTGTTGTGTTCATGAAGTTATACCCATAATCCAACAATTGATTTTGAATCCAAAGGACTGTCCACATGACAATTTGCGTGACAACATACTACTGCTTGATGGTTGAGGTAGCCACAATGGTTTGTTTCTTGCCTTGCCAATAAATCAATCTCTTTCAAGGAATTGTGACCTCCGGTTGTGGATCTCCTATCAGTTGCACCGGCATAATCACTATCACTATATGCTTCCAACTTAAAGGAGACTCTTTTGGGTACCAAAGGCCTAAATGAGGTTGGCCTTTGAGGTACTTAAAGATCTTCTTGTTTGCATTGAGATGGGAAGCAAGTGGAGTGACTTGATGTCGAGAGCAAACACTCACTGACAAAAGTAATATCGGGCCTTGAAGGTGTTAGATACATTAATGAACCAATCATTGATATGTATAAATGAACATTCACTGGTAGATCCGGTTCATTGTTGGTTTTGTTTTGGAGCTTCATAAGGTGTTGTGGCGATTCGACACCTTCCATACTAAATTTCTTCAAAATGTCCTCACATATTTATCTTGGTGATAAATATCCCATCTTGTTCTGCTGAACTTGGAGACCCAAAAGAAAGTAAGCTCCCCATAGCACTCATCCGAAATTCTCCTTCATCGGTTCCTCAAATTCCACGCACCAAGCTTCTTTAGTGGATCCAAAATGATGTCATCCACATACACTTGCACAAGTATGATGTCATCGAGTTCTTCTTGAGAAAAAGAGTCTTATCAATGGCACCTCTTACGTAGCCATGCTTGATGAAATGATGAAAGCCTAGCATACCATGCTCTTGGTGCTGATGAAGTCCATAGAGAGCTTTAACCACCTTGTAAACATGATTAGGATGATCGGGTCTTCAAATCCTTTGGGTTGAGTGACATAAACCTCCTCTTCTATCTCACCATCTGAAAAGCACCTTTAACATCCATCGATACACCATGAAGCCCATGTAAGAAGCATAGGCCAAGAAAATTCGAATAGCCTCTACTCTAGCAGCAGTGCAAACACTTCATCATAATCAATCCCTTCCTCTTGCTTGTAACCTTGAGCTACTAATCTTGCTTTGTTTTAATAACCACACCCTTGCATCTCTTTTGTTCTTGAATCCATTTAGTTCCAATAGCATATTTGCCATCGGTAATGGTACCAAGATCCAAACTTGTTGGTTTTGAAGCTGTTGCATTTCTTCTTGCATTGCTTTAATCCAACTTGAGTCTTCAAGAGCTTGAGTGACCTTGGTTGGTTCTACTTGAGAAAGAAAACACGCAAACAGACAATGCTTGAAGTACGTGTGATTGTCTCTTTCTTGATTTGAGACATAAGAGAAAAGCAACTTTGTCAAATTTAGGACTAGAGATAGCCCTTGAGTTCTAACGGTGCTAGAATGTCACCAATAATATTGGATTGAGGGTGAGTGATGTTGATTCTTTTAGTAGCGATGGGGTTGACTTCAATGGAAGGTTCAAGATTAGACACAGTTGGTACAAAAGTTGTGTCATAGGAAGGTGAGGTGAAAATGCAGTTGGGTTGATGATTTCCAAGATCGAAGGTCTTGGAAGCGAGTATAGGGTTCACCAAAGTCTGTGGACACTTTAGAAGGAATAGGAGTAAAACGGTAGAGCCTTGATGATTTGATGATGATGGGAGGCGCATCGGTGTCGTGAAACATGGTTTCCACCGTGACCTCATTTGCAAGCTCCTCATTCACCTTCTCGACTTCAAGCTTAGTTGCAAACTCTTGAGTCGAAGCCTAGCAAGGTCCTCGACATAATGTGATGCATCTTCACTTTCATCGAAGTATCTCTAGAGGTGTTACGCAATATTATTAGGGAGAAAGAAGGCACAAGTATAGGTTGTTCATCATCTTCAAATTCACTTTCGAGTTAGCATCCAAAGTACTGCATTGTTAGTGGGAGACTCTTGAGAACTGCACTTTGGTTAGCCATATGTCTAGTATAACCCAAATAATCGGTTAAGTAGTCAAGGTCAAAAGACCACACATGACCACAATCCTTGAACATTGGGCTTATCTTCCATGTATCTCGGGTTCAAAGTCTCCTCTATCTTCTTGGGAGATAAGTTGTACACTCTGTAAGCCTTGCTATAATTTGAATAACCCACAATATAACCCTCATCGACTTTCTCATCAAACTTCCCCAACGGATCACTGGTGTTTAGAATGGTCACTTGACAACCAAAAGGTTTGAGGTAATGAATGGTTGGAACCTTCCCAAAAGAAGCTCATATGGTGTTTTGAGGTGAGGTCTAGTAATGGAGACTCTGTTTAGCACATAGCAAGTTGTGCCAATGACTTGATCCGAACATAGTGGGCAATTTAGAGTCACGCAAGCATTGATCTTGCGGCCTCTATCAAGGTCCTATTCTTTCTTTCGGCTACCCCATTTTGTTGCGGGGTTCTTGGATTGCTATAGTCCCTCTTTATCCCTTTAGACCTCTGAGTTCTATAATAATAGCATTCTTGAACTCGTCCCATTATCACACCGAATTCCCTTAACCTTCTTGTTCAACTGATTTTCAACGAGGGTGATGAAGTCTTTCGACCTTGGAGATGTTTCATCTTTAGTCCTTAGAAAGAACACCCAACAAAATCTGCTATAGCCATCGGTGATAACCAAAAAAAATACTTGTGATCAATGCTTGACTTGAGTTGGACCAAATAGATCCATATGTAACGGTGAAGAGGCTCGAAATAATGCTCATAGCGATGATAGCTTTGTAGGAGGCTCGTGTTGCTTCCCTTTGTTGCATGCAACACAATTATGATCATTGGAGAAAACTTTGGAGGAAGACCTTCAACAAGACCCATTTAGAGAGTTTGTTTATGGTCTTGAAATTCACATGAGCCATTCTCCTATGCCATTTGGTAGACTCATCCAAGGATGCTTTAGCCACCAAACAAGTGAGGTCACCTTGGGATGAACTTCATTGAGGTTGAATGTGTATAGATTGTGAGTTCGAGGAACTCTCGGTGAGAATGAAGTATCTTCGGAAGCTTGAACTCTTTAGAAAGCACAAGACATTCATCTTGAGAGAAGAGTACCTTGTTCTTGGTGTCACAAATTTGTGAGGCGAGAACAAGTTGAAGTCTAAAAGTTCCCTAACATAGTACACATTCTCAAAGTTCGATAGGGTGTCTTGATGGTGCCTTTCCGATAATTCTACCATCACTTCCACCAAAAGTCACATTGCCTCCTTCTTCAATAGGAACAAAATTGTGCATCATATCTCTATTTCGGACATGCTTCTTGAACAACCACTATCAACAATACCAATATCTTTATGCTTAAGAGGATGATCCTATAGTAACAAAATATATACAAAAGAATGTTAGTATACAAAGGAGGCTCAAGTCATTCTTGACTTGAACACGCTTATGGATCATAAGATTTAGGTCTAGCGGATGAGAAAGATCCACCATTGTTCTTGGGTTTCCATTGAAATTTAGGTCCCTTATTATTCCAAGAACAACTGTTGAGGACTTGATGATGACCCCAACATCCTTTCCCATTATTCATAGAGTCAACATATGCGGGCCAATAACCATGTTTAAAGTATGGGCTAGTAGGTTGCACATAAGGTCTATCGGTGATCTCCTCCAAGGAGAGTCGGTATAAGTTGCTTGTGGGACATAAGGTGGAATATTATTAACATTGGTCCACTTTGGTCTAGGTTTCTGTTGAGTAGCACATACACCCAATCTTTGCTCATAGAAATCACAATCCTTAATTAAATGAAATTTACTTCCACATACAAAACATGTCTTCCTTTTGGAAGATTTATTCAACAAAGAAGATGTTCTATTACATGTAGAAGTACTTAAACCGAAACATTAAAGGAATTGTTTTTAACGGACTTATTATGCAAAGATTTAAAGGACAAGTCTTGGAGGAAGCAGTCTTGGAAGTTGATTCCTCGTGACTACCCTAGAAGGCTTGTAGATAGACTTGGGTGCGAGGCTTGGGTGTAGGCTCGGGTGAGGGCTTGGGAAGGTCGACTTATCACTTGAATCACGGTGGCATGAGAAGTAGACCCTTGATCCGATGAATTGTCCTTTGTCGAGCAAGAGACAAAGTCATTAGATGAAGCATCGAGTGCAGCAAGTCTTTTGACTTTTGCCATACAGATGGTGTGATCCATCAAAGTCATGATAATGGACGGTCGGTGGGCATGAATTCACCTCTAATAGGTCCAGGGACGACATGCAAATCACCTTCTTTAACAAAATTTGCTAAGCTGCGGTGTAGATTCGCCCATCATTCCTAGCTTCCAATCCTACATACTTTTGAAAACCTAAACCTATTCGAGAGGTCATTGGTTGACTACTATAGATTTCTCTAGCTAGATTGTCACGATATTAACCATTGTTTATGTCTAGCTATTTCTCACTAGTTTCTCTTTAAGCTCTAGGTTTTCGAATAGCATCGACTTTTTCCTTTTCGGTCGTTTTAAGTTAATGTTTGCAATATCTAGATCAAATTGTAACCCTTTATCTTTTCTTCATAAGCTATCGATTCTTTTGAAACCATACTTTTGTCTTTCTAATGTTTTTAACGAAAGTTTATAAGCTTCATTATCAACATAGCATTCATTGTATTTAGGTTTCATAGTATCATAAGCTTCTTTAAGTTCATTGTATCTTTCACTACAACCAAATATCTGATTGTGTACACGAGAAAGTCCCATCAAGGCAAATTGATCATGCCTATCTTCGAAGTACATCTTGCCGACAATCCAAGCTTCTCGTATCGTGACTTCCTCATTCACGGGTTCATGTGCGGCCAGTTGACTGTTCATCCAAGGTGACAAGCTGCTGAAGTTCCGACTTCCTACGATTCTTCGATAGGAATTGTAGTTAGCTCCTCTCACTCTTCCTATCTTTGCATTCCTTAAGAAATGACCCATCGGTGACAAGAGAAACACTTGACCTTTCTCTGTCAAAGCAGTGGATCCTTTCCTTGAAGCCAAACTTTCTTCGACCTCTCTTCAAACCTTTTGATATCTCTTGAAAGCATGGCCACCTGCCATTTCGGTTTCATCTCCTCCATATCAAGTGGGTCCACCGCTCAAAATCTTCATAGACAAGGTCTTCTTTGAGTATCATAATCGACAACAAATGAATGAAGAACATCCTCCAATATACTACGGTTTTAGCTTGAGGGCATGATGGAGTGGGACGATTGTTATATGGTGGAGTGGGAGTGTAAGATGATGATGGTAAGTAAGTTGGACTAGGAGCATGTATCATCATATTGGGTGAGATGTCCCAACAAAGGTTGTATGACGAGAAGAGGATGCACGGTAGGGAGTTCGACATCGAGTTCAAGAGATTTGAGTTTGTTGTCTGACTCATCAAAAGTGAGCATGTCCAACCCACCTTTAGCCTTAAGGGCTATACTTACATGTAACCATGATGGAGGCAAAGATCGTAGGAACTTTGAATTGCAATCATCATTGTCGGGTTTGCATTCATTTGGTTTAGGTGACTCAAAATCTTATGAAACTGTCGTATCCCTTGTGGATACCTTCTTCTTCGAGATATTGAATTCTTGAAAGTGTTGTCTCAACATGGACTTCCTCATTCTCTGGACTCTTCATTGCCACGAACCTTGCTTTAAGCGCCATCCATATGTCCTTTGCATCATCCATGTGGTGAAAATCACCCAAGTGATCTTCGAGAATAGCTTGAAGAAGGATGGTTCTTACTTTGTGCTCTCTTTGCAGCTAGAATCTCTTGCAGGTTTGGGAGGAGCAATGGTAAACTTACCATCAAGATGCAGGATAGTCTTCTTGATTGTTTCCTTTCTTCACAATCTCCCAAAGATTCCAATCAATATTGGAGATCCGATTATGCATCTTCATTGTCCACAGATCATACTCTTCCTTTTTAGATAAGGAAACTTACCATTCTTGTTGGAAAGACTAAGTTGTTGCATAGAGGTGGTGTTGTTCTTTGTTGTTGTTGGTGACTTGGATTCATCATCGGTTCGGGCATGGTGAATGTATTTTTGGTTGTATGGGGTGAGGTAAAATATGGTTCTCGATATCGTAGAGACTTTCCCGAGGCTCGATACCACTTGTTGAAAACACAAAGACCTTGCGGATCTTGAGCACTCGTAGATCGTTAGTGTTGCCTATGTAATCATAAGCAAACTAATAGAAAATCTCTACAACTAGTATTCTTTAGCGGAATGTAAATACAAGTTGTTATAACTAAGAACACTTAGATCCTCTATGGATCTTTTATTAAGCGAAACTCTATGTTTCGAATGAGTGACTATTACATACTATCAAGTTCCTTTTATAGACAAGGAACCTAAACTATTTCTACTCAATCGACTAAGCATGCAAGCATGCATTTAATGGCTAAACATTAAACAATATTGAGCGTTACAATAATACCCATGCTAACCTCGGGCGGTTCAAGAATAATGATGGGTTAGCATGTAATTAATAAAGCGCACGAGATCTAGTCGACTTCCACTCTTGATGAGATACACGGCACGGCTTTTATACTTGATGAGAATCTTCTTTGATTACGCTTCTATTCAGAGAATCCTTGGCTAATTGTGATGAAATCCTACCGCATAATTCCCAACACGGTATCAAACAAGGGTTATCCTAATGCCTCTTATCATTTAGTTATTCCTAACTACACAAGTGTAGTCTCACTAGCGATCTAGGCATGCATCACAAAACAAGTTCTAGAATCTATTATACCGGTACACTCTCGAAGCATTAAAGGTGAATGCTTTAATTCCTATAGATCTAGAGGCGAACCTCACATTTTGGGGTTGAATTTGAGTGGTAAATGATTTTTGTGCTAGTCATATAACTCCTATCCATGAGACCCTTTATTAAGACTAAAGTCCCACTCGTACATGTCATTAAAAAATTTAAATTTGGCACTAAAATTGCCCTAACAAATATTCTCATAGCTTATTACACAAATGAAATAGGACAAGACAAATATTCAAGGATAAACGTAGTTTTAAAGTTCCTTTTATTCTCCTCCTACACTTAAGCGAACATTGTCCCCAATGTTCCCGAAACTATCAAAGTTATGATAATGGAATGTAATTAAAAGAAAGAAACTAGTACTCCCACGATTAGCTCGGTAGGATCCGTGTGAAGTAGTGGTTAAATTCTTTTCCAAGAAGAATGTTACGTGATAAGCTCCATCCAACATTATGTTTTTCTTCTTGATAAATAAAACACGCACACTTTAAGAAAATAAGCGAAACCTTTGGCGTAAAATCGGTGGTAAAACTATATATGACTCAACTAGACTAGGATATAATGCTTGTGGAATGGATGTTTGCAGTTTTATGGATAATTAAGATCTTAGAATTTCCAAAATTTATACATAGCACGAAAATGAGAGAAATTTTATAAGTTGTTTCGCTCCTCCCGACGTCGTCGAGTTCTAATCTGACGCGTCGTTATCCTCATGAAACCGTGCTCTGCGTTTTACGGAAAAATTAGACCTTTAAAATGGAAACATTTACGCAAAACATCCATTATGACTCGATACAAGCATTTGACTCTAACAAACACACATATATATCAATTCCAATAATCGTAGTTCTCATATTCACGTTCTTTTAAAAGCGTGTGTAATCCTCCCTACACTTATCCTTTTGTAAAATACCTTTATATGTAATTAAGACGAGGTTAAAGACAAAATAAAGCATTTTCACAAATTCAAACATGAGAACATACAATAATGAAAATATATACGACACACAAACAAGCAAACAATTAAGCATGGGTTGCCTCCCACGAAGCGCTTTTCTTTATTTATGAGTCTTGTAGCTAGACTCGAAGTCGTGCTCCTACGTGACTTCATTCTCGTCACCTTCTTCCTCATGACGGTCTCTATTGGGGTTTTCCATGTTATAATAATGCCCTATTATGCATCTTTCTAAAAAATTATCTCTCCCCAAATTGGTTCTATATTCCGGTCCTAATTTCAAACAATCCTTATAGAACCCAAAAATCTTACTCATCACACAATCTACTCATTTCTCCTTATCCTCCTCATTCCTATAGTAGACCGATAGCTTAAGTTCTTTTTCATCATTAGATAGTGATGAAAAATTCTCAATCTTAAATGGCATTTGGTAAGCTACGTCATCGGTCTCATCCTTGAATCTAACTATTCCTATCGACAGATCATAAGTTATCCCGGTGTTTTCTATGAAAGGCTT
Organism: Chrysanthemum lavandulifolium; assembly: GCA_022545495.1. Taxonomy (NCBI): domain Eukaryota; kingdom Viridiplantae; phylum Streptophyta; class Magnoliopsida; order Asterales; family Asteraceae; genus Chrysanthemum; species Chrysanthemum lavandulifolium. Next base: position 142,378,235 of record CM040244.1, on the reverse strand, counting down.
TCCTAGAATTACGTGGGACAAGCTAGGATCTATGGTCGTACTAATATCCTCCACAATTATGAAATCAGAGGGTGCGTGAAACTACCTACATAGGCAGGCAACCCCTTAACTCTACCAAGGAAATTACAACTAACTCTAGGATCATCGGGATCTTGCCTACTTGGGATAGGTTTCTTCATCACCCAATTATAGTATGTGTTAGTTATGATATTTATTGGGGATTTTCGATCAATGTAGGCTTTTGCCACGAAAATATGTCCTATGCAACATGGTATGTTGAGATTCCAAGGATTTCCAAATTTGATCCGAGGGCCTTTCCTAACATACATGTGACGAAGGTCGCGACTAAGTGTGGGTGGCGAGAGAGTTCCTCTTCCGTAGGAAACTTATTGAAGTATTCATCACCTACTTCATCTACTTGGTTGGTCGATTCTTCCTTAGGAGTTTCATTAACCTCAAGTGCCGTCTCATAGTTCGCTTCGTCACTAAACCCTATTTGGTTTCACTAAGGTGATGGTGTTGTGAATTGAACATGCTTGGATAACTTACTTGGGTCCTTAGTTTTCACACGGAAGCTTCGGAGAATGAGTCGAGATGGCATTAACCTTTTCGGTGGTCTTCCTATCACTATTGGTGATGACTTTCAAAGGTTATCTATCTTCCTATCCATCTTGGCTTGTTGTTGGTTAAAGCGGTCCGAAAGCTTGGCTATTTGAGCTTCTTGGGATGTAACTAGGTGTTGCAACATCTTTAAAGATTAAGAAAGAGATGGTGACTTGATGATATATGAATTCGTGTGTATGTTTAGAGATAAAGAGAAGAAGATGAAAACAATAAGTTGTTATATTGCTTCAAGGAAAACACACACACACACACACTTTCAAGCACACCCTCGAATGACCATTTGAGGGTATTTATATATAATAGAGAAGTAGAAGATGCCCTAAAAGGCTTTCCATGGGCTTTTCGTTTGGACTTGGATTGGGCTTGGACATGGATACTTAAGACTTATAAGGCTAGCTTATCATAACTAATAACCAATTAGCTTAGCCCAATCCACGAGCCGTTGACTATTCTATCACGATATCTAACACACGTTACAAAGTTCCTAAGCGTGAATGACCATCACTTCTAATAAAACTATTAAGGCTAACAATCTCCCCTAAGGGTGGTCATTCAAAGATGCTCCACTTGATTAGGTCTTTACTTTCCTTGAGCTTGAACTTTGTGTGTAGATATAGAATAGTCTTGATTCTTTGTTCCTTCATGCTTTGTGATCGAGATAATGTGGTTGTCTGCCGTTGTCAACCGTTGGTTAGGTGTCTCCGTCTTTCTCCACCATGCTCACACTTCTATTTGACTTTGGTTACCAATGATGTAGTTCTCGAGTCTTTAAACTTTGTAGATTCTTTGACATTGACGAAGAATCATCTTTAACTTTGAGTTGCCTTTGATTTTGATGAGAACTTTCATGTGTTGTTGGTATGAGCATGTGGCGAGTCTGCACGATCCATCCGCTCGGAGCTTCCATAAGAAGAAAACATAAAAGCAGGTTAGTAATAAGCGGTTCCGGCACTTACAAGTTTGAATTTCGAGGGTGTTATGACATAGTGTGAAAACACGTCTCTAATTCTCACGAGGCCGTTCTGAGCTGGAGTCCCACAAGTGAGATAACGCGATATACCGAAGTACACCTCTGATTCGGATGAGTCGTTGAGGTACACGAAGCATCACCCCTGATTGTAGACCGTTTGAGACACACTAAGCGTAATCCACGGGGAGTTACGAAGTGACTGCTTTGTCGGGGTGCTTGATGTTGACCTGGCGGGAGTTTCCATTCAATCATTGAAGATCACGGATGTGAAACTTCTCATAAATGTTACGGCGATTGCTAAGATCTGCGTGGGACTCTAGAATATATCACTTGTGTCCTTATTGATGAACAACAAGCGATGTCATGTCAAGTGTTCCTATGAGATCTTTTGATGAATCTCGTGGCTCTAGACTCAATAGTGCATTTTGGTTTTCTGGCGGAGACTAGGGAGAGGTCTCCTTCTTCAATACCAACGATCTCTAGAGAAAGTCGATAGATTATGTAGGGTTCGGTGAGAATGAAACAAATCCTTTTAAGAGGAATTGAGTGGCTAGAAGGTTTAGTGCGGTGCGTCCTTTGGGTCCATGGCGTCTTTGTCTTCAATACCGGTGTCATCTAGTGACAACCCGATAGCATATGTATTGAACCGGTTTACGCCCTAAGGTTGAATATGGAGGCTATTTCTTTTCACCCTTTTTCATTACATTTCTTTTAATTCTTCAACCCTTCTTTCTCCTTTCTCACATTACTCCTTTTTCAATCATACCTAAGGACTTCTAATACTAACTATTTGTGATGTCCTTGGGTAGATCCCTCCGACTCTGGCGGATCATAGGACAATTTCCTATCCTTAGTCACCTTATAACTCCATGATTGTCCTATTGTTGCCATAAAACCATTTTCTTGAAAATCTCTCGAGTGTTTATGATAGAAAACATGTTTGAAACACTCGTGAGTTTTATATTTTGAAACACTCCCCTTCACATGTGCTTATATGTTTTGTGAAATCGCACATAGAGGGTAGAGTTCGCACTTTTGAATTGATCGACTTTAAATGAACTAGACCGATTCGAGACACGTTTACATCACTAGAGAACTAGCTTGAAATTATTACCCGTCTGGTCAAGTCCATAGAAAGTTTCTCGAGATGGTACATGATTCCTCGTCAATTCATTGGTTTCGGTGAGTCGAGCTCTTTTGAGATTCAAACAACGATCATTAAACTTTTTGATCACATTTTAATCACGTTTCTCCCCTCAAAATAGCATATCTATGATGTTTTGAAACAAAATGATTAAAAGATATGTTTTGAAAAGCATTTGGAGAAAGCGATTTAGCATGAATTTTGGAACAATTTTGGTTTAATACTCCCCATAGCGAAAGCATATTTTCATCTGAGAAAATTTAGAATCAATTAAGGGTTTAGAGGAGTTATCTTGGTACCAAATGTGAGAGATTTTGAAAAATCTTTTGAAAAATTTCGAATCAATGGTGCAAGAAGATGAAGATTTTAAAAATCTTTTGAAGATATTGAAGAAGAATTATCTTCATTTGTTTTAGGATAAGTGCTCGATATTTATGAAAATCGATTTTGCGTAGCACTTTCCTTTCTTTAAAGATCGGGTTCTGCGGAAATACTTACAAGCCATTATGTTTTTAGGAATAGTGCTTGAAAAATATTTAAAACCTTTGATTTTGGATAAGCACTTTCCTTTCTTTGAAGCGGGTCTGAGCGATGTGTTCGAAGCCATTATTTTGAAGTCCGGGTTTCGTCTTGAAGTATCTGAAAGCCATTATTTGAAGAAATTTTGAGAAGCGACATGTTTTAGAAAACATTAAAGAACTCTCGCTCAAGCATCTGTACATGCCCGTATCATTGTTGAATGACATTTCTAGAAGCGTCTGAATATCGATTATCTGAGAGACATGTCGTGAGAAGAATATTTTGGATTTTTGATTTTATATTGTTTTGTATTTTTGAAAATTTTCTATTTTTGTATTTTGCTTTTGTTGGTTTTATAAAAGAAATGGAAAATCAAAGAAATTGAAAAGAGAAATTAAGATAGACAAGAATGATGAAGAAGAGTTTAAATTGGAACCCTCGATAAAGTTGGGTTCGAGATATTTGATTCACTGCAACCAAAGAAGAAGAGTTTTCACAAATAACGATGTTAGAAGTACAAGATTCCTCACGGTGAGGGTGATCACTATCAGCGGTTGTAGTGGTTTTGACTTCCTTATCTTGATGAGTTTCACTATTATACGTGTTGGTGCAAGTATCAAAAATCTTTCTGTGGGAATCCATCTAAGACCTATTTTGTTGAAAACTTTTCCGTGGGTATCCACCTAAGGTAAGATCTAGGAGTTGTTTTCTTATCGGATCGTGGAAGACTCATTTTGGAAAAACTACGTCTGAAGAGATCCACCTATTAGGTTTCTTTTGTTTGTTCATTTTATCAGCGGGCTTGTTTCTATTTGGTGTCTTAGTGGATTGTGCCTTGGCACGAGAATTATCTTTCTTGAGATATTGTGAGACACATGCATCATGATTAGTGAAAAGACACATTTTTACATGTAGTATGAGACAAATTCAATATTCTTGTTTAAAGCAATGACTTTAACTTTGTCACTCTGGTCTTTTGGAAATTGATTCTTGTTCGAAAAAGACTTAGAATTCCTAGTGTTGTTTTCTAAGGGCATAGCATTTTCTTTTTGCAACTACTCTTAGATGCAAGCCAATCCCTAGTCTTTTGTAGAGTGTTCCTAGGTAATGGTTTACTACTACTAGCGGTGCCTTGAAATCTTGTAGAATTCATCACCCTAGATGTTGCACCTAGAATTCCGTCTTTTCAGTCATGCCTTTTCCTAGCTTCTTCTAGATAGTGATTGTTGACCATGTTGTTAGAACCAGCAGATTCTTTAAGCTGGATTTTTGGTCACATTCCGTGTACTATTCCTAGAAATGCCGGTGTAATCACTTTTCTTTATCAAAAGCAGGTTTTCAAAACCTTTGATAATTCTCTTTTTAATAGGCAAAGGCGTGGGTATTGTTTTTGACAAATCATTTTCTCATTGACTTTTGGAGGAGGCGAGAAATAGACATTTTGGTTTGAAAACGGTTTGGGAACATTTGTTTTCTCCTCGGTCAATGGTTTTGCAAACTTAGTATCCTGACCTTTCCTTTTAGACTTTCGGTGAGCTCTCAAAGATCATTTTGCTCTTGCATGTCCTTGTAAGCACGCTCATCTGACAGTTTGTCATACTTGCATTCCTCGGTTTTCGATCAAGTTGTTTAAAATAGGACACGTTTTCTTTTCAAGTTTTCAAGAGCTTTTCATATTTTGAAACAATTGCGGAGGTCTCGGTGGAGTCTTTCATGATCTTCAACAGAATATGTTTGTAAAATAATGGACATGATATCGGTAGTCATAACATCTTGAAGAGAATCATTCAAATTTTCCAAAACTTTGATGTGTTCAACACTTTCATTAGCTTGCTTTACCGGTTTATGGTCCTTGACAAAGTCATTGTTTCTTTCAAAAGCGCTTGTTCAAAATGAATTACCCTCATGCGATGCCGGTTAACGGAGGTTCAATTTGAGTTTCAAAAACTTTTCGTTTCGTCATCATGACGAGTAAACCGGATGTTAGTAGTAATATTGGTTTTAGATTTGTGATCTCTTGAAGATACCCAATTCTAGTTTTAACGTCATCTAAAATGCTTCTAGCATCACTTGTGTTAAAAGGATTGTTTGAAGACATTTGTTCGATTTTCGAAAGAGATTTTGAGACAACTACTGGTTTGAAGCTGGTTTTGAAAGCGGTGTTGACACTTTGTTTGAAACACTTGGTGTGGTGGAAAGCGTTGATTGTTCTTTTGATTAACAAAAGTAATTCCATTAATTTTGTTCCATTTGTTATAATCAATCGGTTTAAGATCTGGATTCTTTTGTTTCATTTTGATCTACTCTCCTCGAGATAGTTCCAACGTTTCAAGAGAATCACGAACAATTATGGGTTCATGCAAGTTTTCCATTGTTCAACACATTACGAGATTTACGAGCTTTCTTGAGGAGCGAAGAAGGGTTGTTACCAAGAGCCATTTTATGTGCGAGTGTGAAAAATCGGTTTGCTTGATTAGAAAGCATCTTGTTTGTTTTAGCGGAATGACCCGTTGTAAGAAGCAAATTATCCAATTTTTGATAGTTTCATTTTATCCGAATTTCATCAAGAAGAGAATCTTCTCGTTTTGAAAAATCGACAATCAACTGTTTCTTCTCTTTTCAAGATCGAAAAGCATTGCTTTTGTTTAGAAAGTTGGTCATTTAGATCGAAATTTCCTTGTTTAAAGATTTTATTTTCAAGTTCAAATTCACATCAAGTGTGTCATACTTGAGTTGCAATTGTTTTCTCTTAAAGCAGAATCTCGATAACCAATTTCTAATTCGAAAGTTTGTTTGTATGAAATTCAAAGGCTTTGGCGTTCTCCTTGTAACTCTCAAGCTCGGTGGTCAATTTCTTATTCGCGGCCTTAACCTCGCGATTGACCTTACTAACTTTCTCAATTTCAATGCCACATTTATTGATTAATGATTCAAAATAAGCACGTGTTTCCTCATCGGTCTCGATATTTTGTGCCACCTGACCTCCACTAGGATCCACATATGGAGTTTGAGTTAGTATTGCTACAACTCGGATTGTCCGGTATGTATCATAAGTAGGTCTTGATGTCGCGAGAATCTTTGTTCATCATGAGTAAACACATCACATATGACATTGTTATAGCATGGATCAATGATTGGTACCTTAGATCTTGCATTTGCGTCATAGGCGGGAGGTGCGTCGAGTCGATGTCGTACTTAGTCTCTGAAGATTTGCCATGAAGCGCGGTTTGCATTGATGTCCTCTCGGTCTTCCAAATCATCCATAATAGCGAAAAAGTCATGTTCCTCGGACACTCATTGCATTCCAGTTACGCCTTTTGTGCTATGACATAGCTTTACGAAGATCATAAAATCCTTCTTTTTCGACAGTAGGACAATTCCTTGCCATGTGACCCACTCCTTGCAGTTATAACACTTAATCGATTACCACGATTCACATTTCCATAATTCCCAACATTGGGGTGCAACATTGCCATTCGATTACCCTTGCTCTATTCCCAACATTACATCCCATCGATTTCCAACATCTTGACCGTGATTACCACGATACGGAACCGCTTTGATTACCCATCATTGCTAAATGCTTTATCCAATAAAGAAAATACATGTAGCAAAGCATTTTCTTGTTCGATTCGGGATCGGTGATTCCTTGTTCTGGTATTGTGGATCTTGTTGTTGTTGAATGACTTGTTGTTACGGTGGATAGAATTGTTGTTGTGGTTGTTGAATGTATTCTTTGCAAGTTGTTGTTGGAAGATGATGAAGCTTGTTGTTGTGTATTCACTTTGTAGTTTGAGTCTTAGCAATAAGTGCCAATGGATCATGATTCTTTGCCAATCTTTCTTTCGACTTCATTCACTTGACTTGGTTTTGTTTGAAAATCGTTGAGTTGATCAAAGTTCACACGATGTAAGTCTTTTGTTTGGTTGACAATAGTGACATATCGTCCCCATTCTTACGGAAGATTATTCGGGAACTTGATGTTTTGAGCGATTGTTACGGGTGCCAACTTGTTTCGATAAGCTCATTCATCAAAGTGCAAAACCTTCCATAGTAGGATTCAATGGATTCTCACGGTGTAGATGTAAACTTTTCCCATTCGGTTAGCGACTTGTTCTCCATGTCTTGTTTACCAATTTACATTCCATAACATAGTCGTCTAACACGTTCCCACATATCGAAAGCGGTTTCTGGCTGTCTCTGACTGACAAAAATGTCTATTGGTAAACCCGGTTGGACAATATGAATTGCCATGTCATCGCATCGACTTGTTTTGATCCTCTTGATGTATTACGATTCGGTTTGAAGATGAGAGGATGGTGGGATGGGAGGTGTTGCATCGGCATTTCGGTACATGAACTTGTCGAGGCTTGAAGGGTCCATCTGAATGGATTTAATCATGAGTTTCCCATTAGGTTTGGTCTTGATGTGGCGGAGCATTCGACTTGTCCATTGAAGATAACCACCTTTTGCCAACATAGGAGGTCGGTTTTCGGCACCGGTGCATGAATGTCTTGTTGAGTTGCCATTGATGAAGGTATGATCGATAAAGTTGATGTAGGATCGATTCAACGATAAAGGAGTTGTGGTTGATGAAGATTAAGCTCGGTTGAGGTGTTTACGAAAGTCGTACTCGTAACCTTGGTTCTTAAAAATTTTAGCCCAAAATTTGAAATTCACTATAAAAATCAATTCTAAGGTCGTATGAAAAATTTGAGTTATGACAATTTTGGCGTAAATTTGACCGAAAAATTTGAATTTAGGCCCAAAATTTGAATTTTGACCAAAATTTTCAAGTTAAACCAAAATTTGAATCTCGTAAAATTGAGCGTTTAGTCTCCTCAAAATTTAAATTTTACTCAAGTTTTTTTTTTTTTTTAAAAACCTTTATGCGTAGAAAGAGCTTAGGCGTAGAAACAGAGTTCTGAGTGAGCGATGCTTAGGCGTGGGGCTTATGCGTGGGAAGCTTAGGCGTAGGATCTTAGGCGTGGGAGCTTAGGCGTGGGATCTTAGGCTTAGGGTGGGATTCTTAGGCGTGAAAATTCTTATCGCGTAAGCAATTATCTTCTGGCGTAACCTTAAGCTTATCGTAGACAAAAGTTACTCGTAAACCTTACGGCGTAATTGTGAAGTTATGCGTAGAGTTACTCGTAAGCTTTTAGCTTATCGTAAACTATGGTTAAGAACCAAAATCCTTTACACATCACGGCGTAAGGGATATCCACAAGTCGAAGTGTTCCACACACTTATCCAAGTGAGGAAGCAGCGAGTCACCGTTATAGCTCGAAGAATCTTCACCAAAAAGTTATGAGTAGAAAACTCGGGTTTGACTTTCTTCACGCGTAGAACTAGGGTTTTGACCTACTCGTAAAAAATTTCCAACGATTCAAATGATTTCTTTTGCACGAGATAGCCTTAAAACACTCGAATAACCCAAAATGTTGACCTTTTTCACCCAAAGTGCTTAGAAAAGTTCTGAGTAGAAATGACCAATGAACCAAAACGAGTTTAAAATGAAGAAAAACACGTAAAGCTTGAACTTTTGCAAAAAGCGAAACTTTAGCACCAAATAAACCTTAAACCACAAGAATCTTGAATTTTAAGTGCAAAATTAAAGCTTTAAGCGTGACAAATATGTAAAGCGAGAGCCTTTCGCGTAACCCTTCAAAACAAACACAAACACTCCTAAACCATTGTTAGGCGATTGATACCAATTGTTAGGACCCTTTATCATCATACCTTATCACAAAATACCACGTTACGAACACAAGTATACAACTAAACACAAGATTATGCGTAAAGAAGAAGAAAGATTAAGAAAAGAGATGGTGACTTGAATATATATAATCGCGTGTATGTTTAGAGAGGTAGAGGAAGAAGATGAAAACAATAAGTTGTTATATTGCTTCAAGGAAAAAAACACACACACACACTCAAGCACACCCTCAAATGACCATTTGAGGGTATTTATAGTACAAGACTTGATGCCCTAAAGGCTTTCCATGGGCTCGTTTGGACTTGGATTGGGCATTACTTGAGCTTATATAAGGCTAGCTTATCTAAACTAATAACCAATTAGCTTAGCCCAATCCACGAGCCCGTTGACTATTCTATCACGATATCTAACACACGTTACAAAGTTCCTAAAGCGTGAATGACCATCACTTCTAATAAAACTATTAAGGCTAACAAGTCTTATGTCTATTGATGTGTGCTCGTATGATGATTAAAATGTGTCTACCTAGATACTATTACTCCTAGTTATCTTTTATTGGTGGTTGAATTGTCACGTCCTTATTCTTAACGCGTTGTGTTTTCTAAGGTCATGAGGTATGCCTTTTCCTAACTTTTGAGACTACCTTAAGGTTATTGCCTACGAAATTCTCTAAGATTCATAAACTAACTTTAAGGGTTATCTTTGGATGTTTAGCCTACGAATCCGCTAAGTGATTTATAAACTAAGGTTCACAAAGATTACTCAAGCATTTAAACACAACGATATCCTAGTGCACTCCTAAGCCAATTACAATTAAGATAAGAGACAACCAATCAATAATTAATAACTAGGTTTCATAGATCTACGCAAACACACAATAAATTTAGCCAGACATGTTAAACACGCAAGCATACACACATTAAATCGAAGACATAATGAAATCAATGAAGTAAAACACGTATCTTGATGTAAAATAGGGTATGAGAACCCTAAGATACTGTCCAAGTCGGACTACAAATTGATAAGGTTTTAAAAGGTACCATTTTGAGGGGTCGTTTAAGTCCTTATTTGATCACTTTTGTATCCGTTATTGCTTAATATCGTTCCTTTTCACTTTTAGGTCTCGTGAAGGCAAAATCTTTGGAATGGCACTTATTTGGACGAAAAGCGCGAATATATGAAGAAAATGGCCAAAGTCGAAATCGAGACACTCACGATTCTTTGAAAGTAGAAAGCGCGGCGTTAGGTGCTATTGGCGCCGTCCCAAAATTATTGTGACGGGCGGAACCCAAACTCGTATTTTCAAGAGGCGGCGTCTAGTTATGAAAGAGTAGGCCGTCGCTACTCGGGCGGCCTAGATGCAATCGACGGCGTCGGAAAGTTGAAGAGGACGTCGCGGACATAAGGTGACGCCGTCGCAAGGTTAACGTGGCGAGCGAAACCACAATGGCGGCGACACGGCGTCACTAAACATAAGGTGACGCCGTCATAATTGTAATCTTATATATAGAATCCGAATTTTTCGGTCTTGGTGTGGAGAGTCTTTGGGTAAAACCTAAAACCGAACCTAAGGTGTCTTATACAGTATTTTAGGGTTTTAAACCCTATCTTACATCAAGATAAGTCTTTACTTCATTAATTCAATTATGTCTTTGATTATTTGTGTGTATGCTTGCATGTTCTCCATGTCCCGCTAATTTATTTGTGTGTTTGCTCGGGAAGTATGAAACTTAATTATTGAATATTGATTGGTTGTTTCTTATCTTAGTTGATTAATGATCTAGTAATGCGATAGGTCATTCGTTGTGTACTTAATGCTTGATTCATCTTTGTGAACCTTAGAGTATAATTACGAGTAATTGTAGGCTAAACCATCAAAGCGCCTTAGAGTAGGGTTTATAATCTCTAGTGGGTTTGTAGACAAGACCCTTTGGTAAGTTCGAAGAGTTGGGAGAAAGCATACCTACAACTTTAGACACACATGACTAGGAATAAGGCGTGACACTCAACCATCAATAGGAGATAATTAAGGAGTAATACAAACTAAGTAAACACATCTTTAAACTATCATACGAGCACACATTAATTAGACATAGAATCCCACAACCTTAGTTTAGATAATTAGATAATAGTAGAGTAATCGGTGAAATACCAACCCCCAATCCAATACCCGAGATTCGTACCTTTCCATTTTCATAAAATATAAAAGATAAAAATAATCTTCCTCAACCTTAACCTTAGCGTAGTAACTCCTACTAGCATTCCTATTCCCTAGAGAACGATATCAATACCCGTGGCTTACCCTAATTACTACACTACAACGATTAGGTTCAGCGCTGAGGGTGTTATAAAACTTGCTCGAAGAAAAGGAAGTTCCTTTGACCCCGAGCACGCGTGTGGCGTTATCAAGTTTTGGCGCGGCTGCCGGGAATAGAATAGCTAGTTAGTAGTCCACCTCGTTTGGGTTTCTTTGCTTGATTCCTATCAAGTAAACTTTTCTTATTTTTAGATTTCTCTTAGTCTATCCCCTTCTTCGTGACCTTTGTTCGTAATTCCATCACTTTTCATCATGGAAGGTGATAACCCACTACCATTCATCAACCTACCACCAAATGACCCGCCAAGAGCCCGTACTCGGTGAATACTCGAGACCAAGCCACCTAGGCTATGGGAACACCATTGAGCTTCCGACCAAGCCCAAACTACGGCCTGCGATCCGACACCATCCGGTTGGTGCAAAAGCGGATGTGCATTCCATGGACTTCGTTCAAGATCCAAATCGACATCACGAGGATTTCCTCAAAATCGTCGATTCCATCGACCTTGATGCTACTCGGAGACCCGCGCTGCGTCTCTTCCAATTCTCTGGGACCAAGCTAGTAATTGGCTTGAGCGACTTCCCACGGCTCCATCTCAAGTTGGATGATCTTACTTCTCGCTTCCTTGCTCAATTTTTCCACCGGGAGAACCACTAAGCTTAGGAATGACATCTTGATGTTCAAACAACGTCAAGGTGAATCTCTCTGAAGCATGGACCCGATTCAAGGACTTACTTCATAAAGTCCTCATCACGGCATTGATCTTTGGCTCCAAGTCCAAATCTTTTATGATCATGTCAACTTTCCCACTAAGCGATCCATTGACCAAGCGGCGGTGGAAAACTTAGTGATCTCACCATGGAAGAATCATGGGAAATAATAGAGGACCTCGCCCTCTATGACAATGAAAGTTGGGATGACCCAGTGAGTGCCCAAAACCGTCAAGGCAATCTCCTTGCCTCCTCCCGACCGTGGGATGATTGAACTTGAAGATCAAGTTAAATTCCTCATGAGTTCCTACGAAAATCCTAAATCTTCACACCATGTGAACAAAGCTTCTTCCTCGTGCGAGCCGTTTTGTGATCCTCATAACACGCAGACTAGCACCCGATCCCCGAACACGCTTACATTGACTCACGCATCCTCGCGTATTAATGGGCGGGAGGAAGATTCCCACAACACCGGACCTAGGAATTTCAATGAAACCCGTGAAGCATGGAAAAACAAGCCGAATTTTATTGGGGACAAACCAAAGAATTCACTTCTAATGATTTCTCATGGCCCCACCTAACGGTCCTAACCAACAAAACATCGAAGGGATGTTGCAAAACCTAGTTGCATCCCAAGAAACCCAAATGGCTAATCTCTCGGACCGCTTTAATAATCAACAAGCCGAGATGGATAGGAAAATAGACAACCTTTTGAAAGCCATAGCTAGTGATAAGAAGGTTAGTGCTATCTCGACTCCCGAGCCTTGGGCATAGAGATTAAGGATCCAAGCAAGCTAAAATATGTCCAATTCGTCAATACCATCGCCTTAGTTGAACTGATGAAACAAATGACGAAGAGGACTATACACTGTGGATGAGGAAATACCGAGGAAGTAGATGAAGTAGACATTGACTATTTCAACAAATTTCCTACGGAAGAAGAACTATCTCGCCACCACTTAGTGCGTGACCTCCGTCGCATGTATGTTAGGAAAAGTCCTCGAATTAAGTTTGGGAACCCTTGGAATCTTAACATACCATGTGTCATAGGACACCTTTTTGAGGCAAAAGCTTACATTGATCGCAAGTCCCAATCAACATAATGACTAGCACCTACTACAATTGGATATTGAAGAAGCCTATTCCAACTAGGCAAGACCCCAATGATCCTAATGTTAGTTGCAATTTTCTTGGTAGAGTTAAGGGATTGCCCGTTTATGTAGGTAGTTTCACGTTTCCTACGGACTTCATAATTGTGGATGATATTAGCACGACCATAGACCCTAGCTTGTCCCATGTTATTCTAGGAAAACCTTTCATAGAAAGCAGGGATGACCTATGACCCTCATTAGGAGTAGTGCGATTCAAGAATAAGACCGATGACATAGCTTACCAAATGCCGTTTAAGATTGAGAAGTTTTCATCACTCTCTAATGATGAAAAGGAACTTAAACTATCGGTCTATTATAGGAATGATGAGGATAGGGAGAAAGGTGTTGATTATGTTATGGCTAAGATTTTCGGATTCTACAAGGATTGCTTGAGCCTAGGACCGAATCTGAGGACCGATTGGGAGAGGATGAACTCTTAGAAAAGCGCATTTTAGGGCACTTCTACAACATGGAATCCCCATTAGAGGCCGTCAAGAGGCGGTGGTGAGGAAGCGAGATCTGCGACTATGAGTCTAGCTACAAGACTCTTAAATAAAGAAAAGCGCTTCGTGGGAGGCAACCCATGTTTAATTGTTTGCTTGTTAGTGTCTTATATCTTTTAATTAATTGTTTATCCTCATGTTTAAATTTGTAAAATGCCTTATTTTGTTTTAACCTCGTCTTAATTGCATATAAAGGGATTTTACATAAGGGATAAGTGTAGGGAGGATTACACGTTTTCAAAAAAGCGTAAACATGAGAATAACAATTAACTAAAGATATTTATGTTTGTTTGTTCGAGTCAAATGCTTGTATCGAGTCATAATGGATGTTTTGCGAGAAATTTTCCAGATTCTAAAGATGCAAATTTTCGAATTTTTCCGAAAATCATGAGCAGCTTTTTGTCGGGATAACGTGGCGTCGAGAAGGAGTAAAACATCGATTACTTTTTCTCATTTTACGAGCTACTTATAAATTTTGGAATTTTCGGTCTTAATTTTCTTAGAAATTTCAGTAAACATCCATTCCACAAGCATTATATCCTAGTTTAAATCGAGTCTTATATATATTATTACCGCCGATTTTACGCGAAGGTTTCGTTTGTTTTCTTCAAGTGTGCGAGGTTTAGTTTGTCAAGAAGAAGTTACATAAGATTGGAAGGAGCTTTTCACGCATTAATTCTTCTTGGAAAGAGTTTAACCACCACTTTACACGGATCCTACCGAGCTAATCGGGGAGTATTAGTTTCTTTCGTTTTTAATTACCTTCTTCTATCATAACTTTGATACTTTCGGGGAACATTGGGGACAATGTTCGGTTTAAGTGTAGGGAGGGAAAATAAAGCGGAACTTTGAAACTATGCTTATCCTTGATTATTTGCTTCGTCCAATTGTATTTGTGTAATAAACCATGAGAAAATGTCGGTTAGGGTAATTTTGGCACCAAATTTAAAATTTTTATGACATATAGGAGTGGGCCATTAGTCTTAACAAAAGCGTCTCACGGATAGGAAGTTGCATGACTAGCACAAAAACCCTTACCACCCAAATTCCACCCAAAATGTGAGGATCGCCCTTAGATTAGTAGGAATTAAAGCATTCATCTTTAATGCTTAGTGTGTGAACCGGTAGTATAATAGATTCTAGAACTTGTTTTGTGATGCATTCCAAGATCGCAAGTGAGGCTACACTTGTGTAGTTAGGAATAACTAAATGATAAGAGGCATTAGGATAACCCTTGTTTGATATTGTAATATAATTACTTCTTCCACTTGGTTGAGTAATTCCCCATACCCTGCGTTGTACTCATTTTTAGTACACGATACCCTAGTTAACCCCTCATAGCCTATCCTTTTCGCGGTTCTCGTGATATTTTGGTTTTCGAATATCAATGAAAACATTGTTTACACCCCACCCCAAATATACACCCAAATCGCCTTAGCCTACCCCTTATGCACTCACTTTTAGTGCAAATGTTTGTTATCACCTAAACCCTTAGTTCAATTATCTAGTTGCTTGCATAAGTTGCTAAGTCGAGTCATATCCTTTGTATCTGATTTTGGGACGATTGGGATTCATGGGAAAAGTTAAAGTTTATGAAATGACGGAAGGGAACGTTAAATTCAAATTCCTTTTGTTTGTGTAAATAATGTACCCCAAGTGTTTTGATCTTTTCAATTCGGGTCAAATTAGTGTTAGAGTAATAAAAACTCAAGTGTAGGGATATGCTGTAAATCCCTAGTATTTTGATGTTATCATAGAGGATGGTAGAGTAAAGTGTATGAAAAAAAAAAAAAAAAAAAAAAAAAAAAAAAAAAAAAAAAAATAGAGTGAAAAAAAAAAAAAAAAAAAAAAAAAAGCAGGCTACCATCCTACATCTATCCTTTAAATTTATGTTTGTTTATTTGGGTTATCTAGAGTTTAGAGTGTCGAGTCTTGGCTTAGCAACGCCATTCTTCATATGCATTTAACATAGAGATTTTGACTTACCACCACTAAATAGCCTATCCCACCAAACCCTTATTTCCCTACCGTAAGCCTAACGTTACAACCCTTTAAAGACCTCTTTGATAGTCTTTCCTAGGTGCTTACGCCAAAGCGATGGAGGTTTGATCTATTCTCAAGCCTATGGTAATCTATGTACTAGGACCGGTTAATGAGTGTTTATCTTCCATTTCCTATTTTGTTATATTTCATATATACACCGAGAGAGATGTGAGTATCCAAACACCCCATGTGAGGTGCTAGTATGTAATTCCGTGCTTGTTATGACTTTTTGGGGCTTATATGTGTTGTGGACCGTTTTGAATTAATGCTTCATGACCCAACTTATAAATTAATTGACTAAAAACACATTTGCTTGAGGACAAGCAAATAACAAGTGTAGGGATATTTGATAAGGTTTTAAAAGGTACCATTTTGAGGGTCGTTTAAGTCCTTATTTGATCACTTTTGTATCCGTTATTGCTTAATATCGTTCCTTTTCACTTTTTAGGTCTCGTGAAGGCAAAATCTTTGGAATGGCACTTATTTGGACGAAAAGCGCGAATATATGAAGAAAATGGCCAAAGTCGAAATCGAGACACTCGCGATTCTTTGAAAGTAGAAAGCGTGGCGTCGGTGCTAAAAGCGGCGCCGTCCCAAAATTATTGTGACGGGCGGAACCCAAAACTCGTATTTTCAAGAGGCGGCGTCTAGTTGTGAAAGAGTAGGCCGTCGCTACTCGGACGGCCTAGATGCAATCCAGACGACGTCGAAAGGCGAAGAGACGGCGTCACGGACATAAGGTGACGCCGTCGCAAGGTTAACGTGGCCAAGGCGAAACCCTAATGGCGGCGACACGGGCGTCACTAAACATAAGGTGGCCGTCGCAATTGTAATCTTATATATAGAATCCAATTTTTCGGTCTTGGTGTGGAGAGTCTTTGGAGTAAAACCTAAAACCGAACCTAAGGTGTCTTGTACAGTATTTTAGGGTTTTAAACCCTATCTTACATCAAGATAAGTCTTTACTTCATTAATTCAATTATGTCTTTGATTATTTGTGTGTATGCTTGCATGTTCTCCATGTCCAAGCTAATTTATTTGTGTGTTTGCTCGGGAAGTATGAAACTTAATTATTGAATATTGATTGGTTGTTTCTTATCTTAGTTGATTAATGATCTAGTAATGCGATAGGTCATTCGTTGTGTACTTAATGCTTGATTCATCTTTGTGAACCTTAGAGTATAATTACGAGTAATTGTAGGCTAAACCATCCAAAGAGCGCTTAGAGTAGGAGTTTATAATCTCTAGTGGGTTTGTAGACAAGACCCTTTGGTAAGTTCGAAGAGTTAGGGAGAAACGCATACCCTACAACTTTAGACTCACAACGCAACTAGGAATAAGGCGTGACACTCAACCATCAATAGGAGATAATTAAGAGTAATACAAACTAAGTAAACACATCTTTAAACTATCATACGAGCACACATTAATTAGACATAGACTCCACAACCTTAGTTTAGATAATTAGATAATAGTAGAGTAATCGGTGAAATACCAACCCCAAATCCAATACCCGAGATTCGTACCTTTCCATTTTTCATAAAATATAAAAGATAAAAATAATCTTCCTCAACCTTAACCTTAGCGTAGTAACTCCTACTAGCATTCCTATTCCCCTAGAGAACGATATCAATACCGTGGCTTACCCTAATTACTACACTACAAGCGATTAGGTTCATTGCCTAGGGTGTTATAAAACTTGCTCGAAGAAAAGGAAGTTCCTTTGACCCCGAGCAGCGTGTGGCGTTATCACAAATGTTTAGGGTTTTACTCCACAAGTCTACCTCTTAAAATTACGTAAATTCGATTTGTATATTTAATTTTACACTTGCTGACGGCGTCACCTTATAAGTGGGGCCGATCGGATCCGCCGTCATTAGGGTTTCGTCTTGGCAAGTAATAGTTGGGACGGCGTCACGTTGTAGTTGTGTTTGTCGGGCTTGATAGCGACATCGTCGATTACGGATCTAGGCCATCCGAGATGAAAAGTCTTCGTGACGCCCTTCCTCTTCAAAGCTCGACACCGTCGGTGTATTTTAACAAAAAGTCTCTTGGCCGTAACATATTTAATTACGTATAAAGGGACGGCGCCGCCCTTTGATTGTGACACCGTCATGTTCAATTCCAGCAGCTTGAGTGTCTTTGATCTTGACTTAGCAATTTTCTTCATATATTCACTCCTTTTCGTCCAAATATGAATCATTCCAGCATTTTGCTTTCAAGTGACCTAAAAAGTGAAAAAGAACGAAATTAGCGAGAGCGGATATAAAAGTGGGCGATTAAGGGCTTAAATGACCCCTTAAGTGTACGTTTAAATCCTTATCATTGTTTGACTAGAACTCGACGAGGCTTTCACCATGGGACAACTTTTGACATATGATTCCTCAACGTAGTATTCCCGTCATGCTTGAAACAAACCCCACATTTCTTACATCTCGCTTTTTTCGAACCATCCAACATCACACACAAATCGAAATTTGCTCAAATCTCCAAGTTTCTATTTGTCTTTATGATAGAAACGATCGTAAGATTGGTTGGAATTCAATGGAAGTTTGAGATTGCCCACATCCAAATGCCATTTTTTGAGAGCGTTTTTGAGATTTATTATTATTTTTTATTATTTTTTTTTTAATATGTTTTTGAGAGTGTGATTTAACCTCAACATCCAACCCACTTATATAGTACTAATGGGGTGTCATTTGGGTTACTTAGGACCAAAAAAATGAGCAAAAAAAAGGAGCAAAAAAAAGGGGGAAATCGCTTTTTGATTTTTTTTTTGGATCAGATCAATTTTCGGTTTTTTTTTTCACCTCTAACCTGAAGTACGACCTTAATGAGCTCTTAGGTTTTGAATTTGCGTTGAGACCGTTATTAATAATCAAAGTTCAACAATTTAATTTGTGAATCTCAAATATCAAGATATGTAACACGAAAAATAAAGAACACCATAATACCAACCTTAAAGATGCAAAATTACACGAAAATTACATATGTACTACATAACATTTGTTGAAGTTTAGCATTGGAGCCGAGATTGTTGCAAAGCCAGTTGTTGGGAGGTCATTGCGGGGAGGAGGATGGCTCTGGTATATGTGTCTTTTGATTGCACAGCCCAACACCTCCATCTTCTTTCATTTGGATTCCATTATTTGTTCTTGACATGCGAGATTTTAGTATCAATGACTCACAAAAAAAAAAAAAAAAAAAAAAAAAAATCTTTTCATATAATTTCAATTCAAGATTCTGATTAAATTTTTCAGCTTACCTAAATTCTGGAGTAACTTCATCAACAACGATCAAGAGACTCACAAACGTGCTTGATTTTTGTAGGTATTTCTGACTAATAGGGTGTTTTATTTGGTTATTGTTCTGTTTCGACATTGGTTTGTGCTTAATTTAGCTTAATTTTGTGCTTAATTTAATCGCTGAATTTCGTTGCTTACGTCAATGGCAGTCTAGATACATGCTATGGGAGTCATAGTCGTAAGTTTGCACCCAAGCTATATTAGGTAATGTCAATGCTTGATCAACATTGTTTTGTTCTAATCTAGCTAACACTTAGTTATAATGGTGTTGATTGGTGTAATATGTGTTTTATTTGGTTATTGTTCTGTTTCGATATTGGTGTGTGTTAATTTAGCTTAATTTTGCACTTAATTTAATCGTTGAGTTCGCAACTTACGTCACTAGATACATGTAAATGAGAGTCATAGTCATAAGTTTGAACCCAAACTATCATCGGTAATGTCAATACTTGATCATCATTTGTTTTTTCTTATCTAGCATATACTTAGTTATAATGGTGCTGATTGGTATATTAGGGTATTTATTTGGTTATTGTTCTGTTTTGGCATGAGATTGATAAATGCAAAAAAATTAAAACAAATAATTTAAACAAGTAAATCAGAACGATTAAATACAATATTTAATTTTCATTTATTATCTTGACATCTATAGAAACATACATATCCAATACGTGTTAATTGACACCCCTACTTAAAATAACCTAGATATGGGAAGAATTAAAAAATGTACTCTGTTTTCTAACTAATAAAGGAAATAAAGTAGACAAATACAATCGAGGATGGAACGATAAGAGCATGAGGTATGGCAATTAAGCCAAACTTCTTCACTTAGGCCTCACGGATCTACATCGTTTCAACACACCCACTAAAAAAATACCCATTCACAACTAACATCAACCTCTTCACTTGGACCCACCCACCTCATTTTATTTCTTTTCATATTTTTCAAACACAATAAAATTCATTTCATTTAAATAAAATTACAATACTGGGAAAAACTACAATACGGAAAACATACGATAAATAAAAAATATACGAAACTTAAAAAATACAACATTTTTCGCCTTTTACATGTTGTATTTTGCTATTATTTGGTCTTGTTTCTTTTTAATGATTGATTTTTTCGGCTCCGGCAACCCCGTTGTATCAAGCATGAGAAACTCCAATTCTCGACACTCTAAAAGTCCTTTTTCTTTCGCTATCCTCGCCTCTTACACTTGTTCGGATTTGTCTACTTTACGTTTATAATCTTGACGTAAAGCATCCACTATAGCATCCGATTGACTCCCCCCGGTGCTCGTTGACGACTCCACCGATTTTGATTTTTTGGGTTGAGGCTTGCACTGTGGACGAGCTCTTGGATCGGGGCGAATACTTGGCGAGATTATCTTGATCGATCACGTCCGTAGCGTCCCATTTGGGATATTGTTTCAAAACCTTTCACGCCGAGACCATATTAAATTGTCTCCCTGATTGAGCCTTAAAAGCGAGTCTTGCATTCTCAATATGACCAGCATCATTTTCCCTAGATTTACGTTGCAAATGCTTGTAAAAACCGTTGAACTTTTGGCAATCACTGTTTACCCGAGTCCATTTACCCGTGACCATATTTTTGGTACGAGTAGGCCCTGTTGTCCGAGCGTTGAAGTCCTCCCAAATCTGAGTCCAAAACACATCTTTTTGTCGGTCATTACCGATAGCGGCGTTTTGGGAAACCTCGACCCAACACTCGGCTAAAAAATTTTCTTCGTCGTTTGACCAACGAATTGTGGTTCGGCACTCTTCTTCCTCCTCCTCCTCGTTGTCCGCGTCCAAATTCACCACGGTCTTGTTTTTTTCTTTGGCGATTTGGCCGGGTTTTTCCTTGACGACGTTGTTCACGTGTTTCGGTTGGTGGTGGTTGAGGTACTTTGAATTGTGGCATCATTTCTTGTGATTCAATGTAATGTTGTTGTGAAGGGTAGAATTGCATTTTTGGTTGTTGTGACAGATAGAATTGCGGTTGTGATTGTTGTGATGGATAGACTTGTGGTTGTGATTGTTGTGATGGATAGAATTGTGTTTGTGATTGTTGTGATGAATAGAATTGCGGTTGTGATTGTCTTGGATATTGGTAAGCTTGAAATCCGACGTGCGAAGAAGAGTTTGAGCTTTGGGACGATGGGGTGGACGGGTTTGACGAAGACGAGTGTTGTTGTGGGTTCGAGTTGAGAAGATTGGTAAAGGACATCTCGTTTGGATCTTGAGACATTTTTGGTTGTGGATTGAGATGGTGAAGATAATATATTTTTGAAGAGAAGTGTGAATTTTGTGTAAATATGGGTATTATTTATAAAGTGGGTAGGGTAAATATTTAAATTTCAAAAAAATAAAAAAATAAATAAAGTTAACCGTTGAATACAACGGATATATTTCAAAAATTGTTTTGTCTTATTTGTGTTGTGGGAGCGACGAAGAGGGAGTGGCGAGTGCGGTGGTGTGGTGGCGAGCTTGGCGAGTGGCGGGCTGCCGCTCAGGACCAGGCAGCCTCCTCTCTTCACATCCTCATCTTCTAAGAAGCAGAATCATAGGAAATTAAATAGAAAGGAAAATAGAAAAGCATACTTCCATTAGCAAATTAACTATATGACAGTTAACGTTACCAGACCTAAACCATAATGTAAATTAACATGCAAAAACATATGTAGCTGCTATAAATTAATTTACTTATTTTGGACAACTTAATTGCTAACCCACAACAATATGATTCGACTTGACACTGTTGTTGCAAAGCTCACTCAAGCTTATTCGTACGAGCAGTAGCTCTTTTTGTTCATGTAGTTAGCAAATTCAGAAGCATATAAAGTTCCTTTGTATGCCTTATACTCATTCCACCACTTCATTAAACTACTTCCGTCCAAGAAAATTTCTGGTGACACCGAGAAATTGTTGATTGAAAGCATCAGATAGGCCTCAAACTGCTCCAATCCCTTCTCAACGTCGCCTTTGTTGAAGCTTAATCCTCCATTCCTCAACTTATGTAAGGAAATCAAAGCCTCCTCCACATGTGCCCAGAAGCATGAATCCTCGGTAAGACTAGCAGCTTTATTCTTCTTTCCTTCACTTTGTTTCGACTCCTTTTCTTCAGTTGACCACTTCTCCAACAACTTGTAGTGGTCATGTCTTTTCTCTATATAGTTCGTTTCACCTTTTTGTAGTGTTCAGCTATGTATAGTGGCTCGACAATCCTTCTGTAGTTAGTTCCACCATAGAGCCAACGCTTACGCAATTTGGAACCTTCTTTTTGTGGCATTAAATCCTTCTCTTCAACAGTCTTCTTCCAATATTGGTGCAGGATACGTTGATGCTTCACAATTTGGTGTTGACTCTCGATTTCTTCTTTGGTTTGTGCATTCTTGTAGCAATCATAGTAACCCTTTTGATTTCCTTTTCTTCATGTACCATTCCATGTATGTCAAACTTATCTTCATGTCATTTAGCTTTTTGTAGGCTCGTACTTATTTTTTTGCTTGTAATCATCCTTGTTTGTTTCTCTTCCATTTTCCCAATTAGATTGTTTGAAATCTTTCCCAAAACATCGATTTTCATAAACTGTAATGTGATTCCTGCCTTTAAAGAATTCAAGTTTACTTCACCCAATTGAGAAACCCCGATACAACACATTCCTTCTCATTGTTTTTAAACAATTCCCATAGTCGTACAGTTCCATGTTTCCATCATTTGATGATGCCATGGCCTTTAGAACTGCCAGGACTGAGTCTTGATCTTCAAAAGCTGTGTGCCCACCTGATTCATTGCAAAAAAGGGAAGTACCAAGAGGCTTGTATTGACTCTCTGATGAGAAATAACAAGCAACACGATCCTTTTCGCGACCACATTTAGAAAACTGGATTTCCATTGTGGGCGTTCTGAAATGGCGCGTTGTAGTGCTTGATCACCAATAAGGGGGGAACCGAAAGTTATGCATATTGGCCTTTTAGTCTTTTTACCATTTGATTCTTCCTCATCAACAGCTTTATGTAGCCGTAGCGTGGAAAGAATGGCGAGGTATCCTCCAAGACCGCATCCAGTGATGACCAAAGGTGTATTTGTATGCTGAAAAACAAATTTTAAACCAATAAAGTTCAATGTGGCTTATCAACCGATGAATATGTATTGGAAACTCATGTTTGGAGTTAGCCGTTGTAAAAGAGATAAGTATCGATACCAATATCAAGGGGTCTTTAGGAAAGCTTATAGTACATGCTTAATAGCTTATTTTATACTAATAAAGCTGATAGTGTTTGGGTAATCAAGCTTATTTCAACAAACTTATACCCTTTTTTGGGTGAAAATAATATCATAATCCTTTGCATTGGAGAGTTTTTAAGGACAGCATAAGTTTAATATAAATATTAAAAGCATCCACAAGACATAAGTTTAATATAAATATTAAAAGCATCCACAAGACAGAACTTTTAATAGTTTTAAACCTATTACACCATAATTTAATAAGGTTTATAATGTGAAAATGCGAAAAACCTTTTAAAAGTTTCATGTTTTTTTTTTTTTTTTGCATTTCACACTCCATAATCCTAAAGGTTTTAAACCTAATTATACCGTAATTTTAAACCTAACTAAAGGTTTATAATGTGTCTTACATAAATTAATTGTAAAAAGTTGTGAATCACTTCAAGTCACCTAAGCATAAAATAACATGCATCCACTATTGTTCAAAAATTTTGGACATCTTTATCATTTTATAAAGCTTTATATAAACTACCATTCTGGATGCCAGTTTACCATATTCTATTTATTAGAGAATTAATGAAATTTAATTAATGTGGATCGGAATATCATTTTAAGAATATAATATATGGTTCACAACGTCAGAAAGTAAAGTCTGTAGAAACAAACTATAAAAAACTGATAAAAAGATATAAGGGTGCGTTTGGTATACGTTTATGGGAATCAAACAATGACTTTCATAGTGATATCAATTGTTTGGTGAAATATCTAGCTATCAAACAATGATAGCACACCCATAGAACCATACCAATGGGATGAGGTGACTTTTTATGCTCATTTCAGTGGGGCCCACTTTTTTTATATCTCCAACACATTTTTTCCTTACATGATCATTTAAGTGGACCCTATTAATGTGATACCCATACCTAAAATTTTTATACCAAACAACAATAATGAAATTAATAATCCCAATCCCATACACCCCTCTAATCAAAATCATACCTTTAGTGATTCCGGATAGCGTACCAAACGCACCCTAAATAAACAAATTTAAAATGTGTGATAATGAGTTCTAGAGAACAGGAATAAAAATGAGTGGGTGGAATAAAGAAGTGGAGAAAATAAAAGGAAATAAAAAAAATTCATAGTTTGAGCAACTAAAAACTCCCTCTTCCTATTTTTAGCAATATTGATTGTTAAATTTGTTCTAGGTTAAGAATTTTTTTCAAATATGTTACCCTTAATTGCTAAAAAGGAGAACTCACATTCTTTTCGAGTTCTTTTAGGTCTTCTGAGAGATTCTCGAACAGCTCAACAGCAGCTTTGTTAATGGAGATCTTTGAGTTAACTTTGGTCGATATGAAGTCAACGACTTCTGATGAAACCAACTCGAACTCTCCTTTAAGAAATCGAGTCGTATAATCAGTGGGACAGCTAAAAGCCAAAACTTTGAGCCCAAAAAGACTAGTGTGAAGTTCATAATTCAAAGTCGTATCCGAAATTGCTTGAAAAGCTTCTAAAATGATATCTAAGTTGCCCAGGAACTTGCCCAGTTCGAGTTCACTGCAATACCTGCAATATTATTGTGTCAAAATACGAAAAAACTAGAAAGAAATGAAACCCATTAACAAGAATTTGATTTTTTTTACAATATGTTGATGAAATGAGGTTTAAGATAGATGTAAATGTAGCTAGCTTACATAATGCTGTTGCTCGTTCTTCTTTATCGATTTGTTTCTAGATACTTTTAGCGTGGGTGTTTTTTTTGTGGATCTTGAATTAATCGGAGCTTTGTATTCTATAACAATGCTTAGGAATTTGTTTTATGTTGAATGAAATTTCAATGAAGCTACAATTTATGGTTGACTTGGGAAGTCTTTGTATACTATTGGTCGATGCCCATTTCTTTATTACGGAGTATTTTATTACAAGTTGAATATCATACGATTAATAGAGAAGAGATAATGGGAATTGATTGGCACACTCTCATTTGTTATTTGTACACTCAAATGTACAAACCAGTAAAGCATAATATGATAAATGTACAACTGATTAATGCACAAATTTGAATGTACAAATAAAAAAATTGGAGTGTATAAATCATTAGCAATTGATAATGGGATGATATACTCGTCACCTCCACACATATTAGCTTTTCAATGCATTACCTTACCGCATTTTTTAGCCATAATGGTCACCACTTAATAAACCACGTAAAATAACTCATTCTATACAAATGTACCCTCAATATATCTCTCACACACACGCTTTCAAACAATAAAACAAATAATAAAAAGTGAGGACCATCCCACTTTTCCTTAGGGTGGAGGGTGTAGTTTGGGTTTTCCTCGACATGCGTCATTTCACGTCGTATTTTTTCTCTCAAAAACTTTTTTTTCAACTTTCTTTAACCATCGTGATCACTTTCTCTCTTCCATTAATTTTATTACATTTTATCATTTAAAGTCTATCAAAACACAAATCTTCACAACACACAATATTATAATTTCTACTTTTGTCTCTTAACTTTTTTCAATCAGGACGAAAGTCCATAATACTTACATTTTAATGGTCCTTTTGTTTTCCTTTGAAGTATGGTCTCACTTTCCGCGAGAATAAGATGGTCCTCTTTTTGCGTATCTTTCCATCATCCACACCCTACACGCTTAGGGTTTCATTAGGTGAGTCACTTCACCGAACCATGCTCAAAACTCATCCTTCACACTCAAAGAAGAGCTTAAAGGTGTTCACGTGTGAAGGTACCCTTCATCTCACGCTCACCTCTTCTCATTACACTCTGCCAAAAGTACTTAATTAACTAGTCACCTTAATTATAAAGAAATCCCACTCGGCTCACTAAACTAATCATACATACATAAATAGCAAAGTGACTTAAGTTATGTTTGTATAGTACGTAGCTAATATAAATAATGATAGACTATAAGTTTATGACTTATAATCGTGTTACTTTTTAAACTTAACTTGAAAAATCCTAGCATCTAGTAGAATAAAAACCACGATAAATGTATGGTCCCTTCGTGGAGTGATCAAATTCAGAATTATACCAACTAGTGATCGTGATTTCTGGCAAGGTGAGTTGGTCCGGTTATTTGATTCAAATTTTTTGGGATAGTGATTATTTAGAGTGTGTTTGTTATAGGGGTGTAGGATTTAGGATTGAAATTCAAAGTGATATTTATTGATTGGTTTAAACTTTTGGTTTTGAAGTAAGTGTTCATGCAAAAAAAATAGGGGATCTACAAACCCATTGAAAACCCAACTCTTATGGGTTTTTTAGCTTATTGTAGGCTCACCTCGTTTCTATCTCATTATTTCTTTTTCTTTTTATTGCAAAACTTTTCTTTATGAAAAATAATATTATATAAAACATAAACAAATTGGCAAGAAGCTAGAATTACACGACGCTAACTCAAAACTACCACCAATACTACACTTGCAACACTAACCTCGACTAATAACTACTCCAACATACACTGCCGCAAGAAGATAGAAAATCTATCAAACTAAGATTCTAACCAAGCCTCCAAACGTACCAAAAAATTATCATTATGGGCAATCACCTGGTAAGAAGCATGAAACATGTTACAAACCGACCACGATCACGACCACAACCTCGACCTGAAACTTAAACATAACCCACCGGAACATCAATCCAAACAACTCCGACCACAACATCAAACCGAGTGGTGATGTAGCGAAAAGTAGGAATGGCTGACACAAAAAAAACACCTTAGATTTTATAACCACCACAACACTACCAACTTAAATGAAACATGTAAAAAAAACCTATCTTGACTCTTAATACACGCCCCTTGGTGAAAAACCCCACTAGTCACGCCCTTTACCACAAACTGAACTACTACCTACCATGACCCAATATCACAAGAATGCCTAACCTGAACCACCTAATGACCAAACAACCACGGTGACGCGAACCACAAATCTTACTAAATCCAAATCACGTCGCAGAAAATATGAACCACGTCCCGGTCCTGAAACCGTAAATGACCCAATTAACTTTGTAACAAATCCAAACACGACTCAAACTAGTACCAAATTTGAAACCAAAACAACGAATCAATTCACTTTCATGAACCATACCGAACAGGTCTATAACCTCGAACCGAACCGTGACCCAACCTTGAAAACACAACTGCAAAAAAACTAATGTAAAAGAGGTGGGAAATAGGTATATACGGAAATATTGGGTGTGAAAAGGCTTCGAACCACCGGCTAACCACAGCGATCATAAGAGGAAAACTAATTTGTGTTTAATCTATAATTCTACTACAACAAACATTTATTTTTACATATACTAACTCTCTACTTTTCTTTCATAACGATGTCAACTCATTAGGTAATCTAAACCCGTAGGTGTTATGTCTTATTGATCCACAATTTATAATAGTGATTACATATGAAACCCTAACCCACAAACGTTAGCAGCCTATTTATCTTCTAATACCCCCACAATCCGAACGGTGAAATCGAAAGCTTCGGATTGAATGAAAAACTAAATAAACATTAAAAGCAATAAAAGTTTTGTTGATGAAGATGTTCAACAGCAAACAGAGACAAATCTTCATCAACAGCAAAAGCATTAAAGCAAATAATTGATTTTGATGACGACATCTGACATGAAGCGGAAATCAATCTTCATCATCATGCAGCAACATCAAAAACAAAAACAAATAAACAAAAATAAAAGCAAATCATAGACATTTGTTTAACATATATAACTTGGGCTTGAGAATGGAATAGGGGTAATTGGTAACAGCTAAGGTTTGACGGGGTAACATATAGGAGGCGGCTCAACTTAGCCATCTACATCTGCGGATCAGACCCTCACTGATATCATATTAGATAATAAACCCCGTAAGATATTATGTCATATTGATCCGTAATTTATAATAATGACTACACATAAAACTGTAAAAACCTTAAACTCACAAACGGGCTTGAGCCTATTTAACTTCTAATAAACTCATCTTAATCAAAATGTAACAATAGAAACAACAAACACAAACACAAACGGGCCCTACTAGTGTATATATTGCATAGCAAAAGAGATTCCTTTTAATTTGAATAAGTAGTGTTAGAACGCATTGAGATGTTGACATTGTTCAGTTTGTTTCTTATGAGTTGGGATCTCTTGCAACGTAAAAAAAAAAATAGAAAGTATAAAAAACTTATCATTAAGTGTCATGTGAGGAATAGTGGTGCTAACCCAAAGAGATCAAACTTAAAGTTGTAAAAATAAGATCAAATCTAAAAAAACCACTAAAACATTTATAAATAACAATTTTAGCAATCATACACAAAAAAATAAAATTTTAATACAAATTACCATTTTAGCAACTAATAATTAAATGATAGATAAGTTTGGATTAGTGATACACCTGATACACATTACACTAATAAATATTCCAAAACACGTCTGCATACAAAACGCATTACACATTAAACTTAATCAAAGTGTATCACCTAGGTTTCAGAATTTTAAAAGAAATCTATCGAAACTTTAACATTATAGTTGTAGTAAATAAAAAATTATTTTATTGTAAGGAGAGTATCTCTTGTCAAATTTTAGTTCGATCTCATTTTAACAACTTTAAGTTTGATCTTATTTGATCTATATCTATATAATCTGGATCTATTGAGAAGGATTTATTTTGAGAAGGAAATTGAGAAGGCTCAAAATAATAGATTTTTAACTCCGATTAAAGTTTTTCAAGTGTAAAACTCATTTTAATGCGATTCAAATCTAAAAT
The DNA here is from genome assembly GCA_022545495.1 of Chrysanthemum lavandulifolium. Classification (NCBI taxonomy): domain Eukaryota; kingdom Viridiplantae; phylum Streptophyta; class Magnoliopsida; order Asterales; family Asteraceae; genus Chrysanthemum; species Chrysanthemum lavandulifolium. The sequence continues at coordinate 142,349,213 of CM040244.1, read as the reverse complement.
GTGTAAAAAATAATTGAATCAATGTTGAAAATTTCATGATTTTACGATATATGTACAATTGTGAGTTGATGCGCTTTCTTGACTGGTCTTAATATTTATAGTGTCTCGCTATACCTATGGTCTACCCTAGTGCACTAGCAGGCGATGTGCCGGTCGCGTGTAGTGTAGTAAATGGTAAGCGAGGTCGTCCCAAGAGCTATGTGTGTTGGATTATTACTAAGTCTAATTGTCACGAGAATAAAAATGGTTTCGATAGGTTTAATTAATTAAACTACTAATGCGAGAATAAAATAAAAGCGAGATAAATGGATAAAGGAAATCAATAGAGGAATAGTAATGCTAACCTAGCCAATCCTCCTAGCTAGTTATGTCTCGCTACCTACTTCCAATTACTTGGTGGGGTCAAATTCGAGAGGACTGACATTTGGTCGATTCGCCACTAACCTATCGGCAAAGATGCCACCACGGAGAAATCGGGCACCGTCATAAGTCCCTGTTGTTCCCGGTCCCCTAAGCCAAGTCATTAAGTACCGCTACATGCTAGATTCAAAATAGTGAGTGCCGGCCGTTAGGAACTTAGACACTACACCCCCGATTCTTAAGTTCATCCAAGCGATAGGTGATCGGTTGGTCAAATCGCACAAGTAGAAAGGGTGAATCGGTTGGTCATATCTTACCCTTCCCGTCTCGATCCGCTCACCTAGGGTCAGTTGGTCATATCTCTAGGCAATTGGCCTCTACCGCCATTCAAAACTACCCAACCAAGGGTGACTACCAATGAACTATGCATGCATACACTTAGAAATAATTATGCGGAAGTAAAGGTAGCACGCAAACAAAACAATTAAGGAATCATAACTAGGCTAGCACCAAAGGGTGCTTAGCATCATATTAATCATGCAAATCAATTCAATATTCAAAGTACGAAATACATGAATTGAAAGTAAAGAAATATAAAACGCTAAAGCTTATCGTAATGGAGTGACTTCTCCTTGGAAAAGCGACTCTGTATGCTCCCTAGACCGCCTTGAGCTTTTTCCCATGTTCTCGAGTGTTGTGTGTGGAATGGGATGATTAGAAATCTTTGAAATTAGTAGGGTATTTATAGGCAGTGCGGGTTCTGGCGTAACCAATATAGGAGTTACGCCAGTAACCTTCTATTTCTTCGTAAATGCACGAGATGCGCTAGTTACGGGCGTAACCTTATTAGTGGTTACGCCGTAGTCTTCAATAAACTCGGTTACGTCGTAAGTGATGCGATGGTTACGGTGTAAGTATCGGTGGCGTGGAACCTCTTTTGACCTAATGGAGTTACGTCGTAACCTTTGGGAAGAGTTACGCAGTAACCTCTTGATAAGTTGGTGATACGGGTCACGCAATAGTTACGGCGTAATGTGGGAGAGGAGTTCGCCGTAACTTCTTCAAAATAGGCATCTTGTGATAAATCTTTAGTAATGTTTCCATTTCCGTGTCTCTTTAGCTCCGATGCTCGTAATTTACGAAAGTGGAAAACAATGGAAAACAAGCGTAAATCCATATAAATGATATAAATAACGAGCATTATCGGAAATTGACACTTAATATTCGAGGACTATTTGATGTTATCAAATATCCCCACTTAAACTCTATTTGCCCTCAAGTAGACCTTGTTAGATAGATTCCTAAAAGATATCTCCCAAAACACGGAAAATATGAGTTTACAAATCCTTGTGCTAGAATAAAACAAAGCCGAACACTCACGAAGGGGAACAAACACTCAAATCTCTCAACTATTCTAAGTGTCAATTTCGGGTTGATCACTCAATCGCATACGATCATAGCATATATTCTATCATAAGCTTGGCGGTTACACAAATCTCCACCACTAGAGTTAAGGGCTAAACAATTCTCGAAGGCAATATGGGTAGACACGACAAAGGTTAAGGGTGACTCGTCATTACTAACATGTCGCGTGAAGTGGACAAAATCAATGATACATGACCAAATCCATGGCCAAGACATCAAAGATTGCTCATTGCATCACCTAGACACGCTTCATGACTAAAGGGTAGGATAAGTGATAAGGTTTTAAAAGGTACCTTTTGAGGGTCGTTTAAGCCCTTATTTGATCACTTTTGTATCCGTTATTGCTTAATATCGTTCCTTTACACTTTTTAGGTCTCTTGAAGGCAAAATCTTTGGAATGGCACTTATTTGGATGAAAAGCGCGAATATCTGAAGAAAATGGCCAAAGTCGAATCGAGACACTCAAAGTCTTTGAAAACATAAGGTGGCGTCGGTGTTAATGTGACGCCGTCGGAGGATCTTTGTGACGGACGAAGCCAAAACTCCCATTTTCAAGTGATGACGTCAAGTTATAAAAGAGTAGGTCGTCGCAACTCAAACGGCCTAGATGTAATCCAGACGGCGTCACAAGCATAAGGTGACGCCGCCGCAAGTCTAACGTGGCGAGCGAAACCAATAATGAGCGCGACACGGCGTCACAAAACATAAGGTGACGCCATCGCATATGTAATATTATATATAGAATCCAAATTTTTCAATATTTAGTGTGTAGTCTTTTGGAGTAAAAACCTAAACCGAACCAAAGGTGTCTTGTACAAGGTATTTTAGGGTTCAAACCCTATCTTACACCAAGATAAGTGTTTTACTTCATTAATACGATTATGTCTTTGATTATTTGTGTGTATGCTTGCATGTTTTCCATGTCCGACTAATTTACTTGTGTGTTTGCTTAGGAATATGAAACTTAATTATTGAATATTAATTGGTTGTTTCTTATCTTAGTTGATTAATGATCTAGTAATGCGATAGGTCATTCGTTGTGTACTTAATGCTTGATTAAATCTTTGTGAACCTTAGAATATGACTCCTTGAGTAGTTGTAAGCTAAAGCGATTCGCGTAAGCAGTCAAGTCAAACAGACTTGAAACGACTCGAACACAAATACAATTAAGTCACTGGAGAATAGATTGAATTCCGGGTCGTTTAGTCCCAAGGAGACTCGATGGTGTATCAAACAAACTCGGATGATGGAATGATCACTAAGGATAGTGATCAGTAAAGGTTTTGATTAGAATTATTACACTCTGATTGATTTGGAAAGGAATTGGACACGAATTGGAAAGCACAACAACCGGATCAAAGAAACATAAGCGTGAGTTTTAAAAACTACTGTGACGCACAAAATAAAAAGTGAAAACTAAGAAATAAAAGACCTAAAAATATAAAATGACATTTTGGAATCCTAAAATAAAAGAAAATATTAGAAAAAATAAAATTATTTTTATAACTATTTAATTAATTACTATTAATTAAAAACTATTTTAACTATTTAATAAATACTCTAAAATGAAAGAAAATACAAAATAAGGCTAGAAAAATAAACTTATGATTCTGAAAAATCTAAAATACTATAAAACTAATTTTAAAACTAAAAATATATTTTTACACTTTTATCTAATTATTACTAATTAATTATTATTTAAAATACACTTAAATACTAAAAATAGAAAATAAACTTGGAAAATAAAATTTTAACTTTGAAAAATCTAAAATATGATAAAACTAATTTTAAAACAGAAAATATATTTTTAGACTTTTAATTATTTATTACTAATTATTTACTATTTTAACTATTTATAATTATAATAAATACTAAACAGAAAAGGAAAATATGAAACTTTTTCTAAAAATACTATGTGATGACAGAAACCTAAGAAAAATAGAAAACAAGTTTTGCTTATTAATAAGTTGAAAAGAAAAATCAAAAGCTAAAAATCTTAAATAAACGCTATCACTATTTTTATATTGATGTTTTTGTGATTTTATTTTTGAAAACTACTTATATACTAATATAATGAAACTTTAATAAAGACAAAAAATTTACAAGACTCAAATAAGCTGTTTTGAAAGCTTATTGCTCCAACAGTTGGCTTATGAGCTTGTTTGGGTGAAATAAGCTCAAATAAGCTTGAAACTTGAAACAAAAGCTCAAAGTGGATTCAAATATGCTTAATGAACAGATCTGAGGCTAAATAATGCAAAGAAGCACAATGATAAGCTTATAAATAAGCAAATAAGCTATTGACTGTTGTGGTTAAAAACAGAAAGTGGGACAAGCTTAGGACCACTAGCAGCCCTACTAAACAAGTTCCAAAATGAAAAACAATACTTGATATTTCAAGAGGACTAGGTTGGCTTTCCAAAGAAGCAAGAATGACAAGATTTGGACAAGTAATGAGCTTGATGCAAGCTTTTGAAGTTGAGCACAATTCGCGTGCAGGCGCTTTCACGAGGCGGTGCCTCAAATAAGCTTGAAATAAGCACTTTAACGGTGAGAAACAAAGAACTATTATTTTGTATTTTTCTTAACCAGCTAGACTACAATACCCCAAAAGCTTATACACTGAATCTTGATATTAAACCCTAGTGAAATTCCCAAGTTAATTAACGACCTTTTGAGACTTTTGACTTTTGAAAAAAACCAAAAGTTGACCAGAGTGAACTTTGATTGGATCTAATGTACTGATGATGTTATAAAAAGGTGTTTTAAGACTGATTATAGCAAGAGTAACAATTTTCCAACACAAAATGATGATTTTGACTCCTTGACTGTCAACAGTAACTGCAATAGGTACATTCACATGAAATTTTGACTTCTTTGCTATAGAGGACTGATTTTATGACTGAGCTTAGTGACTTAGACTTGTTTAGACAGTTTTCCAACAAAGGAAATGACCAAAGAACCTTTGAACACCTTAAACCAAACACACCTAATGGTTGACTGTTATGTTGTTTTTTCAAACTAAATCTCAATTGTAAACCACAAGCTTGAATTCAGACCTTGTACAATTACTTATTAAGACTTATGAAGCCTAAATCACCATTCAAAACAACTTCAATCTTAGACTTAATGTTTATACCAATTCCTTTATTAAAACAAAATTTTTGCAAATTACAATTTAAGAAGAACAAACTACTAATTTTAAAGCTTAGAAACACTTAATTATGACTAAGTATCACAAAGAAAGCGAAATATTAGCAAATAAACCACTACAATAGTAAAATGCCAAAATGGCTAAAATAGCTTACAAGAGCTTCCAAGCTTAATATTCGAACTGGGACCAATTACTACTCCTATAGAACCCCACGGGTTCACTAACCCAAGGCCATCAAAATAAACCTTGCTCCATTTGTGATCACCCTTTTCAAGTGATTTTTATTTTGAAATATTTAATTGGGTTTTGGTAAATTTTGACTTTTGAGTCTAAAGCGATTTTAAGTTAACTAAAAGCTTCAATGAGCTTTCTAGGAGCTTAAGTGACTTAATCTAGTCCATACATACAACCTGAAAACAACATTTGGTACAACATGGAATTTTGCATAAAATGAGAAATTGCATAAACTTAAAAGTGATTAAAACTTGAAATTACTAATTGGAAGGCTTTACAATACATTAAAAGACTTAAGCAGTCTTTGGAAGGATTTAAGTTACACTTTTATTTGAAAAACACTAAAGCGACATGAAAAGAAAAATTACACTAGATACCCTTGTACAATGCATCCCTTTCCTTCTTTATAGACTTTTCAAACTTCCACGTGTTTACGATTGTATCCCACCAAACTTGAGCCATTGGATGCTTGAGATTCATCATGACCGTCCACTTGTGAAATTGGCGCCAAAAATGTCTTTGAAAGGTGTTCTATCAATTAATGGATTAGGTTGTGTTAATTAAAGGTTTTTGGAGTATAGATGATGTGGAGGGACATGGTATGGAGGGGTTGAAATTGGAGTGAAACCAGGACTGGTTTTTGGGTTTCTGTTGGGGAAGAGAAGAGTGTACAGTGTTTCTGGTTTTCTTGGGCGCGTATATGTGGGATTTGACCATGGGTTGACCGAAGCTTAATAACAAAGGGGGGGGGGTCACAATTAGATGTGGCTGGGGTCAAAAGGGAGTTGTGACCTGGGGGTCAAGGTCCAAGGGTCAACAGCTGTTGGGTTGGCCTAGGATTATTGGATTTGGATTTTGGGCCTAGTTTAAAATAGGATCCGTTTGGTTTATTTAAGGACAAGGACCCATTTTGCAATTTTGCCAAACATGAGGGACTGAAAGTGCCATGTTTCCAAACTTTTCACAAGGACTAAATTTGCCATATATTGATAATACAAGGGCCTTTTTTTTTGCATAAAATCCATTTTAAAGTCCAAGGACTATTTTGCAATTTTTCAAAGTTTAGGGACTTTTCTTGCCAATTGACCAAAGAATCATTCAAGGATCATTTTAAACAACTTAGAATACTTGAGGGACCTTGAATGATAATTTTCCACATTTTTGAATTTCAGGGGACTAGATTTGACAACTTTTAAAACTCGGGGACTAAAGCGCCAATTTGCAAACTTGATACATTTTCATCCGATTTTGATATTTTTGAATTTAAAACACATAAAACACGATTTGTGATAATTTGATCATTTTGATGTGTTTTGGTGTTTTCAGATGAATTTGCGTTTAGATTATGTAAAATGATGAGTATTTGGAAACTCATCAATCCCCACATGAGATATTGCTAGTCCCTAGCAATGATTTGAGAAAACTTTGATGGATTTGAAAACTCTTTACCAAAAGCCATCATACGGAGTAGCCGATTGTTTTGATTCAGTAAGAATCTTGGTACAACGATAACCGGATGATTTATTGGCAAATCATAAACCATATAACGGATTTGATATGTCTTTACCGAAGCCGCACCATACGGACTAGCCAACTCTTAGATAAATTATCAAGATTATCTTTGGTGAGTGAATACCAATTATGGATTTTCCATCGCCTTTACCACAAGCCATAACCTTGCGGGCTAGCCACTCATTATCTTTTGAGGATGATGGGGAGTGAGGAACCATACAATTTTGGGCAAATTGCAAGCCATATAAACGGTTTGAGCAATCTTTACCAAGAGCCGTTTGCTCTGGATTAGCCAATCCTCTTGTCTTCTAGACAAGCGATGATAACCAATTGAGAAAGTGTAGAACACTTACTCCAAAAAAATTTTTGGCCAAAAGCAGGGAATTGGGTAGATAATATATATGAAATTCGTGAGAATTCCCCACACTTAGAAATGAATATTGCCCTCAATATTCAAAGTATCGCGGTTATGCCGAAACAAAAACGTGAAAGGGAAATATTACGGCCATTATTTAGAAAGATTTTTTTTTTTTTTTTTTTTTTTTTTTTAAAAGATTGAGAATATACAACGATGTGGGAAAACTCCCCACACTAGGGTGGTAGAAAGGGATAAGAAAAGCGAATTATGGGTGAAAACCCATATGGTGCATGCTAATGTTTTTGATTACCGAGTCACTAGCTTGACTCGATCCCGCATTCATTGGTTCATGGGGAATGTTTGTAATCCGGGACAACCACGGGGAATGTCCTCTCAAAGTAATGCTTAACTCGATGACCATTCACTTTGAAATTAGGACCATCGGGTTGAGATAACTCAGCAGTACCATAAGGATAAACCTTAGCAATAGTGAATGGACCGGACCGGTGGGACTTGAGCTTTCAGAAAATCTTCAACTGGAATTGAAAAGAAGGACTCGATCACCAACGTTGAAAACGCGGTTCTTGATCTTGGAGTCATGAATCTTCTTTGTCTTTGCTTGTAGATCAAAGAGTTCTCATAAGCTTGATCGAAGTTCATTTAGTTCATTCATTTGAACTTTTCTATGATCACCTACCGTCGTATGTCGAAATTAGCATGTTTTAAAGCCCGAAGCTTTGTGCTCTAACTCGATCGGAAGATGACATGCCTTTCCGTACACTAGCTTGTATGGAGTACACCCAATTGGTGTTTTGTAAGGTGTCACGGAAGGCCCAGTGCGTCATCAAGCTTATCCCACCGGGATGCACGATTCTCGCCTCTTGTCCTTTCAAGAATCCTTTTAATACCACGGTTTGAAACTTCCACCGCCCACTTGTTTGGGGGTGGTATGCGATAGAGGCGATGGGTAACACCATACTTTTGCATGACTCTTTCAAATTGGTCATTACAAAATGTGTACCACGATCACCGATTATCGCTCTCGAGTTCCAACACAGCAACAGAGATTTCAAAATTTCACAACTACTGGGCATCATTGGTGGGTAAAGCTTTTGCTTCAACCCATTTGACAGATAGTCAACGACCCGCAGTATGTACTTGTTACCACGAGAAGATGGAAACGCCCCATAAAATCAATACCCCATATGTCAAATATCTCACAAACTTGAATGGCATTTTGCGGCATTTCATTCCTTTGAGATATATTACCATGACGACAAGCGTCACAGTTTGACATAATCGTGGGCATCCTTATAGATTGTGGGCCAATAGAACCCGGAATCAAACACCTTTTGGCGGTGTAGTTTGGACTATGATGGCCCCGTGGGTCCGGCATGGCAAGCTTTGAGAATGTCAAGAGCTTCGTCCATAAACACACCGTCGGATGACTTGATCCGCTGCAGATTTTGAACAAGAAAGGGTCGTCCCGAAATAGTGTTTAACATCCTTGAAGAACTTGTTCTTCTGGCAGGTCGACATCCCTTTCACAATGAAGTTACCCGCATGGTAATTTGCAAAGTCGGCAAACCATGGGGTGGTAGAATTTCCGAAAAGAAACCGCATTGAGTGTCTCGAGGAAATGTTTCATTTATATCCTTTTCTCGAAGACATCTTGGTGAGGTTTTCTAATGCAGACAGATGATCGTGACTAGATTCTCGGCTCCTTTTTATCACGTATAATGATATCAAATTCTTGGAGGAGAATCCAGCGAAGCAATCTCGACTTTGCATCTTGTTTTGCAAAGAGATATTTAAAGTCGAGTGATCCGTATACACCACGCATTTGGTCAAGATAAGATACGCCGAAACTTCTCAAAAGCATACACCACGGCTAATAGCTCTTTTACGTGGTGGTGTAATGAGTTTGAGCCTCGATCATAGTTTTGCTTGCGTAGTGAATAATTTGAAAATGCTTGTTTCTTCGTTGCCCTAGGACTGCACCGATAGCAAAATCACTTGCATCGCATGAGCTCAAAAGGCAAGTCGATCGAGAACAACGAGAATGGGTGCTTGATTAGCTTTTTCTTCAATGTTTCAAAAGCTATGATGCACTCGGGTGAGAAGATAAAAGGAGCATCCTTTTCAAGAAGATGGGTCATAGGTAGGCGATTTTGGAAAAATCTTGAATGAATCTACGATAGAAACCGGCATGACCCAAAAACTCCTAATACCCTTGACGGTAGTAGGATGAGGTAATTAGCAATAACATCGACTTTTGCTCTATCTACCTCAATCCGTTCTTTGAAATCTTATGGCAAGGACAATGCCTTCTTTGACCATAAAGTGGCTTTTCTCCCGTTTAGACAAAGATTGGTGTCTTCACACCTTTGAAGCATTTTATCTAAATGGGAGACATGATTGAAATGAATCCCCAATGACCGAGAAGTCATCCATAAACACTTCCATTGTTTCCCGATCATGTCGTGGAATATGGCCATCATACATCGTTGGAGCGTGCGGGAGCATTACATAAGCCAAAGGGCATACGTTTGTAGGCAAAAGTTCCGTATGGGCAAGTGAATGTGGTCTTCTCTTGATCACGTGGATCAATAGGGATCTGAAAGTAACCCGAGAAACCATCAAGGAAGCAATAATACTCATTCCTGCTAATCTCTCAAGCATCGGTCCATGAAGGGTAGAGGAAAATGGTCTTTACGGGTGGCGTCATTCAACTTACGATAGTCGATGCAAACACGCCATCCGTAACCAATCGAGTTGGAATTAACTCGTTATCTTCATTGTGATAATGATAATGCCACCCTTTTTGGGACACAATGAATTGGGTGACCCAAGGGTATCGAGATCGGGTAAATCAATCCGACATCAAGAAGTTTGATAACCTCTTGTTTGATAACATCATGGATTTTGGATTCACTCGCCTCGATGTTGAGCTGCGAGGTTTGAAGTCATCCTCCATCAAGATTTTATGAGTACAAAACTCGGGGTTTATACCTTTGATGTCGGAGAGTTTCCAAGCAATTGCTTGCTTGTGTGACTTCAAGATTGTAATGAGGCGACTTTTCATCTTTACTCAAATCTCGAGCAATAATGACGGGTAATTTATCATCACCCTCAAGGAATGCATACTCAAGATGAGGAGGTAAGTCCTTAAGCTCAACCTCAGAAATTCTTGATTTTCTCAATGAATTGACTTCTCGTTATGAAACTTGATGGGAGGGATAGGAAGAGAAGTATCCAGTTGACACTTTCTTAAGATGAATATCTCCTCGAGTTAATCTCATTTTGATTAATCTCAGCGGGATTGAATCACTAGGGCGAGGGTTGATGATGGATCATCATTGAGCAACTTCTCAATAAAAGTATGTCCCCTCAATATCAATTGGGCGTGATCAATTTCCCAAGGAGCAGAATCACTAGCCAAATATGCTTCAATCTCATCTAAGATGAAGTCGCTTCCTCAAGCGGAGTGAGAGAAGGAGTAAATTGGCTATGATAAGTCGAGAAGATATGGTGGTATCCCCACTCACGAATTATGAGAAAAACCAAGAACTTCTTGAGAGTACTCGTCGGAAGCAACATCGATGATATCTATTCGGTAACCGATTCGAATCATAATTTGCGGAGTACCTCAAGTTTGGTCTAGATTGAAGGTGACTTCATTACCAACACGCAATGTGATTTCTGCTCAAATACATCTATGAGAGCACGGCCGTTCTCGTGAATCCTCGACCAACAATGAGAGGAACCCGATGATCGGCATCAAAATCAACAACCGAAGTCGGTGGGAAATGGAACTTTCCTACTTTCAAACACGTCCTCGGCAATGCCAAGAGGACGGGATATGAATCGATCGACAAGCTCGAGAGTCATGCATGTAGGAGTGAGTTCGGAAGAGGCAGTTTCTTCCACCGAATATGGCATAAGATTAATGCTTGCACCAAGATCTCGCTAGGGCAAAGCATTCAACCATCCTGAGAATACACAAGGTAAGAGAAATTTCCGGGATCTCCAAGCTTTTCGAAGCTTTTGGAATAGCTGTGGCGGTTCTCGTTAAGGAGTCTTAGCCATTTCAAGCGACTTTTCCTTATTGCTTAACATGTGCTTGAGAGTAGATGCGAACTTGGGCATCGGCATGATAGCATCCATAAAGCTTATGTCAAATGTAACTCTTGGAAAATTTGGAAAAATTTATCCATTTGATGACTAGCTTTCTCATGAGCTTTGCTCATTCAAGCGCGATGGGTAAGGAATAGAAGATTTGGATTTTGATTCTCAGCAGGAGCTATAGGAGGTTCAAAAACAACTCCTTGATTGGGTTTGGACCACTTGAGGATGGACTACGAAGGTAGGGCGTGTCTTGATATGCCGTGGGCTTGAATTATGCACCTTGTCCGTAGTTTCCTTGGTAACTTGACTCATTGGCGGTGGAGGTGGCATTGGAGTCGTGAGGTCCATTATGTTTTGGAGGTTCCTTGTCCACTACCTTAGGAAGAGAAGAAGAAGAAGAGGTAGTAGGAACAGCAGGTCGGTATGAAACACCACTTGGGTTGTGATCGCCTTGGCATCGCCCCTCGGGTTAGCGATCGTGTTGCTCGGTAAAGTACCGAGGCAGGGTCGATCATTTAAAGACTTCTTGGATCGACAATCGACCGACCAACAACCTGTTCATTTCATCTTGGGATTTCATAAAGCTTGATAACTCATCGGATGATGGTCACGGAGGAGTAATGACGGGAGGAGCTGGAGGGACAATTTGAGGTCGTATGTTTTGATTATGACCAAAATTCCTTGATTAGGATTCGTATTCCCATGAAATTGATTCCCTCGATTGAAATTGTTTTGATGAAGGTTCCCACGATGTTGGAAACCTTGATTGGGTCGGGATAGAAATTACCTTGGTTTTGATAACCTTGGTTCATTCTAGGTTGGTTACGATTCAGTTTGATTTTGGTTAAAACCCGGTGGTGCTGATTAGTGTTAGCACGGTAGTGTGGTTCACATGTGGTCGGTATTGATTGTGGTTTACGAAGCTACGGGGGCTTGGTAAAGGAAGCATCGGTTGCTTGACAATCATAATACGCGTGTGGACCACTACAAGTTTCACACACCTTGTTTACGGCTTTGGTAGCTCGGGCTTATGAATTTCGCTTTTGATTTCCTTAACATCCTTAATCATACAACGGATGGCATCCGTTAGAGCGACTATTGAGTGCTAACTTTAAGAAAGTTCTTGGATGAAGGAGCGGAGTGTTAGGAGTATTGACTTTGTTGCGAGAAATAGGAACTTTTGATTTTGCTCATAAATCTCAATCACATCTTTAGGTCTTGATTCAAGATATTGTCTTCTTGGTGCATTCAAGGAATCTTGATCATTACCGTTCAACCCATTGTAAAAGATATTGACTTGTTGAAGCTCGTGAATTCATGATGGGGCATTTCACGAGGAGATCTTTGAATCTCTCCCATGCCTCTCCAAAATTTTCATCGAAATTTTGACGAAATCCGAAATTTCATTTTTAAGATTAGTCGTCTTTGATGGAGGAAAGAAGTAGTTCAAACTTTTGAACAAGATCCTCCCAGTTTCGATAGATCGAGGGGTTCTTTTCCACCAAATCCGGGTTTGTCCCTCAAGAGAGAATGGAAAAGCATCAACTTGATGACTTTTTGTGGAACATCCTTGTAATTGATAGTTGAAGTCAACTTGTTAAACCAGCGGATGTGTGCATCGGGTCTTCACGATCAAACCCGTGGAATTGATTTGTAGACACAAGTTGGATCAAATGTGTCTTCAATTCAAGTGATCGAATTGATTACGGGTAAAACGATGGCATCTCCATAACCCTCGGTGGGTGCTTGGAGCATTTCCGCCATAATGCGTTAAATCGCCATTCGGCGGAGGTGGTGGTGGTAGGCGTTCTCGATCATGGTGAAGGAGCTGAGCGTCCTCTACGTCTCGAGGAATCTTGCCAAGTTCTAAAGTGGACTTGTAGAAGCTGGAAGAACGAGTCTTGCATGCACTATGTATAAAACCAATTTCAAAACAAATGAGGCAAAACACAAGTGAACTTAACCAATAATCACAAATGAAATGGCTTCTTTGAAAAGGTACACCAAATCACAAGTGACACAAAGGCAAGTTTTAAATCGATGTTCGGGAACTTATTAATGGTCGCACCCCAGGTTAGGTAGTGCCTTGCCTTGGTTTCGGTGGTTGATTTTTATGTATTCATTAAGTACCACTTTGAAAAGAGCGTAGGTTAGATTTGTCTTTGATGGGTTCAAAACTTTGGACAATATTTTTGTTATCGTCGTTTAACCAAATCGTATCTCTTGAGAATCACCTTAAAGAGAATACAAAATAGAAAACGTTCGATTGTTTTGTTGTTTTATATTTTTGGTGTTTTAACACTTTAGGAAAAGTGTTAATGACTTTTTGGTTTTCTATAACTTTACAAAAACTTTTACAAATGGTGGGTATGTGCAACAATGGATACGAAAATGGCTGACACACGCTAAAGCCTCCCGGCATGGCGTAAAATTTGATTCGCGTAAGCGGTCAAGTCAAACAGACTTGAAACAGCTCGAACACAAATACAATTAAGTCACGGAGAATAGATTGAATTCAAGATCGTTTAGTCCCGAGGAGACTCAATGGTGTATCAAACAAACTCGGATGATGGAATGATCACTAAGGATAGTGATCTGTAAAGGTTTTGATTAGAATTATTACACTCTTGATTGATTTGGAAAGGAATTGGACACGAATTGGAAAGCACAACAACCGGATCAAAGAAGCGTGGCGTGAGTTTTAAAACTACTATGAGCGCGCAAAATAAAAGTGAAAACTAAGAAATAAAAGACCTAAAAATATAAAATGACATTTTGGAATCCTAAAATAAAAGAAAATATTAGAAAAATAAAATTATTTTTATAACTATTTAATTAATTACTATTAATTAAAAACTATTTTAACTATTTAATAAATACTCTAAAATGAAAGAAAATACAAAATAAGGCTAGAAAAATAAACTTATGATTCTGAAAAATCTAAAATACTATAAAACTAATTTTAAAACTAAAAATATATTTTTTACACTTTTTATCTAATTATTACTAATTAATTATTATTTAAAATACACTTAAATACTAAAAAATAGAAAATAAACTTGGAAAAATAAAATTTTAACTTTGAAAAATCTAAAATATGATAAAACTAATTTTAAAACAGAAAATATATTTTTTAGACTTTTTAATTATTTATTACTAATTATTTACTATTTTTAACTATTTATAATTATAATAAATACTAAACAGAAAAGGAAAAATATGAAACTTTTTCTAAAAATACTATGTGATGACAGAAACCTAAGAAAAAGAGAAAAACAAGTTTTGCTTATTAATAAGTTGAAAAGAAAAATCAAAAAGCTAAAAATCTTAAATAAACGCTATCACTATTTTTATATTGATGTTTTGTGATTTTATTTTTGAAAACTTCTTATATACTAATATAATGAAACTTTAATAAAGACAAAAATTTACAAGACTCAAATAAGTTGTTTTGAAAGCTTATTGCTCAATGATTAACTTATGAGCTTGTTTGGGTGAAATAAGCTCAAATAAACTTGAAACTTGAAACAAAAGCTCAAAGTGGATTCAAATATGCTTAATGAGCAGATACGAGGCTAAATAATGCAAAGAAGCACAATGATAAGCTTATAAATAAGCAAATAAGCTATTGACTGTTGTGGTTAAAAACAGAAAGTGGGACAAGCTTAGGACCACTAGCAGCCCTACTAAACAAGTTCCAAAATGAAAAACAATACTTGATATTTCAAGAGGACTAGGTTGGCTTTCCAAAGAAGCAAGAATGACAAGATTTGGACAAGTAATGAGCTTGATGCAAGCTTTTGAAGTTGAGCACAATTACTGTGCACAGGGCACTTTCACAGAGCAGGTGCCTCAAATAAGCACTGAAATAAGCACTTTAACAGCTGAGAAACAAAGAACTATTATTTTGTATTTTTCTTAACCAGCTAGACTACAATACCCCAAAAGCTTATACTGAATCTTGATATTAAACCCTAGTGAAATTCCCAAGTTAATTCAACGACCTTTTGAGACTTTTGACTTTTTGAAAAAACCAAAGTTGACCGAGTGAACTTTGATTGGATCTAATGTCGATGATGTTATAAAAGGTGTTTTAAGGCGATTATAGCAAGAGTAACAATTTTCCAACACAAAATGATGATTTTGACTCCTATTTGTCATGAGAAGCGCAATAGGTACATTCGCATGAAATTTTGACTTCTTTGCTATAGAGGTGATTTTATGGTGAGCTTAGTGACTTAGACTTGTTTAGACAGTTTTTCCAACAAAGGAAATGACCAAAGAACCTTTGAACACCTTAAACCAAACACACCTAATGGTTGTTGTTATGTTGTTTTCAAACTAAATCTCGATTATAAACCATGACTTGAATTCGGACCTTGTACAATTACTTATTAAGACTTATGAAGCCTAAATCACCATTCAAAACAACTTCAATCTTAGACTTAATGTTTATACCAATTCCTTTGTTAAAACAAAATTTTGCAAATTACAATTTAAGAAGAACAAACTACTAATTTTAAAGCTTAGAAACACTTAATTATGACTAAGTATCACAAAGAAAGCGAAATATTAGCAAATAAACCACTACTGATAGTAAAATGCCAAAATGGCTAAAATAGCTTACAAGAGCTTCCAAGCTTAATATTCGAACCAGGACCAATTACTACTCCTATAGAACCCCAGGGTTCACTAACCCAAGGCCGTCAAAATAAACCTTACTCAAAATTGTGATCACCCTTTTCAAGTGATTTTTATTTTGAAATATTTAATTGGGTTTTGGTGAATTTTTGACTTTTGAGTCTAAAGCGATTTTAAGTTAACTAAAGCTTCAATGAGCTTTCAGGAGCTTAAGTGACTTAATCTAGTCCATACATACTGGCGAAAACAACATTTGGTACAACATGGAATTTTGCATAAAAATGAGAAATGCATAAACTTAAAAAGTGATTAAAACTTGAAATTACTAATTGAAAGGCTTTACAATACATTAAAAGACTTAAGCAGTCTTTGGAAGGATTTAAGTTACACTTTTATTTGAAAAAACACTAAAACGACATGAAAAAGAAAAATTACACTAGATACCCCTTGTACAATGCATCCCTTTCCTTCTTTATAGACTTTTCAAACTTCCCACGTGTTTCTGATTGTATCCCACCAAACTTGAGCCATTGGATGCTTGAGATTCATCATGACCGTCCACTTGTGAAATTGGCGCCAAAAATGTCTTTGAGCAGGTTCTATCAATTAATGGATTAGGTTGTGTTAATTAAAGGTTTTTTGGAGTATAGATGATGTGGAGGGGACATGGTATGGAGGGGGGTTGAAATTGGAGTGAAACCAGGACTGGTTTTTGGGTTTCTGTTGGGGAAGAGAAGAGTGTACAGTGTTTCTGGTTTTCTTGGGCGCGTATATGTGGGATTTGACCATGGGTTGACGAAGCTTAATAACAGTGGGGGTCACAATTAGATGTGGCTGGGGTCAAAAGGGAGTTGTGACCTGGGGGTCAAGGTCCAAGGGTCAACAGCTGTTGGGTTGGCCTAGGATTATTGGATTTGGATTTTGGGCCTAGTTTAAAATAGGATCCGTTTGGTTTATTTAAGGACAAGGACCCATTTTGCAATTTTGCCAAACATGAGGGACTGAAAGTGCCATGTTTCCAAACTTCTCACAAGGACTAAATTTGCCATATATTGATAATACAAGGGCCTTTTTTTTTTGCATAAAATCCATTTTTAAAGTCCAAGGACTATTTTTGCAATTTTTCAAAGTTTAGGGACTTTTCTTGCCAATTGACCAAAGAATCATTCAAGGATCATTTTAAACAACTTAGAATACTTCAGGGACCTTGAATGATAATTTTCCACATTTTGAATTTCGAGGACTAGATTTGACAACTTTTAAAACTCTGGGGACTAAAGCGCCAATTTTGCAAACTTGATACATTTTCATCGATTTTGATATTTTGAATTTAAAACACATAAAACACTGATTTGTGATAATTTGATCATTTTGATGTGTTTTGAGTGTTTTCGGATGAATTTGCAGTTTAGATTATGTAAAAATGATGAGTATTTGAAACTCATCATAAACCATCCAAAGAGTGCCTTAGAGTAAGTTTATTATCCTAGTGGGTTTTGTAGACGAGACCCTTTGGTAAGTTCAAAGAGTTGGGAGAAACGCATACCTACAACCTTAGATACACAACTTGACTAGGAATAAGGGCGGTGACAATTCAACCACCAATAGGAGATAATTAAGAGTAGTAAAACCTAAGTAAACACATCTTTAAACCATGATACGAGCACATTAATTAGACATAGACTACATACACCTTAGATTAGATAATTAGATAAGTAGAGTAATCGGTAGCAATACCAACCCCCCAAATTCAAACCCCGAGATTCGTACCTTTCCTTTTCTAAAAATATAAAAGATAAAAATAATCTTCCTCAACCACAACCTTAAGCGTAGTAACTTCTCACTAGCATTCCTATTCTCCTAGAAACGATATCAATACCCGTGGCTTACCCTAATACTACACTACAACGATTAGGTTCACCGCCTAGGGTGTTGAAAAACTCTTTCGACGAAAGGAAGTTCCTTTGACCCCGAACGGCGCGTGTAAGCGTATCAAGTTTTGGCGCTATTGCACGGGAATAGAATAGCTAGTTAGTAGTCCATCTCGTTAGGTTTCTTTACTTGATTCCTATCAAGTAAACTTTTTCTCATTTGTAGCTTCTCTTAGTCTATTCCCCTCTTCGTGACCTTTGTTCGTAACCCCATCACTTTTCATCATGGAAGGTGATAACCACCCACCATTCATCAACCCACCACCAATTGACCCGCCAAGAGCCGTACTCTTGGTGAATACTCGAGACCAAGCCACTTCGGGCTATAGGAACACCATTGAGCTTCCCGACCAAGGCCAAACTACGGCCTGCGATCCGACACCATCCGGTTGGTGCAAAGCGGATGTGCATTCCATGGACTTCGTTCGAAGATCCAAATCGACATCGAGGGTTTCCTCAAAATTGTCGATTCCATCGACCTTGATGCTACTACTGGGAGACCACGCGCTGCGTCTTCCGATCTCTCTACGGGACCAAGCTAGTAATTGGCTCGAGCGACTTCCCATGGCTCTATCTCAAGTTGGGATGATCTTACCTCTCGCTTCTTTGCTCAATTTTCCCACGGGAGAACCACTAAGCTTAGGAATGACATCTTGATGTTCCAACAACGTCAAGGTGAATCTCTCTGAAGCATGGACTCGATTCAAGGACTTACTTCATAAAGTCCTCATCACGGCATTGATCTTTGGCTCAAGTCCAAATTTTCTATGATCATGTCAACTTCCCACCAAGCGATCCATTGAACAAGCGGCCGGTGGAAAACTTAGTGATCTCACAGCGGAAGAATCATGGGGTATAATAGAGGACCTCGCCCTCTATGACAACGTAAAGTTGGGATGACCCGTGAGCCGCCCAAAACCATTAAGGCAATCTCCTTGCCTCCTTCCGACCGTAGGATGATTGAACTTGAAGATCAAGTAAAATTCCTAATGAGTTCCCACAAAATCCTAAATCTTCACACCATGTGAACAAAGTTTCTTCCTCATGTGAGCCGTTTTGTGATCCTCATAACACGCAGACTAGCACTTTCGATCCCCGAACATGCTTCCGCTGACTACGCATCCTCGCGTATTAATGGAACGGAGGAAGATTCCTACAATACCGGACTTAGGAATTTCAATGAAACCGAGAGGCATGGAAAGGCAAGCCGACTTCATCGGGACAAACCAAGAATTCACTTCCAATGATTTTCATGGCCCCACCTAACGGTCCTAACCAACAAAACATCGAGGGATGTTGCAAAACCTTGTTGCATCCCAAGAATCCCAAATAGCTAAGCTCGGACCGCTTTAACCAACAACAAGCGAAATGGATAGGAAGATAGACAACCTTTTGAAAGCCATAACTAATAGTGATAGGAAGGTTAATGCTATCTCAACTCCCGAGCCTTCCGGTGTAGAGATTAAGGACCCAGTAAGCTAGCTAAACACGTTCAATTCGTCAATACCATCGCCCTAGTTAAACCTAATGGAACAAATGACGAAGAGGACCATACACTTGAGAATAATGAAACAACCGAGGAAGTAGATGAAGTAGACAATGACTATTTCAATAAGTTTCTCGGAAGAAAAACTATCTCGCCACTTCACTTCGCAGTGCGTGACCTCCGTGGCATGTATGTTAGGAAAAGCCCTCGAATCAAGTTTGGGAACCCTTGGAATCTTAACATACCATGTTTCATAGGACATCTTTTGTGGCAAAGGCCTACATTGATCGCAAATCCCAATCAACATAATGACTAGAACCTACTACAATTGGGTAATGAAGAAGCCTATTCAACTAGGCAAGACCCCGATAATCCTAGGGTTAAGTGCAATTTTCTTGGTAGAGTTAAGGGATTGCCGTTTATGTAGGTAGTTTTCGTTTTCTACGGACTTCATAATTGTGGATGATATCGTCGACGGCCATAGACCCTAGCTTGTCCCATGTTATTCTAGGAAAACCTTTCATAAAGCACAGGATGACCTATAATCCTCGTTAGGAGTAGTGCGATTCAAGGATGAGACCGATGACATAGCTTACCAAATGCCGTTTAAGATTGAGAAGTTTTCATCACTCTACAATGATGAAAAGGAACTTAAGCTGTCGATCTATTATAGGAATGATGAGGATAGGGAAAAAGGAGTAGATTATGTTATGGCTAAGATTTTCGATTCTATAAGGTTGCTTGAACTTAGGACCGAAATATAGGACCAAGTGGGAGAGGCGAACTCTTAGAGAGGTGCATCATAGGGCACTTCTACAACATGGAATCCCCACTAGAGACCGTCAGGGTGGCGGTAATGAAGTAACGTAGGAGCACGACTACGAGTCTAGCTACAAGACTCTTAAATAAAGAAAAGCGCTTTGTGGAGGCAACCCATGCTTAATTGTTTGCTTGTTAGTGTCATATATCTTTTATTGATTGTTTATTCTCATGTTTAAATTTATAAAAATGCTTTATTTTGTTTTTAACCTCGTCTTAATTGCATATAAAGGTATTTTACATAAGGGATAAGTGTAGGGAGGATTACACACGTTTTCAAGGAAACGTAAACATGAGAATAACAATTCATTAAAAGATATATTTGTGTGTTTGTTCGAGTCAAATGCTTGTATCGAGTCATAATGGATGTTTTGCAGAAATTTTCCGATTCTAAAGATGTAAATTTTCGAATTTTTTTCCGAAAATCATGGACCGCTTTTTGTCGGGATAACTGACGGCGTCGAGATCGCAACCGACGGCGTCGGGAAGGAGTAAAACAATGATTACTTTTTCTCGTTTTCTAAGCTACTTAAAAAATTTGGAATTTTCCAGGTCTTAATTTTCCAGAAATTTTGTAAACATCCATTCCACAAGCATTATATCCTAGTTTAAATCGAGTCTTATATATATTATTACCGCCGATTTTACGCGAAGGTTTCGTTTGTTTCTTCAAGTGTGCAGGTTTAATTTATCAAGAAGAAGTTACATAAGATTGGAAGGAGCTTTTCACGCATAAATTCTTCTTGGAAAGGATTTAACCACTACTTCACACACGGATCCTACCGAGCTAATCCAGGGGAGTACTAGTTTCTTTTGTTTTTAATTACCTTCCATTATCATAACTTTGATACTTCGGGAACATTGGGGACAATGTTCAGCTTGTAGGGAGGAAAATAAAGCGGGAACTTTGAAACTATGCTTATCCTTGATTATTTGCTTTGTCGATTGTATTTGTAATAAACCATGAGAAAATGTCGGTTAGGGTAATTTTGGCACCAAATTTAAAATTTTCATAACATATAGGAGTGGGCCATTAGTCTTAACAAAAGCGTCTCACGGATAGGAAGTTATATGACTAGCACAAAAACCCTTTACCACCTAAATTCCACCCAAAATGTGAGGATCGCCCTTAGATTAGTAGGAATTAAAGCATTCATTTTAATGCTTAGAGTGTGAACCGGTAGTATATTAGATTCTAGAACTTGTTTTGTGATGCATTCCGAGATCGCTAGTAAGACTACACTTGTGTAGTTAGGAATAACTAAATGATAAGAGGCATTAGTTGTTTGATACCCGTAATATAATGACTTCTTCCACATCAGTTGAGTAATTCCCCACACCCTTTGTGTTGTACTCATCTTTAGTACACGATACCCCTAGTTAACCCCTCGAGCCTATCCTTTTCGCGGTTCTCGTGATGTTTCGGTTTTCGAGAATATCAATGAAAAGTATTGTTTACATCTCACCCCCAAATGTACACCCAAATCGCCTTAGCCTACCTTGTATGCACTCACTTTTAGTGCATTATTATTATCACCCTAAACCCTTAGTTCAATTATCGGTTGCTTGCATGAGTTGCTAAGTCGAGTCATATCCTTTGTATATCGAGTTTTGGGACGATTGGGATTCATGGGAAAAGTTAAAGTTTATGAAATGATGGAAGGGCGTTAAATTCAAATCCCTTTGTTTGCTTAATAATGTACCCCAAGTGTGTTGATCTTCTCAATTCAGGTCAAATTAGTGTTAGAATAATAAAAACTCAAGTGTAGGGATGTGCCTATAAATCTCTATCATTTTGATGTTACCATAGAGGATGGTAGAGTAAAAGTGTATGAAAAAAAAAATCGAAAAAAAATAGAAAAAGAGAAAAGAAAAAAATAGAGTGTTTAAAAAAAAAAAACGTACGGGCTACCATCCTACATCTATCCTTTAATTTTATGTTTGTTTATTTCAGTTAGATAGAGTTTAGAGTGTCGAGTCTTGGCTTAGCAACGCCATTCTTCGTATGCATTTAACATAGAGATTTTTGACTTGCCACCACTATATAGCCTATCCCACAAAACCCTTTGTTTCCCTACCGTAAGCCTAACATTACAACCCTTTAAAGACCTCTTTGATAGTCTTTCCTAGGTGCTTACTCCAAAGCGATTGAGGTTTGATCTATTCTCAAGCCTATGGTAATCTATGTACTAGGACCGGTTAATGAGTGTTTATCTTCCATTTCCAATTTGTTATATTTCATATACACCCGAGAGAGATGTGAGTATCTAAACACCCCATGTGAGGTGCTAGTATGTAATTTCCGTGCTTGTTAAGACTTTTGCGGGGCTTATATGTGTTGTGGACTGTTTTAAACCAATGCTTCATGACCTCTAACTTATAAATTAATTGGCTAAAAGCACATTTGCTTGAGGACAAGCAAATACCAAGTGTAGGGATATATGATAAGGTTTTAAAGGTACCTTTTTGAGGGTCGTTTAAGCCCTTATTTGATCACTTTTGTATCCGTTATTGCTTAATCTCGCTCCTTTTCACTTTTAGGTCTTTTGAAGGCAAAATGTGGAATGGCACTTATTTGGACCTAAAAGGCGAATATACGAAGAAAATGACCAAAGTCGGAATCGAGACACTCAAAGTCGCCGAAAACATAAGGTGACGGCGTGGTGTTAATGTGACGCCGTCGGAGGATATTTGTGTGGACGAAGCCAAAACTCCCATTTTCAAGTGACGACGTCAGGTTATAAAAGAGTAGGCCGTCGCAACTCAAACGGCCTAGATGTAATCCAGACGGCGCCGAAAGTCGAAGAGGACGGCGTCACAAGAATAAGGTGACGCTGTATCGCAAGTCTAACGTGGCCAAGACGAAACCCTAATGACGCGTCACAAAACATAAGGTGACGCGTCGATATGTAATATTATATATCGAATCCGAATTTTTCAATTATTTAGTGTAGTCTTTTGGAGTAAAACCTAAACCGAACCAAAGTTTGTTTTGTACAAGATTTTAGGGTTCCAAACCTATCTTACACCAAGATAAGTGTTTTACTTCATTAATACAATTATGTCTTTGATTATTTGTGTGTATGCTTGCATGTTTTCCATGTCCGGCTAATTTACTTGTGTGTTTGCTTAGGAATATGAAACTTAATTATTGAATATTGATTGGTTGTTTCTTATCTTATTTGATTAATGATCTAGTAATGCGATAGGTCATTCGTTGTGTACTTAATGCTTGATTAAATATTTGTGAACCTTAGAATATGACTCCTTGAGTAGTTGTAAGCTAAACCATCCAAAGAGTGCCTTAGAGTAAGAGTTTATTATCCCTAGTGGGTTTTGTAGACGAGACCCTTTGGTAAGTTCAAAGAGTTGGGAGAAACGATACCCTACAACCTTAGATACACAACGCAACTAGGAATAAGGACGTGACAATTCAACCACCAATAGGAGATAATTAAGGAGTAGTAAAACCTAAGTAAACACATCTTTAAACTATCATCTGAAGCACACATTAGTTAGACATAAACTACATACACCTTAGATTAGATAATTAGATAAGTAGAGTAATCGGTGGCAATACCAACCCCAATTCAAACCCCGAGATTCAGTACTCTTTCCTTTTCTAAAAATATAAAAAGATAAAAATAATCTTCCTCAACCACAACCTTAGCGTAGTAACTTCTCACTAGCATTCCTATTCTCTAGAGAGCGATATCAATACCCGTGGCTTACCCTAATACTACACTACAGCGATTAGGTTCAACGCCTGGGGTGTTGAAAAACTTGCTCGACAAAAGGAAGTTCCTTTGACCCCAAACGACGCGTGTAGCGTTATCAATAAGACATGTGATATATAATTGGTGTAAAATGAAAAACAAGCAGGTAGTCTAAATCTATAACCAAGTCATCACCACTTACCGTCTGCCCAAAGTTCAAGCTTAGAAGTCTAGAAATCGGGTCATGAAATGCAAGGTAGATGTGTCATTAGAGGACGTCGTGATGGGCACGCTACCTTTTCTTCTTCTGTTGGCATAACTACCAACTCCAATCTTCAAATGTGACCGAGGTGGCCTCCTCGATACTAATCAATAAAGCTCATACAATAGTGCTTATAACATCGCACTTTACAATATCATAACTCAATCAACTTTTTTTTCAACATAACATAATAACATAACATCCCCACTTGAGATGAACAATGGAACCGGGGTCTTCAATGATCTTCATAAATGTTGTCGATGAAAGCGTGATTTCCAAACCTTTCACTCGAACCTTGAACTTAGGCAAATGATGACTTCTCAATCACAAATAAAGACTACATGGTAGGCTAAGGTGTATAAGTGTGAAACAATATATTGGGTTGACAAAATGAAAGGAATGGCTCGGAAGGGGTGTATCTAGGGTATCTTGCACTAAAGGTGAGTGCAACAAAAGGGTTTCACATGGGAAATTCGAAAAGTCGAGGTGACTAATCGATAGACTCACAATGGTAGGTCGTTTGGGTGATAATACTATAATATTGCCTTCCAAAACCGAAAAGTCCAAATACATCGAGCTAACTCAACATACCTCGTCTATGGTCTCGAAATGATGCAAAGGCAAGTTATAAAGTTTCAAGCTACCAAAGACACTCATAATTTGGTGGATTGGGGTAAAATATTGGAAACGGATAAGTGCTAATCTCACCATGTAATGTCAAGGGTTGTATGTGCTCGGCTAAGGTCTAATCTAGTTAGGTTAGGAAAAACATGTCAAAATTTTAAAATGGCATAATTTTTCAAAATAAACTAGAAAATGAGGGCTAAATAAAGTTCAAGAGATAATTCTACTCCCGTCCCCACTTGAATTGTACAAAGTCCCTTTTGTACTTGGCATTAAAATAAAGGTGAAGAGAAAGGTAGAATTAGGCGAGAACTTCTCTCGAAATTTGCTCCAAAAAGAAGAAGGCCCACGAAAAAGAACCGTGCCTTCGTTGAAGCGTCATGAACAAACTTCAATCCCTAAAATCATAATACCGACAAGCATAATTCTAAAAAGAAAATAAAAGAAAGAAATGAAAAATAAACCTAACTCACTTTCGTAAGAATCACGGTTTGCATTTAGCATATGCAACAAGTTTTAAACCACTTGGTGTCCCAAGTGGACGAGTGAAGTCTCGTGAGGGTTTCTGAGGAACACACTCCACAAAGTTCATTTAAAACTAATACAAGGTTACCGTGTTTTAAAATGAAAGAATTAAAAGCAGAGGAAAGTTACGTCAGAACTACTATGAAGGAGTTACGCCCAGAATCGCAAAACCGGTATGAGTGTCATTGTTTAGTAGTTACGGCGTAACTACTGAGAGATGGTATTACCGTAATTGGCAATGCGTCAAGAATTATGTCGCTAAAATGTTGGTTACACAGTAATCACCAAGATGAGCTACGCTGTAACTCTCGCTCGCATCAAAGAACTTCAACAAAGAATTAGTTCCTCGTTTCACCGCAAAAATGGTTAGAAAACACAAACCCAACAGAAAGGAAATAAAACAAAAGAAATGGATAATTCGGGTTGTCTCCAGAAGAGCACTTTTCTTTATTAACGAGTCTTTATGTTAGACTCGAGTCGCTGGGCTTCTATGGGGCCTTTGGGCTTGCCCACTTCTTCAATATCATTCATCAAATTATGTCTCATCCATGCAACATTCGAGGCGCTAGGAGGTATTCAATGGTTTCGATTTTCGGACTTTACAAAATTTCTCTTCCGTCCTGTGGTAGCGAGTAAATTCATATTTTTCGGACAATAATTGGAGGTGGTCTTTTGTAGGAATCCTGTGAGTTTGCACCTCCTTTGTTCGTAAGCTTCATCATCTGGATCAATGAACTCCTCATTTCCTGCAATTCAAGGTAATCTAGATCCCTTCAATATCATCGTCATCGAAGTCGCGTGTCCTTGAACCATTCTTCATCGAGCAGATTCTCCACTAAGCGCGCTTGCATTCTTCTTTATCATTACAAACCAACTATTTGTCATTGTCAACCGTTATTTCACCTGCTTTGTTGAGACTTTTGCCGCTTGAGTTTTCTCGATCCATGTATTCCTTCCAAATCTTCTCTTTGGTTAATGTGTCCACATGTCCATACTTAATTTTCACCCAACTATCGAATCCTAGGGTCGTCCTACCAAGGCAAACTCGTTCTTCCTCATCATTGGTCGAGGACCAAAAGAATTCATCTTTTCCTATTCTTCCGTAGTCGCTCTGCTACACATGTCATCATACGGGTTGCATGGCCTTTAAAATTTTCCCGGAGATTTTACTCTTTCACACCAAATGGCTGCGTAATTCCTTGTTGTCGGTTTCACTTAAATGCTTATCCGCAGCTTATATCATCGTTAGCCTCTTCCCTTTTCTCGAATGTGCTCTTCAGTAATCAATTTTAGCTTCTTAAGAAGATTTGGATTGATCTTGGCATCCCAAATTGAATTGCATCAATCTTTAAAGGCTAAGTCACCGAATTTTATACAATGTCTTTCACGCTCACGTAGGCATGTCCATTGTTCCTTTCTTTCATTGTCTCCACCATTGCAATACTGTGGAAGGGCTGCATGTAGGCTATGCTCTTGTGGTCTCCTCATGATTATGATGACAGAGCACACCAATGAGTTATAAATGGCTCTTCTTCATCTTCAAGGAGAGTTTTTCGAGTCTTTCATCATCAGTGTAAGCAGTCCATAAAAACTTGTTGTTCTTGATTCTCTCTTTGTCAGTACCTCCATCACAAGTTTCGTTTCAAGGATCACATGAAGCCCATAGGTCAAACGAGTCCCCTTTAGTTACTGGTATGGCCTTGCACCAGTGATATCTTTTTTTGGATGGTGATAAAGGAAATAGGTTAATATCGTGGGATCATTCACCAGTTTTCTGAGTCTCTGATTCACCTATATCAAGGAAGTTGTCTGCCCATGTATCACAGTTACGCCGTAACCGAGATTCTTGGTTACGGCGTAATTCGTTAGAGTGGATTTCCTCAGTATGCTTCACAACCCCGTTGTCGCTGTCAAACACATAGTTACGCCGTAACTCATTAGGCATGTTACGGCGTAACTCAGATTTGTCGACGAAATCATCCCCTAAATCCGTATTATTGACCTGAACCTTCGAGTTATCGTCAGAAAAAATCACTTTACATTCCATAGCTGGTTTAGATCCTTCAAGTTTATCGTTATTCCTTCTTACTTTTTCACTGATCTTCATCACCATGGATTCTAGGTTTTTCAGAGTTAAGTTGTGCTTGGAAAGGTTTTTGTCAGTGTTTTCCTGGAATTCCTTCAACCACTCATCTTGCTCCTTTTGTCTTTGGGCTGAATTTTCTAGGAACTTATTAATTGTTTCTTCAAGACTGGACTTTCTTTCTCCATAAGGCCCACGGTTGTAATTTCTACGATAACCATTACTATTTCGATTATCTCCGTAAAATGGTCGATTTTCTCCATACTTAGCTTCTTCAATATTCTCTTCAGTCCACAAGAGGACAATTTTAAATAAGATGTCCTCCTCCACGATTTCACAACCTACTTGGATGGCATGAATGGTTTCTGCGACTTTCAAAGATATCTCGACTGAGATTTTCAATTTTACTTGCTATTGTTGCAATTCCGTCAAAACTTCCGCCTTGGTTTCTTTTACTCCCACCGTCGTGCCATTTTTTAGAGTGGTCCGCCATTTTTTGAATGGCTTCAATTGCAGTGGTAGGAGTAATGTTTGGGATAAGTCCTTGATAGTCCAGCATTTGCCTTGTAGTTACGTTTATTCCTTTGTAGAAAACATTAACCTTCTGCTGGTTATTCAGATCATTGGTAGGACACTTGTACAGAAGATCGTTGTATCTGTGCCAAGCTTGATACAGAGTTTCGTCGTCTTCTTGTTTGAAATTATGGATCTCCAAAAGTGGTTAGAAATCTTCGATGGCGGGCAATATCTTTGAATAAAGTGTTTCTTTAGTAGCCCAAGTATTAAGCGCTCCGTGGTAACTCTTCGACCCATCTTCCGGCCGCTCAAAGAAGAGTCATTGGGAATACCCTAGCATATGAGATCATGAGACACGCCCGGAATGTTGAAAAGGCTAGTGATGTAAAGGACATTTTCAACGTGCTCATATGCGTCTTCGTCCCTGTTTCCTGAAAAAGGGTTAGCGCGAAGCTCCCTCATAAATTGGTCTTTAATTTCGAAATGAGCATCCGCTCCGTTTCCGGTCTTACGAGACTCGGCCCTTGTTCCGCTCTTGTCAACGCCAAGTATTCCTCAAGAGTGAGGTCATCGATGTTAACAACTTCCATGGTACCTGAAAACTAGAAATATGATAGTGAGAAAAGTTTAAAAACGAAATGAAAGACTTAATACCAATCCTAATATAACTCCCGACAGTGGCGCCAAAACTTGATGCGAGTTTCTTGACTGGGTCTTAATATTTATAGTGTCTCGCTATACCTATGGTCTACCCTAGTGCACTAACAGGCGAGTGTACCCGGTCGCGTGTAGTGTAGTAAATGGTAAAGCCGAGTCGTCCCAAGAGCTATGTGTGTTGGATTATTACTAAGTCTAATTGTCACGTAATAAAAATGGTTTCGATAGGATTTAATTAATTAAACTACTAATGCGAGAATAAAATAAAAGCGAGATAAATGGATAAAGGAAATCAATAGAGGAATAGTGGTGCTAACCTAGTCAATCCTCCTAGCTAGTTATGTCTCGTCTACCTACTTCCAATTACTTGGTGGGGTCAAATTCGAGAGGAAAACATTTGGTCAATTCGCCTCTAACCTATCAAAGAAAGATGCCACCACGGGAGAAATCAAAGCACCGTCATAAGTCCTGTTGTTCCCGGTCCCTAAGCCAAGTCATTAAGTACCCTACATGCTAGATTCAAAATAGTGAGTGCCGGCCGTTAGGAACTTAGACACTACACCCCCAATTCTTAAGTTCATCCAAACGATAGGTGATCAGTTTGGTCAAATTGCACAAGTAGAAAGGGTCGTGGGTTGGTCATATCTTACCCTTCCGTCTCGATCCGCTCACCTAGGGTCAGGTTGGTCATATCTCCTAGGCAATTGGCCTCACCGCCATTCAAAACTACCGAACCAAGGTGACTACCAATGAACTATGCATGCATACACTTAGAAATAATTGTATGTAAGTAAAGGTAAACGCAAACAAAACAATTAGGAATCATAACTAGGCTAGCACCAAAGGGTGCTTAGCTCATATTAATCATGCAAATCAATTCAATATTCAAAGGTAACGAAATACATGAATCGAAGTAAAGAAATATAAAACGCTAAAGCTTATCAGAATGAGTGACTTCTCCTTGGAAACAATTCTCAGTATGCTCCCCAGAACTGCTTGAGCTTATTAGTGGTTACGCCGTAGTCTTCAATAAACTCGGTTACGTCGTAGAGTGATGCGATAGTTACTGCGTAAGTATCTCTTTTGACCTAATGGAGTTACGTCGTAACCTTTGGGAAGAGTTCCGCATAACCTCTTGATAAGTTGGTATTCGGTCACGCAATAGTTACGCACAGTAATGTGAGAGGAGTTACGCCTAACTTCTTCAAAATAGGCATACTTGTGATAAATCTTTAGTAATGTTTCCATTTCGCGTCTCTTTAGCTCCAATGCTCGTAATTTACGAAGTGGAAAACAATGGAAAACAAGCGTAAATCCATATAAATGATATAAATAACGAGCATTATCGGGGGAAATTGACACTTAATATTCAGGACTATTTGATGTTATCATGAATCATATGTACGTATTTAGTGAATCATTATCATAACTCGATTTTTACAAAGATTTGTGAATCAAATTTGTGATTTATAGATTTGATTCACTATTAATTGATGTATACTAGTGAATCAAATCATATATTATGAACTAATTGCTCAAACGAAGCCTTCTCAATTTTATTCTCAATGGAACCAAAGCCAATATATATATATATATATATATATATATATATATATATATATATATATATATATATATATATATATATATATATATATATATATATATATATATATATATATATATATATTAAATAACGATTAAAGATTAATATAATGATTAATAATGCGTTGTGGTACAAAATTAGAGCATTTAACGCAATTTTTAACACTAAAAATCTTATCTAGACATTTCATCAAACACTTTGTATGCAACAAATACGACTAAAACGTCATATTTAACGTGCGATATCTCACAGATATCATATCGTATTTAAGTGATTCAAAATTCTGAGTAAATGGTGAACCAATGTCTACAACTTTCGTGTTTCAAGTATTTCAAGATTCGACAATTTTGAACGTAAAAAATAGGATCGAAAATGTCAAGACCCATTTGATATGTTAAAAAAAGATTTAAAATATTTAACAAGATATATACCAAATTAAAGAGGATTAACTTTAAGAATTATGGTGAAATCGGTTTTTTATAAAAGTTTTTCGTTTAAGAGATACGCGCATTTAAAATTTGAGATTGAAAAGCAAAAACAAGTAAAATTACGATTTTACCCTTGGACGAATTTTTTGAATAAAATAGGTGGGAGGACACATGTTATATGATGAGTGGCTTTTCACACTTTTTAAACTTTATCACTTTGCAATTGATTCACTACATTTTTCTTATTTAATATATAAAGTATTAATTCATGATGTGAGATCAACAAAGATCAATTATTCTTAAATATCAAATGGGTGAATTATAGTCATTTATTTTTTCATAAAGAAAAACCTATTTTTTATTTTTTAAAAAAAACAACAACATGCTTTGCAACGTCAAATTGTCAAGCTAGAAAAATAAATTATCGCGACGACAATATTTTTATTTTCAGTAGACGAGCACTTTGATATACTTTCGACCAATTTTTAGTGTTGAAATTTTCGCTCGGAAAAATCACATGTGATTTGTAAAATGACACGTAATTTGTAAAATGACTAGTAATTTGTTATTTTATAAATCATGCGTGAATTCATAAATCACATGTTTAAATCACATGTGATTTTTAAAGTAATAAATCACATGTAATTTTTCAAATCACTTTTCTGGCATAAATTTTGAAGAAAAAAAAATCATCGAAAGTATATAGAAGTGTCTATCTATAGAAAGATAATTTTATTCTTGTTACGATGGTATAATTAATTTCGCGTAAAAATTAACGGTTTGCAAAAGATTTTAATTTTAAAAAAATGATGAAAGTAGGCTTTTTTTTAAGCTAATTAATTAACTTAAAATAATTATTAATATAGACCGTTGGATGTAAAGATGATGGATGATGAAGATTAAAAGATTTGATCTTTAAAGAAAAAGTGATCCATAAAGAACTTTTGTCATTAATTCATTATATTGTACAAGAAGGGTAATCGCGCAATGCGGTGACATATATTCGGTGACTATTTTCCTGACGAACAAATGTTTTTTATTTTAAACATATTTTATTTAACATGTTTCAAATACTTTATAATGTAGTAGATATATGTTTTTCGAAAATAAAATATCTAAATTATTAATACTGTAAATAATTAACACTTTTATTTTTTTAAATTTTATCATTAAATTTGTGATTATAAGTTTAGTGAGTTTTTCTTATAAACAATTATATATTATTATTGGAGAGGTTACTATATAGTTTAATGAAACTTAAATTTTCAGATTTTACATTAATTTTCTAATTTTATTTTTATAGTAATGTTTTTTGTTTTAAAATTTTAAGACTTTCTTTTATATGAAATTTCAAATGTTTTATAATTTAGCATAGATGTATAATGCGGAGTAACGTATTATACGTTTGAAAAGACAGTCAGTTGAAAGTATATCAAACTTATAATTTAATGATACACGTATAAGGTAAATTAAATATATATACATATTTAAATTAGCGAAAATTATGTGCTACCCAATTTCATTGGGGTGTGTCTGCACCTACCCAAACTTTCTCATATTCAAAAATACCCATCAATGTCGGGTATGAAATTACCCTATATACACGAGATTGAGGTGTATGACTAAGATTGAGTTTCCAAATTAAATCTTTAACAATGTCGTGTATATACTTTAACTATATACACGACATAGTTTTTTAATGTATCCCCCGCCTCCCAAGAACAATGCCGTGTATATTTTTTAACTATATACATGAGATCTGACACCTAGTACTAGCAAAATGACATGTCGGGTATCTTTTACCATGTAGAGAAGAATATTACACGACATCTATTAAATATTCATACTAATTCCATTTTCAAAATTTAAAAACTTACAAAAAACACCCTTTAACTTTTTAATAATTACAACTTTTTTATATAACAAACTTTATTTGTCGAATATTTAGCAAATTCGTTAATGAAAAAAATATCGTTACGAAGAGCTTTGAATTACGAACAAAACAAACCCAATATTGATATGTTTTTGACGTACGTACGACTTTCAAAACATACTCTTAAACCACAGGGGATAAAGACGTACAATTCAATGAAATAAGAAATATCGGAAATATAAACGTAAATATTCATAAATTAAAAACGATATCATTTTATTTATAAAACTAAAAATGCAACTTTTTTTTATATATAAAACTAAAAAATTTATTCATAAATTAAAAATATTACATAGAAAATATAAAACGTAAACGTACGAAATAAATAGTTTATGAATGTTTAGAAAAAATATAAAACGTAAACTTTCGCATATACATTTTATTTATAAATATTTACGTTTATATTTCCAAACGATATTTCTTATCTCATGAATTATACGTCTTTGTCTCTTGTGGTTTAAGGTATGTTTTGAAAGTTTTATATATATATATATGTATATATATATATATATATATATATATATATATATATATATATATATATATATATATATATATATGTAAGGTTATTTTCGAGGCAAGAAAGGGCCGAGAAGCTGCGAGGCCGTCTGGTAACCATCTATTTTTCAATTAATGGCTATAAAGAAGGTGGCATAAATGTAATAAAATGAAACTTTAGGCTATATTGTATAAGTGATGAAAGGGTATTATGGAATTTCATATTACATCTAGAAAAGTGCCTGACAATCAATTTTTTGCTTTTAAATCTGTGATGCATCCATCTTGTAGTCTCTTTAAATCTCTGTGACACAAACCACGCGAAAATTACATGGGAGGAACATCCGTCATCGTATGACTTCGAGGATGGATTTTTCTTTCACACGAATGGACCAATTGGTGCTGAAGCTGCATAGCGACAAAAACTAATCTGTAATACCTGTAAACTAAGTAGCACAAAATAAAAGAAAAAAAAAAAAAAAAAAACAAACAAACTTGTTGGTCGCGAATATATGTACGTGACCAAAGATATTTCCACTACCAGACAAAATCAATTAAAAGGAAAGATATAATAAAGGCAAAACTACCTAAACTTTTAATATTTACAACATTTTTATAAAAGCGACTTTATTAGTCGAATATCATGAATATTTATCAAATTCGCTAATAAAAAACACTATTGTGAAAGAATTCGAACAAAACAAACGATATCGATATCTTTTGGCGATACATCGATTTTATAAAAAATGTTAAAGGTTTGATATATTAAAAAAAATGCAATCAACATTAATGCATGCATTTATTAAATGAGAAGAATTTAAAAAAGCGCAATACCCAACTTGAAATTTTTTATATTTACAACATTTTTATATAACAAATTTTATTCATTAAATATTTAACGAATTCGATAATAAAAAAATTATTGTTGTGAATAGCTCTGGATTATAAACAAAATATTGCCGATATCGATATCTTTTGACGTCACGTCTGAATAGTATGTTTGAAAGAAATATATATATATATATATATATATATATATATATATATATATATATATATATATATATATATATATATATATATATATATATATATATCAAACTTCAATATTTTTCATAAAATCGCACGTGCGTCAAGCGTATCGATATCGACTCATTTTGTTTATAATCCGGGTATTCGTGATAATAATTTTTATTATCGAATTAGTTAAATATTAATGAATAAAATTTGTTATATAAAATGTTGTAAATATAAAAAATTTCAAGTTAATTGCTTTTAAATTCTTCTCATTTAATAAATGCATGCATTAATGTTGATTGCATTTTTTTTTTTAATATATCAAACCTTTAACATTTTTTTATAAAATCGTATGTACGTCAAAAGTATATTGATATTGGGTTTGTTTTGTTCGTAATTGGCTCTTCACAATAGTGTATTTTTGATAGCGAATTTGATAAATATTTTCTTAGATACGAATAAAGTTTCTTTATAAAAAATGTGTAAATATTAAAAGTTTAGGGATAAGTTTTGCCCTTTCTTATATCTTTCCTTAATTGATTTTGGTGGTAGTGAAATATCTTTGGTCACGTACATAAAATCGCGACCTACAAGTTTTTTTTTTTTTTTTTTTTCTTTTTACTTTTTTCTGACCGCGTCGATTGAGTTTTTGTGCGTATGTATGTTCATGACCAATGGTCCATTAGTAAATTAAAATCCGTTCTCTGAAGTCATATGATGGGGCAGTCCCTCGTAATTTTCGCTAGAAACCTCCCTCCATCATGTAATCAATGCACTAAAACCGCCAAACCACCACCCTCTCTTCTCATTATATCATTTTCGTACCATCATATTATTTTCTTTCTCTAATGATTGTTTACAAGGATATGAAGAATTAATTTTCTCACATATCTCATGCTTTTTTAACCATATTGTTTCCAGATCTACAAGAGTTCGTCATCGAAACAACCACCATCGTCCTTCATTACCATCCGATTTTGTTTAAGTAACAGGGGCATCGATTCATCAATTATATCTTTTCGATTAACTAAAGTTGAGACAATAATTGGTAAGTAAAAATATTATTTATTCATTTGTGTGTTTATCCTTCAATCATGCTTAACATGATAGCTTTTATATTATAAAATTTGTTTCACTACAATTTTAATGTTATTTTAAAGTGAGTGTGAATCATGTTCATGTAAATGAGATATGCTAGCTTATTAGATTTATATTTGTATATGACTAAAAGTGTTGGTGTTTATTTTTTATTATTATTTTGTTTTAATGCAATTGAGTCAGAATATTAAAATGGAACACAAGATGAATTACAAAGATATAGTAGACATCAGTAGGGAGTTGAATTGATAAAGATGATTGTGTCTAATGAAATTATGTAGATGTCAAATAAGGGGTGTTTGGTTGCTGGATTTTCTCTCAAAACAAGGCTGTTTGGTTACTCTTTTTGTTGTCAAAACGCTGTTTGGTTACTCTTTTTGTTGTCAAAACAGGCTTGTTGGTTGCTGTTTTTTCTTTAAAAAAAAAGGGTGGTGTTCATAATATATTTGTTTGATGTGGAACCTAAAGACAAAACATTGATATGGCCACTTGATAGTATATAGGCTGTTACAATTTATAATGATAAATTGATTGATTTAGCAAATTTTGTTCTGATATTGTAGATATAGTAAATTAGTATGATATTTGGTTTGAGAGTGATGTGTTGGTACACTAAATTAACAAATTTTGCATATGTGTTATTGAGGCGCATATGTGTTTTTCGGTTTGTGGTGAATTTGATGTCTTAGTGCATATGTGTTTTTATAGTTTTGAGTTTTAAATGTATTGAAAGTGCACTCATGTCGTTTATATGATATGAATGATGATTTGCATTTGTATTATGTTAGTTGTTATGATTGAAAATTCGTCTCTAGTTGTTTAGATTTTTCATATATGTTTGCTTAGTTGTTTATGATATAAATAACAATTTTTATGTTTTCGTTATTGAATATGTTTGATAAAGATGAAATATTAATGCCAATATAGGAAGTGCTGCGTGTCTTAAGATAATTTGATTGTGATAAAGATGTAAGACACGTATGCTTGCACATTAATGAATCTTGAATCATGTATGCATACTAAGATCAAAGGAAGTCTCTTATGCATTAATTATTATTAGTGCACACATGTATAATCGATATATTGTACTTGCATTTTTAGACATATGTATAATGTTTATGTTATTGAATTTCGATTTTTGAATATTAAGAATTATGCATTCAAAACATAT
The DNA here is from genome assembly GCA_022545495.1 of Chrysanthemum lavandulifolium. Classification (NCBI taxonomy): domain Eukaryota; kingdom Viridiplantae; phylum Streptophyta; class Magnoliopsida; order Asterales; family Asteraceae; genus Chrysanthemum; species Chrysanthemum lavandulifolium. The sequence goes on along the minus strand of CM040244.1, from coordinate 142,313,031 downwards.
GTGCAATTATCTTGCTAGAGTGAAACAACGTCACTGTACTTTTGAAACATAAATGTTAAAAAAAACTATTCAAAAATTTAAGTGGTTTAATGATTGAACAGCTACATTCGAAGAAAAACAGTATATTTAAAAAGCATGCGTATGCTGGCACTTACTACGGAGGAAAAGCATGTACCATCTTACTTTTTGAAATCATGAAAAAAAAATATTTTCAAAAAAAAAAAAAAGCGTTTTTATTAATAAAATCAAAAGAAAATAAAAATATACTTTTACTATTATGCTTTTGAGATTAAATAATAAAATTAAATATCAAAAAATCGATTGGTTGATCTTTGGATTCTCCATGATTCACCGGGCACTAGTTACGAAAAGAACCATATATATATATATATATATATATATATATATATATATATATATATATATATATATATATATATATATATATATATATATATATATATATATATATATATATATATATATCAACTTCATCATTTTTTATAAAATAAATGCGTCGTCAAAATATATCGATATTGGGCTTGTTTTGTTAGTAATTCAAAGCTCTTCGTATCGATATTTTTTCATTAACAATTTGCTAGATATTGCTAAATATTTATGAAATAAAGTTTGTTATATAAAAAGTTGTAATTATTAAAAAGTTAAAGGGTGTTTTTGTAACTTTTAAATTTTGAAAATGGAATTAGTATGAATATTTAATAGATGTCGTGTAGTATTCTTCTCTACATGGTAAAAGATACCCGACATGTCATTTTGCTAGTACTTGGTGTCAATCTCGTGTATATGGTTAAAACATATCTGCGACGTTGTTCTTGGGGCGTGGGGATCGTTAAAAATCATGTCGTGTATATAGTTAAAGTATACACATGACATTGTTAAAGATTTAATTTGGAAACTCAATTTTGGTATACAACCGATCCGTGTATATAGGGTAATTTCATACCCAAAATTGATGGGTATTTTGAATATGAGTAAAGTTTGGGTAAGTGCATATCTTTGTTGAAGCATAATCAGCGCGACTATATTGACGACTCTCTATGGGTAGTTAGTCGTGTACCGTACGCAGTAGGCGCTTGTCAGACGAAGAGGCCGTTAGGGTGGACCGGGGCCGTGGCCGGGTCGCTCCGACAAGTCAGTTAATGTCAGGCGTGATGTGCGATATATCTTAGGGTTAGAGATTGTGTACCGTTAATGAGGAGATCATAGCCATATATATAGGCGTGAATTAGGGTTTAGGCGTGGGGTGGGGCGATCTGCACGGGCCATGGTCTGGCTGGTCCGGACCATCGTCAACATACACCTCGATAAAATTGGGTAGCGGTAATTTTGACTTTAAATTATCATAACAAATCTAACAATATGTAAGTTAATCTTGCCACACATGTTTCGTCATTTTTGCATGAAGAATGTGGGAACAATTTCTTAGAAAATGCTACCCTACCTGTAAAATTGATATGAAAAGTTAAAGAAGTTGCATAGAAATATTGGATTCTTTTGTTTATAGTTTGTTACGCGGTTTCATACAGTAGTTACATCTTATTTCTAGGAAGCATTGTTTTGGAGAAAAAAATCATTCAGAATATTTTAAAACAAGGTCTTGTTATTTTTAAATTCAGATATATCTTTTCATTTTTCAAAAGGCAAAAGTCATATAGGAGAGTTATTTCATCTAAAACTTTTCTGCGTCTTAAAGCTACGTTTCATAATCCAGTACAAAAGAAATCGATTCTTTGAGATTAAAACGTTTTATTATTTCAGCATATTTTTTATAATTTAAATATCTTTTAACCGTTAATCGTTAAGTGAAAATATTTACAGCATCGCGACGACGTTTAATTATCTTTTCTATCACCGGGACTTTGATATATTTCGAAAAAGAAAAAATTTCGTTTTCACGTTTTCATTATTTTTCGTTTTTTTACGTTATTGAAATTTCAGATGTAAAAAATCGTATATGATAAACACTAAATTGAATATCACATGTGTGTTAAATCATATATGATATGTAATATCGTATGTGATATTACTAATATCACATGTGATATTACATATCATATATGATATTACACTAATATCACATGTGATTTTCAAATTAGTGTTTTATCGTATATGATTTTAACACAAATTTCATTAACGAAAAAAGCGAAAAAACTTAAAAAAAAAAGTGAAAAACGAAAAAAAAAAAAAAAAAATTTGTCGAAAGTATATCAAAGTGCTTATCTATAGATAGATAATTAAATCTTCGTCCTAATGATATGTTTTTTGCTTAACGATTAACGGTTTGAAAGTTATTAATATTTGAAAAAAATGATGAAAGTGGGTTTTAAATTGTTGGGATTAATCTTATCCATTAGATCAAATAAAATTAAGGGTGAAGATTGATCCCTTGATATGTAAATAATTTTTTGTCATCGAATAATCTTAAATCAAAGTCAAATAAATAAATATCAAATATTTAACAACCACAAAATCCCTAAAAGCATCTTCGATACCTAAAGCTAACGCATACAAAGTTATTATTATTATTATTTTTTTTATTATTATTATTTTTTTTTAATTATAAATCAACACTTTTATTAAAAGCTATAGGATTTACAAAATTTAGTGGGAAGTAGAAGCCATTGAAACACACCCTATGCATATGATAAAACCAATCCTATTAAAAATATGAACGCGACCGCAGCGCTCGATGTCTTGAGTCGAGGAGAATCGTCGAGATCGCGGCTTTAGTGAGGTTCTGCATCCTTCCGAGTTCGCAAAAGAAGAAAAAGAAAATGGGAGAAACCCGTATACAATATCCGCACATTTAGCATCGTATTTGACTCGTTTACGTCGTGCGGCGTCAATGATCGCTCATACGGCATAAAATCGATCATCCCAGTTGCGTCGAGGCGGCGATCGTAAGATCAACGCGAGATCCGCCCGCTATCCCAAGAGTAAAGCAATATATCGGTGATCGCGAGATCGCGCCCCTCTCCATAAAGCCCAATATCACGCTCCTTACGGCGAAATTACGGACGAGAGGCATATATCAACAAGAACATCACGCGAGGTTATGCCGATGTTTAATGCCAACAATACCAGCGAAGCAGGCGTGATCCCGTAAATATCTCGAATACCTTAGAACAAAGTGAACACGGTGCACGAGCGGTGAAAGGAACACTGACCGATATACGATACACAGCGATAAGCCGGCATTCATAGTTTGTCGATCCGGATATCGACCACACTGCAATCAGTATGATCTTCCTTTGAGAACTCCATAACGCCATCATCGAGGGAAAGATGGAATGTAGATTCAACCGTTTGGGTAACCGACCGAAATATATATCGCCAATTTCTTCATAAGTTTGGGGCGGCGACCTCGCTAGGGTTACTCAAGGTCAATATCCATATTCGCATTAAAAGTCGTGAGCATCATCAAAGAGGACCGGCGGTTACAATGCGGAACTATGAAGGAGCTTAGTGCAGGCTAGCAGTTGAAGTCTAAGCAAGGAAGTCATAGTTCAAGGCGTCACTGCAGGAATATAAACCAAGCCCCCAGCAAAGGGTAAGGTGGCGAGTCTCACGCGCGATCACCAAAACCGGGCCCGGAAGCGATGACAATGCGCTCAAAGAGGAGCAAGTGCGCATCAAAAGAAACTGAGCACACTCAAGACCCTAGGAGAACATATACGCATAGAAATATAGCTTAGAAATACCGGCACATGCGGAGTAGCAACAACTTCGCATTGAGGGTCATTAAGTTTAGCTGCCTCCGTAAGTTCAATAGTTTTAGCAACCTTTTCGGGACCAACTTACTACCGAACTCAAAATCACACTTTGAGGTCCCCAATAATTTAACACCATGAGGAGGCGAGGCGTATTGGGGAAAAACACCGTCATACACCTTACGGGGTCCTCACATGGCCAAAAACTTCGGTTTATCAACATTGAGGTGTAAGCCACCGACAAGGTCCATCCGCCATAATCAACTCTAAACCTTACCCACAACCAAGGTATCACCAATAATAGTGCCACCATCCAAATACCAAGCTTGAAGGAAAGGTCAAGCGATCTCTAATCTTACATACAGGGGATGTAACACTAAAGCAAAAAGAAGAGGCCCAGTGGATTACCTTGTTGCCACCTTGATGAGACCAAAAGTATGCTCGCGTAATATAATCTGGCGGGATTGGAGTAATGAATTCCACCCACCGTGAAATAGCCGGAAAATGAAGTCGAACCTCACGTAACATAACATGTTCGATCCACCATGTTGAAAGCGTTTTAAAATCAACTAACAACATAGAGCAGACCGCATCCCCCACGGTCCTCAACCGGCCGATTCACGGCATGCGAGAATAGCCTCCCTCCTCCCGACACCCCAACACCAAATTGCGAATCATCTAAATAACTATCGGAAGAGTGGCCAATCATGGAAGCACAAACCTTGGAAACTAAACACCTCCAAACAGTCCAATGACAATAGGGCGGATACCCCTCTGGTTTGACTAAGGGTATGAGATGAGCACTAGCAATGTACTCACCCAACGCCTCGGGCATTTACCGACAGAAAGAAGTTCACCACTTGGGTGATAGAAACGATCAAATCATCGAAATAGCCACGGTGCACCATTTAAACAATCCAAAGGTGTTGGCACGCAACCCATCCGCCCACAAGAAGTACCATGAAACTCTTGATCGGTCAAGAGCGGTGAGGGGATGCGGTAAGGTGATGATGATCAATAGGTATATCAGCAAAGAAGGAGCGGTTGGAAAGGGTGCTTAGCTTTTAAGTCCTCAAGTAGAAGCATCATAAGGTGCAATACCGAGCGAAAGAACTCGACCGCAGCAGTATAATGACCATCACAAATAATGTCGTTTGTTTTATCAGTGTAATTACCCTCTCTGTCACAACAAAGAACTCTCAACCCTTCTTGGCTCTTAACCTTTGAAACAGCTACATACAACTGACCATGAGAAAAAACAGGATGCTTTAAAAAAAGCCCAACCTTTGACAATGTTTTCCCTTGACTTTTGTTGATTGTCATAGCAAAACACATTCATATCGGGAACTGTCTCTTGTTGAGTTTGAAAGGCATTTTTTTGTCAGAGAGGCTTACAACCATACGTGATATTGCGCATATTTGACCAATATTTCCTTCAGATATAATCCTCGCCTCAATGTTGCTTACTCCCAATCGTAATATTTGCAACCTTGTACCGTTACAAAGTCCGGCTCTTTAATCAATGTTACGCAGGCACATAACTGGAGCACCTACCTTCAATGTTAACTGGTGGTGAGGAATTCCCGACATTTTGATGGTGTTTAAGAATTCAGTGATATACAATGTCTCGTCAAATGAATCATCCATGTCTGTTAGACAAACTGTATCGGAGCTAAAATAATTTTTTTCTTCTCCATCTAACAACGACATCATACGCTCATTTATTATATCAACCTCGTCATGTGTAGGAGCAAGAATAGCTCTCTCTTGGAAAAAAGCTGGACTCCATAGATTACCAGGAAAATCATGATAAATCTCCTTTATCATAGCGCTAATATGGTTTGCCGAGTCTGGAATTAACCTTTCTTTAGGGAATTCAACAACCGCCTCACCATCGTTGTTACCGCCTATTTTTCCATCACCTATATCAAGAATCCAATCTGCAAATTTCTGTATATCTTCTTTTTGGTCAGAGTCTGCTCCAATTGTAAGTCGCATGTTAACGGTTCATTTTAACACCTTGCAATGTTGCCACAGTTTAGAAGCTTTTATGGATGCATGTACAACATCCTGTCTACTTCCATTAGGAATAACGGGTAAAATATGACGGAATTCACCACCAAATACAACAACTTTACCACCAAATACCTTGTCTGACACAAAAGTTATATCGCGCATAGTTTTGTCAAAAGCCTCAAAACAATGCATATATATCATCGGTGCCTCGTCCCATATTATAAGTTTAGCCTTACAAAGAAACTCTGCAAGGTCACTATCTGCACTTATAGAACACATCGAATCTTCCACCAGATTAATTGGGATTTCAAACCGAGAATGTGCAGTGCGTGCACCCTCTAACAACAGTGAAACTATTCCACTTGAAGCAACATTTAACACAATCTAACTTTAGACCTTACGCAGAAGTCAGAGTCTTATATAGATAAGTTTTTCCTGTTCCACCGCAACCATATACGAAAAACATACCACCAATATATGCGTTATATGCATTGATGATAGTAGCATATACACGTTTTTGTTCTAAAGTTAAAGTGACATACAACGAATCATGTTGTATTTTCAACGTGGGCTTGTTGTGATTTAGCTCATCATATACCAACCTGTTATATAAATCTATTCTGTTTCAGAATCAGGATACGACATGTTTGGAATGTCCTTAAGACTTTTTGAGTTTTTCAATAACATATCCTCTATAGAGGTTAGGCAAATGTCATGCCTCTGTAAATCCGTAAGTTCAAGACCTGTATATGTGCAATATAATTTGATTAAGTTATGAGTAATTGTATCGTGTTGACATATTATTACAAATATACGATGCAAATACCTGGATTGTTACGTTTATGTCTTTATTTGAACAAAGCATCATCTGCCATCAAGTGCCATGTCTTATCCCAAACAACTTCGGGCATAGACATACTTTCTGATACGATGAGGCTAACAAAGTACGAACGTAAATAGTCACCCATACCCCAACGACTTGCTTCAATGAGACTGTCAACATACTCTTTATCGTCGGTCAACAAACCATATGCGTAACACGCATCTTTATATGTAGGGTATACTACGTCATCAACAGTTTTGAGTTCATCAAAATCTCGCCCACTGGTATGTGTGAAAACACATACCTTTTCTTTATCAAAACTGACCCAAAATAATCGGAAACGAGCCGTTAATGCCTAACATTTGTTTGTTTCTTGAGTTTATGCATGTGCAGGTACGGATATCTCAAAACAGACAAAAGAAAGACAAAACAGAAGAAAACCGAGCACGAGAATGAGAAGAGTGCAAAAGCCGATGCCGGGAAGCAATTTTATGGGGTTTAAGGTCTTAAATGCTCAAATTTGTAGTTTACAAAGTTCTGGATCATAATCGGGGAGTTTTTACATCAAACCCTTCACTTTACCAAAACTTTCACTTTTCATCCTTAACTTTCCCAAAATTACATCAAAACATTCTCCACTTAACCCATATTTACCCTTTTTACCCAAACACCCCTCATTTACAAAGTTACCAAAATTCCCTTACCATTTCCTTAGTTACACCATTAGTCCTTGAAAATTACAAAATATTACATGAATGGTCCTTGGTTATTAAAATCCGGATACTACACTATAAATACTAAACATAATAATATCTTACCCATTTACCAAAACTTTCACTTTTCACCCTTAACTTTCCCAAAATTACATCAAAACATTCTCCACTTAACCCATATTTACCCTTTTTACCCAAACACCCCTCATTTACAAAGTTACCAAAATTCCCTTACCATTTCCTTAGTTACACCATTAGTCCTTGAAAATTACAAAATATTACATGAATGGTCCTTGGTTATTAAAATCCGGATACTACACTATAAATACTAAACACAATAATATCTTACCCATTTACCACTTAAAAGCCCAACCCAACTCAAAATAATCTACCCAGTCCACATCTTCCCCTTTCTGACCCCTTTCCGTCTTCTGACCCCAGCCAAACAACACTTTTGAACCGCCTTTGTAACACCCCGCCTTATCATACCACAATATTGTCCGCTTTGCCCGCAGGCTCACGGCTTTGTTTTGTGGCCTCGTTTGAAGACTTCCAACAGGTCACCCAAGCCATTACTACTCTCACATGAGCGCGCTTAAGCGCGGTTCAAAGAACTCCACCCGCGATGACCACAAAGCGCGTTGTGTCATTGTAAAGCGAATGTTATCTTATGAGCCAAACATCTCTCCGGCCGCCGCGATGTAGGATTTGCCTAGGTTGTTACCACCCACAACGGTCAACCCATCCCCAGTCAAACAAAACAATAAAAAAAACCTAATTATCCCAAATCTCGCCACTTCCCACACCAATTAATGTTCAACCATCCCTTCCAATTTTTACCCTGCTCCCCACAAAATTACCCGTACTTAAAATAGTTCTAGAAGCATCTGACAAACGTGTCAGAGGTTGTGACCTCAGGATTGCCAGCCTGGAAGATTGGAGCAATTTCATTGGATGAGCCAAATCACAATTTTGATCCAAGGGTGAGATGATAAGGAATGATGCAATTGAAGAATCAATGGCCAAGATGGAGTGTCCTTAAGCTTCCAAGCAAACCCTAGATGCTCATGGCTCAGCTTATAAATACCCTTCTCATCACTGTTATAAATTCATCCAATTTTTCACAGCTTTTAGAAGAATTGTTACCATTGTTATTCTATCTTTTCATGTTTTTTTGTAGTAAAATAGTCTCTTGTCACTTTAGTTTCAAAGTTTGTAATCTCAATTCAGTTAATACAATTTACATTTTAAATTTTATTTAATAGTCATTTTAAATTTATATTGTTACTGTTACATAAGCTTTGAAATAAGCTTGGTAGAGTTTATGTGAGCTTGTTGGTGTTTCATTTGTTCTTATTCTCAAGTTTTTCAAAAAGTCAACAAAAGTAAAATTAAAAGTCAAGTAAGTTTTTAAGCCTAATTTCTAATTTCAATCTGTTTCAAATGTTGGTTTACATGTTTGTTTGATTATCTCATTTTAGCTTTGGTCAAGTTTCATTAAGTTCCTAAAGATTAAGTTGCATTTTGGTTCAGTTAAGGTGTGTTTGGCATAGGATAGTTTTATGTGTTTTGGTACTCTAAATCATTCCCAAAAGGTTTAATCCAGTTTTTATAGTAGTTTTTAAGTCAGTTGAATCATTAGTTTTAAGTTTCAAAGTATTTGAGTCTAATTTCCATGTTTAAAAGTTAAGGTCTGATTTGAAAGCTCATGTTATAAATCATTTGAGATCTTGTTTAGTTGTTATTTTTTGGGTCAATTTAGTGTTTATAAGTCTGCTTCAAAGTTTTATTTAAGAGCAAGTGTAGCTTAGTTCTTTAAGCCAAAGAGACTAAAAAGATGAGTCTCAGAAGTCAAGTTGACAGTTCATTTTCTTAGCTCAAATCTCTGTCACGTTTCTTAAAAAGTAGTTTTCTAAGTTGAGTAGTCACTGGTAGTAATATGTTTTCAGTTTTCATGTTTTATCATTTTGATTTTGTAGCTTAAACCTTAGCTTAAAAACCCCTAGTCTAGTTCATTTTACTGTCTGATTGTCCTTGTTCTGACCAAAGTAGTCTGTTCAAGGGTTGTTTTCAAGGTCTAAAATAGGTTTGTGGTTAGTATAAATTGCTTTTTCTTAATCTTAGGACATCAAAGAGTATTTATTTTCAGCTTTTTTCCCATTAGATGCTTTATGGTTGCTTATTTTTCTGCTTAAAATTGCCATTTCTGCCCTTGTTCTGTTGCTTTCAGTTGAATCAGCCTAAGTAGCACTTTTCTAAAATGCTTATCTGCTTATTCAGTTTAGTTCTAAGTTTGATTTTTGTTCCCCCTAGTAGCCTTTAGTCTAGTGATAATCTATTTCTCTCTTTTAAGCACTTTAGAGCTTCTCTTACAGCTTATTTGACCTGCTAATTAGCCCTTCCTGCCCTTAGACTGCTGCTACAGCAACTCCCCTTTAGTGCTTATTTCATTCAAAGTTTTAGCTTATTTGATCATTTCAAGTTAATTTAGATTTATAATAGTTAGTATGATTTAGTTTGCTTAATTTCCCTTTAGTTTATTAGGTTCTTTTTGAATTAGCTTATTTCATTTGAATCACATTTAGGAATGATTAGTTTAGCTTAATTTGTGGTCATATTCTTCTTGCATCTGCTCATTTCCTTACTTATTTGAACTTTTTCAGTGTTTAGTTTTCATAAAAATTAATTACCTTAGCTTATTTAGAGAAAAAGCAAAAATAAAAAAAATAGCAAAAAGTGCATCTGACCAGGTTTAAAACTGGGTCAGTGCCCTTTCCCACGGCCCACACACAACACCTCAAACCATCATGCCCTTGGGACTTGTCCTACCATTTCTTTCATAATCAAATGTTTTAAATACAACTTTATTTTTAAGCTTATTGAATCATTAGCTTTTAACAATTTTATTGAGGTCGATTTTTACACTTCTTATTTTTCCTGAGCTTTAAATAGTTTAAAGTACTTTCATAAATTTTTCATATTTTTCCATTGAGTTTTAGTATTTTTAATAATTAGTTTTTACAATTTTAGTTTTTAATTCATAATAAATATATAAAAAGTCAAAAAATTATTCCGCTTTTTGCTAAAATTTTATTTTGTTGTTTTGCACTTAAGGAAATTAGTTTTACGTTCCTAGGGTTTAAATTGCATTATTTAATTTTAACTCGCGTCTTTAATAATCCCGTAGTTGCGTTTTTAGGTTTAGATTGCGTTTTAGTTTAATTGTGCTTTACGTTATTGTTTTATATGCTTATTGAGTTAGTGTTAGTTTATGTTTCATTATCATAGTGTAAAAACCCATTATTTGCCCTTTTTCCCCATTTAAAAACCCGTAAAACGTGACGAGAGTTATATACTCCATTCATCCTTCGTTGGGAGAACGACCCGGGAAATACTTATTACCTTCGTATTTCTTCGGAAAATATCTATACTACGAATTGAATTATCACCCACTGATAATGCTCAGATTGTACATGTTTCAGTAGCGTTATGTGTGCTTTTGTATATGTTATTTGGTTATATTCATATGATTTTAGTGCTTAATTACATCAAAAGATGTTTGTCTAGTATTTATAATCAAGTGCAGGAAAACAGAAGGAAAAGTTAAAGAATGTTCAATAAAAGAAGATTTCCGTTTCAGTGAAGCATGTTAAGCACAAGTCAGCATTTCAAGTATCGTAGAAGATCAAGTTGAATGAAGAACCAAGTTCTACAAGTCAGAATCAAGCAAAAGGTCGATATTACATCATTCAGGAAGAGCAGCCGATCGGTCGCAACCCGCAACCGGATCGGCTGGAAAGAGGTCAATAGTTATACCCTGAAGACAGATCAGCCTACCGGTCGCCGACCGCAACCGATTCGGCTGGGTTAGTGCAAGAAGACCAACCGGATCGGCTGGAGAAGCAACCGATCCAGCTGGAAGGCCTGTTTCTGCTATTTCTTCATCACTAAGATTCCCCCATTGCATCCAAACGATTCTAGGTCCTTCCCTTGGTGTATTCTAGTCCCTTCCTAACTCCTTGGAGGCCAAGTTTAGCATTTAATACCCTAGGCCTTAGAACTAGTATAAATAGAGACCTCTTGTGAGCATTTGAAACACACACTTCAATACAACTCTCTACTCATCAAACACAAAGCTCTTAGCTCTCAAATTCGTCCTTAGAAGTCCAGGAAAGTTTGGAGGTCCAAGAAATCAACATTTTGAGGTCAAACCCCTAAGAAGTCAACCCCAATACTTTGGGAATCATTACTTCACCATTTGTAATCTTATTCCAAGCATTGTAAGACTCTTAATCATGTTTTCTAATGTTCAAAGTTTTGAGCTTATGTTTATGTTTGCTATGAATGGCTAGTTACCTTATACACTTGCTTAAATGATGTTGATTATCATGTGATTATTCTATGATTGTGTTAACATGTTTTAATTCAATTTCAAGTTAATTCTAAGATCCAATTGTGCTAAAGTTTCATAATGACATTTGTTAATCAAGTTTGACTAGTTGATAGTAATCGTAGAGGTCGAAAGAACTTATTGTTATTCAACTAGTTATAAACATTTTGTCTACGGATGATTGTTTTACCCATTATTCTTGGTTAAACAAACAAACTAAAGTGTGGTTGTAATAAGAACGCTTTTTTATTATCAAGTTGGATTGATTGGAAACATCTAAAAGGTCATAAGATTAGTTGTTTACAATCAATTGTAACCTTTTGTCTATAATCGGTTACCTTTTGTATTGACCATTTCTTAAGCAAATTTGATAAGACAAATGGATGTTTTTGTGTTTAAGTTTATGAAAGTAAACTTATGAAACTTGAATTAATCTTGAATTGGTTGGTTAAACTTAATGCTTGTTTTTATGAACTAAAATCTTGACGAAGGTTTAACTTGTAATTTGTGGAAAACTAGAAGGGGGTTGAATAGTTTTACCAATTAAAACTTCCTTTTAATCTATTTAGATCGACTTATGTCAATCTATTTGGATGTGTGTGTTGGATGTTGATAAACAAGCATATAAAGGTAAGTAATGAAAAGATAAGAGTAAGAAGCACAAAACCACAACACAAGTATTTATAGTGGTTCGGCTACAAGGACACCTTCCTTGCCTACTCCACTCCCAAGTCACCTACTCGAGAGTTCGTAATCACTACACCAATCTCCTTATGGCGGAGAAGCCTTCACAACGTCGCCTACCCTTTTTCGGTGCTAGGCTAACCACGGGTTCTTTCACTCCAAGGTGAACCACACCTACACAACGTCGCCTACCCTTTATAAGGTACTAGGCTAAGTACCTAGTTCTTTCACTCCAAGGTGAACTACACCTTCACAACGTCGCCTACCCTTTATTAGGTACTAGGCTAAGCACCTAGTTCCATTGCAATGGAGGAACTACTACCACACTACACCAACGACTAATCCCAAAGGAGATCTACTCCTTTACAACATCATCAAGGATATCAATATCCTTGGATCTAATACTAGTCTATCTTGTACATGAAACACACCATATCGAATGTACATCTAAGGCACCTTTCACTAATGCCTTTGACTAGATCTACAAGACACCTTTCACTAATGTCTTGTGTCACTAATTCACTTCTAAGCACCTTTCACTAATGCTTCTTTGTCTTGACTTCTAAGCACCTACCACAAGTGCTTATCCTATAGACGATAGATACCCTTCACTAATATCTTCGTCTTGACACTTGAGACATCTTTCACTAATGTCTTCAACACTACACTTCTTTGAAGAAAGAAAGGAATCATCAACAAGAAGACTTGATAGCCTTGATGATGAGGAAGCATGGCAACTCATGGACTTGAGCTTGCTCGACTTCAAAGGTGGTGATCTTGCCTTTAAGAGGAACCTAAAGATCACACAAAACAAAACTACAAACATAGATCTCTTGGATCTAAGGTTAGTGAGATTTAACTCGGGGAGAAAGTGTGTTAGAAAGGGTGAGAAATAATGAAGAAATGGCTCACTATTTATAGAGGAAAAATCCTCATTCCCGGATCCCACGGATCCCTACCACAAAGGATCCGGCTAGCACAAAGCTAGGGATCCGTGGAACGCTCCTCTTTGCCCATGGGTATTTTGGTTATGGGTCATGGGTCATGGGTTGAACCATGGATCTTTGGCTAGATACAATGTATCTTTAAGTGCAATGCACTTAGTCACTTGGGTATGGGTTGATCCATGGGTTATGGATATTATCCATGTATGATATAAGCATGATGTCATGCAATGGGTTATGGGTCAAGATCCATGGGTTATGGGCTTTGGGTTGTACCCAACTACATTCAATGTATTTGCCCAATGGGTTGTGATACTTAAGTTTCTACCCATTTATATTACCCAATATACTACATACTAGTTATGTGTATATTTTATCCAAATATGTAAACACTAGTTGTTGTACATATGTATTACTAAATCATAAAATCACTTATACTTGTTTTAGTGTTTTATGTGAAAATGTGAATATGTTAGAAACTATTAGTTCAAACCATTTACGTATTTTATTTGTTTCGTTAATATGATTTTACGTTTGTTATCGACAAAACATTAGAAGATCGTAAAATATAAATAAACGTTTTACGGCTTATTTGTATTAACAATCTCCCCCTTTTTGTTGATGACAAAACATAAAATTATTTTAAGGAAAAGCTAAAATTGTAAAGTTTGAATTTGTAGTTTTACTTTCTTCTCCCCTTTTGTCGAAACAAAAGTGTTTGAAGGAAAGCAACACATCGTTTTTAAGAAAAACATGTGAAAGAAGTAAAAGTAAAAGAAATAGAGAGCAAGTAATGGGAAAGGATCTCGTCTTTACTCCCCTTGACGAGTCCATCCCTATGTAAGGCGTCAAGTAAGTGATACTAATCTAGTTTGTTTGCAAATAAGTTTGCAAAGATTTCGTCTAAGAGGCGAATGTGCTCCCCTGATGATTGCAATTTTGCAAGGGATGTCACGAAATGTAAACCTAGTATTGCAAGTAATTTGCAATGTATTGCTTTGACATAAAGCTCCCCTAGCTTTAGGATGTCAAAGTCTTCATGTGTAAATTGAATAACTACAAAACAAAGGTTAGAAAGCAAGTATAATTCACAATTTCCTGCAAATGTGGTCCAAGTTAGTAGAAAATAGCTTTACATCTCACGGATCCCGCGGTTCCCTCTAGTAGGGATCCGTCTAGGCAATCTGAGGATCCGTAATAAGCGATTAATTTCGAGAAAGGTGATATAACAATTAATATTATCACAAAAATGAGATATGAATACAAGGTAATCATATGCTCAGAAAAATAACAAGTAGCATGTAATTCCATTTAATAAAACTAGAGTTATGATATACATGACTCTAAAAACTAAGAAAATAAGAAAATACATGACTAGGAATTTCTAAACCAACTATCGCTTGATGCTAGGACACCACTAAAATCTTCTAGCTCAAGTTTTGTTTAGGTTTGATCTCGTCGAAACGTTCGAGGAGATGATAGAACATGAAACGTTGGTCTTCTCGTACTTCATGTATCAAACTTTCAACATGTTGACAATGATAGCAATCTTTGTCATGGCTAGGTAGTGGTGGTGGAAGAAATGAAATGGCTTGATGCGAAGGATCAAGTGAAGCGGCTTGTGGAGCTTCAAACGATGGAGGGATTGGTGGAGGTGCATTTGAGAATGACTCAACCAAGAATGATGGTGGTGGTAGAGAAGTGTCAACTTCCATATGGTCGGGTGGTTGACTTTGATGATTTCTCATAATCCAAATGGGATTATATGATGGAAACGGCGAAAGGAAGCTGGAGCAAGTGTTGACTCAACACCTTGATTTTGAACCATTATTCCTCCTAATGAGGAGAATGTTGTCGTGAGCGGATGAGACGGCCTAGGAGGCAAGTCCTCTAAATTGTAGAGGTGTGGTGATGATAGTGGGGATGTAAATGAAATAGCCCTAGGAACCAACGGTGATGGTTTGGTGGAGATGATATTGTTTGGCCTAGGAGGTATGGTGGTGTTTGGCATTGGTAGTTTTGTGGGTACTATCCTTTTAGGAATTGGTTTGATTGGATGATGAAGGATCCTATCATTTGTTGGCTTAACCGGAGATGATTCGGTTGAAGAGATTTCGTGTATAACACGAGCCTTTTTCATGGGTGGTTCTTTGGTGGATAAGTTACTACTTGGGGTTTTCCTCATGATGAGATAATTTCAAGAGGTTTGCAAGAGATGAAAGTTAGGATGAGAGTGATGACTATGGAGGTCCTAACAAGGTGGTTTATAAACCAAGAGATTTGGCAAGTGCATTTAAGCCTTAAGCCACTAGGATTCATTGGAATGTGATGATTAACATGCACAAGAGTCAACTTCAGAGTTTGCACTGATCTAGGAACTCATTTAAGATGAGATGGAGTGTTTGAGTTAGGAAGATGAGTTGAAATGATTGTTTTAGCAAGATTTGACCTAAACTGTCATCCGGATCCCACGGTTCCCTCCTCAGAGGGATCCGCCTAGGCTAATCCTAGGGATCCGGCTATCAGCAACTATGAAAGAGTGGAAATGATGTTTCTAAGATCTAAGACCTATAACATCTTGAGTGTTTCAGTCCTCCTAAGTGTTTTAAATGAAGGGGTGCTTAAGTACTTGAAGGTAATGAATGATGTAGCTAATGATTGTCTTTTATGGAAGGATTTGGAACTTTCAAGAGTACCAATGGATGAGCAAGGATGACACTAAAGATGAGAGTGTCAATTGAAGCTAAATGATCCTAGAGATCAGGTTGTGACTTAGGATAGTGTTTTGGAAAATATCCTAGAAGCTTTGAGATGGGAAAAACTAGAGTTTGATCAACTTTGATCAATTTTGAGGTAAAGGATGATTTATGATTAATTATGCCATAATCGAAAGATTTCTAAGGCTAAATGTGAGGGATCAAGTAAAAAATGAAGTTTGAGTTTGAGAGCGGAAGAGTAATGGATTAAAAGGTGAAACGATAGATCTACAAGCGTTTGTAATCTAGGTGAGTTATGTGTGAGTAGGAAGGATCTACCTATCTTGATAAGGGCTTAATTTTCATTAAGACACTATGTTTAGCTTAGTGTGAGGTGTTCTAAGGATATGTTTGAAACATAATGCTTGCAATTGCATTTTCTGTTGGCCGGATCCCACGGTTCCCTAAGTGTAGGGATCCGTCTAACACAATCTTTGGGATCCGCCCATCTCGCTCGTGGGACCTTTACTAAAGGTATGCAATGATCTTGACAATGCATTATATCTCAAGGATAGTCTAAAAAGAGTTCTAATACTAAGATATCAAATGTAAGATGTTTTATTTCATGAAAGAAATTGGATTACATTGATAAAGCACGAGTACAAAAGGATTGATCCTATTTGAAAGACTACTAAGTTCCTTAAGTGTTTTCGCTAGATGGATCATCAAATGGTTGATGAGTGTTGGCGGATGCAGGAATGAAGAACGTCTTCATGAGGGAAATGTTCAGCGGTTCCATCATCTTGTTCACAAGTACGTACAACGGACTTTGAAATTGAGGATGGAAGTGCATAACATTATGATAGAGGCGTGTCAAGAACATTCCATAAGGGATGAGTTTATTCTTGGAGCCTTGAAGATTTGCAATTCGCCTTGCGAAGAAGTAGGCGAGATTGTATGGTTGTTGTGTTAGCAAACAGTACAACATGTGAGCACAACAAGCGGGAAGAATTTCTCGATTTCCCCTAAGGCTCCAAACATTTTCACGTAGGATGAGTGCAAGAGGCTTGTACTCTTCTCGGATATCCTTGTAAAGATGATGTTTGGATCGGAGTAATATGGTCGAGGTTTGCATATTATGCGATTTAAATCTTAGGAGAGGTATGTGTGAACAATATGGACTATTTTCTTCACGAAAGTTGAAGAGAGAATCAAGAGACCAATCTTGGTGAAGGCACATTGTCCATGATTTGGAATCCGGAGGATGTGAGCAAAATGCCCAAGGGTTAGAGTGAACTTTTGGTTTTGATATAAAACCAAAGAGATGAAAGCGATCCTCGTTACGAACGAGTTCGACTTGATGGAAGAATTCCATTATGAACCTTGGACATATCTTCTCGTTGATTTCAAGAAGACATTCTAGTCCTATGGCTCGGAAGGAGGTATTGATACCTTCTTGAATTGTAGAGAGGTGTCTACAATCGTCCTTCGTGGAAGTGACGGTTTTCGAGATTATTGAACCCACGGACATGATTGCCGGTGTGTTGGGTTCGAGAGAGATGTTCGGAGTGTAGGCGCTAGTGAGTGAAAAATCAAACTCATATTCATGCGTCATAGTTGAACCTATAGAAATGATAAGTTAATAAAAGGAGATGTTTGTGGTCAACCTATGATAATCTAATGTTTTACTAGATTTTTATTAACAATGGTATTTAACACTTTAACTTACTCAAGGTTTTGACTTTCTAGTGGATTATTACATTTAGAAAGATAGTGGTTTTAATCTTGCATGAAGAACTGTTTTTCGATGGGACGGATCCACGGTTCTTTTACAAAGGGATCCGGCTAGTATATCTTCGGGATCCGTGGATGCGTAGTAATGTGAAATGCAGTTTTGATAAAAACATAGGTTTCTGGTTTTATACCACGAAATATGTTTTATCCTACATTTTCTTTTAGCATGCATACATGACTTCTAATGTATCACGAAAGAATATAAAACATATAAATCAAAATAAGTGACAAACACATTATGATAAAAATAACCTAGATAAACTAGATTATTAATAATATTGCATTTCAATACTAAGGATGATACAAAGGATTGGGTATATAACCCCAATATAGATTAACAACACAAAGTAAATGTCTCCGTATGTGAACTTCATCATAGGGAACACAAGTGCGATGAGTGTTAGGGCGATGAGCACGAGTGCGATGTAAACCATGTTGATGACGGATCTTCTTGGTTTCGGTTGAGATGGAATGAGGAGGAAGATGAAATTTTTGAATGAGAGGAAATTTTTGAAATTGGAAGATTTGAAAAAGTGAGGGTTTGGTAGAGTGGTCGACGGTGGGGTTATTAATAGGGAAGGAGGAATTTTTGAAATTCGTGTTTTGTTTTATTATTGGATTAAAAGAAATAAAACATAAGTTTTATATACTACGACTATAGACGAGAAATATAACACGTATGTGAGAAAAAGGCTTCCTAATGAAGCTTCATGTAAAACATGTATAAGCACAAAAGATAATCATATAAATACCTAAATAGGTATACTTAATTATCAAGCAAAGTAAAAAGAAAATCATACCTCTAGCGCACTTAGGAATGTCTTTACAAATGACACAACAAATGTCACTTAGACGATTCCTGCTCCTTTGCGTTTAAGATACCTTCTTAAGGAAGGTATTCTTGTTACCAAGCGACTCCTAAAGCTTGGTGGGTATGAGCTTTGACTAATCAACATGACAAAGAAGATTAGTGCAATTAAATGAAAAAGTAAATAAAAAATGTTGTTATCAACTCAACATCCAAACATATAGTTTTGAAAGACATGGTGTTTGCTTTTATGAAAAACCTTCTTTGTAGTTTTCAATTAACCATGGATCGTATCAAGTTTTTAAAGTACAATATACTTCAAGAAACTTGGTAACGAAGCTCTGATGCCAATTGTGGAAAACTAGAAAAGGGGGTTGAATAGTTTTGCCAATTAAAACTTCCTTTTAAACTATTTAGATCGACTTATGTCAATCTATTTGGATGTGTGTGTTGGATGTTGATAAACAAGCATATAAAGGTAAGTAATGAAAAGATAAGAGTAAGAAGCACAAAACCACAACACGAGTATTTATAGTGGTTCGGCTACAAGGACACCTTCCTTGCCCTACTCCACTCCCGAGTCACCTACTCGAGAGTTCGTAATCACTACACCAATCTCCTTATGGCGGAGAAGCCTTCACAACGTCGCCTACCCTTTTTCGGTGCTAGGCTAACCACGGGTTCTTTCACTCCAAGGTGAACCACACCTACACAACGTCGCCTACCCTTTATAAGGTACTAGGCTAAGTACCTAGTTCTTTCACTCCAAGGTGAACTACACCTTCACAACGTCGCCTACCCTTTATTAGGTACTAGGCTAAGCACCTAGTTCCATTGCAATGGAGGAACTACTACCACACTACACCAACGACTAATCCCAAAGGAGATCTACTCCTTTACAACATCATCAAGGATATCAATATCCTTGGATCTAATACTAGTCTATCTTGTACATGAAACACACCATATCGAATGTACATCTAAGGCACCTTTCACTAATGCCTTTGACTAGATCTACAAGACACCTTTCACTAATGTCTTGTGTCTTCACTTCTAAGCACCTTTCACTAATGCTTCTTTGTCTTGACTTCTAAGCACCTACCACAAGTGCTTATCCTATAGGCGATAGATACCCTTCACTAATATCTTCGTCTTGACACTTGAGACATCTTTCACTAATGTCTTCAACACTACACTTCTTTGAAGAAAGAAAGGAATCATCAACAAGAAGACTTGATAGCCTTGATGATGAGGAAGCATGGCAACTCATGGACTTGAGCTTGCTCGACTTCAAAGGTGGTGATCTTGCCTTTAAGAGGAACCTAAAGATCACACAAAACAAAACTACAAACATAGATCTCTTGGATCTAAGGTTAGTGAGTTTTAACTCGGGGAGAAAGTGTGTTAGAAAGGGTGAGAAATAATGAAGAAATGGCTCACTATTTATAGAGGAAAAATCCTCATTCCCGGATCCCACGGATCCCTACCACAAGGATCCGGCTAGCACAAAGCTAGGGATCCGTGGAATGCTCCTCTTTGCCCATGGGTATTTTGGTTATGGGTCATGGGTCATGGGTTGAACCATGGATCTTTGGCTAGATACAATGTATCTTTGAGTGCAATGCACTTAGTCACTGGGTATGGGTTGATCCATGGGTTATGGATATTATCCATGTGTGATATAAGCATGATGTCATGCAATGGGTTATGGGTCAAGATCCATGGGTTATGGGCTTTGGGTTGTACCCAACTACATTCAATGTATTTGCCCAATGGGTTGTGATACTTAAGTTTCTACCCATTTATATTACCCAATATACTACATACTAGTTATGTGTATATTTTATCCAAATATGTAAACACTAGTTGTTGTACATATGTATTACTAAATCATAAAATCACTTATACTTGTTTTAGTGTTTTATGTGAAAATGTGAATATGTTAGAAACTATTAGTTCAAACCATTTACGTATATTTATTTGTTTCGTTAATATGATTTTACGTTTGTTATCGACAAAACATTAGAAGATCGTAAAATATAAATAAACGCTTTTTAATCTTTACACGATTTCACCATTATGGTTATGTTTATTTACTTAAACATAATTATGATATTTTGAAACATTTAAAGTTTTTAAGAATGAAGTTGATAAGACTCCATATGAACTATGGTATGGGAAAGTCCCAAATCTGTCTTACTTAAAGGTCTAGGGATGTGAAGCATTTGTAAAACGAGACACGCGTGACAAACTCTAACATAGATCTGTTAAGTGTATCTTTGTAGGATACCCAAAGGAAACAATGAGTTACTACTTCTACATTCCACCAGAAAACAAAATTGTTGTTGCAAGATATGCTGAGTTTTTTTAAAAAGAATCTCATATCTCACGAGTCAAGTGGAAGGATAGTAGAACTTGAAGAAATTCAAGATGATACATCACCTTCTAAAAATACTAGCTTACTTCAATAGGAGCCAGAGAGTCTCACACCTCCAGCTGAAGTAATTCTCGTTCTCAGGTCCGAAAGAACTATTTTCCCCCTGAACAATTCTGTCTAAATATAGAGGTTGAGGAGTATAGCTTATGGGATCTTAATGAACATGCTAACTATAAGGCTGCCATGGATGAACCTGAAAAGGATAAATGGTAAGCTGATATGAACATGAAAATGTAATCCATGGATGATAATGAGGCCGAACTGAATCGTACATAAATCCATAACTAAGCAAGTATATGGACATAGCCCATGTTATTACTTGTAGGACCTTAAATATCTCAACCTTATCACTTTACCAAGCTAACCAAACACATAAAACACGAACACAAACACCCACGTTATGCGTAGAAGTAACAAGAAACAAACATGGAAAGATGAGAAAGATTGTGACTTGATATATGTTATGCATATATGTGTAGAGAAAGATGAAACAAGAACATGTTATATTGCTTAAAGAAAACACACACAAAACACACTCAAGCACACCCCTCAAATGACCATTTGAGGGGTATTTATACTTCAAGTACTAGACGCCCTAATGGGCTTTCCATGGGCCTCGTGGTGGACTTGGATTGGATTGAGTTACAAGAACTTATTCAAGGCTAGCTTAACATAACTTCTAGCCATTTTGCTTAGCCCAATCCACGAGCCCGTTGACTATTCTAATACGATATCTAACACACGTTACAAAGTTCCTAAACGTGAATGACCATCACTTCTACTAATAACTATTAAGGCTAACAATCTCCCCCTAAGGGGTGGTCATTCAAAAGATGCTCCACTTTATTAGGTCTTTACCTTCTTTGAGCTTGAACTTTGTGTGTAGATATAGAATAGTCTTAATTCATTGTTCCTTCATGCTTTGTGATCAATTAATGTGGTATTCTGCCATACGTCAACTTCTTTGGTTAGGTGTCTCCACGTCATTCTCCACCATGCTCACACTTCTTTTTGACTTTGAAGTTCCGAAATGCTGAAGTTCTCTAGTCTTTGAACTTTGTAGATTCATTGACATTGACGAAGAATCATCTTTAACTTTGTGTAGCCTTTGATTTTGATGAGAACTTTCATGTGTTATTGGTATGAGCATGTGGAGAGTCTGCACGATCTCTTCCTCCCGCGAGCATCCATAAGAAGAAAACATAAAACATGGGTTAGAAATAATCTAGCACTTACAAGTTTGAATTTCAAGTGTGTTAACAACATAGTGTGAAAACACTTCTCTAATTCTCACAAAGGCCGTTCCTGAACTGGAGTCCCACAAGTGAGATAACGCGATGTACCGAAGTACACCTACAGTTCAGGTGAGTCGTTGAGGTACACCAAAGCATCACCCCACGATTTGAGACACACTAAGCGTAATCCATGGGGAGTTACCGAAGTGACATGCTGGCAGGGCTGCTTGATGTTGACCCTGGCAGGAGTTTCCATTCAATCATTGAAGATCACATATGTGAAACTTCTCATAAATGTTCTGGCAGATTGCTTAGATATATGTAGGACTCTAGAATATATCACTTGTGTCCTTTTTTGATGAACAACAAGCGATGTCATGTCAAGTGTTCCTATGAGATCTTTTGATGAATCTCGAGGCTCTAGACTTAATAGTGCTTTTGGTTTTCTGAGCGAGAGGCGGGAGAGGTATCCTTCTTCAATACCAACGATCTCTAAGAGAAAGCCGATAGTTTACATAGGGTTCCTGTGAGAATGAAACAAATCCTTTTAAGAGGAGTTGAGTGGCTAAAGGTTTAGTGCAACACACACCGGGTCCATGACGCCTTTGTCTTCAATACCGGTGTCATCAGTGACAATCAAGAGTATATGAATTGAACCCGGTTTACGCCTAAGGTTGATTATGGAGGTCGTTTCTTTTCACCATTTCTTTTACTTTTCTTTTTAATTCTTCAACCCTTCTTTCTCCTTTCTCACATTACTCCTTTTTCAATCATACCTAAGGACTTCTAATACTAACTATGGGTATTGTCCTTGGGTAGATCTCTCCGGATCTGGCGGATCATAGGACTAATTTCCTATCCTTAGTCACCTTATAACTCCATGACCGTCCCATGTTGCCATAAAACCATTTTTCTTGAAAATCTCTCGAGTGTTTATGATAGAAAACATGTTTGAAACACTCGTGAGTTTTATATTTTCGAAACACCCCCTTCACATGTGCTTATAAGTTTTGACAAAATCGCACATAGAGGGTGAGTTCGCACTTTTGAATTGATCGGCTCATGATAGACAATTCCCCACGAGACACGGTTACGTTGCCTAGTTAAAGAGTTCCATTGTCAGTTTTTAGGTGACAACTAGCTCTAATAACTAACTTGAAGTGGTAAACACTCCTAGAAAAGGAGGTTAGACCCATGAAAGTGCATATCTATCACAAGTTTCTCGAGATGGTACATTTACTGACTTTGATTCCCGTCAATTCATTTGTTCCGACTAAGTCGAGCTCATTTTGAGATTCAAACACCGATCATTAAACTTTTTGATCACATTTTAATCACATCTTCTCCCCCTCAAAAATAGCATATTCGTGATATTTTTGATATCAACGGATTAAACAACATTTTTCAAATCTTGTAGGGAGACAAACGGATTTGATTTAAGCATTAATTTGGAACATTTTAGTTTTATACTCCCCCTTTAATAAAGCATAATCAATTAAAGGGTTTTAGAGGGAGTTATCTTGAGCACAAAATATTTTGAAAGATTTTGAAAAATCTTTTTGAACAATCTTGAAAAAGGTGCTCAAGATGATGATGATTTCTCACCAGTTTTAAATGTAGTGCACTGAAGCGTACACTTGATTTTTTCTTTGAAAACACGAGTTTTGATTTGAAAATAATCAAAAGTCATCATTTTAGTCCGGGTTTCGTACTGAAGTATACGAAAGCTATTTTTTTGAAGAAATTTTGAGGAACGACATGTTTTAGAAAACAATTAAATAACTCTCGCTCAAGCATCTGTACATGCCTGTATCATTGTTGAATGACATTTCTAGAAACGTCATGTAATATCGATTATACGAGAGACATGTCGTGAGAAGAATATTTTGGATTTTTGATTTTCTATTGTTTTTGTATTTTTTAAAGTTTTATATTTTTATATTTTGCTTTTGTTGGTTTTTCAAATTTTGTATTTTGTTTTCAAAAATATTTACAATGAAGCTTTTGGAAAATCATTTTCAAGAAGATTCGAGAAGATGTTCTAACTCCTCGGGGTTAGGTTTCGCATTCCAATTAAATCGAACTAAATCGTTAAACCTTTCTTTTGGAAGGGCTTTAGTAAATAGATCATGAGTTGGTAGTCTGTCTTCACGAAGAATAATTCAACAAGACCTTCTTCCACATGTTCTTTTATGAAGTGATAGCGGACACGAATGTGCTTAGTCTTTGTGTGATGAACAGATTGCATGATATGGCTATGGCACTTTTCGAGTCACAATACATAGGTATTTTATCGAAAGTAAAGCCATAATCTGTGAGTTGTGTTCTCATCCATAGAACTTGAGCACAACACGCAGATAGAGACACATACTCGCCCGGTTGAAAGTGCAAGGCAATCTTGTTTCTTTGAAGACCGGTGACTAACTTTTCACCCAAAATTGTGCTCCTCCCGATGTACTTTTTGTCGTAACTTGATCACTGCGTGGTCCGCATCCGAAAAGGCAATTAGATCAAATCGATTCCTTCGGATACCAAAGACCCTTGTGAATGGATGTCTTGGCACCGAAGATCCTTTTAACCTATTTGAGGTGCGATTCGGTAGGCTTTGCTCGAAACCGTGCTAATAAGCAAACAAAGAAATGAATATCAGTCGACTAGCGTTAAGAAGGTACATGAGAGAACCAATCATGCTCCGATATTTCTTTGGATCGATAGGTTTCCCAAACAAATCGGCTCCAATTTTTGGTGATGTTACCATTGGTGTGCCAACAGTAGTCGCAATTATCCATACCATGATTTTTCAAAATCTCGCTTGTATATTTAGCTTGATTAATAAAAATTCCACGGGGATTGATGAATTTGTAAACCAAGAAAAAATTTTAGTTCCCCATCATGGACATTTCAAATTTGCTTTTCATGAGATTTTCAAAATGTTTTGAAAGATTCGGATTAGTGGACCCAAAATGATGTCGTCCACGTAAATCGAACAATCAAAATGTCGTTTTGCATTTTGAGTAAACAAGGTAGGATCAACTGTTCCTTTGGTGAAATTGTTTTGGATAAGGAAGAGGATGTCATTATACCACGCCTTGAGCTTGTTTCAAACCATAATTACCTTTTTGAGTTTGTAGACGTAGTCGGATGTTCCATGTCTATGAAGCCTTCGGTCGACTCACGACACTTCTTCTTTCGAGTTCCATTCAAGAACGCGGTCTTAATGTCCATCCGATAAACCGTGATGTTTTTGTGAAGTGATAGGCTAAGAAAATCCTAATCGCCTCAAGTCTAGCTACCCGCGAATGACTCTTCAAAGTCTATTCCTTCTTCTGTCTGTATCCTTTGGCCACAAGACGAGCTTTAGTGCGAATTACGCCATCTTTTCATCCCTTTTGTTCTTCCATAACCATTTGAGATCAATGACTCGAATGTCAATTGGTCGTGGAACCATATCCCAAGAGTCATGTAGGCGGTATCGAGAAGTTCCTCTGCATTGCTTCTATCCATGCGGGTTACGCCATTGCCTCACGAATGTTTTTGGCTATATATTGCTAATTGAGCAAAGGTAAATGCATAAGTCGCAATCGGTGGCAAGTTGGCGTCTCGTCTGAATTGGCCGTGAAGGTTCACCAATAACTTGTTCAATTGGATGGTCTTTCATCCACTTTAAAGTAGAAGGATACCGTTGGTTGAACGTATGTGAGTTAGATGGTTCTTGTAAGCTTGAAGATGATTCAGCTGATTCCGTAGCAAATGGGTTTTCAAATAAGTCTTCATCTAACGTTTCATTTGTGAAGGTTCTCCTTGAAATGATATGTTTTGGTTTTGCTCATCAACTGTTGGTAGAACGGTTTCAAGAACTGGAGTAGATGTAGATGATGTTGATGGAGTTGGTGCATTGGTTTCGACCGTTGTAGATGCATCTTCTGTTGGTGGTGGCAGATGATGTTGAGCGGGTGCAGCGAAATGATAGTTTGATGCATTTGTCGAGGTTCCACCATAGTATCCATCGAACATTAACTCAAAGAAATTCTCCCATTCTTGTTCATGAGGTGTGGCAGCAAAAGTTGATGGAGCTCTTTGTTGTATGAGTCCCGAATCGATGTGTCCAAGTCTGCTGGTTTGGTGCGGGTTCTAATCGATTTGATTAGAAGCCATCGGATTAAGCTGGTTCTAGAGTGAGTCTCTCGAAGCCATTTGTGAAAGTTCATCAAAATTCACATTCATCGTCTTCATGATCTTCCTAGTTCTTCTATTATACACCACAGATGCCCTCGAGTTTTCGAGTATCCAATGAAGATTCCAATATCACCTTTAGCTTTCGGTTTCCTAGATCTTCTCGTCGTTCGTTGGATAGCACAAAGTGCCAAACACGTAAAGGTAAGAGATATCGAGGTTTCTGTTGTTCACTAGCTCATATGGGTTTTTATTGAATCTAGGATGGATTAGGATCGGTTCGAGTGAAACAAGCGTTGGCAACAACATCACCCATAGAAATAATCGGTTCACTAGAATAAATAAGCATTGTGCGGCGGCTTCCACAAGAGTTCGATTTCTTCTTTCAACTACCCCATTCATTGTGGAGTTCTAACAAGCGATGTCGATGTGTGATTCCAACATCTTCAAAATAAGTTCTTAACTCCCGATTAGTGAATTTCGTGCCGTTTCTCGTTCTTTCAACCCCACCGGGTTTGAAGAAGTACTTGAATACGCCTGAATGGTGATGATGAATCTCGGTGCTTCGTCTTTTGATCTCCGAAACCTAACCCATGTATATCTCGAATAATCATCGACGATAACAAGAATATAATTTTTCCCATTAATGCTTTCAACTCTCATTGGGCCACATAACTCCATGTGCAACATATGCAACTTTGCTTCCGAACTGGGTGCGGGTTTGGGTTTATATGATGCTCTTTTGCTTTTTCCTTGTTCGCATGATGGACATAAGTGATCCTTGATGTATTTGAACTTTGGAAGTCCGTTGATGATGTTGTCTTTGGCAAGTTTGTTGATGGTGTCAAAATTGAGATGGGATAATCGTCATGCCACAAACGGGACTTTGTTCCGGATGCTCGTGTCATAAGACATATTGGTGATGAAGAGGCCATTTGGTTTATGTCGATAGCATACAAGTTTGTATCACGATTCCCGGTTAAGAGATCGTGCCATCCAAGTTTCTAACGAAGCAAGCATTTTTCCTAAAAGCAACCTCAAAATCGCATCACGTAATCGCCTGACCGAAAACAAATTATGTCCCAACCCTTCAACATAGTAAACCCGAGTGATCAAATAATTTCCAAAGGTAGATCTCCATAACCCATGATAGCTGCTACATGATCATTTCCAAACGACGATTCCCATAAATTTCAGATTTAAATTGATCGCAGCCTTCAGATTCAAGTCATGTGCTTGGAGCAACCCCATCGATGATCCAAAGACATATTTCGATAACACGCCAATAATGAAGAAGAAGATTTTGGAAACCTTTTGATTTTGGTTCCTTTGGGTTAGAGGTAAAATCGATCACACTCAAAAAGTTTTCTACATGGTATTACGGTTTGTCACTCATTGTACCATTTCGAGTGTGAAAGTTCTACCCGTGGGTTTCAAATGTCATCCCTAAAGTAAACACTATGCTTCACGTCAAGAGTGTAAAGCCTAAGTCGGCAACTAGTCTTCCTACTCGTTTAGCATAAGTTCTTTTGGAACATTCTTCTCAATGCAGCTTATCATTCACATTCTTAGAAACACAATCATCTTGAACATTAATTAAAGATATCTTGCAAGTTAAACAAAGAGATTCAACACATTCATTAGACTTAGCAAGTTTCATAGGTTCATTACATTCGGATGAAATGTCTTTCTTATTATAAAGCGGTAAATTCCTAGGGTGGTTTTCTACTTTATTCTCTTTATTTAAGCTACTACTCTTAGAGGCATGCGAGACTCTATTGTTCCTTGTATTGCTCTTAGGATTTAGTCTGCTGCTCCTAGAGGTGCTTTCTAGTCCTGTAGAAGGTAAGGCACACGCATTAGGATTCACATTTTTATCTGGAGAAGTGGTTTAGCCTATCCTAGTCTCTTGAGAGTGCTTGTTTAAACTTATGTCGTTTGTTCCATATGGTTTAGATGTGGAGGCAGACGCATTAGTGGTACTTATCTTAAAACGGCCAGGTGCTAAAACTGTTGGTTTCTCGGTAACCGCTTTTCCTTTTTCAACATTTTGTTTAGGCAGTGTAGGTGGAGTGATTGGTTTTGATGAAACATTTTTCTCATTGACTTTTGGAGGAGGCAGAGAAACAGACATTTTTGGTTTGAAAACCGGTTTGGGAACATTTGCTTTCTCCTCGGTCAATGGTTTTGTAATCTCAAGATCCATCGCCTTTCCTTTTGACATTCCAGTGAGCCCTCAAAAGATCATTTTTCGCTTTCATGTCATTGTAGGCATGCTCATACGACGCTTTTTCATACTTGCATTCCTCGCTTTTTCGATCAAGTTGTTTAAAATATGAGACATTTTCTTTTCAAGAGCTTTTTCATATTTTGAAACAATTTGAGGTCTCAGACCTGAGTCTTTCATGATCTTCAATGAGAATATGTTTGTAAAATAATGGACATAATATCGTGAGACGAGAACATCTTGAAGAGAGAATCATTTAAATTTTCCAAAACTTTGATGTGTTCAACACTTTCATTAGCTTTCTTTACCACGGATTTGTGGTCCTTGACAAAGTCATTGTTTCTTTCAAAAATTCTTGTTAAAATGAATTACTCTTGAATTGATGTTATTCGGTGAGGGCAATTTGAGTTTCAAAAACTTTTATTTTCATTATCAAAACTAGAAAACCATATATTAGTTGTAATATTGGTTTAGATTTATGATCTCTTGAAGTTCTGGTATGTGCTAAAACACATACCTTTTCATTATCAAATGACCCAAAACAACCAAGAAAAAGCCGTTTATTGCTAATATTTGTGGTTTTCTTGAGTTTGTGCTTGTGCCGGTATGGATATGTAAAAACACACAAAAAGAAGCCAAAACCGAAGAAAACCGAGCACGAGAGAGAAGAGAGTGGAGCCGTCTGGGATGCTATTTAGAGCCCATCGAAGGTACTTATGGCTTTTTGTTCCCACAAAATTGTTTCACCCCATATCCATCTAAATAATTAGAGATGTCGAGTTTTGGCGATAGTTAGTTCTTTATCTTCTTAAAAGAATCTTTGTTTTAAAAATTGGGTACACATCAAGGATCCGTAATGAATAAATAAGAAATCGGTGATAAGTGAAAAGTAATAAGTAAAGTTGTGAGTCATGTGTCGAGATCGGACCCTTGGATCTTTAGCCGGGATTGAGTGAGGTTTTAGCCTAGCCACCGAGATCCTCATTTCATGAAGCCTATAGTCTTGGAATTACCCGTGAAGCTCAGTGGTTCATGACTCATATAAGTAAAGGTATAAGTGCAATATATATATTAAAAAAAAAAAAAAAAAAATGGTATGAGAAAATTGAAAATCAAAAGTTAGTAATAAAAATTCCTTGATGTGGACCTCATTTTTACGACAATGGTTCTTGAGAGAAGGCGGACAACTAATTATCGACTTAGCTTTGTATCTTTATCGGAATAAAAGTTATCGAAACGAGAATTTGAAGAAATTCATTTCACAAAAATAAAAATTCTAGAGGAAAATAGGAAAATGGGAACAAAAGGTAATTACACAAGTAACTTCCATGGGTAGTGTTAGCATCTAGAGTCATATTTAACAATGATTTCGGTTTTACGCTTAGTTTGGGACTTGTGAAAAATCAGGGACGATGTATTCTATCCGTATGGTCACTTCACGCTGTGTTGTGTTTTCTACTCCGTGATCCTAACGTGTCGTTTGAAAAATGTTGGAGTTATTGATCGACATGAAAGTTCGACAAACCGTCATTCATAACCGGAATGTGCTTAATTGTAATATCTATATATGTGGATAAAAGGTAAACGGGGCGTTTTTAGAATTAGGGGTTTCTTAATCTCTTTTGAGGAATCTTTGCTACTTCTTCTCTTATTATTGGTTTGTCTGAACTGTTTTAAGTTTCTTACGGTTAGTCATTCACAAGTGGCTAGCTTGTGTGAGATAACTTGACGGTTTGGACATACCAATTTAAGTTTCTTCATAGGTTTAGTAGAAAGAGATTGAAATCCTTGGTTTTAGAAGCGTGAGTTGATTGCATTGCGTGAGGACACGACAATGGTCTCGTCTGGTATTTTGGTATGTGCTAAAACACATACCTTTTCATTATCAAACCGACCCAAAACAACCAAGAAAAAGCCGTTTATTGCTAATATTTGTGGTTTTCTTGAGTTTGTGCTTGTGCGGTATGGATATGTAAAACACACAAAAGAAGCCAAAACCAAGAAAACCGAGCACGAGAGAGAGAGAGTGCGAAGCCGATGTGGGATGCTATTTCATGGACTTAAATGCTCAAAAGATAAAATTACGGAGTTCGGGCTTGATTTGGGAGTTTTCACAATAAACCTTTCACTTTCCCATTTACCCATTTTCACCCTTATACTTTCACAATTTACACCTTTGGTCCCTTGTAAGTTTAAATTGTTACACTACTAGTCCAAATCCTATATTAATAAACCCTTGGCCCAAATAATAAACCAAAGCCCAACAACCAACCCATTACCCAAAATACAATACCGGTTTATTATCACACAACCCGACCATCCCTTTTATTAATAACTAGACCCGTTTACCCAATATCCAACCCGGTTCCTTTTATTCCCACCCGGTCAAACAAACCCACACCCAAGGTCAAAATAAAATAAAAAAACCATCCTGAACCAAAACGCACCCAAACCAGAGCTCCCATGGTTTTACTGTTTAACCCACCTTCAACCATTTACCCTTGCTTCCCAACCTTTTACCCACCACTTAAATACTTCTAGAACTTCCTGCCACCTTGTCAGAAGGTATATGTCATTGGATTGCCACGTTGGACAAATGAAGCAATCTTATTGGGTGAAACACTTCATCAAATGATCTAAAGGCTGATAATGAATTAGATGAGTCACAAGGATGATCGATGGACATGATTAGAAGACCTAGATGCTTCTGAAAGGCTCCTCTTTAGCTATATATAGCCCCATTCAGTCACAAAACGCTTTGTCCAGTTTTCATGTATTAGAAATCTATTACCAATTTCGTTTTCATTGTCATTTACTTCGAATGTAGTGTAATTTCATTTTAACTTTGTAATTTCGGTTCTATTAAATATAATTTCGCTTTTAATTCACTTACATTGTCTAAATTTACTAAATACTTGTTTTATTGTTAATTGTTGAGTTTAGTCTTTCATTACTGTTTTGTTAAACTCACAAAAGCTTCTAATAGCTTTTGTGAGTTCATTATTGTCCAAAAGCTGCCTTAATTTTAAGTTTTTCAATAAAAGTCAAAAAGTCAACAATAGTCAAATTTCATATCTCAATTCAGTTTTATGGTAATGTGTTATTTCAAGTTGTTAATCAGGAGGACTTAGTGTTAATTAGTCCTTTTCACTTAAGTTCAAAACAGTTTTAATCAAATCTTAAGGTTTAGCTTGCAAATTTTGAACTTAAAAGAGTGTTTGGGTTGAGCTTATTTTATGAGTTTTAGTGCTTTTTGGTTATTCAATCTGAGTTTAGAGATTTCATAAAATGTTTTTAGATCATTGGTAATTATTGTTTTTCAAAGTTTCGAGTCAACTTTTGCATTTCCAAAGCTGATCTAAGTTTCATCTTGATGCACCAATTTCGTCCAACAGTATGTTCAAGTAAGATGTACGAGTTGTTGATGGAATATTGTTTGTTTGAGTAACTTTAGTATTGATTTAGCTAGATTTGCCAGATTGCCTGTTGATTTGCTGATTTCCTTGTTCTACTCATTTCAGTTTTAGTTCGCTTCTGCTGAGAAAATTTTCATATCTGTTTCTGTCCTATCAGCTTGTAGGCAAGCTGATTTTGGGATTATCTTTTCAATTTTATTGATAAATGATAGCTTATTAGGGTAGCTTTAAGACTAGATTTAACTCATTTGCCTTTAGATAGAATCTTAGATGCGTTTCAAGTAGCTAAATAAGTTCTGCAATAAGCCCATTTTTCTGCATAACTGTTCTGTTGCATCAGTAAGTTTTAGTGCTTATTCACCTTTAATTCTACTTATGTAGATGGTTCATATTGCTTATTTAGGTTTAGATTTAGTTTAGTTAGTTGTCCTTCTTCCCTAGTAGCTTATCAGGATGTCTAGAAGCTTATTCTGAGCTTATTTGGCCTGCACTTTTCTGCTTATTACTGTTTCTGCATTTAAGCCCTTTTACATTTTCTTTATTCGCACCATCGATGACCAATGATCCTTAATGCCTTTTGTTTTGATCTCTAATGTCTTCAATACTAGTCCTTATTTGTGAAATTTGGTACACATGTTCTCTAGTGGGTAGTCTTTAGTTTCAATTCATAGTTCTTGTTCCACTCACTTGATAAGTTTGATAAGAGCTCAAACAGGTGGGATAGAACCTGTTTGGGAAGAAGTAGTCTATTAGCTTAATACTTGGTAATCTACTTATCAGAGGTTAGGAGTAGTGTTAATTAGTTGCTATTAGCTTATTTTAGCATACATTAGCTTCATTTACTGTTTGGTAGTTTAATGCATTGTTTAGCTTATTTCTAAGTGCTTATTTTATTATCAGTTACATAGCAGCTCTTATATCTTACACATAAGCCCATGTTTTTATATTTTTCATAGCTCCAGAATAAGATTTTAGAATTTTCCTGAGATTTTCATAATTTTTGGTCATTGTTTAGTATTTTTCTCAATTAAAAACAGTTTTTAATCCTTTTTAAATAGCTTTATTTGCAATTAATTCAGAAAAAGTTCCAAAAATTAATTTTTCAATTTTAATAGATTAAGATAAATATAAAAGCATAAAAATATTTTCCTTATTTTTCCTTCTTATTTGGTATTTTTCACAATTTAATTTAGATTTAAATAGTATTAAATTCATAGAAAATAGGAAATTAATCGAAAATTACAAAAATAGTTTTGAAAAGTCTTTGTGATATTTTAGATTTTGAAAAGTAATTCCATATTTTTCCTCTCTCTTTCATAATTTTTAGTTATTTAGTCTTATTTTTAAAGTTAAAATTAGTTTTAAATAGAATAAATTCAAGAAAATTCCTAAAAATAGTTTTAATTCTTAAATAGTTTTCTAATATCATTTTAGAGTAAAAGTAATTTTAGGTTATTTTTAGGAGTTAGATTAGACGTAGTTGCTTTTTCTTGCGTTTCGCTCTTAATCCGTGATTTGCGTTTTAGTGTAGATTTGAGTAGTTTGCCTTAATTCTTAGGATTTCCATAGATTTTAGTTCCTTATGCTTTCCTTATCCCGTAGTTTAGAATATATCATTTTACCCCTTACATTATTCAAATCCCGATAATTGAGGCGTGAGTTGAAATTCCATTCAACCTCGTTGAACGATCTCGGTGCTCAAACCTAACACGTTTGAGTTACCCACATACTACACACTTCTCATCTATTATTGGTCAGTGTCTGAGCCGTTTTAAGTTTCTTACGGTTAGTCATTCACAAGTGGCTAGCTTGTGTGAGTAAACTTGACGTGTTTTGTTCACATATATCAATTTTTGGCGCCGCTTTGTGTGAGTAGCTTGTGTTTCTTATGGAGACATCGATTTTGTCAACGATTTACCTTCTGAGCCCGTCCATATAGAAGTAGAGAATGATTTCATGCCAGAAGATGAAGAGATTGAGCTTAATGATATAGAGATCGTGGATGAAGCATTACGTGAAACATTGTCAAATGTTTATCTTCTCATTTCCAAGATTGAAGCCCTTAACGATAATTCAAGTTCTCATCCTATCTCCGTTAAAGATAGTGATTTCTCTCCCGAGCTTGAGACTTTCCGATTTGATGAAGAGATTAGTGGAAATCCCACTATTGATGATGTTTATCCTCCGATTCTTGAGAAATTCTACTTCGAAGTTGATATGAGCAAGGTTTTGAACGAGATTTCCAATGATCCGACGAATGACCCGATCATTGAGGATGCTATAGATGACCCAATACCACCGGGTATTGAGGATGTTATGAATAATCCCGAGGGGGATATGGTTGTTCTTGATGGTTCTCTTGACTCGATCTCCTCTCTTTGATGAGTCTACCATCACCTATCCCGTTGAGCCCGCATGTGAAGACAAGATCTTTAAACCCGGATATTTGACATAGATGAGCTTTATGCTAAAACCATTGTTAGAAAAGGATCCTCTTGGATGCCTTCATTTGTGAGCCTACACACCTTACTCCTTACCATAAGCTCCGTCTTTCTTGGAGTTTTCTCATTGTGATCCGTCATTCCTTCGTCCACCCGCTAAACCGCCGGATGATGGATCATTCTTTCATGCCGATGCCCGACATTTTCTTCCCACCACCCGCCTCATTCTTTCGGGAATGAGGACACCGTTTTGACCTGGTATCTCTACCACTTTCTTCCCAAGGACAAATGAATTGGGACGAGTCGGGGCTAGCGACTCGGTGATCAAAAACGATGGCGCTTCGTGGGAGGCACCCCATGCTTATCTCTATCTTCTTTCTTTTTCTAATAAGTGACGCGAAGGGTCCGCCTCTTCGATTTCTCGTGTTTGGTTGTTTGTGATGTTGTGTTTAGGATGTTCCCGATATGAAGACTCTCGTGCTCAAGTTTGTCTTTTCTCCACTCGAGTTTCATGATCGATCTCGATGGAAACCGATATCCTAATCTTATCAACTAACGTTTATCTTCTAGCATACTTAATAAACGGCTTTTAGATTTTCGTGATACCTTGCTTTAAACATTGAGGACAATGTTTCGTTCTAGTCTGGGGTAGGGTAATCTTCGATTTGATTTGACCGCACTTGCTTATTTTTACATTGTGTTTCTCTTCAACCCGTTTTCCTTAGAAAATGAAAAATTGTGCAAAATGAGAAAATTTTAAAAATTTTGTAAGCTTTTGTTAGTCTTTTGATTGAAAAGTTTTGCTAGTCTCTTAGACAAGAAGCTATAAAATGCTAATTCTAGCTCACAAGGCCAAGATTTTGCAAGTTTCCTGAGTGACTTTAAATATGCATAACTTGATTTCATTAGACGAAGCATTAGCTAAGTTAATGTATGTTTTGACACCTTGCTTGACTTTCCATTGGTGAGAGTAGGAATAGAATTTCGACTTGACCGGGCGTGTTGAGCCCTAGCTTGTTCCTTAACCATAGATAATCTAAAAATTATCGGCTAAGCATCTGCGGATCTCATTATTTGGGATTTTAAATTTGCGAGATCGAGAAATGATAGAGTTACTTATGAGTTTAGATGCTAAGCGTGGAGTAGTTGGTTCTCTTTAGAGCCCATCGAAGGTACTTATGGCTTTTGTTCCCACAAAATTGTTTCACCCCATATCTGTCTAAATAATTAGAGATGTCGAGTTTTTGGCGATAGTTAGTTCTTTATCTTCTTAAAAGAATCTTTGTTTTAAAATTGGGTACACATCAAGGATCCGTAATGAATAAATAAGAAATCGGTGATAAGTGAAAAAGTAATAAGTAAAGTTGTGAAGTTATGTGTCGAGATCGGACCCTTGGATCTTTAGCCGGGATTGAGTGAGGTTTAGCCTAGCCACCGAGATCCTCATTTCATGAAGCCTATAGTCTTGAATTACCCGTGAAGCTCCGTGGTTCACGGCTCATATAAGTAAAGGTATAAGTGCAATATATATATTAAAAAAAAAAAAAAAAAAATGGTATGAGAAAAATTGAAAATTCAAAAGTTAGTAATAAAAATTCCTTGATGTGGACCTCATTTTACGACAATGGTTCTTGAGAGAAGGCGGACAACTAATTATCGACTTAGCTTTGTATCTTTATCGAATAAAAGTTATCGAAACGAGAATTTGAAGAAATTCATTTCTCAAAAATAAAAATTCTAGAGGAAAATAGGAAAATGGGAACAAAAGGTAATTACACAAGTAACTTCCATGGGTAGTGTTAGCATCTAGAGTCATATTTAACAATGATTTCGGTTTACGCTTAGTTTGGGACTTGTGAAAATCGGGGACGATGTATTCTATCCGTATGGTCACTTCACTGTGTTGTGTTTTCTACTCCGTGATCCTAACGTGTCGTTTGAAAAATGTTGGAGTTATTGATCGACATGAAAGTTCGACAAACCGTCATTCATAACCGAATGTGCTTAATTGTAATATCTATATATGTGGATAAAAGGTAAGCAGGCGTTTTAGAATTAGGGTTTCTTAATCTCTTTTGAGGAATCTTTGCTACTTCTTCTCTTATTATTGGTTTGTGCGAACTGTTTTAAGTTTCTTACGGTTAGTCATTCACAGTGGCTAGCTTGTGTGAGATAACTTGACGGTTTGGACATACCAATTTAAGTTTCTTCATAGGTTTAGTAGAAAGAGATTGAAATCCTTGGTTTTAGAAGCGTGAGTTGATTGCATTGCGTGAGGACACGACAATGGTCTCGTCTGGGGTATTTTGGTATGTGCTAAAACACATACCTTTTCATTATCAAACCGACCCAAAACAACCAAGAAAAGCCGTTTATTGCTAATATTTGTGGTTTTCTTGAGTTTTGCTTGTGCGGTATGGATATGTAAAACACACAAAAGAAGCCAAAACCAAGAAAACCGAGCACGAGAGAGAAGAGTCTGGCCGATCTGGGGATGCTATTTCATGGACTTAAATGCTCAAAAGATAAAATTACTGAGTTCGGGGCTTGATTTGGGATTTTCACAATAAACCTTTCACTTTCCCATTTACCCATTTTCACCCTTATACTTTCATAATTTACACCTTTGGTCCCTTGTAAGCTTAAATTGTTACACTACTAGTCCAAATCCTATATTAATAAACCCTTGGCCCAAATAATAAACCAAAGCCCAACAACCAACCCATTACCCAAAATACAATACCCGGTTTATTATCACACAACCCGACCATCCCTTTTATTAATAACTAGACCCGTTTACCCAATATCCAACCCGGTTCCTTTTATTCCCACCCGGTCAAGCAAACCCACAACCATCCTGAACCAAAACGCGCCCAAACCAGAGCTCCCATGGTTTTACTGTTTAACCCACCTTCAACCATTTACCCTTGCTTCCCAACCTTTTACCCACCACTTAAATACTTCTAGAACTTCCTGCCACCTTGTCAGAAGGTATATGTCATTGGATTGCCACGTTGGACAAATGAAGCAATATTATTGGGTGAAACACTTCATCAAATGATCTAAAGGCTGATAATGAATTAGATGAGTCACAAGGATGATCGATGGACATGATTAGAAGACCTAGATGCTTCTGAAAGGCTCCTCTTTAGCTATATATAGCCCCATTCAGTCACAAAACGCTTTGTCCAGTTTTCATGTATTAGAAATCTGTTACCAATTTCATTTTCATTGTCATTTACTTCTGAATGTAGTGTAATTTCATTTTTAACTTTGTAATTTCAGTTCTATTAAATATAATTTCAGTTTTAATTCACTTACATTGTCTAAATTTACTAAATACTTGTTTTATTGTTAATTGTTGAGTTTAGTCTTTCATTACTGTTTTGTTAAACTCACAAAAGCTTCTAATAGCTTTTGTGAGTTCATTATTGTCCAAAAGCTGCCTTAATTTTAAGTTTTTCAATAAAAGTCAAAAAGTCAACAATAGTCAAATTTCATATCTCTATTCAGTTTTATGGTAATGTGTTATTTCAAGTTGTTAATCAGGAGGACTTAGTGTTAATTAGTCCTTTTCACTTAAGTTCAAAACAGTTTTAATCAAATCTTAAGGTTTAGCTTGCAAATTTTGAACTTAAAAGAGTGTTTGGGTTGAGCTTATTTTATGAGTTTTAGTGCTTTTGGTTATTCAACTGAGTTTAGAGATTTCATAAAATGTTTTAGATCATTGGTAATTATTGTTTTTCAAAGTTTCGAGTCAACTTTTGCATTTCCAAAGTCGATCTAAGTTTACATCTTGATGCACCAATTCGTCAAACGGTATGTTCAAGTAAGATGTCCGAGTTGTTGATGGAATATTGTTTGTTTGAGTAACTTTAGTATTGATTTAGCTAGATTTGCCGATTTACTGTTGATTTTTGATTTCCTTGTTCTACTCATTTCGGTTTTAGTTAAACCACGAGAAAATTTTCATATCTGTTTACATCCTATCGCCTGTAGGCAAGTCGATTTTGGATATCTTTTCAATTTTATTGATAAATGATAGCTTATTAGGGTAGCTTTAAGACTAGATTTAACTCATTTGCCTTTAGATAGAATCTTAGATGCTTTCAAGTAGCTAAATAAGTTACGCAATAAGCCCATTTTTCGCATAACTGCTACATTGCATCGATGAAGTTTTAGTGCTTATTCACTTTAATTCTACTTATTTAGATGGTTCATATTGCTTATTTAGGTTTAGATTTAGTTTAGTTAGTTGTCCTTCTTCCCTAGTAGCTTATCGTGATGTCTAGAAGCTTATTCGAGCTTATTTGGCCTCGCACTTTTCGCTTATTCTTGTTTACGCATTTAAGCCCTTTTACATTTTCTTTATTCTTGCACCATCGCCACCAAATCCTTAATGCCTTGTGTTTTGATCTCTAATGTCTTCAATACTAGTCCTTATTTGCTGAAATTTGGTACACATGTTCTCTAGTGGGTAGTCTTTAGTTTCCAATTCATAGTTCTTGTTCCAGCTCACTTGATAAGCTGGTACAGTAGCTCAAACAGGTGGGATAGAACCTGTTTGGGAAGAAGTAGTCTATTAGCTTAATACTTGGTAATCTACTTATCAGAGGTTAGGAGTAGTGTTAATTAGTTGCTATTAGCTTATTTTAGCATACATTAGCTTCATTTACTGTTTGGTAGTTTAATGCATTGTTTAGCTTATTTCTAAGTGCTTATTTTATTATCAGTTACATAGCAGCTCTTATATCTTACACATAAGCCCATGTTTTTATATTTTTCATAGCTCCAGAATAAGATTTTAGAATTTTCCTGAGATTTTCATAATTTTTGGTCATTGTTTAGTATTTTTCTCAATTAAAAACAGTTTTTAATCCTTTTTAAATAGCTTTATTTGCAATTAATTCAGAAAAAGTTCCAAAAATTAATTTTTCAATTTTAATAGATTAAGATAAATATAAAAAGCATAAAAAATATTTTTCCTTATTTTTCCCTTCTTATTTGGTATTTTTCACAATTTAATTTAGATTTAAATAGTATTAAATTCATAGAAAATAGGAAATTAATCAGAAAATTACAAAAATAGTTTTGAAAAGTCTTTTGTGATATTTTAGATTTTTGAAAAGTAATTCCATATTTTTCCCTCTCTCTTTCATAATTTTTAGTTATTTAGTCTTATTTTTAAAGTTAAAAATTAGTTTTTAAATAGAATAAATTCAAGAAAATTCCTAAAAAATAGTTTTAATTCTTAAATAGTTTTCTAATATCATTTTTAGAGTAAAAGTAATTTTAGGTTATTTTTAGGAGTTAGATTAGACGTAGTTGCTTTTTATTCGCGTTTCGTTCTTAATCCCGTATTTGCGTTTTAGTGTAGATTTGAGTAGTTTGCCTTAATTCTTAGGATTTCCCATAGATTTTAGTTCCTTATGCTTTCCTTATCCCGTAGTTTAGAATATATCATTTTACCCCCCTTCTGTTATTCAAATCCCGATAATTGAGACGTGAGTTGGAAATTCCATTCAACCCTCGTTCGGAACGATCTCGGTGCTCAAACCTAACACGTTTGAGTTACCCACATACTACACACTTCTCATCTATTATTGGTCAGTGTCTGAGCCGTTTTAAGTTTCTTACGGTTAGTCATTCACAAGTGGCTAGCTTGTGTGAGTAAACTTGACGTGTTTTGTTCACAGATATCAATTTTTGGCGCCGCTTTGTGTGAGTAGCTTGTGTTTCTTATGGAGACATCGATTTTGTCAACGATTTACCTTCTGAGCCCGTCCATATAGAAGTAGAGAATGATTTCATGCCAGAAGATGAAGAGATTGAGCTTAATGATATAGAGATCGTGGATGAAGCATTACGTGAAACATTGTCAAATGTTTATCTTCTCATTTCCAAGATTGAAGCCCTTAACGATAATTCAAGTTCTCATCCTATCTCCGTTAAAGATAGTGATTTCTCTCCCGAGCTTGAGACTTTCCGATTTGATGAAGAGATTAGTGGCAATCCCACTATTGATGATGTTTATCCTCCGATTCTTGAGAAATTCTACTTCGAAGTTGATATGAGCAAGGTTTTGAACGAGATTTCCAATGATCCGACGAATGACCCGATCATTGAGGATGCTATTGATGACCCAATACCACCGGGTATTGAGGATGTTATGAATAATCCCGAGGGGGATATGGTTGTTCTTGATGGTTCTCTTGACTCGATCTCCTCTCTTTGATGAGTCTACCATCACCTATCCCGTTGAGCCCACACTATATGGGTTTTCACCCATATTTCGTCTTCTTACCCCTTTCTACCACCTAAGTGTGGGGTGATGTCCCACATGTTATATATATCTCTAAAAAAAAAAAAAAAAAAAAAAAAAATCCTTTCAAATAATGGTAGTAATATTTCCTTTTCGTTCTTTGTTTTAACATAACCGCGGTACTTTGAATATTGAGGCAATATTCATTTCTAAGTGTGGGGGAATTCTCACTAATTTCATATATTATCTACCCAATTCCCGTTTTGGCCAAAATTTTTTGGAGTAAGTGTTCTACACTTACTCAATTGGTTATCGATCGCCATGTTTGATAAACAAAAGGATTGGCTAATCCAGAGCAAACGGCTCTTGGTAAAGATATATCAAATCCGCTTATATGGCTTGCAATTTGCCCAAAATTGTATGGTTCTCAACTCACCATATCTTAAAAGTGAAGAGTTGGCAGCCTGCAAGATTATGGCTTGTGGTAAAGGCGATGGAAAACCATAATTGGTATTCACTCACCAAAGATAATTCGATAATTTATCTAAGAGTTGGCTAGTCCGTAGGGTACGGCTTCCGGTAAAGACTAATCAAATCCGTTTACGACTTATGATTTGCTCAAAATCATTTGGTTATCGATGTACCAAGGTTCTTACTTGAATCGAAACATTTGGCTACTCCAGAAGTGATGGCTTTTGGTAAAGAGTTTTTCAAATCCATTAAGTTTTTCTCAAAAGATTGCTAGGGACTAGCAATAGTTTAGTGTGGGGGATTGATGAGTGTGTAAATACTCATCATTTTTGTACTATCTAGACTGCAAAATCATCTGAAAACACTCAAAAATGCTTTAAAATGATAAATATATCACAATTCAGTGTTTTATGTGTTTTAAATACAAAAATATCAAAATCAGATGAAAAACATTTCAAATTTGCAAAATTGCGGTTTAGTCCCCAAGTTTCAAAAGTTGTCAAAAGCAGTCCCCGAGCACATAATTTCAAAGAAAAATCACCAAAGGTCCTTTTAAAATCATAAGTTGTCAAATTTAGTCCTTTGGTGAAAAATGTAAAAGTTTGAGAAAATTACAAAATTAGTCCTTCAAGTTTCAAAATTGGCAAAATGGCCCTGAAAATGGGAAAATGGCTAGTTTGGTCCTTATACTTTTGAAGGTTGTCACTTGTGGTCCCTTGGAATAACTTTGTGAATTTGGCGAGCCTTGGCCCTTGATTTTTCGAAATTACATAACAAGTCCTTGTAATTATTAAACCTAAACCTATTTTGGACCCCCGCCTAACCTTGGACCCCTGTCAAATAGCATTGT
Organism: Chrysanthemum lavandulifolium; assembly: GCA_022545495.1. Taxonomy (NCBI): domain Eukaryota; kingdom Viridiplantae; phylum Streptophyta; class Magnoliopsida; order Asterales; family Asteraceae; genus Chrysanthemum; species Chrysanthemum lavandulifolium. The sequence continues at coordinate 142,270,920 of CM040244.1, read as the reverse complement.
GACCCCCATTTTATTATTAACCTTGGGTCAAATGTGGTCAAAAACCACCATGGCGCCAAAGTCTTTCTTCTCACTGCTTGCCCCAAATCACTCCAGCACAACCATCCCCTCCTCTCATATCACTTTCTTTGTTCCTCCTCCTCAACACAAAACCAAAACCATTAAATGCAATCCTTTCTCTCTTCACTCAACCCACAAATTGGTTAATACCCTTTTCCGCCAAAAAACAATCAATGGCCAAAATGATCTTAAGACATCCAAGGGTCCTAAATAATAGTGGGAAACAATGAGGAAGTGAGAGAGACATCTAGAGCTATAAAGAGGAAGAAAGAGGAGGAAGAGGAGTAGTTAGTTTTATAAATTTTACTTATGTCGTTTTTAGATTATTGTCTTAGTTTAAATTAAAATGGTGTAATTTCAGTTTCATTGTATCACTTTCAAGTTTACAAACCTTTGTAAGTCACTTTTGAGTATCAATCTAAGCTTTTATATAAGTTCCACTTTTTAAGGTTCACTGTTGATATTTGCAGTTTCGAATTTTATGTATAAGCTTCTCATAAGCTTATGCTAGAATCAAATAAGCTCCTTTAAGCTTATTTTAGCCTTTAGTAGCTTGCGTTTTAATCAAGTTTAAACAATTTTGTCTTGGTCAACAAAAGTCAACTGTTGGGCCAAATGGAAATGAAGATGGAAATGGGTGTTGCGATGGTGATAATGGGTTGGATTTAGTTAGGTTAGAGTAGTGTTAATTGGGTTTAGCTGCAACAATTTGGATCGATGGTTAGTAAGGTTTTCACTTTTCATTTTTTAGTCTAATTTGCATAATTAGTTTGTATCTATCTATGGTCACCTCTAGTTCTAACATGTTAATTTAGTTGTACTTAGGTCATGTAAGTCTAGTTTGATCAATGGTATATGTCGGTTAGCGAGATGGTGTAAGTGTAATTTGCATATCAATGTCATAAAATGGTGTTTGGTTATTGTGCTTATATCATCTTAGAGGCCTAATCGTAGATAGAACCTCTTGGTTCATGTTTGTTTGGTTGTCTTTGACTCTAGTACCTTACTTTTGTGCCTATAGCATGTAAAAGTCAAAATCCCATCAAATGATCCATTCGACTTATCTTGTAGGATAATTTTGCAAATCAAAAGTTTGTTTTGTGTTCCAAATACCTAGATTTAGCTTGTTCTAGTTTTATTACATCATATTACTTCATTTTCGGTCCTTAAATTGGATCAAAACTCAAGAAAGTCAACTTTCCACTTTTACTTCAAAAGTCAAATGTTAAAACTTCAGTTTTGGCCAAAATAGGAAGATTTCTCATGGGCTCATTTTTGAGTCAAATTCTATGAAACTTGTGGACTTTGAAAAGCTCTCCTGGTCTAGTTTCTTATGAGCATTTTATAATTTTGTTAATTTTCTACAAGGGTCAAAAGAGCTTGTGATTATGGGCTTAAGTCCCTGTGCAGGCATTAGGCTGCATGTGTTTTATGTGCAGATTTGCGACCTTGCACAAGTCTCATTTGAGCTTGTCTAGGTCTTGGTCTTTGGTTTGCTAAGTCCCATCCAGGTCTAGTTTAGATCCCATGTATTGATTTTCATTTTCACTTATTTGAGTGCTTAATTCCATAAGTCAAACATGCACCCTTAATTATGTTTTAGCATTAAAGCTCTTATAATCAAATCTGTGCTAGCTTGTGATTTAGGTGATTAGGACTTGTTGAAACTTGTTCCATTTTAGTTCTTTTAGCTTATTGTAGCTTGTATATCGTTTGGTAGCCTTTGGATTCCACTTGCTTAATCTAGTGCTTATTTCAATAAGCACTTCCACATCGATTGCATAATCCTCCACACAACCACATGTTTTCCATTTTCTTAGCTTCCTTATATTATTTTAGAGTTATCCTGAATTTTCATATTTTTCTAAGTCTGTTTAGTATTTTTCTTGATTTAAATTAGTTTTAAGTACTTTTAATTAGCTTTTAATACAAAAAATTAAGAAAAGCTTCACAAAAATAATTTTTCAATTTTCTTAAGTTTAGAAAAATATAAAAAGCTTAAAAAAGATTTTTCCTTATTTTTCCCCTTTTGTTTGGTATTTTTCACAATTTAAATTAGTTTTAAATAGTTTTAAATTAGTAATAAATATATAAAAAGTCTAAAAAATATATTTTCAGTTTTAAAATAAGTTTTATCATATTTTAGATTTTTCTAAGTTATAATTTCATTTTTCTAGGTTAATTTTGTATTTTCTTATATTTTAGTGCATTTTAAATACTTAATAAATAGTTTTTAATTAATAATAATTAAATAAATAGTTATAAAATAATTTTCTTTTCTATAAATTTTCTTTTATCATTAGGATTGTAAAATGTATTTTTCATATTTTTAGGATTTATATTGTGTAAGTTTCACGCTTTTATTTGACGTTTACGTTATTTTTATTTAAACGTAAGTTTTAAGTTTTAAGTTTTAAACGTTCATCACTTTAAATATAGTGATAGCGTTTATTTAATATCTTTTATCTTTTAATTTTCTTAATTTGTATTTAAGTCGCTTTATTTATTAACTTTTTCAAGAGTGTAATATTCTATCCTAATTCTTTTCGATCACTATCATTAGTGATCAATCTATCGTCGATCAAGTGTTTGCACACCATTGAGTCTCCGTGGGACTAAACGACCCGGAATTCACTATATTCTTTGGACTTCATTGCATTTGTGCTTAAACTGTTTTAAGCTCATTACGGTGGTCATTCACAAGTGGCGGTTTGTGTGATTAGACTTGACGGTTTGTACAGATCAAATTTTAGCGCGCTTACGGGAGGCTTTAGCGTGTGTTTAGCCATTTTCGGATCCATTGTTGCACATACCCCACCATTTGTAAAAGTTTTTGTAAAGTTTTCAAAAATCCAAAAGTTCATTAACATTTTCCTCAAGTGTTAAACACCAAAAATATTTTCATTCTTTGTTTTTGCAATATGTTTTCAAAATCCAAAAAATCCATCTTTATCCTCTCACATCTTTTGATTCTACATTTCTTACCCTCTAAAACCATTTGATTCTTTCTATGTCTCATCCTCACCAATTTGGTTGTGAATGGTGTGGGGACCTCAAAATGGTGGAAAATGCCCGGTTGTGGCATTGTGAATCCGGAAACGGGTTTGTCTATGACCAAAATCCCTACAATGAAACAACTAATTTCCTCAACCAACCCCGCACTATGAGATGGAGACATATTTCTTGAGTCTTGTGGAGGTCCTCACCCGAGTTTTGAGTGTCAAACAGGAACACGCTTGTCTATGAGCATAATCCTTGTAACAATTATGACTACTCTTATCATGACCAACCTCCACAAGTACCAAACGATTCAAACACAACCTCTCGCAAATTCCTCAAGAACTTCTCGAAAATTGTCTAGATATACTCAAAGATTTGAAAGAATTGGTTAAAGAAGAGTCTCGTAAAACGATATCTTTGAAGAACAAGCGGCTAGAGTAAGTTCCCAATATTGGAAACCCTCGACGATTATGACGATGATGATGATGAGGAATGACTCCGAGTGGCAATCCCACTCCGTTGAAGAAGGAAAGACGATGATTTTGATGAGGAATCTAAACGACTCGAGTGGCAATCCCACTCCCGTTTGAGCCTTTCATTTCCGACTCTTCCCTTTCACTCACGCCGGTTGAGAGAAGTGAATTCCTTTGGAAGAGGTCGATGATCCTATTTCTTTGAAATTTTTGATCCCAAAGACTCTCTCACCATGGGGATAAGCATCTCAAGACTATTCCTAAACGGAATCATCTAATGTTGAGAACCTTATCCCGATCCCAAGTGAGTCCGAGGAATTCTTGACCATGAGTGTGATGTGTCTTTTCCTCTTACAAATGATCTTGTTGAGACTTTCTCGATTTTGACGGTGATTATAGTGATGCCGATTCTTTATATTCTAAAGACATAGAATTTATTGATGCATTACTTCCACATTCGAGATCGTCAACTTAGAAGAGGATGTTGACCATGTTGTTTCCACAACAATTAATACGACTATCACTAATCCCTTATTCGAATTCGATTATGAATTTACTCTAAATTCGATTAATCCAATCTTTGATAGTGATGAGTCGACACGGAGACTATAATGGACGAGGTGCATATTTATAGCCCGTGAAGTACCGCACATGTCCCACCTCCGTATATTCTTCACGAGGAGTTCTCCGGTGAACTCACTCATATCATATCTCCATTGGAGTATGATTGCTTGGATGGCAAAATCATGATCGGGGAAAGAATCTCAATTTGCATAGTTATGACAAATCTTCCCACCCTCCCAACCGAGATGCCTTCCAACCCAAAGAGCTCAACCAATAAAATCCAAATAAGTGCAATCGCACTTAATCCCGAGGAAGAAGATCTAGTCATGATTATTATCATGATTTTCCTTCTTTCTTCACCTACTCGGTGACTTCCTCTTCTTCACTCCTTCGGAGTGAGGACACTATCTTTGACCCCGGCATTTTCATTTATCATTTGTGAGCGGGTCTTTCTCTATATCTCATCGGTGTGGAACTTTCACGTACTTCAATGTTTATCCAAACATCTTGAATGAAAGTCCGATGGAGATTGTTTCTTCCACTTTGCTTCCCATGAACCAATGAATGCGGGTCGAGTCAAGCTAGCGACTGGAAACCAAAAACACTAGCACACACTATATGGGTTTTCACCCATATTTCGCCTTCTTACCCCTTTCTACCACCTAAGTGTGGGGTGATGTCCCACATGTTATATATATCTATAAACAAAAAAAAAAAAAAAAAAAAAAAAATCCTTTCAAATAATGGCCGTAATATTTCCTTTACGTTCTTTGTTTCGCATAACCGCTGTACTTTGAATATTGAGGCAATATTCATTTTTAAGTGTGGGGGGAATTTCACGAATTTCATATATTATCTACCCAATTCCCGTTTTGGCCAAAATTTTTTTGGAGTAAGTGTTCTACACTTACTCAATTGGTTATCAGTCCGCCATGTTTGATAAACAAAAGGATTGGCTAATCCAGGAGCAAACGGCTCTTGGTAAAGATATATCAAATCCGTTTATATGGCTTGCAATTTGCCCAAAATTGTATGGTTCTCAACTCACCATATCTTAAAAAGTGAAGAGTTGGCTAGCCCGCAAGATTATGGCTTGTGGTAAAGGCAGTGGAAAAACCATAATTGGTATTCAGCTCACCAAAGATAATTCTGATAATTTATCTAAGAGTTGGCTAGTCCGTAAGGGTACGGCTTCGGTAAAGACTAATCAAACCGTTTACGACTTATGATTTGCTCAAAATCATTTGGTTATCGATGTACCAAGGTTCTTACTTGAATCGAAACATTTGGCTACTCCGTAGTGATGGCTTTTGGTAAAGAGTTTTCAAATCCATTAAGTTTTCTCAAAAGATTGCTAGGGACTAGCAATAGTTTAGTGTGGGGATTGATGAGTGTGTAAATACTCATCATTTTGTACTATCTAGATCGCAAAATCATCGAAAACACTCAAAATGCTTTAAAATGATAAATATATCACAATTCGTGTTTTATGTGTTTTAAATACAAAATATCAAAATCGGATGAAAACATTTCAAATTTGCAAAATTGCGCTTTAGTCCCCAAGTTTCAAAAGTTGTCAAAAGCAGTCCACGAGCACATAATTTCAAAAGTAAAATCACCAAAGGTCCTTTTAAAATCATAAGTTGTCAAATTTATTCCTTTGGTGAAAATGTCAAAAGTTTGAGAAAATTACAAAATTAGTCCTTCAAGTTTCAAAATTGGCAAAATGGCCCTGGAAAATGGCAAATGGCTAGTTTGGTCCTTATACTTTTGAAGGTTGTCACTTGTGGTCCCTTGAATAACTTTTGAATTTGGCGATTTGGCCCTTGATTTTTCGAAATTACATAACAAGTCCTTGTAATTATTAAACCTTAAACCTATTTTGGACCCCCTGCCTAACCTTGGACCCCCTGTCAAATTGCATTGTGACCCCCCTTTTATTATTAACCCTTGGGTCAAATGTCTGGTCAAACCACCATGGCGCCAAAGTCTTTCTTCCTCACCTGCTTCCCCTGCTCACTCAAGCACAACCATCCCCCCTCCTCAACATATCACTTTCTTTGTTCCCTCCTCCTCAACACAAAACAAAAAACCATTAAATGCAATCCTTTCTCTCACACTCAACCTCACCCACTGGTTAATACCCTTTTCCCGCCAAAAACAATCAATGGCCAAAAATGATCTTAAGACATCCAAGGGTCCTAAATAATAGTGGGAAACAGTCAGGGAAGTGAGAGAAGACATCTAGAGCTATAAAAGAGGCAAGAGAAGAGGAGGAAGAGTAGTAGTTAGTTTTTATAAATTTTACTTATGTCGTTTTTTAGATTATTGTCTTAGTTTAAATTAAAATGGTGTAATTTCAGTTTCATTGTATCACTTTCAAGTTTACAAACCTTTGTAAGTCACTTTTGAGTATCAATCTAAGCTTTTATATAAGTTCCACTTTTTAAGGTTCACTGTTGATATTTGCAGTTTCGAATTTTATGTATAAGCTTCTCATAAGCTTATGCTAGAATCAAATAAGCTCCTTTAAGCTTATTTTAGCCTTTAGTAAGTTTAACCGCTTTTAATCAAGTTTCAAACAATTTTGTCTCATGGTCAACAAAAGTCAACTGGGGCCAAAATGGAAATGAAGATGAAAATGGGTGTTGCGGTGGTGATAATGGGTTGGATTTAGTTAGGTTAGAGTAGTGTTAATTCGGTTTTAGTCTGCAACCAACCGGATCGAGTGGTTAGTAGGTTCTCACTTTTCATTTTTTAGTCTAATTTGCATAATAAGTTTGTATATGTATCTATGGTCACCTCTAGTTCTAACATGTTAATTTAGTTGTACTTAGGTCATGTAAGTCTAGTTTGATCAATGGTATATGTCGTTTAAGACTTGGTCAAGTGTAATTTGCTTATCAATGTCACAAAATGGTGTTTGGTTAATGTGCTTTAAATCGTCTTAGAGGCCTAATCTTTGATAGAACCTCTTGGTTCATGTTTGTTTGGTTGTCTTTGACTCCCATCCATCTTACTTTTGTGCCTATAGCATGTAAAAGTCAAAATCCCATAAATCATCATTCGACTTATTTGTGGATAATTTTGCAAATCCAAAGTTTGTTTTGTGTTCCAAATACCTAGATTTAGCTTGTTCTAGTTTTATTACATCATATTACTTCATTTCGGATCCTTAAATTGGATCAAAACTCAAGAAAGTCAACAATTCACTTTTACTTCAAAAGTCAAAAGCTAAAACCGGTTTGGCCAAAATAGGTAGATTTCTCATGGGCTCATTTTTGAGTCAAATTCTATGAAACTTGTGGTTTTGAAAAGCTCATCTGGTCTAGTTTCTTATGAGCATTTTTCATAATTTTGTTAATTTTCTACAAGGGTCAAAAGAGCTTGTGATTATGGGGCTAAGTCCCTGTGCGGCAGGCATTAGGCCCGCATGTGTTTTATGTAAGATCTTGCGGACCTTGCACAAGTCTCATTTGAGCTTGTCTAGGTCTTGGTCTTTGGTTTGCTAAGTCCCATCCAGGTCTAGTTTAGATCCCATGTATTGATTTTCATTTTCGACTTATTTGAGTTAGCTTAATGCATAAGCTCCAAACATGCCACCCTTAATTATGTTTTAGCTTAAAGCTCTTATAATCAAATCTGTGCTAGCTTGTGATTTAGGTGATTAGGACTTGTTGAAACTTGTTCCATTTTAGTTCTTTTAGCTTATTGTAGCTTCCTTATCAGTTTGGTAGCCTTTGGATTCCACTTGCTTAATCTAGTGCTTATTTATAAGCACTTTCCACATCAGTTGCATAATCCTCCATACAACCCCATGTTTTTCCATTTTTCTTAGCTTCCTTATATTATTTTAGAGTTATCCTGAACTTTTCATATTTTTCCTGTCCTGTTTAGTATTTTTCTTGATTTAAATTAGTTTTTAAGTATTTTTAATTAGCTTTTAATACAAAAAATTAAGAAAAGCTTCACAAAAATAATTTTTCAATTTTCTTAAGTTTAGAAAAATATAAAAAGCTTAAAAGATTTTTCCTTATTTTCCTTAGTTTGTTTGGTATTTTCACAATTTAAATTAGTTTTAAATAGTTTTAAATTAGTAATAAATATATAAAAAGTCTAAAAATATATTTTCAGTTTTAAAATAAGTTTTATCATATTTTAGATTTTTCTAAGTTATAATTTCATTTTTCTAGGTTAATTTTGTATTTTCTTATATTTTAGTGCATTTTAAATACTTAATAAATAGTTTTTAATTAATAATAATTAAATAAATAGTTATAAAAATAATTTTCTTTTTCTATAAATTTTCTTTTATCATTAGGATTGTAAAAATGTATTTTTCATATTTTTAGGATTTATATTGTGTAAGTTTCACGTTTTTATTTGTACGTTTACGTTATTTTTATTTAAACGTAAGTTTTAAGTTTTAAGTTTTAAACGTTCATCACTTTAAATATAGTGATAGCGTTTATTTAATATCTTTTATCTTTTTAATTTTCTTAATTTGTATTTAAGTCGCTGTTATTTATTAACTTTTCAGTAGTGTAATATTCAATCCTAATTTTCATCGATCACTATCATTAGTGATCAATCTATCGTTGATCAAGTGTTTGCACACCATTGAGTCTCCGTGGGACTAAACGACCCGGAATTCACTATATTCTCTTTGACTTCATTGCATTTGTGTTAAACTGTTTTAAGCTGCATTATTACCGGTCATTCACAAGTGGTCAGTTTGTGTGATTAGACTTGACGGTTTGGCACAGATCAATCACCTATCCCGTTGAGCCCGCATGTGAAGACAAGATCTTTAAACCCGGGATATTTGACATAGATGAGCTTTATGCTAAAACCATTGTTAGAGAAAAGGATCCTCTCTTGGATGCCTTCATTTGTGAGCCTACACACCTTACTCCTTACCATAAGCTCCCGTCTTTCTTGGAGTTTTCTCATTGTGATCCGTCATTCCTTCGTCCACCCGCTAAACCGCCGGATGATGGATCATTCTTTCATGTGCTGATGCCCGACATTTTCTTCCCCACCACCCAGTCTCATTCTTTCGGGAATGAGGACACCGTTTTTGACCCTGGTATCTCTACCACTTTCTTCCCCAAGGACAAATGAATTCGGGGACGAGTCAGGCTAGCGACTCGGTGATCAAAAACAGTAGCGCTTCGTGGGAGGCACCCCATGCTTATCTCTATCTTCTTTCTTTTTCTAATAAGTGACGCCAAGGGTCCGCCTCTTGATTTCTCGTGTTTGGTTGTTTGTGATGTTGTGTTTAGGATGTTCCCGATATGAAGACTCTCGTGCTCGAAGTTTGTCTTTTCTCCACCGAGTTTCATGATCGATGCCGATGGAAACCGATATCCTAATCTTATCAACTAACGTTTATCTTCTAGCATACTTAATAAACGGCTTTTAGATTTTCGTGATACCTTGCTTTAAACATTGAGGACAATGTTTCGCTCTAGTCTGGGGTAGGGTAATCTTCGATTTGATTTGACCGCACTTGCTTATTTTTCTGTTGTGTTTCTCTCGCAACCCGCTTTTCCTTAGAAAATGAAAATTGTGCAAAATGAGAAAATTTTAAAATTTTTGTAAGCTTTTGTTAGTCTTTTGATTGAAAAGTTTTGCTAGTCTCTTAGACAAGAAGCTATAAATGCGAATTCTAGCTCACAAGGCCAAGATTTTGCAAGTTTCACGAGTGACTTTAAATATGCATAACTTGATTTCATTAGACGAAGCATTAGCTAAGTTAATGTATGTTTTGACACCTTGATTGACTTTCCATTGGTGAGAGTAGGAATAGAATTACGACTTGACGGGCGTGTTGAGCCTAGCTTGTTCCTTAACCATAGATAATCTAAAAATTATCGGCTAAGCATCTGCGGATCTCATTATTTGGGATTTTAAATTTGCAGAGATCGAGAAATGATAGAGTTACTTATGAGTTTAGATGCTAAACGTGGAGTAGTTGGTTCTCTTTAGAGCCCATCGAAGGTACTTATGGCTTTTGTTCCCACAAAATTGTTTCACCCATATCTGTCTAAATAATTAGAGATGTCGAGTTTTGGCGATAGTTAGTTCTTTATCTTCTTAAAAGAATCTTTGTTTTAAAATTGGGTACACATCAAGGATCCGTAATGAATAAATAAGAAATCGTTGATAAGTGAAAAAGTAATAAGTAAAGTTGTGAGTGCGGTGTCGAGATCGGACCCTTGGATCTTTAGCCGGATTGAGTGAGGTTTTAGCCTAGCCACCGAGATCCTCATTTCATGAAGCCTATAGTCTTGAATTACCCGTGAAGCTCCGTGGTTCCTGACTCATATAAGTAAAGGTATAAGTGCAATATATATATTAAAAAAAAAAAAAAAAAAATGGTATGAGAAAATTGAAAATCAAAAGTTAGTAATAAAATTCCTTGATGTGGACCTCATTTTTACGACAATGGTTCTTGAGAAGGCGGACAACTAATTATCGACTTAGCTTTGTATCTTTATCGGAATAAAAGTTATCGAACGAGAATTTGAAGAAATTCATTTCTCACAAAAATAAAAAATTCTAGAGGAAAATAGGAAAATGGGAACAAAAGGTAATTACACAAGTAACTTCCATGGGTAGTGTTAGCATCTAGAGTCATATTTAACAATGATTTCGGTTTTACGCTTAGTTTGGGACTTGTGAAAAATCGGGACGATGTATTCTATCCAGATGGTCACTTCAGCCGTGTTGTGTTTTCTACTCCGTGATCCTAACGTGTCGTTTAAAAATGTTGGAGTTATTGATCGACATGAAAGTTCGACAAACCGTCATTCATAACCGAATGTGCTTAATTGTAATATCTATATGTGGATAAAAGGTAAACAGGCGTTTTTAGAATTAGGGTTTCTTAATCTCTTTTGAGGAATCTTTGCTACTTCTTCTCTTATTATTGGTTTGTCTGAACTGTTTTAAGTTTCTTACGGTTAGTCATTCACAAGTGGCTAGCTTGTGTGAGATAACTTGACGGTTTGGACATACCAATTTAAGTTTCTTCATAGGTTTAGTAGAAAGAGATTGAAATCCTTGGTTTTAGAAGCGTGAGTTGATTGCATTGCGTGAGGACACGACAATGGTCTCGTCTGGGGTATTTTGGTATGTGCTAAAACACATACCTTTTCATTATCAAAACTGACCCAAAACAACCAAGAAAAAGCCGTTTATTGCTAATATTTGTGGTTTTCTTGAGTTTGTGCTTGTGCAGGTATGGATATGTAAAAACACACAAAAAGAAGCCAAAACCGAAGAAAACCGAGCACGAGAGAGAGAAGAGTGCAGAAGCCGATGCCGGGGATGCTATTTCATGGACTTAAATGCTCAAAAGATAAAATTACGGAGTTCGGGGCTTGATTTGGGAGTTTTCACAATAAACCTTTCACTTTCCCATTTACCCATTTTCACCCTTATACTTTCACAATTTACACCTTTGGTCCCTTGTAAGCTTAAATTGTTACACTACTAGTCCAAATCCTATATTAATAAACCCTTGGCCCAAATAATAAACCAAAGCCCAACAACCAACCCATTACCCAAAATACAATACCCGGTTTATTATCACACAACCCGACCATCCCTTTTATTAATAACTAGACCCGTTTACCCAATATCCAACCCGGTTCCTTTTATTCCCACCCGGTCAAACAAACCCACACCCAAGGTCAAAATAAAATAAAAAAACCATCCTGAACCAAAACGCGCCTAAACCAGAGCTCCCATGGTTTTACTGTTTAACCCACCTTCAACCATTTACCCTTGCTTCCCAACCTTTTACCCACCACTTAAATACTTCTAGAACTTCCTGCCACCTTGTCAGAAGGTATATGTCATTGGATTGCCACGTTGGACAAATGAAGCAATCTTATTGGGTGAAACACTTCATCAAATGATCTAAAGGCTGATAATGAATTAGATGAGTCACAAGGATGATCGATGGACATGATTAGAAGACCTAGATGCTTCTGAAAGGCTCCTCTTTAGCTATATATAGCCCATTCGGTCCACAAAACGCTTTGTCCAGTTTTCATGTATTAGAAATCTATTACCAATTTCGTTTTCATTGTCATTTACTTCTGAATGTAGTGTAATTTCATTTTTAACTTTGTAATTTCAGTTCTATTAAATATAATTTCAGTTTTAATTCACTTACATTGTCTAAATTTACTAAATACTTGTTTTATTGTTAATTGTTGAGTTTAGTCTTTCATTACTGTTTTGTTAAACTCACAAAAGCTTCTAATAGCTTTTGTGAGTTCATTATTGTCCAAAAGTCGCCTTTAATTTTAAGTTTTCAATAAAAGTCAAAAAGTCAACAATAGTCAAATTTCATATCTCAATTCGCTTTTATGGTAATGTGTTATTTCAAGTTGTTAATCGGGAGGACTTAGTGTTAATTAGTCCTTTTCACTTAAGTTCAAAACAGTTTTAATCAAATCTTAAGGTTTAGCTTGCAAATTTTGAACTTAAAAGAGTGTTTGGGTTGAGCTTATTTTATGAGTTTTAGTGCTTTTTGGTTATTCAATCTGAGTTTAGAGATTTCATAAAATGTTTTTAGATCATTGGTAATTATTGTTTTTCAAAGTTTCGAGTCAACTTTTGCATTTCCAAAGCTGATCTAAGTTTCTGTCTTGATGCACCAATTCTGTCCAAACAGGTATGTTCAAGTAAGATGTCTGAGTTGTTGATGGAATATTGTTTGTTTGAGTAACTTTAGTATTGATTTAGCTAGATTTGCCAGATTGCCTGTTGATTTGCTGATTTCCTTGTTCTACTCATTTCAGTTTTAGTTCGCTTCTGCTGAGAAAATTTTCATATCTGTTTACATCTGTCGACTTGTAGGCAAGTCGATTGGGGATATCTTTCAATTTTATTGATAAATGATAGCTTATTAGGGTAGCTTTAAGACTAGATTTAACTCATTTGCCTTTAGATAGAATCTTAGATGCGTTTCAAGTAGCTAAATAAGTTCTGCAATAAGCCCATTTTTCTGCATAACTGTTCTGTTGCATCAGTAAGTTTTAGTGCTTATTCACCTTTAATTCTACTTATTTAGATGGTTCATATTGCTTATTTAGGTTTAGATTTAGTTTAGTTAGTTGTCCTTCTTCCCTAGTAGCTTATCAGGATGTCTAGAAGCTTATTCTGAGCTTATTTGGCCTGCACTTTTCTGCTTATTATTGTTTCTGCATTTAAGCCCTTTTCTGTTTTGCTGTTACTGCACCATCAGCAGCCAACCGTCCTTAATGCCTTTTGTTTTGATCTCTAATGTCTTCAATACTAGTCCTTATTTGCTGAAATTTGGTACACATGTTCTCTAGTGGGTAGTCTTTAGTTTCCAATTCATAGTTCTTGTTCCATTCACTTGATAAGTGAGTACAAAGAGCTCAAACAGTGGGATAGAACTTGTTTGGGAAGAAAGTAATCTATTAGCTTAATACTTGGTAATCTACTTATCAGAGGTTAGGAGTAGTGTTAATTAGTTGCTATTAGCTTATTTTAGCATACATTAGCTTCATTTCTTGTTTGGTAGTTTAATGCATTGTTTAGCTTATTTCTAAGTCTTATTTTATTATCGAGTTACATAGCACTCTTATATCTTACACATAAGCCCATGTTTTTATTTTTTCATAGCTCCGAATAAGATTTTAGAATTTTCCTGAGATTTTCATAATTTTGGTCATTGTTTAGTATTTTCTCAATTAAAAGCAGTTTTTAATCCTTTTTAAATAGCTTTATTTGCAATTAATTCAGAAAAAGTTCCAAAATTAATTTTTCAATTTTAATAGATTAAGATAAATATAAAAAGCATAAAAATATTTTTCCTTATTTTTTCCTTCTTATTTGGTATTTTTCACAATTTAATTTAGATTTAAATAGTATTAAATTCATAGAAAATAGAAATTAATCGGAAAATTACAAAATAGTTTTGAAAAGTCTTTTGTGATATTTTAGATTTTGAAAAGTAATTCCATATTTTTCCTCTCTCTTTCATAATTTTTAGTTATTTAGTCTTATTTTTAAAGTTAAAATTAGTTTTAAATAGAATAAATTCAAGAAAATTCCTAAAAATAGTTTTAATTCTTAAATAGTTTTCTAATATCATTTTAGAGTAAAAGTAATTTTAGGTTATTTTTAGGAGTTAGATTAGACGTAGTTGCTTTTTATTCGCGTTTAGTTCTTAATCCGTATTTGCGTTTTAGTGTAGATTTGAGTAATTTGCCTTAATTCTTAGGATTTCCATAGATTTTAGTTCCTTATGCTTTCCTTATCCGTAGTTTAGAATATATCATTTTACCCCCTTACATTATTCAAATCCCGATAATTGAGGCGTGAGTTGGAAATTCCATTCAACCTCGTTCGGAGCGATCTCGGTGCTCAAACCTAACACGTTTGAGTTACCCACATACTACACACTTCTCATCTATTATTGGTCGATTGTCCGAGCCGTTTAAGTTTCTTACGGTTAGTCATTCACAGTGGCTAGCTTGTGTGAGTAAACAGCGTGTTTTGTTCACAGATATCATTCCCCAATTCTAGTTTTAACGTCATCTAAAATGCTTCTAGCATCACTTGTGTTAAAAGGATTGTTTGAAGACATTTGTGCGATTTTTGAAAGAGATTTTGAGACAACTACAGGAGTTGAGACTGGTTTTGAAACTGGCGTTGACACACTGTTTGAAACACTGGGTGTTATGGAAAACTTTGACTTTTCTTTTTGTGACACAAAAGTAATTCCATTAATTTTGTTCCATTTGTTATAATCAATTGGTTTTATTTTTGAATTCTTTTGTTTCATTTTGATCTACTCTCATCGATAGTTCTAACGTTTCAAGAGAATCATGAACGATTATGGGTTAATGCACGCTTTTCCATTGTTCAAAACATTCATTCTTTTCCGAGCTTTCTTGAGGAAACAAAGAGGTGTGTTACCAAGAGCCATTTTTGAGTTGTATGAAAATACGGATTTGTTTGATTAATTAGCATATTGGTTGATTTGGTTGAATGACCCGTTGTAACAAGCAAATTTTCCAATTTTTTGATCTTCTCATTTTAATCAAGAATTTCATCAAAAAGAGAATCTTCTCGTTTTGAAAAATCAGTAATCAACTGTTTCTTCTCTTTTTCAAGATCAGAAAACATTGCTTTTTGTTTAGAAAGTTGGTCATTTAGATCAGAAATTTCCTTGTTTAAAGATTTTATTTTCAAGTTCAAATTCACATCAAGTGTGTTATACTTGATTTGCAATTGTTGTTCTTTTAAAACTGAATCTCGATAACCAATTTCTAATTCTGACTCTTTGTTTTTGTGAAATTTAAAGGCTTTTGCATGCTCCTTGTACCTCTCAAGTTCAACGGTCAATTTAGCATTCGCGGCCTTAACTTCGCGATTGACCGTTTTAACTTTCTCAATTTCAATGCCACAGTTATTGATTAATGTTTCAAAATAAGCATGTGTTTCCTCATCGGTCTCGGTATTTTGCGCCACACGACCTCCACTAGGATCCACATCGAGTTTCGAGTTAGTATTGGTACAACTCGGATTGTCCATGTATGTATCATAAGTAGGTGCTTGCGTCACGAATGTTGTTCGTCATGAGTAAACACATCAAATATGACATTGTTATAACATGGATCGATGATTGGTACCTCGAGATCTTGCATTGGCGTCATAAATGAGGAGGTGCGTCGAGTCGATGTCGTACTTAGTCTCTGAAGATTTGCCATGAAGATGCGGTTTGCATCGATTTCCTCGAGGTCTTCCAAATCATCCATAATAGCCATAAAGTCATGTTCCTCAAGACTCAATCAAGTCCTGCGTTTTCCTTTTGTACCAACATGATAGCTTTACAAGATACGCAAGATCCTTCTTTTTGGCTTTTAGGAAAATTCCTTGCCATGTGACCCACTCCTTGTGATTATAACACTTAACCCGATTACCACGATTCACATTTCCATAATTCCCAAAGGCTGGGTCGCAACATTCCCATTCGATTACCATCTGCTCTATTTCCGACATTCTATCCCATCCGATTTCCAACATTCGACCCAACTGATTACTCGATACGGAACCGCTTCGATTACCCATGCGAAATCCGTAGCATATCCTGCCGATTCCCAATAACTCCAACTATTTGTCCTGATGACCCATATTCACACCCGATTGTGCAATTTGCACATTGCGAGTGTTTGATGAAATCCTTTGGTTGTTGTTAGTTGGTGTGGAATAGCGACTTTGAATGCTTTACCGCAAATGCATGTGACAAAGCCTCTTCTTGTTCGGTTCGGGATCGGTGATTCTTTGTTCCTGGTATTGTGGATATTGTTGTTGTTGAATGACTTATTGTTCGGTGGATAGAATTGTTGTTGAGGAAAAGCGACTTGTGCTTGTGGAATGTATTCTTTGCAAGTTGTTGTTAGTGGAAGATGATGAAGCTTGTTGTTGTGTATTCACCGTAGTTTGAGTCTTTGCAATTAGTGCCAATGGATCATGATTCTTTGCCAATCTTTCTTTCGACTTCATTCAGCCGGTTTGGTTTTGTTTGAGGAAAATCGTTGAGTTGATAAAAGTTCACCGATGTAAGTCTTTTGTTTGGTTAACAATAGTGACATATCGTCCCATTCTTACGGAAGATTGTTGAGAAATTTGATATTTTGCATGATAGTTACGGGTGCCAACTTGTTTCTAATAAGATCATTCATCAAAGTGAAAAACCTTCCATAGTAGGATTCAATGGATTCTCCCGAGTTGATGTGAACTTCTCCCATTCGATTAGCGACTTGTTCTCCATGTCTTGTTGACCAATTTACATTCCAAAATATAACCGTCTAACACGTTCCCACATATCGTAGCGGTTTCACTGTTGCTCTGACTGACAAAGATGTCTCTTGGTAAACCCAGTTGGACAATGTGTATTGCCATGTCATACGCTTTGACTTGCTTCGATCTCTTGATGTATTACGATTCGTTTTGAACACGAAAAAATGGTGGGACGGGAGGTGTTGCATCGAGTTCTGAGGTTTTGGACTTGTCGAGGCTTCAAGGGTCCATTCGTATGGATTGAATCATTAGTTTTCCATTAGGTTTGGTCTTGATGTAGCGGAGCATACGACTTGTCCATTGAAGATATCCACCTTTTTCCAGCATAGGAGGACGGTTTTCAGCACCAGTTGCATGAATGTCTTGTTGAGTTGCCATTGATGAAGGTATTTGATGATAAAGTTGATGTAGGATCGATTCAACGATAAAGGAGTTGTGTTTTATTTAATCCTTTTAATGAAATAAAGTTTTTGATCGGAATATGAATAAAACCGAAAGACCCCTTAACTATTATGGGGGTTAATAGAATGAATCACACTTTTACCACTAAACTATACCCGCTACAATGCAATTATTGTATATAAATGATGAAGATGAAGCTCGGTTGTTGTAGTGAAAATTTGGTCTAAAAACTTAAAAACCTCAATAACTTCTGTTCGGAGCGTTTTTAGGACTCGAAGGTTGACCCGAATCAACTTTAGTTTATTCGGCGTGTCATTCTCCTCGTTCTCACAGTCCTTTTGATGGGTAGAACACTGAAAATGGAGTTATGGTTCAAAAGTTATGGCCGTTTGAAGTTTTGCTCAAAATCTTACTCGTAAACCTTATGCGTAAAACCCAACTTACGCGTAAACTTAAGGTTAAACGTAAGTCTTATGCGTAAAATTTATACTTAGAAGTAGAGTACCTTACGCGTAAGATATAACTTATCGTGAAGTGCTTACTCGTAAGCTTTACCTTATGCGTGAAGATTAGGTTTAAAACCAAAATCCTTCACACTCGCCCAAGCGTGAAAGATATCCACAAGTCGAAGTGTTCCACAAACTTATCAAAGTGAGGAAGAAGCGAGTAACCGTTGTTGCACGAAGATGGTTCACCAAAAGCTTATGCATAAAATTCAAATCTACGCGTAGACCTTACACGTAGAAAACTAGGGTTTTGACTTTTCACAGCGTGAAAAGAGGGTTTTGACCAAAAGTTGCTTACGCGTAAAAAATGCCCAGAAATGCAAAAACACGAATTTTTCACCCAAAAACACGTTTCCAAATGATTTCTTTTGCACAAACTTCTTCCAAAACACTTAAAGATCAATAAAGTCTACAACTTTAAGCTTAACAACACGTAAAAATCAAAACTTTATGCAAAAGCCCGTTTATAGAGAAAACGCAACTTTATGTGTAAAGTTCTAACCAAAAACGTAACACAACACTCCTAAACCATTGTTAGGCGATTGATACCAATTGTAGGACCTTAAATATCTCAACCTTATCACTTTACCAAGCTAACCAAACACGTAAAACACAAACACAAACACCCACGTTATGCGTAGAAGTAACAAGAAACAAATATGGAAAGATGAGAAAGATGGTGACTTGATATATGTTATGCGTATATGTGTAGAGAAAGATGAAACAAGAACATGTTATATTGCTTAAAGAAAACACACACAAAACACACTCAAGCACACCCTAATGGGCTTTCCATGGGCCTCGTGGTGGACTTGGATTGGATTGAGTTCAAGAACTTATTCAAGGTAGAATTAACATAACTTCTACCATTTAAACTTAATCCAATCCACGGTAGTTGTTGACTATTCTAATGTCGATATCTAACACACGTTACAAAGTTCCTAAACGTGAATGACTATCACTTCTATTAATAACTATTAAGGCTAACATTACTTTTACCTCAAACTAATTGATAGTGCCAATGAGGCAATGCTAACCATCTGAACTCAAGCTTTAAACCGATAGTACCACGATAAACTAATCATAAACTAGAGAGTTAACTTCCATTGACTAGACGAAGACGTGAAACCCCAAGAAAGAGATAAGATACTTCCAATGAAGATTAAATAAAAAATCTATGTGATGCTAGAAAATAAAACCATCTATTCTTAAACGCTAAAAAACCAACACCACCACACCTAGAATTTAAGAAAACTACTGAACAAATACATCCAATTGTCGATTTTGCTTCTTCACCCCTAATCAATCTAAACACAAATTCAGCTAATATTAAGAATTTTACTTATTTACAATTATGGACTAAGTTATGAATAGTACTCCATCCGTCCTAAAATATAAGTCCACTTTACTCCTTGTTGTCCTAAAATAAATGCACATTTTCATTTTCAACCAATTAAAATGTATCTAAGTACTACTTTTGACAAACTTTTTTGATATAATAGAATTGTATACATTTTTATACACGTTTGACAAACTTTTTTGAATTATTGTTATAGTTATACTTCTATATGTGCAGGCCTTTGGATTAGTGGCTATCCGGATGTTTGCATGTACTTATAAGTATAACAATGGGCCTAACAATATAGCATGCTAAAATAGTTTTGTATATACTCATTTTCTTCTGTACAATTGTGTATCCTTGTCACATACTTGAATCGATTCTGTACTTTTAAGGAGCATTGTTTTAAATTATATACAGTATCCTCAATAATTCACGGGACGGCCCTGCTAAGTAGGTGAGAATGAATTTTTATTGGTTAATATTGTAAATGACCCACTTTTCTTAAACTTTAAATATGAAAGTGGATATATAATTTAGGACGGAGAGAGTAACATTTTTTTCTCATTTAGCTATTCTTTTCTTCATTATAGTGTTTAGAGCCAAGGTATCAAGGGTGAATAAATTTATACAAGACATCAAACTCTAAAGTTTTGAGTGGATTGTGAAAAGGTTAAAAAAGTGTATAACAAGTTGTGCGTAGTGGTTTTCACGAAATGCAACACTGGTAAAGGCATCCACAATGGGCCACATGGCATACATATAATAAAGTCTTTTCATAGTTTAATCCATTGCAAAGTAGCCATGTCTCTTGCATATTGAATTCAAGTTCCTTAGGCTACCCAGGTAAGGATTGATCACTTCTTTTCCCACTCTTAGCGTCATTTCTCTCCAACGACCTTCGGCGATTGGGTCTTGCGATAAGGCGACCATGATCATTTTTTTTAACAAACTAAAATTTCATTAGTAATAATTTTAACACATTTTTTTTAATTTCATTTTTAAAACATTTTTAACACATAACTTTGAGTGTTTGATTGTGTTTGATAAGTTGCAAGAATTTCAGGGGCTGAAGTGAAAATATTTATATATAACTTATCATCTTCCCAGGAGATCATCATCTCCAAGAAAAACCTCTCATCTCCATTTTAGTTAACAGCCAAAGTTTAAAAAAAAGAAAAAAAAAAAAAGAAAAGAAAAAGAAAGAAAGCAAGTGAAAGTGGTGTGTTTTTGTTTTGTGAGATGTCGATCGGATACACGACCAACTCATGCAAATTATGTGGCGATCGATACAATCCACATCAAGCCGATCGACACCCAATCGATCGTCCTAGTGCCTCGATCGACAGAGATTGAGCCTCATTGGGGGTAGCCTTACTGAACACACGAGTTGAGCTCTACAGTCCTGTCATTAGTCCTGTCATTATTATTATACAATTGACAATAATAATGGAAGGAGCCCACAATCTTTATATTCTTGTAGTAATGATACATGTGCTTTTATTTAATTATTATAATAAATTACTTATAAGTTAATAAAATATAAGCTATATTCTATCTATTAAAGTGTACAAATGTTGAATGCATTGTGAGGGAGTTGGTGCATAAGGAGTGTAACGGGGACGTGATAATGATTTGGCAATCTATTGCACCGAAACTAGTCTAATGCAATGGAGATGGCCTAAGAATACATGATGTAACTGGAAACTTAAAAAGCAGGACAAGTTATCATACAAATCATGACACGTACGTTAGATCGAAAGTTTACATATAAATAAGACTCTCAAATCTCAATGCATCAAATGTGATAGTTAGACTTGATACTATCGTGATGCACTCAACTTAGGTTAGTGGTACGATTTGTAGCTCTTCTTGTTCATGTATTCAGCGAAGTCTGAAACATATGAGCTTCCTTTATACTCACTATACTCACTCCACCACCTCAATAAACTACTTCCCTCCATGAAAACATCTGTTGACAATGAGTAATCTTTTATCGCACACATCACTTTGTCCTCAAACTCCTTCAGTTTTTGCTCCATGTAGGCTTTATTGTCGCTGGATCCTCCTTTCTTCAAGTCTCTTAACGAAATAAAAGCTTCCTCCACATATGCATAGAAGCATGAATCTTCCGTAAGACTAGCAGCCTTATTTCTTTTTGCTCCACTTGAATTTGAATCCTTCTTATCTTCATGTGACCACTCCTCTAATAACTGATAGTGTTCAAGGTCTATTCTTAGTATCAATGTAGTTTTTCTTTCCACTTTTGTAATATTCTCCTATGTCTAGTGGCTCGACGATCCTTCTATAGTTGGTCCCACCGTATGGCCAACGCTTTCGCAACTTTGCACCAACTTTTTGTGGCATTAGATTATTTTCTTCAACAATCTTTACCCAATACTTATTGAGCATACTTTTACGTTTGACGGCTTCTGTTTTACTCATAATTTCATCTTTGCCTAATGCATTCATGTAGCTATCATAGTAACCCCCTTTGAATTTCCTGGTCTTCATGTACCATTCCATGTATGTCAAGTTTATCTTTGAATCATTTAGCTTCTTTGTAGGCTCATAAACGTCCCGTTTTAGTCTAATCATCCTTTCTTGTTTCTTTTCCCCTTCCGTGATCAAATTGCTGGAAATGCTGCTTCCCAATACATCAACTTCCTTGAACTGCATTGTAATTCCTGCCCTTAACGGATTCAAGTTAAATTCGCCTAATTCAGAAACCCCACGATACAATACCTTCCTTCTAATTGAGTTCAAATCATTATCATAATTGTGCATTTCCATATTTCTATCATTCGATGACGCCATGGCATCCAGAACAGCCAATACCGAGTCTTGATCCTCAAAGGCTGTGTGTCCGCCTGATTCTGTACAAAACAAGGAAATTCCTAGAGGCTTGTCTCCTTGATGAGAAATAACAAGCAACAGAATCCTTTTTTGCGACCACATTCAGGAAACTTGGTTTCCATTGTGGGCGTTCTGAAATGGCCCCTTGAAGAGCTTGATCGCCAATAAGGGGGGAGCCGAAAGTTATGCAAATTGGCCTTTTAGTCTTATTGTTACCATTAGATTCTTCCACATCCACAACGTGATGCAGCCATAGAGTAGAAAGAATCGCGAGGTATCCTCCGAGACCCCATCCGGTGACAACCAACGGGGTATTGATATGCTGAAAAACAAATATTAAACCAATTTAATAAAGTTCAGTGAGGCTTATCAACCGATCACCAAATGGACGATGGTTATTAATACATATTAAGCACCTAGAACAATAATGAAATTTTATAAACTCCCTATTCATATTGGTACCCAAAACATACATAATTAAGCTTATCCAACCCATGCCCCACGAGGGACCGACCCAAAATTTTTGAGAAAATGACATTTAAGTTCTAAAGTTGCACTATAAGAAAACGAAAGTAGAAAAAAAAAAAAAAAAAAAAAAATTCAAAGATTACCAATAACAAAAATTGACAGTTTTAAATTTCTTTTGCATTTCGTGATTAAAATTGGGTAGAACCCGTGCCACACCCAACATCAATATAGTTCGTCCCTGACCTCACAAATAATATAAAATTTTAGTTTACTTTTGTCTTTATTAAAAAATGATGAAAATTTATAATATTGGAAGAGAGTTTGGGATTATAATATCTTGTTCAAAACTATAGAAAGTATAAACCCATAAAAGAAAAGTGAGTGGTTGAGGAGGACAAAGAGGTAAAGAAATGAAAAATCAGACGGTAATATCCAATTTAAATATCAAAATATTATATATATATATATATATATATATATATATATATATATATATGGGAGGTTAACGTGAGATCAGCTTAAAGTTGTAAAAGTAAGATTAAGTCTAAAACCACTAAAACATTTATAAATAACAATTTTAGCAATAATACACATAAAATAATATTTTAATACAAATTAACATATTAGCAACTAATAACCAAAATGATATCATGAGGCTTGGATTAGTGATACACGATCACATTCACTAATAAATATTTCAAAATCGTACACATACAAAAGCGTGATACACATTACACTTCTAATCAAAGTGTATCACCTAGGTTTCGTAAATTGAAAAAAGAAATCTATCAAGCTTTAACAATTTAGTTGTAGTTAATAAAAAATTAATTTTGTTGTAAGGAGGTGTCGCTTGTCAAATTTTAGTTGGATCTCATTTTAACAACTTTAAGTTTGATCTTATTTGATCTAGATTATTTATTATATATATATATATATATATATATATATATATATATATATATATATATATATATATATATATATAGGGAAGGGATCAGGTGAAGAAAAAGCTAAAATAAGAAGAATAAGAAGAATTTACACCACGCATTTGAATAAGGGAGAGATATTCGAGGGAGATCATCTATTTTAATAGGTGCATCCGAAATGTGGTTATTGTTTCTTCTTATCATACCATTTAATTTTCTTCTTATTTAATCTAACTATATATATATATATATATATATATATAAACTTTAACAAAATGAAAAATTGGTTAAGTTTTGAGCGTATGGTGCACAAAGTACTCTTAGAGTGGTGGGTATGGTAACATGTATGTAGAAGTTAAGGTTTAACATTTTAGAGTTAAGCTATGTTAATCACATCATGTGTGGTGTTAAAAGGCAAGCCTTAACACAATGTTAAAGGGATAACGCACGTTAAAGGCAATTTTCAGGTGTTTTATTATTTTATTTTATTTTTATTTTTTTTATTTTTTAATGAGGGGTTGTTTTGTAAGTTGTTGGTGTGTTAAGGTTTAACTTGAAAACGTTATGATAAGGGGTGTTTTATTGTTGAGTTAAGGTGAAATGTTAAAGTTAATGTGGCGCTGACGTGGCATGTTGTTAAGGTTTAACGTAGGTTACCATAAGGAGTGTTCTTAGATATATGTTTTAGAAAAATATGAGATTATGTTATTTTATTTGAGTAGATATGTAATTGACATTTTTTAGCAGTTATAAACTAGCTCCT
The DNA here is from genome assembly GCA_022545495.1 of Chrysanthemum lavandulifolium. Lineage (NCBI taxonomy): Eukaryota > Viridiplantae > Streptophyta > Magnoliopsida > Asterales > Asteraceae > Chrysanthemum > Chrysanthemum lavandulifolium. The sequence continues at coordinate 142,246,708 of CM040244.1, read as the reverse complement.
CCTAGCAAAAAATTTATATTTGTCCTCCTTCAGGGAATTTTTCATAGATGTTATTTAAACGGAACTTAGAAAAGACAGAGGGGTTGTGGCCCCTCCGCCGACAACGTTCAAGTTCCGTCTCTGTTTACACTTGATATATCTGCTAGAAAGTAAATAAGTGGAACTCACATTTGTTGATACAAAAGTTGTGCATTCCTTGTTTGGACTCCGGTTCCCGTATCAATTGGATCTTGATGCTTGAGACCGCGTGATGAAGTAAGCGAAACAACGTTAGGCTTATCTGGGATTGTCTCCCGCGATTATCCTCCGTGAGAGTAAGTAATCGGTTTTAGGGTTTTAGTTGAGAGTTAGGGTTGTGGATCGTACCTTTAATGAGGGTGGGATGCCCTTTATATACACGAAGTCCTTCTTGGTTTCGTGTTTCCCAACCTTGGCGTATCCGCCTAAGTCGGTTGGTTGATATATATCCATAAATAAGAGATATCCAATATCCAAGCCATAAATAACCGGGTTTGGGCCTTTGTGAGCCCAAGCAGTTCTTGGGTTAGCCCATTCGTCTTGGGCTCGTTAGTAGCGATGCATTGGTCGGGTTCGTGACTGAATGCGGACTATCGTCATCATGTCCCCAGGTCTAGTATCGCGGGGACTACTGGATGCTAGACTAATAGTTATATACCATAAATTCGTTGAGCGTGGTGAGAAGCTAAAAGGGTATCGCCTTAAAGAATACGGTGAATCTAATCAAAATATGTCCAAGTTATACCTCGTAAAGCGTGGGAAAATGGCGAAAATGTGTCGTGTCAACCGATCCTATCCACACATTTAGAGATAGTGGAGTCACGTGTCAATCATCGCGTGGATGTAAAACTTATATAAACTTCGCCTCCATTCTGTGATTATCACGGTAAAAACATTCCACCATTGTTAAAAAGCTCCAAACTTTCAACCAAGAAACCTTAATATTCCAAAGGTAACCGCGTGCGCTTTCAAAAGCGTATCATGGTCCATGGTTTGGTGACTTTCCTCCGACATGACCGAGGATGAACGGCGAGTTCACCTCGGTTATTATATTCCACTCGTCTTGCATCCGGAAGTCCGGGATGCGCGGCGTCAATAGTGGATTTCCCGAAGGAAATTAGGGTGTACGCGTTTTCGAGTTCACGAATCAGCGTGTGCCCATATCCTATTCTTGTGCGGCGTGTTGAATTACTATCGTCTATACATATCGGTACCTTTGTATAGGTGCGGCAAAATAACAAACTTCGAGGTTAATTGCCGTCATTGGCGATTAACCCGACTATCTACCTATTCGCGTTTTACCACACGGCGTGGTCAAACGGGTGGGTATCGTTCGCTAACGCAGGCGGCTGCGGTGTTATCTTGAAAAGTTAGGCGCGCTTAGGAACTCGAGGAGAATTTTTTGGGTTGATGAGCGTTGTTCCCATGGCGCCGCCTTACACCCGAGTTATTTGCCGAAGGATGGCGCCCCTCACGGATCATCGGTGACGGCGATGCGGATCGATAAACGCATAATCGTATTCCCATCAATTCCTACCCCGAGGAATTTTTGGTGCACGTTGGCATCAGTCGCAATTATTTTGGTAGACCTGATGAGGTGCCCATCTTCTTAGACGCGGATGGCCAGGGTGGGTGCTCGTTCTTTCGCATTCCTTTGCTTTATTAATGTGAGCCTTCCTTTTCATCTTTGTACTTTTTGTAACTTGTTTGTTGTTTGTTTTTTGTTGTGCAGAGATGGATCTATTCAGAGTTGTACAGTTGGCGAAGCCGCGCCAAGTGAATGTAGGGGCGCGCCCGTTGAGAAAGGGGGAAGATCCCATTCTAGAAGCTACATCAGGGCGCACCCTAGAGATGGAGTTTGGAGAGACAGGGGTAGTTCTTCCGTCACTCTGGAGGCGACCCCTCTACAAAGCGTGCCTAGCCCCAGGGTTCCCTCCCCGTTAGTGGAGACGTCACACGTAGATGTGGCGGAAAACATGGAGGAAGAGGAGGAGGCAAGCCAAGGTTTGAAGCGCAAGAGAGCGCTTGGTGGCGATGGCGCCAGCTCATCCAGGAAGAAGCGTCTTGTCATTCTTGACGTGGAGTCGTCATCAAGTGATGTTGCATCGCCCCCCCTTCAGTTGATACTGCTGCTCCCCAGTAAGTATTATTTTCAAGGCCCTTATCGCATTCCCTGTTTATGTTATGAAACAATCGCTAATTCGCTTTTATGCATGCAATATTGAACACTCTCGGGAGTCGCCCCCAAGGCTAGTCCTGTTCGCGCTGAATCTTCTGAACCAAAGAGCCAAAGCGCGGAGCCATTGGCATCTGGGGACGCGCCAATGGATCAGCTTGTTGAGGATCTGGTGTTGGCGCTTCTGGTTGGTTCTGTGACTAAAGGCAAGGTATTACGGAGAGAGTAGCGGGCCTTGAAAGGACCAGCAGTTGCGTTCTTTGGAGCACGTTTGACCCGTGCCGGGTTGAAGCAGAGGCGATGAGCTCGTATGCCCAAAGACTTGCTGAAGAAAAGATGTCACTGCTGAGCCAAATAAGTCAGGAGCGTACTGCATCAGCGGATTACAAGGCGTTATGTCTCTGGGCGTTGAAATATTTGGAAAAGGGGAAGGAAGAGTTGTTCTCTCAGTTAGGGGATTTTGGTGCAACTGTGGGAAGCTCGCTGGAATCGCAGGAGATGAAGTTGCGCAAGCTGAGCATTGAGTATGATGAGGAGTTGTATCCTCAGCTTATGTCTTCTATTGCTGAGCGCAGGTGGCTCATTGGCCATGGTCTGCGCCTTGCTGCCCTCGGTACCTTAGAGTCGCAAGAGGTGGTAGACGTATTTGGGGGAGTTGTGCAGTGCGCGTTGGCGCGTGGCAAGGCAGAAGCTATAGAGGAGCTTCGTGAGGGTGGTCTATTGAAAGTTCCTGCTGATAAGGTGCCTGGTTATAATGAGCACGCGTATGATGATCTGGTTGCCACAATGGAGAAGATGAAGCTGTTGGAGCTTCCTCTGATTACGGAGTTGGAGCGCGACCAGGATTATCCCATAGGGGTAATTATGGAGGGACTAACCTTGCACGCCATCGTCTTTGAAAATCAGAGGCTGACCGATTATTATTTGAAGCTGATGAGTCCGGTGCATGTGCCTATTTTTGCTCGCCCGCGACATCTTGAACCCTTCGCCTTTGGAGAAGGAAGTCCTTTAAAGGAATCCTTGGAAGCTCATGCTACGAGACTTGCCAGAAGAAAGGTGTTAAAGGCAAGGCCATTTTGTGTGGTATTGGCGCGACTCATCTTCCTAGGTCGACGGAATTTTGTTAGTGTTGCCACGGTATCCCGCCAAGACTCTGATTTGTTGAAGAAGCTAAAAGAGGCTGGAGACGCTGCAAGCCATGTGGGGGGCTCATCTCTTAGGCGTTGTAATAGCATGTAGGTTATATCTTCGTTGTAAATATCATTTTTGTAAGAACTCATGGTCCTTTTGTTGAATGCGTGTTGATGTGGTTACGACTTATAATGTTTGTACATAGTTATCTGCCTTTGCATAAAAAACGTACTTATTCTCCAAGAAGCAAAATGTTACATAAGCGCGACTAATCTTTGGAGTTCATAATCGTGTATGAACTATCATACTTATAATGTCTAAGTATTTTTAACATAATCGTATGCGATGTGATATCGTCTTGTAAATATCATAGTAAGGAGCCAAGAGTCTTGATTCTGGTTTTGTTAAGCGCATAGTATGCATTGTTGCGCATCCGTCGTGGAATGCGCATTGAACTTATTCAACGTCTCGAAAATAAGATGTTTAACAAGGATGCATGATCCAATGTTGATGGGTTTGCAACCCTCTTACTCAACGAGTTATTTAGTAGGTTTGCTCATCCTTTACACCATCGTGGGTTGTAATAGCGCATGCACGCCATATAGGCAAGAGATAATATAGCAACAATGTTGAGACATAAATATTATGTAAATAACAAATTGAAATGTGTCATGAGTTAGCTAGAAACCACGACATTTATTAATACTTGCAAGTTTTGTAAAAGAAAAGAAACATTTGCCTAAGTGAAGCGAGAATGTAAATACACGGATATTTATTGAGCACTATACTAAAGTGCGGGAGTGTCCGTCTTGTTGGGCCATAGCCGTTCCTAGAGATAGCATCGTTTGAGATTGCATATTTTCCATGTGCGTGGTAGCTCACGGCCATCCATGTCACGCATGACTTGTGCAGCGCCTTTTGCTAATGCTTCAATGACCTCATGGGTCCTTCCCACCGGTCCAAGTTTTCTGTATCTTCTGCGTGGCTCGCATCGTTGGCGCGATATCTGAAGTCGCTCGGTCGAATGAAATACTTCATACTTTAGCGTCGTAGTATCCCTTCATTTTGACTTAGCTCTCGCTTCACATATAGCGGCGCTCATGTCTTTCTTCCAGCGGGTCCAAGTCGATCGCGTTCATCGTCATTGGTTGTAACATTAACTTCAACGGTGCGAATAGTTGGCATCCCAATTTCGGTGGTATGGCGGCTTCATCCCATAGACCGTAGAGAAAGGGAGTGTCTCCGTGCTAATTTTGATTGAAGTGCGGTGCGCCCGCGAACATCGCGATAATTCCTCCACCCGCCCCCCACTGTGCTTGTCGGGCGTGCCTTAATTCCTTCACCCGGACTTGATTTGCACGCTCAACTAAGCCATTGGTTTGTGGGTGTTTAACCGACGCGAAGTGTTGTGTAATATTTAACTTTCCGCACCATTCCTTGAAAGGGTTGTCACAGAATTGTTTTCCGTTGTCTGAGATGATTTCCCCAGGTAATCCGAAACGACATACAATATTTTCCCAAACAAACCGTTTTACCTGATTCCCTGTGATTGTTACGATCGCCTTTGCTTCAATCCACTTGGTGAAATAGTCTATAGCTACTATGAGGAATTTCAATCCTCCTGCTGCGACGGGGAAGGGACCGCAATGTCGATACCGAATTTTAGAATGGCCATGGCGGCGTAATAGGTGTTAGCTCTGTTGTGGTTGGCGTGGAGCAGGTGCAGTGAACTTGGCGATCGCCACACTTTCTTATTAAGTCCCGCGCATCACGATGCATTGTAGGCGATAGTATCACGCCCCGTAGCCGCGCGCCACAGCGGACCGTGGTCCCCATACTACACGAACCGGCGTGGATTTCTCGAAGTACATAATTTGTTTGAAGAGGTCCAACACACCGAAGCCATGGTTGTAGAAAGGAGCGTTGGTATAGTATACCGTCCCGAAGTTCAAACCTCTGTGATGTGCGTCGTACCCTTCGGGCGTCCTTCTGTTCTTGAGGCAATACACCCTTGCTTATGAACTCAACTATTGGGGTCATCCATGTAGAACCTTGCTCCTCTATCACCGTGGATATTTCCATCTCTGAGATGGACTTGCTTTTCAGCGTTTCCACCAACACTTGTTTTGTGGTCATGTAAGCTTGTGGATGCAATCTTGCTTAGTGCATCCGCCTTTCTGTTTTCCCCTCTAGGAACTTGCTTGATAGTAAACCTGTCGAAACTCTGGATTAGTGACTTGGTTTTGTCGAGATATTGAATCATGTTCTCTTCTTTAGCCACATACTCGCCCAATACGTGGTTGGCTACAAGCCGGGAGTCCACATTTGCTTCCAGGTTGCGTATGCCCATTCGAGCTGCAATGCGTAACCCAGCGATCAGGGCTTCATATTCTGCCTCGTTGTTTGTAGCTGTGAATTCGAAACGCAGTGCGTAAGTGAATTCCATTCTTACTGGACTTGTGAGGATAAGGCCTGCGCCTGACCCATCTACGCATGAAGACCCGTCCGTGAACAAGATCCATGGTTCTTGTAGTTCAACCTTGCTTTGTGAAGGTGCTTCATCAGTGTCCGGTTTCTCGATGATGAAGTCTGCGAGTATCGCCTTTAACCGCGATACATGTGTCCGAGGAAATGTTGTGTTCACCTAGCGGTACACTCCACTTCTATAGGCGTCTGATCGTCGGGTTTGGAGATAATTTGTTTGATAAATTTGGTGATGAGTGTGTAAATACTCATCATTTTGGGTCAATCTGAGCGCAAAAGCGGTTAAAAATGCTCGAAATGCATCAAAATGATAAAATATCACAAATAAGTGTTTTATGTGTTTTAAATGCAAAATATCAAAATCGGTGAAAACGTATCAAATATCACGAATTGGCGGTTTGGTCCCCAACTTTCAAAATGGCAAAACAAGTCCCGGAAATTTTTAAAATGGAAAAATATTATTTATGGCCCTTGGTTTATAAAGTTTGTCATTTATGGCCCTTAAAATAATTTTTGGAAAACTACAATTTTGGTCCCTCAAGTTTGGTTGATTTGCAGATTTGGTCCTTGGAATTTTCAGAGATTGTCATAACCGACCCCTGGACTGCATTTTCAGAATCTACAAGAATTGTCCTTGGAAATTCAAAAGTGGCAGCTTTGGCCCCTAGAGTGTCTGATTGGACTCAAGTCTAATCCTAAATCCTAAGTCGATAACTACTCTAAATCCTTAAACCCAAAAGCTACCAAAACCCAAAATAAAAACTAACCACCTCAAGCCCAAAGTCCAAAAATCCCAAGGCCCAAGCCGGTCAAACCCTAAATACCCATTCATAGTTAACCAAAACCCACCCCATATTTGCCCTTCTTATCCTTCCCGCCACGCTTCCACGACACACCCCACACTATTCACGGCAACCCAGCGCGTTACCCGACTTTTACAAGAAGAAAAAAAGAAAAGAAATAAAAAAAAAATGAAAAAGAAGAAAAATGGCAGGGCACGCTTGCACATGGGAAAAGAGAGAGACAGAGGAGCAGTGGGAGAAAGATTCGAAGCTGAGCTTTAAAAGGAGATACCATTTGGTTAAAGAAGGATATAATTTATTTTTAGTTTTTCTTTTTTTTAGTTAGTCGTTTTTTTTATTTAGTTTGACATCGGTATTTCCGTTTCAAGTCTTTTTTTTATGCACTAGTTATTATTTGTTGTAATGCACTTTGTCGAATTCTTAATCTCAAGTTTAATTTAATTCGCTGAATTTCTAGTCTTTATTTTTCATCAAAAATTCCTTCATATGCTCTTGTTATGTTCATAGAAAAAAAAGTGGTTTAATCCGTATGCTTGAGCTCATGTTGACTTTGGTGAATCGGTATCCATAGTTTTTAAGGGTTCTTTGTCTCAAACCCATTTTCAGAATCAGTTCAAGGCCCCAAAGGAGTGTTTGGTTTTAAGAGTAGCCCATGGTCAAAGTGGTTTTTACCCACTTTGACCTGATTAGTCAAACTTCCTCTAGCGTATTTGAGTAAATTTTGACAGTGGAAAAAGGGTTTTTACAACTCTGCAATAGCTTAAGGTTTTAGTGGATTTCATAAAAATTAGCTTCTGTCAGATTTCCTTTAAGCAATTTAGTCAAGTTCTTCTTATGATACAAAATTGAAAAAAATAAAAATAGAGAGCTCACTAGGTGGTTTTACTACTGGCAAAAGAGAAAAAAATCAAATAAATATGTTAAGGGGGCTGCAAGTGATTCAAAGTGGGTGGTTTTTGGTTTTTAGCTGTTCTGTGCAGTGTATTTAGTCCAACTTGCAGGTTTTCTTTTAGCTTATTAATAAGCTTAAAACAGCTTATTGTTAGCAGCTGTTGGGGGAAAAAGGAAAGCAGCCGGGTGTTTTGCAGGTCTCAACAAGCTCAACTGCTTATTGCCTCTGTAGCTTGTCCATAATAAGCTCCAAATTGGACCAGTCAAACCACTGTTTTGAATAACAGTTCCACAGGTCACCTATAGATTTTCATTATAGCTTATCAAGAGTTGTGTACTGCTTATTGGTTGTAAATTTTGTGTATTTAGGTAATAGAGCCTAGTGTAGTTAGAATATATATCAGCTTATTAGGAGTCTACTTGTAGCTTATTTTGCTTATTTGCCCATTGTTAGTTTAGGACTCCCCCTAGTGCAAGTTATACCAACTGCTTATCCTACTCACTATTAGTTTCCTTTTCTTTGTTGGTAGCTTATCTCGGTGTAGCAAATAATGTGTGTAGCTTAATAGTAGCTTATTCATTGCTTTTCTAGCTTAGATGGGTTTAAAATAGCTTAAAAGGGTGTTTGGGTACTTTTGTGGTTGACTGTGGTGGAAAAGCAGTTGAAACTGCTTATTCATATGGTTTAGTTCAAAAGAGTTTTCACAAACATTGCTTATTCGATTATTCTTTACAAGTTCCAAAAAAGAATACCAAAAAGAAAAATAAGTGAAAACGTGATTTTCGCCAAACTTTGTGGAATTTTCACGGATTTATTATAAGTCCATTTGAGCTCAAATTTGGGATACAAGATCTTTGGTTGGTTGTGAACATCATGGCCATTTTAGTTTATGTTTAGGAATTTTTCTAGCTAGCTTAATTAGTGCTTAAAGTAGGGCCTTAGAGGCCGTTTGGCATATAGTTATTAAAATCGGTCGCGAGTTTTTTTACGTAGCTTGTGCTTTTTACTTCCCAATCAGTTGCATTAGCTCGTTTTAGGTTAGATTTAGGCTTTAGTAGCTTATGGTAGCTTATAGTTAGCTTTTAGCTTATTTCAAGTGCTTATTCAAACCGCTTATTTGCCCAATTCGACATTAGTAGGCTTATCTAACTTTTATATTTTTCCCATGATTAGAATAATATTTTAGATTTTCCTGTAAAGTTTCATAATTTTTACTGTTCATTTGTTATTTTTCTTAATTTTAATTAGTTTAAATTAGTTTTAATTAATAATAATTATTTAAAAGTCTAAAAAATATATTTTCAGTTTTAAAATAACTTTTATAATATTTTAGACTTTTCCAAGTCTTAATTTTATTTTTCTAGCCTAATTTCCTATTTTCTTGTATTTTAGGTAATTAATTAATAGTTAAAAATAGTGTTTAATTAGATAATTAGTCTTAAAAATAATTTTCTTTTTCTAAAAAGTTTCTTATATCATTAGGATTGTAAAAATGTATTTTTCATACTTTTAGGATTTATATTGAATAAGTTTCACTTTTTATTTTGTACGTTTGCGTAATTTTAATTTAAACGTAAGTTTTTAGTTTTAAGTTTTAAACGTTCATCATTTTAAAAATAGTGATAGCGTTTATTTAATATTTTAATCTTTTAATTTCCTTTAATTTTCATTTTAGCCCTTGTAGTTTATGTCCTTTTCCGTAGTTATAATAATTCCCAATCTCCTTTTCCGTCTAAATCTCCGATCACTATATCGTTCGATAATCCATTGCATAGCTCATTTGGGACATAACGACCTGGGAAACACTATACTCCTCGGATCTTCATTGATTTCGTGCTTAAAATTGTTTTAAGTCATTACGGTGGTCATTCACAAGTGACGGTTTGTGTGATTAGACTTGGCGGTTTCTTGATGCGTCGGTGATACAGTAATCACCGCTATTAGTGCGCTGGAAGTACTGCGTAGCCATTTAGCGGCGAATACTAATGCTAGGACCAACTTTTCCATTCTTGTTGTAGTTAATCTCCGTTTCTTGAGTGCTTTGCTTACAAAATACACGGTGTTTGTCTTGAATTCTGTCTGTTAGTAGCACCATTGGTATTCCATGGGTTGTTGACAACATAATTAATTCTTCCCCTGGGCGAGGCGCAACTAGCATGGGGAGTGCTGCTAAATGCTTTTTAAGTTGTATGAAAGCTTCTTCTGCTTCCGTAGTCCAGCGAAAGTCTCCTTTTTTTGTAGACTTCTTGAGTGTTTTGAAGAGAGGGAGTGACTTGTCTGCTGATTTGGACAATAATCTATTCAAACTGTCTAGTTTTCCGTTTAGAGATTGGACCTCCTTCAACGTGCGTGGTGAAGGAAGTTGGATGACGACCTTCGTTTTTTACGGACACGGTTTGATGCCATCGGGCTCTATCGATATCAGGAACATGCCTTACAGAGCGCCAAAAGTGCATTTCTTGGTTTAGCTTCATATTGATCTTTTAGTGTCTTAAATGTTTCTTCAATGTCGCACCAATTCATCTTCCGTATGGCTTTTATTACAAGGTCGTTAACATAAACCTCGGTTGCGGCCCTTTGTCCTTCAATCGTTATCAACCGGTACCGGTAGGTGGCGCTGCATTCTTTAGGCGAAGGGCATCTTAGTATAACAATAAGCGCCTTGGCTTGTATGCAAGGCCGTTTTCCCATCTTCCTTAGCCATCTGGATTTGGTGATATCCTTTGTATCGTCTAGGAAGCATTTAAGTGGGTATCCACACAAAGATTCTACCTTCGGTCTATCTCCGGTGGCGAGTAGCGATCTTGTGGACATACCTTGTTGAGATGCGTGAAGTCAACTCACATCCTCCAACTACCATCGCTCTTCTTGACCATTCTTTGGGTTGGAAAGCCGGTCATGGTAGTAGACCTCGCATGATACCGCATCCACAAGTTTATGTACTTACGCGAATTGCTTGTGCGGCTCGGAGCACGCCATGCTTACAGCCGTACTAGGGAGTATCCTTGTCGGTTCTCAACTTGTATTACGTAATTGGCGTGGTACGCGGTCATGTGCTTTGGTTCCCATGCGAAGATATCCGGGTTCTTTTGCAAGAGAGCGTACACACCGCCGCCGTTATCGATAGTGATCCCCGTCGATACTTCTTGCTCTGGTGTCGGGATGGTGCAACCTTGGGTTTGGCACTTTAGTTGCGCTCTATTACGGAATGGGTGCCGTCTCACATGTAATCGTGTTACATTCTCCGGGTGGTATGGTGGTATTGTAGAGTAACAATGCCTCCTCCACCGGGAACTTAAGCATCCCATGTCTTTGTCAGGCGGTATTGCGCGTATAGCTAATATCCTGGTCTTCCAATAATGCCATTGTATGGCGGCGGGTTGATTACCATAAAGGTCATCCGGTGTCGTCGAGTGCTCCTTATTACCCACATTGACTAGCAGCGATTTGCCCCATGGGCCATATTTTTCGCTGTGAAAACGATCAATAGCGTCGTGGCGAGCTTAGTTGGTGCGTATCTCCGGTCGCAGTTGCTTGAAACAATGTTCATACATTATATCCGCGGACGCTCCTCCATCAACATACATGCGGTGGATATCGTGACCCCCTGCGTTGATTTCAATGGTGATCGGTTCCACCACTGTGTTGTTCGCAGCCAAGGTGGGGAAAGATATTTCGCTTCCCTGGGAAAACTTCTGGCTGATCTTCTGCCTAGTCATCCATTGCCATTATTGTATCATGTATATAGTATCAGCCTTATCCTTGGGTACTTCTTTCTTATTCCCACTCTTTTGCTTATCCTTCCCCTCCTTGATGTTTTTAACCAAATGGTCCAATCTGCCTTCTTTTACCAGTTTATCAATTAGCTGGCGCAATTGGACACATTCATTGGTGGTGTGGCCCTTCTTTCCATGATAGTCGGATATCCACTCCACGCTGGCGATCCTCACGGGGTGCGCATTGGTGGGGTCTTGGGAAGTTCGCGCCTTCCGTCGCGAATAACTCCTTTGAGTCTTGGTCGTGAGGTATATCTTTCATTATCCGTCCGCTCCTCGCAGCGCGGTAGTTCTTGTTGCGGTTGCTACTCGGTCGATGGATTGTCTCGGAGGTTGTTCTTGTGACCTATAGTTTGAGTAACCTTTCTTCTTGTCCATGTGGCGACTTCTCCTTGGATAAAGGACCTCGTGCGCTTCATAAGTTCATCAAAGGTTTGGGGAACTCGTCGTTCGACCTTTTGATGAGTTACGGGTTATTGATCCGTTCATGAACCACGAGATTTTTAGTATTCGGGCATGCCTTAACGTGTATGCACTTATCTTTGTAGCGCTCCACATAAGCGCTTGTAGATTCCAAACATTGTTTTACCTAGCGAGTTCGACAGGGTTTTAGCGCACTTTTTCCTTTGAGTGAAGTTCGGTGACGCCTTCCGCAACTCTTCAAAGCCATCAATGCTTCTATGTGGAAGCTTCTTGAACCGATTCGCGTGTTTCCACTAGTGTGGAATTGAACATGTGGCACCACAGGTTGTGGCCAATTTTCGATGGTAGCGGTGATTCGAAAATTTTAGGTGATCGTCCGGATCACTGTTCCATCATAGGTTTTCACATTGGCGGGCATCGCCTCCTTTTATTTTACGAAAAATCACGATCTGCCGAGTGAACGATCCACCTTTTGGCGGCGCCACGGAAGGACATGTCTTCCTCCTCACGGTCGCGATATTTTCTCCTGGACTTCGATTGCCGGTTTGTTGTCCTCGTTGTCAGGAGTTACGGAGACGAGCTTTCCCTCTTTCGGGCGCTTGCGCCGTGTCCTCGAGTTCGCGCGAAGGGCTTTCACTTGAGCTTTCACTTGGAGAATACCGTCGTCCAGTCATCGAGGACCTGCGGCTACCAAGCCTAGCGTGGACATTGATGCGCCGTCCATCCTCTTCGTGTTCCCCGGTACTACATGTCCGCTACTTCATCATTCTCAACTCTCCTCCCAATCCTAGTAAATATTGGGGTTGGCGGCTATCCTTCCGCTTTTCCTTCCGATGGCGCGGTGGAGATGTTTCATACTGGGCGAAATTGAGTCGGGCTTGCAAACTCCGACGACCTCTTTTCGCTTCCTCTTGCATGAGAGCGACCAGGTTTCGTAGTTTTGAGACACGAAATCACTTGGCGCTAGTTCCACAGCAACCCTTCTAAAGCAAGGGTCTGTTTCTACAACTAGACCACTTGTTTCGGTCAGTCGTCTGGTGCCTTTGTGAGGTCTGTCTCTAGCACCGATCGGAGTGGAGTGGTAAAAGGTGCGTGATGGACCTTCTGCGCGGTGGTGGTTGTGGTGGCACAGGTTGTCCCAGGGGTGGTTCCACCGTCGGGAAGACCGATCTGGGCATGATCCTTGGTTTCTAGTAACCTTGGTTGTCGAGGCTGTTTAAACCGATCCACTTTTTGCTTCTTCCCATATACGTCACCATGCGATCGTTGGTTTAGGTTTCCTTGCTTCGTCATTCTAGTTCTTAGTTCTTAGTGATGGTCCCACGGATGGCGCCACTTGTTGATACAAAGTTGGGTGTTCCTTGTTTGGACTACGGTTCCGTGATCAATTGGATCTTGATGCTTGAGACTGCGCACTAAGTAAGCAGAAACACCGTTAGGCTTATCGTGGGATTGTCTCCCACGATTATCCTCGGCGTGAGTAAGTGTCGGTTTTAGGGTTTTAGTTGAGAGTTAGGGTTGTAGATCGTACATTTAATGAGGGCTGGGATGCCCTTTATATACACACGAAGTCTTTACTGGTTTCATGTTCCCCAACCTTCGGCGTATCCCGCCTAAGTCGGTTGGTTGATATATATCCCATAAATAAGAGATATCCGATATCCAAAGCCATAAATAACTTCGGGTTTGGGCCTTCGTGATCCCAAACGGTTACTGGGTTAGCCCATTCGTACTGGGCTCGTTAGTAGCGTGCATTGGTCGGGTTCGTGACCCGAATGCGGACTATACGTCATCAACATTCTTTAGGAGCTCATTGAGGTTGATTGGTGCTAAACCGTCAAGTTATCTCACACAAGCTAGCCACTTGTGAATGGCTAACCGTAAGAAACTTAAAACAGTTCAAACACTAATGCAATGAAGATCAAAGGAATATAGGGGATTCCTGGGTCGTTAAGTCCCACGGAGGATGAATTGGTGTTAAACAACTTCAGATGATAGAATGATCACTAAGGATAGTGATCAGTAATGATTTTGATGGATAATTATACCTAAAGAAAAGATCTACAAATTACTGACGACTTAAATGCAAATTAAAAGAAATTAAAAGTTAAAATATATTAAATAAACGCTATCACTATTTTTACAATGATGTTTTGTGATTTTATAAAATAAAATAACTTAAATAAACTATTTTAACTAAAGCGTAAACTTAATTTATCTAAAACTAGATTTAAAATGAAAGCGTAAGTTATTTATAAAAATTACAGCAGTGCATAATGACGTAAAATTTATGAAATAAAAGTCCTACAAGTGTAAAAACAATTTTATTACGTACTTTATGATAAAGAAAATTTTAGAAAAAGATTTATATTTTTGACTTTTATATTTTTATTATGAATTAAATAAGATTTTACACTAATTAAATGTTTAAAATACTAAAACTATTTAGAAAAATCGAAACTTTTTATAAAATACTTTATACTAATACAATTCTATAAAAATACAAAAGTTGAAAAAGCTAGTTCAAATAAGTTGAAATAAGCAATTAAGCTCGTATAAGTTTAAACCGACAAAGTGGGTTATATATTAAATATTGCAAATGAAAGCGAAAAAGACCCTAGGCGGATGGTGTGTGTGTGGTGTGGTGGTGGGTGGCGGGGTTGAATCCAGCCTTGCCTTTTGCAACTATTTTATTTTTGATTTTTCTTCACAAACTTGTTAAGCGCACTTAAATAAGCACTTTTATAATTACAACTTTTACAAAACCTCTAATAAGCCTTGAATAAAGTGAAAATACTTATGATTAGTAAAAAATGGAATAAGCACAATGATTAACTAGAATAGCTATAAGCTAGTAAATAAGCTAAGGCTAAATGAGAATAAGCTAAATAACTATTTATAAGTTAAAATAACAATGAAAAAGCAAAATGACTAGGAATAAGCACTAAATAAGATGCAAATAAGCACTTTAACTAAAGCTGTTTAACAGGATACTATTAGATTTCTAGGTACTTTCTAGCTACTTTTAAGCACTGAAATAAGTCAAGAAATGAAAAGGAGCACTAGAACTAACAAGCTAACCAACTGAGCTATCCAAAAAGCTAAAATACTCACAGTGGTGTTCACTAAATAGCTTTTAATGAGCTTATTCAAAAACTTGAAAACACTGACTAATTATTAGACTAGATAAAATGGACAAAACAAAAAGCTTATAGCAGGCCTACTAAATAAGCCAAGAATGGAAAAATAAAAACTGGAATCTTGAGAAAGCTAGGTGAGCTTCTCAAAAAGCTAAAACACATAAGCTAGAGGCCATTAATAAGCTCTCTAAGAGCTTGTGAAATGGGGTACCACAACTGTGCACAGGGCACTCTTTTTGACAAGGGACTCAAAAGAAGCTATGAAATAAGCTGTTAATAAGCTAAGTAGAAGTTAACTATTATTTTTATAATTTAGTTTAGCAGCCAAACTTTAATATCCCAAAAGCTTTTAAGCTAAAACTCAGTATTAATCACACAGTAAAATTCTAAGTTTTATTCAAAAACGGGTATTTAGAAATTTTGACTTTTTTATTACACTAGCACTTTGACTTTTATGAACTTGTAACTGATTCTATGGACTTAATATGTTATAATAAGCTATGATAGGATGAAATTAAGCTACTATATCAAGTTATAAGCTAATGTGATGAGTTGCAATCTAAAACCTTATGATTATATGGCAAATTGAGATTAAGCGAAATTTGACTTTTATACTAATAAAGGCGGTTTTATTGTCTAATTGATTATTAGGAACTAATGTATCTGAGAAAAACAACAAGTAACCACTCAAATACCTTATAACACGAGTTAAGCGATTTAAAACAAACACCCCTTTATCTAAGCTGTTATGAAGAGTTTAGCACTAAAACAAGTTTTTAAAGCAAGCAATCTATTAATTAACTTATATTGGCTATAATAAAACAAGTTTGAGTGAAATTAACACTATGTAAGCACTTGAACTAAGAAATGAAAATTTTGAGAATTTACTTACAAAATGAGTTTATGCATAAGAAAGAGATTCAAGTGCGAAATCACACCCTGGCTTTCACAAAGCTCTAACCGAGGCAATCCATGAGCAAACCTGCTCCAAGCCTTCATCATCATAAACACTCATTTTATTTTATTTCTATTTAATGTGTATTTTGGTGATTTTTACATTTTTGCTTCTATCTTGATTTTTAAGGTTTCTAAAAGCTTGAATAAGCTTTATAAGACTTACATTAACTAGTTAGGTCCAAAACAACAACTAATAACAATATTGGAACATTCATGAAATTTTTGAAATATGAATTTTGCATAAAGCGAGAAGCGGGCGAAAGTTATAATTTATCACTTCAAAAGATTTACAATACACTAATATTGCTTAAAAAAGTACTTGAAAGATTTAAATTACACTGAGAAGTTTAAATTAATAAAAACGACTAAAGAAAATACAAATTACACTATATATTTTGATACATTGCACCCAACTTCTATTTATTGATCTTTTCCAGCTTTGTGTCGACCTCTGAACTAATCCCACCACTTTTGAACCGTTGATTTAATCCAGATCATCAGTTTTGACAAATGGCGATTTTGGCGTAATTTTCATTGAGCGAGTTTTGTTAATTAATGGGTCTTGGATGGATGTGGAGGTGTTAAGGGTTGGTATCTGTTGGGAAGGCAGTGGATTGTTGAAAAAGAGAAAACCCTGCTTGGTTTTGTATTACGGGATGTGTGAAGAAGATGAGCGATGCTAATTTGTTTTGGGCGCATTGACTTTATTTGACCAAGGGATATTTAAAGGGGTTCACAATTTGGGGGTCACGGGCTAAATGGAAGGGTTCTTTTGTTTTGGCGGGGTTCTAAATACAAAAGGGTCTAAATGGCTTTAGTTAAGTACAAGGACCAAAGTTGCAAATCGCCAAACTTTGAGGGACCAATCTGCAATTCTCAAAAGTTAACAAAGGACCAAACTGCCAATCTTGAATAGTACAAGGACCAATGATGATTATTTTCCATTTTAAATGTCGAGGACCATTTTGCCATTTTCAAAACTTGAGGGACTAAAGTTGTAATTTTGCAATTTTGATTTTAAGGAATTGTTTTGACAACTTTATGAATCCCTAAGGACTTAAAATGATATTTTCTTTATTTTGCTTTACCGAGGTTGTTTTGACAACTTTTTAAACTTGGGGACTAAAGCATCAATTATGCAAACTTGATCGTTTTTACCGATTTTGATATTTTACATTTAAAACACATAAAACACTTGTTTGTGATATTTTATCATTTGATGTGTTTACGAGTGTTTCGGATGTTTTGGCGTTAAAGCGGTATAAAAATGATGAGTATTTAGAGCATTTTCGTGAGAGGTCTTCGAGAGATTCTCAAACAAGTCAACAGTAGCTTTGTTAATGGAGATGTTTGGGTTGACTTTAGTCGATATGAAGTCAACGACTTCTGATGAAACCAAATCAAACTCTCCTTCAAGAAATCGAGTGGTATAATCACTTTCACATTTGAAAGCCAGTATTTGGATCCGAGAGGGACTAGTGTGTAGCTCATAGGGGTGTTCAAAAAATCCGAGAAACCAACGAACCGAGCCGATCCGATCAATCCGAAACCGCAAAAAACCGATAACCGAAAAAACCGAAACCGAGAAAACCCGAAACCGAAAAAACCCGCTTACCACGGTTCGGTTTCGGTTTTTACTTTTAGTTACCCGTGGTTACCCGAATCGAACCGTGTATAATATACATGAAAGTTTTAACAAACTATTCATAAAGATGTACAAGTACTAACTATATTATTGCACTACTTTTATTATATAACGCATTTTTACTTATCTAAAATGATCATTTACTAACGTTCATGGATTATATATGATTAATATGATCATAAACTATAAACGTCAAATAATTAGTATTAGTTCTTTTGTTACATACGTTAATTTGAATGTTTTTATTGTGACGGAACAACATTACTATTACTCTAATCTCTTCAATGTTATTTAATCTTACTAAAATGACATATTACGTTCTAATTTATGTTATTGTTTGCCCAATTCGATTCGATTAATTTTTAAAATGGTTAACCGTGACACGAACGCGGGTAATCGCTCATTTCAGTACCCGCATGTCCGGTTACCCGCCTAATGATTCGGTTTTGGATAGTAAAATGAGCTACCGCCGCGATGGATAGTTAAAATCTCTAGCAAGGCGGCGTGTGAAGGATATCTAAGCCCCCCACGTACTTGCCATGTTCGAGTTCACTGCAAAACCTGCATTATTATTGTGTCAAAATAAAATTTGCATTAACGGCAGAATATAATGATATCATGAAAATAAAAAGTAGTAAACATTCAACGCATTTACAAAAAAGTGTTTATTTATTTTATTTTTTTGGGTGCAAAATGTGATGCAATGAGAGGTAGCTTACGATATGCTGTGGCTCATTCTTCTTTTTCGATTTGCTTCAAGAACTAAAAAGTTTGGATGTTTTCTTGTGGAAGATGGATTAATCGGAGCATTTTATAGTCCTCAGTATTGGTCGAATGTTCAATGAAAGTTCTTTAGATGGTGTTGACTTGTTATAGTCTTTCTCCTTTAGAGCACTAGGTGCCAATAACAAGGGTAAGTTACTCATTTGAGAACTACGGTTTGTCGTATCGATATATGACATTCACATTATAGCTCTCACTTATAACTAAGCTAAAACTTCTTCGTTTTATCATTCACCACATAAAAACATTAAATATTTAAAAAAAAAAAAATGACAACTTACTCTCGTCGTACAGACGACGAAGGTTACTATGGCGAATGATGAAGAGGTTAGGTGGTGTCATGGCGAGCTATAACTAAATTGTCAAGTTGGCATGGCGAGGTACAACGAATTGGTACCGGGTGCTTTTATATTTATTTTTATTATCTTTGTATTCGCCTACCCGTGTAACTAAATTTTCTTAAAAATAAACGTCTTCGTCAGTATATTTTCCGGTGACCAATTTTTTAGGTTGCAAAATTTGCTTCGGTTGAATTAACTTTAAGTAATGGTAACAAAGGGAAGATATTTTAGAAACATTAAGTACAATAAAATTACTAAATTACTTTTAAAACTTATTCACGTTAATTAACTTGTAAAATAATAATTGGGTAGTTTAAATTTATAATTGTATTAAAAAAATCTTTAAAAAAATTAAATAGAAAACAGAAAACTAGCGTCTTATTGTGTATGTTTATTTACATATATAAAATAAAGAAAATTAAGGAAATTCTTTTAGAACGGGAAAACAATAAAATAAAATAAATAAATCACACCTATCATACAATATATCTCACAAATACATTTAGTAAAATTTGAACCAATAATCTCTAGATTAGTGGGCAACTCATATAGAACTAGACCAAAAATCTTGGGTAAAAAAAATTAAGAAAATGAATCATAATAAATTAATGGATCGGTGAATTTGTTTAGAAAGGGCATCATAGTCGTTTTATATTGTTTTTTACATAATGTGAATAAGTTTTAAAGATAATTTAAATCAACAGTCGTCTCTTTATTATATGTAGTATAAATATAGACATAGATATTCGTATATAAATACTGATGTTTCGTATATAAATACGGATGTTTTGGCTGAAATTTACTAATTATAACTTTAATTGTCTTTAAAAATAATCAAGTAATTTTATTATATTTACAATTTAATAAAGTGTAATGCAGTCAAAGTAGTTAACATAAGATAAAATAAAGAATCGTTTTACCTGGTAAAATCAATAAGTATTATTATTACAAGAGTTTAAACTTTATGTACTGTGACAAAAAAAACTCTTCTTTTGGTTGGGGTTACGAAAGGTAAGCAAATTATCTTGTTCAACTGTAGATATTTATTTCATATGTTTGTATATGTTACTATGTTAGGGTTTTATTTTCCCATTGCTTTTATTTATATAAAACTCAGCCTCTAATCCTCTATCAAATCACATAAAATCCATAACCACCCTTACGACAACCATGAACCTTAGCCATCTGCAAGACCCAATAACCACTCTTATCACCACTCGACGCACTTTGGAAAATCATACAACAACACCACTGTACGGACCATCACCCTTGTTCTTATTTTATTAATTTATTTAAGATTCACTTTATATAAAACAATATATGTTGTGCTTTTGCCTCAAAAGTATATTTTTATCATTTTTTTGTTTGTTTCCAGATTGATATTTAATATATAATTGACTAATACGTAATTTTGTATGTAATTTTGCGCCTCATTATGCAATTGTTGCAGTTGGAAAGTTGTTGTTGCAATATTAATTATGTGATGATAAATTAGGAAACTATATGATAACATTAAACGACAATTATGATCTGTAATTTCAATTATATTCAAAGGTATTTACGTCATTTACATAGTGCTGAAATATTCAAAAATTCAACAATGGTCTTTCTGCTTTATATGTAGTATAAATTACTCACTCCCCTTTTAATAATTACATATAGTTCACAATTTATTTTAGTTTGTCACAGTATGAAGGTTTACTTTTAAAATTTTAACTAGTCAAAACATTTTATGATAAAAGAAAAATATTTGATTAAAACAATGAAATCTTTATACTCATTTAAAACCGTGTGCTTTCCAACCATTGTAAATTTGTAATGGAGATTTTTGTTCATGGAGAGCATCTCCATTAACGAGTCTCAACAACTCAACAACAACTGTTAATGCAGATCTTTTGCTAGATTGATGGTTATTTTTCGTGCGACTGACGGTTATTATACTTTCGTGCGATCAAATTTTGTCTTTAAAAAAAGACAATTTAATTTTTTTTGGCCTTTTGGAATTAGACAAAAATTATTCGAATGAAAGTACCTTAGTGGATGTCACAAGAAAATAGCCGTCAATTTAGTAAAAAAAAAACCTCACTAAACACTTATGTGTGCTTCCTCGTAAGGAGGCACACATTATAACAATTCATCGCGATAGCTATCTTTGGCTCTACTTTTCTAATTAGAAAAAACACGTGTCAAATTTTCATAAATGATTTTTAGACCATAACTAGCGGGTTAGCCGCGCGTTCTGCAACAAGTCGTTGTCGCCGATCATTTATTCAGGGAATGAATTTCTTTAAAGTGTTTTTTTTTTTTTTTTTTTTTTTTTTTGCGCCTTGTTTTTGCAGCACGAAGTCTTGTTAAATGCGAGTCTTGTTCGTCACGATGAGTTTTAGTATATATATATAATATGGACAATGGATTAAAAAAGACGACTCTTTTTGTCATTTACGCTAAATACAAAGGTAAAAAATAAATTTTATTAGTTAAATCTTGTATTTAGTGCACATATCTTAAACGGGGGACAATAAAAATGGGACAAAAAGACCGGTATAAATAGGTAATTGGGTAGCAAAAGAAACGCGTTTCAATTTGGATTAGTGGTGCTATATATTTATACGTTTTGGTCGTAAAATAGCAACGTATTTTTTCAAATGTATCAATTAATTATGTGTACAATTTTTTGTTCTACTTAATGTAACGTATATTTATGTTTTGTTCTAATCTAGTACGTGGTAATGACGTGTCACGTTATAAATAGTGATGCATGTCAGACTTTCAGGTATGTCACGTCATCATCACGTACTAGATTTGAACAAAGAATGTAAGCATTATACTTATGGGAGGTGATTTGTATACTCAAAAAAGTTATTGGGACACTCATATGTATAAATAGTTGAAGCACAATATTAATATTGTATAAGTATTTAATGCACAAATAGAGTGTCACAATAATTTTTAAAAGTGTGCAAATCAATTTCGTTAATTGATGGCAACTTGACATTATTGATGATGCTTTAATGCTTGATTGCAACTAAGTTTCAGAGTATTTACATTGAGATTGTCGTTAAAAATCAGCAAGATGTAGGGTTATTCTTGGCCTACATGTTTAACCTTCTTGAGTCGTCTATTTGCATCAACAATGCTGGTAGCAATTTCTAGGAAAATTACACTCTAGCTTAAAAAAAGTGATAGATATCATGAAAAGTTAAAGAACTTGCATAGCATTGGATTCTTTGTGTTTGGTAAAGATCATGAAATTTCTATTACTCGGTTAGACTTCCATTAAGAAAAATTATTTCCTTTAAAAATCGTTAAAGTAGTGACATTTGTCAATCGAAGAAAACATTTAAATAAAAAATCATAAATTCCTAAATTATTAATTTCACAATAAATAGAGAAAAAAAATAAAGAATCGCAAAAGAAGAATCTATAACTTTTTGTGATGAATAAAGATACTGTGTATTGACCTTTGTTTATTAGAGCATTCGATATAGTAACTCAAGTTAACATTAAAAACCCCGTCATATCAGCGTCATATCATTAAACACTAAATAAGATAATACAAAAAAACCATCATTTATCATAGGGTGAAAATTTAAATATCGTAGCAACTTTCGAAATTAATCGATATCATAACATCTTATTTTATTCACAAAATAAGTAATATCTTTAAATCTTACCAACGATACATAACATTGGCGATTACCATTTAAAAGTTACAATTTTGGTCCCTGTTGTGTGCGTTGACTTTCACCGTTAGTCATTTGACATTTTTTTTCTAAGAAAAGTTACAGTAATGGTCCCTTGACATTGCGTTGACTTTCACCGTTAGTCTTTTGACATTTTTTCATCTATTTTTATCTGTTTTCATCCGTTTTTATACGTTTTCATCCGTTTTCATCCATTTTTTTTTTACTTTTTCATGCGTTTTCATCCGTTTTTATATGCTTTCGTCCGTTTTCCTTACGTTTTCATCCGTATTTCATCCGTTTTATACGCTTTCGTCCATTTTTCTTACGCTTTTATCCACTTTTATACGTTTTCAGACATTTTCATCCGTTTTTATACGTTTTCATCTGTTTTTATATGTTTTCATCCGTTTTTATACGCTTACGTCCATTTTCCTTTTCATCCGTTTTTATCCGTTTTCATCCATTTTTATACGTTTTCATACGTTTTTATCCGTTTTCATCCATTTTTATACGGATCGTATAAAATGGATGAAACGGATAAAACATATGATAACGCATAAAATGGATGAAAACATAAGAAAAAAACAAGCGGCGTGTAAAGGACAAAAACATATAAAAGCGGACAAAAACGCATAAAAATGAATGATAACGTAAGAAAAATGAACGAAAGCAAACGAAAGCATATAAAAACGGACAAAAACGTGATAAAAACGGACAAAAACGCATAAAAATGAATGAAAACTTAAGAAAAACAGATGAAAACGTATAAAAACGAATGAAAACGTAAGAAAAACGGATGAAAACGCATAAAAACATATTAAAACGTATGAAAACCTATAAAAACAGATGAAAACGTAAGAAAAACGGACGAAAGCGTATAAAAACGGACAAAATGTATGAAAACGGATAAAACATATAAAAACGTATAAAAATGGATTGAAACGTAAGAAAACATATGACAACGTATAAAAACTGATGAAACGGATAAAAACCAATGAAAACGTATGAAAACGTATAAAAACGGATGAAAACGTAAGAAAAACAGACGAAAACGTTTAAAAACGGATGAAAAAATGTCAAAGGACTAACGGTGAAACTCAACGCAATGTCAAGGGACCATTAATGTAAGTTTTAAAATAAATGTCAAAGGACTAAAGATGAAAGTCAACCCACACAACAGGGACCAAAACTATAATTTTTTAAAATGGTAATCGTCAATGTTACGTATATAGGTAAGTATTTAAAAGTATATTACATATCTTGTGAATAAAATAAATATGTTACGTATATCGGGTTAATTTCAGAAAGTTTGTTACGTATATTCAGCCTACACCCTTTATCATAACATCAAATAACATCATTTTTTAGTACTCATCTTTAAAAAAAAAATACAATTTACAAATTAATCTCTTAACTAATATTTCAATCCTTAAATAAACCTTTCACTAATATTTCATTCATTAAATACTAATAAAAATTACAAATACTTAAAAAAAAACATACTTAAATTTAAAAAACATGTAAAAAAATTTAAACTAATACATAAACTAAAGAAACATGACTAATCTTCATCAACTTCCTCAAAATCTTCACGTTCACGCCAAATATGCTCCATAAGCTGTCGTTGGAGATTAAGATTTGCCACGTATTTCTTTTGCCTTTCGACGATACATATCACATCTGTCAATCCATCTTTGTTGCATATGTGGTACCGGATTCATCCACAGTTCATTGTACTCGCTTAGTGCAAACTTTTGATCCTTTAAAATCATGTTATGCAATATGAAGCAAGAATACATGATTCTACTTATCCTGGTAACCTGGTATTGACGTGTTGGTTGTTGTATTATTCCCCAGCGTCCTTGGAGAACACCAAAAGCACGTTCGACATCCTTTCGTGCACTTTCTTGTCACCTTTTAAAAAAAAGTGTATTTATCGTCTAACGTATTTGAGAACGATTTGACGAAAGTAGCCCACTGTGAGTAAATTTTATCGGCTAAGTAATATCCCTTTTCAAACGAAATTTCATTTACCTCATATGGAACTACAGGGGCGACATCATCAAGAATGTCGTCGAATAACGGCGAATTATCTAAAATATTTATATCGTTATTCGCACAACCTACACCAAAAAATGCATGTCAAATCCACAAATCGTGCGACGCAACAACTTCAAGCATTATAGTCGGGTATTTTTTATCACCCTTACCATATTAGCCATCCCATGCCACCAACCAATTTTTCCATTTCCAATACATATAGTCGATACTACCAAGCATTCCCTGAAAACCATGAACATGCTCATGTCTTGCATATAGATTTTGAATATCTTGAATAGTTGGTTTTTATAAAAACTCTAGACTAAACAAGTCAATAATGCATATATTGAAATTATCCAGACAATCACGTCCGGCAAGCTCACTCATTTGCAAATATTCATCAAACGCATTAGATGTGGTCCCGTATGCCAATTGGTGTATGGCATAGTGCATTTCATGATAACACTCATACTCATTCGACCCGTACAATCGGGTGCTTGGCTAAAGAATTTACAGTGATTTGGAAAAGGATCGGCAGTGTAAGATTCAATACATTGACTATTTCTAGAAATAGTTTTCGGCTCATACGTTATCTTCTTCAAACGTTTACATGCGGATACTTACAACCTCGATTAAAATAGTCGCCCATCAAACGCTCCTCTGCAATCTCACGTTCACGAAAAATTGTGATACAGGGTAACCAGAAAGATGATTGCGCTTCTTCTGCTTATAATCGTTGGTACTTGTGGGCGGCCATAATTGTTGAAGCGTCGGTTTCGTCTTCGATATCGAAAAGGGTCGATGCGGATCTATTGTGAAAGAAATTATTTTAATATAAAGAGGGTTTTAATTGTGTGTGTGAAAAATGGTTAGATAGTTGGAGCTTATATAGGTGGGTTTTTGAAAAACAAATTGAAAAAATAAACAAGTCGTTGGCTAGTTAATTTATTATTTATTTATTTACATTTTAATTCAAAATGTTATATACTATGAGGGGTGGTTTTGTAATATATATATATTTTTAATTCAAACTCATTCGACCATTGAGGGGGTGTATATGTAACTTTTTTTATCGCCTAGCCCGTTTCAACTTGCGTTGGTATATCAGCCGCAAATCACAACACCGATGTAATGTTGGTAATTGGGGTATGGTAATGCAACCTGTTGGGTCGTGTATTTGAGTTGATAAGTACAAAACTAATGTGCAACAATGTAAAAAATGAAACTTGAAGGACTAAAGATGAAGAATGAAACTTGAAGGACTAAAGATGACAAAGGATGAATCTTCATTTAAGATGAAGATTACAAGATATCTTCTAATTGTTTAAATATATTTAGTCTTTATTTTCCTGTAACCCTAGTGTCTCTAGTATATAAAGATACATAGGGGCGTTTAGTTTAATGTGTGCACAAGATGTAGACGTCTAGAGGTGATGTAGCCCCAAGGTAATCAAGGTTTCCTTGATCCCTGTTATAGGTTAGATAACCGTCCAACACTTGATCAAGTAGGATTGGGTCTGATGTGTTTGTAATCATTTAGAGTATAGATGATGGCGAAGAAACCTTGTATCAATAACAATTAGGTTTGTTCTTATTCCACTACGTGTATTGCTATTTGTTATTGATTAATCCTAGATGCAAAGGTCTTAACAACCTTATCTTAAACAATTCTACAGGTGGTATTAGAGCTAACGGGCTCTCAATCTAAGATCTACAAGGTTTTCTTGAATTAGGTCAATTTTCGTATTTTTCTGCAGGGCTGTTTTCTAAAGGGGGTATATCATTCGTTAACCGTTTGATCGGGACGAAATTTTGTTGAAGATTCTTGGTATATCAAGGAAGATTTTCACCAAAGGGATTTTCAATCTGAGCTCTCAATTGTAAGTTATTAATCGTTGAAAACTGTTGCAAAGAAGGTTGTGCTTTTCGAATTGTTGGGGTTTCTATATGAAAGTCGAATATGGTTTATTTGATAACCCTAATATTGATCGATATTGGTGGTATTTTGTTGTTATATTTGGTTTACTGGGTTTACATTAGCGACATGGAGCATAAAACAGGTTAGTGACACTAATAGGTGTCGCTAAAGACTAAAAGTATCGTCTTTATCGTAAATAAATAATAATAATAATAATAATAATAATAATAATAATAATAATAATAATAATAATAATAATAATAATAATAAGAAGAAGAAGAAAATAATAATAATAATGATGATGATGATGATGATGATGATTATGATGATTATGATATATGCAAGAATCTTTTTGTTGTTGCGATCATGTTTACTCTTTGTAGAGTTTTTGGTTTCTCTTGGTTCTGAATCTCAAATTTGGATATCATATGATCCAAGATCGTGGAAAGATTAGCTGTTGTGAGTTATGAAATACTGATGCTATGATTGAACATACTGGTTTGAAGGTCGTACTTTAATGAATTATAAACCCTAGCGTTGTTGGAATTAGAAGGTTTTAGGGTTTCTTGATTTGTGTTTATCAAGGATTCAAGTTATGTATGGTTGAAACCTTACCAGGATTTGAATACTGGTTACTGGACTTCGCATGATTGATTAATATTGCTCGCTTGTTAGTTAGTACTGCTAGCATGTTCATTGATTGTTTAGTACTGCTTTCAAAAAAATTAATATTGCTCCATATCAAGTTACACCTGCTCATATTGAAAGTTAAAGTTGTTGCTGGATACTTAATGTTGATTGAAAAGTCAGTTAGTGCTTCCTCTTAATGGTTAATACTGCTTTCAATTATTAATGTTGTGATAACATCAAATTAGCCTGATCTTTTATATATCAAATTCCCGTGTTTATGGCCTCATTTGCATTAATATGGTACTTAATTCTTTCATATTCGTTCATATTTGCATTTCAGGATAAATGAGGCGTTGGAGCGGAAAAGAAGTGATAAAAGGCCAAATACATGTTCTGAAAATTGATTTACGAGGGCCTATGAATTCAGTGTGAAGATTACGCCGTAATTCACTAATTATGTTACGGCGTAATTATGATGCTTTGAAGGATACGGCGTAACCAACTCTTAAGGTTACGTCGTAATTATTTAATGAATGTTACGGCGTAACGTTGCAATTTAATTCTGTAGTAAGTATTACTTGGGCGCTAAGGAGTTGAAGTCCAGTGGCTAAATGAAGATGATATTTACTCCGAGGATTAAAAGTAAAAGTAACAAGTACGATCAAGGACTAAAAGTGACAATTCATATAAAGTTTATTTACTTCAAGGACTTGTTATATAAATATGAAGAACGATGAGGGGCCAAAGTCGTACACTAGTCTTATAAACTTTCAAGAAAATATGATGACAATGAAAAGTACGAAGTTAACAATTAAGTCGTAATTCATTTTATAGTTACGGCGTAACCTAGTTACGACATAACTAAATAATTTAATTCTGACGTAATTGTTCGAGTTCCGGATTTCTTTATGCCGACTATAGTTACGGCGTAATTAGCCCTAAGGTTCTGCCGTAACTATGTCGACCTATAAATCGACCCTAAATCGCATTTTTAAGTATCTCTTCACCCCTCTCAGGGGTCGATTAGAGCACCACTCGGGGCATTTTTGATGGTCCGAAGCCGGTTTGAAGGAAGAATTCACTCGCAATCATCATAATTATTAGCTCTACATCAAGTAATTTGTATCAAACATTATGTTCAATTCAATTTATGATTTATTCATTTTGTTGGCATAATTTATTTTATGTTTAGCTAAGCACCACAGTCTTGGCCTAGTTATGATTCCTTAATTGTTTTGTTTACATTTATATTACTTCCGTATAATTATTTCTAAGTGTATGCATGCATAGTTTATTGGTAGCCACCCTTGGTTCGGTAGTTTTGAATGGCGGTGAGGCCAATTTCCTAGGAGATATGACCAGTGACCCTAGGTGAGCGGACTTAGATGGGAAGGGTAAGATATGACCAAGCGATTACCCTTTCTACTTGTGCGATTTGACCAGCGATCACCTATCGTTTGGATGAAATTAAGAATTAGGGGTGAGTGTCTAAGTTCTAGCAGTAGGGCACTCACTATTATAAATCTAGCATGTAGCGGTATTTAATGACTCGACAGAGGACCGGGAACAATAGGACTTAGGACGGTGCTTTGATTTCTCTGTGGTGGCATCTTTGCCGATAGGTTAGGCGAATTGACCAAATGTTGTCCTCTTGACTTTGACCCCACAGAGTAATTGGAAGTAAGTAGACGTAGACATAACTAGCTAGGAGGATTAACTAGGTTAGCACCACTATCCTTCATTTATCACACCTCTTGCCCTTATCTGCTTTCTTTTATTTCCTTGTTTTATTAGTTAATTTTATTATTTCAATCTTAAAATCAATTAAAATCGTGACATAGACTTAAGTTAATTTCCGATCCATGTAGCTCTTGGGACGACCTCGGTTTTACCGAATACTACACTACACACGATCGCACTTTGCCCGTTAGTGCATTAGGGTAGACCATTGGTATAACGAGTAATTATAAATATTAAAACACAGTCGATATAACTTGCATCAAGTTTTTGCGCGTTGCCACGGGAGCTATTTTAGGATTTTAATTTAAGTATTTCTTTTATTTTCTTTTTAGTTTTCTTTTTCTCTTCTTTTTAGTTTTTGTTTGTTTTTTATATTTCAGGATATGGAAGATTCAGGTTTTGACATGCTCACTATGGAAGAATATATTGCTTTGACTCAAGGTAACCAAAGATCGAGCATCGTATATCCTGAGTTTAATGATGACATCGAGTTTGAGATCAGCTGCCAGTTCATGAGAGAACTTAGACAAAAGCTTTTCGCGGGAACTACTGATGAAGATGCCCACCTGCATGTGCGAAGAGTATTGGAGATCGCAGATCTTTTCCACACTCCAGGAGTCACTCAAGATGCATTAATGCTTAGCGTGTTCCCAATTACACTCCTTTGGTGCGGCGGAAGATGGATGAAGATGCTTCTTGCTGGGTCGATCAATACATGGAATCTTTTGGAAAAAGCGTTTATTAGAAGATATTATCCTCCTTCAAAGATTGCCAAGAAGATGGAAGAAATAAGGAGTTTCAGACAGAAGATGGATGAAATGCTAGATGAAGCTTGGGAAAGATATAATGACCTTCTTTACAGATGCCCAACGCATGATATCAACAACCACCAGATGGTCCTTATTTTCTACAAAGGTTTAAACATCTCGCCCCGCCAAATGCTTGACTCTCAAGGACCTATTCCTACAATACCACTTGCACAAGCCCTTAGATCAATTGAGATGATGGCTGACCATTCACGAAATTGGTATGATGGAGCAACCACTTGGGCCATAAATAGCAACAGCTTGGATGACATTGGCGACATCACCAAGCAGCTGGATAGAATTGGATGTAATATGAATATGGTTAAGGAAGACATTCATGCTATACAAGAGCATTCTCTCCAAGACGAGCATAAAGAATATGAAATTTGGTCGGTATGTGGAATCATTGGAGGAAGCCGTCAAGAAATTCTTGGATAATTTAAAAGGGATGCATGACTCGAATGACGAATGGATTAAGAAATTCAAGGAGGGCGCGAACTTAAATTTAAAAAATCTTGAAGCTAAGAGGAGAAGCTTGGAGGCTAAGCTTGAAGAGTTAAACCAAAAGGTCATGGAAAGTAAAAAGAACGCAATTGGAACTATCAAAGCAACAATGGGAAAGATGAAAGAAGTCAACAACGAGCCGGTTCCTTATATCAGACCTTATGTCCCACCTATCCCATTTCCAGGACGTTTGAAGGTTGTGAGCGACGAAGAAACAAGCGACGATCAATTAAAGAAAATGGAAGCAAAGAACTTACAGAGTGATGAAGCAACGCCACAAGCTAATGATGAATCAACCACAACACAAAACGATATTACTTCTAACTCTTCTTTTATTCCTACCAATCTTTCTTGTTTTTCTATTCAGGATGCTGAAATTATGGATGAAATCGTGCAACCTATCACATCACCCGATAATGGTTATGTAGCTTCAGCTACTGAACCAATTCTAATTGATCTTGCAAAGGAATTAGAAGACAAAATCTTGGACACCTCAGTGATTAACAAGGAGACATATGAGCAGATTAATCAGCCACATCACGAGGTGAACAAATCATCAATGCCGTCAACTAAAACGGGTAAGGTATGGAGGGAAATGACATCTCCTTTCAGGTATGATCATAATTTATCATTTCCCCATCCCATAGCAAATTCACACCCTCATGGAGTTTATTGCTATTTTCACCCACACTTGATTTCAAGTGAGGGGATAAACACCCTTTTACGTAGTAAATAAGGGTGAAGTCAAGCTCGTGACTCGAACAAAAACAAGCGCTTCGTGGGAGGCACCCATGCATATCTTTTCTTTTTGGGGGAATTTCATATATACCCAAGGAAACTTCAAAAATTACATATTTCCCCAAAACACAAGTTTCTAATGCATAATGTACAATACTATTAAAGCATGCTTTGGGGAAATATGTAATTATTGAAGTTTGAGTGGGGATGTATGTAAATGTCCCTTTCTTTTTTCATTTTATTAGTATAGTTGGGTTTTGTGTTTTTTACCATTTTTGCAGGAATCGGAGAAGATTGCATCGATAACTAAACGGGACTGATCATCCATCGATTCTGGCGTAACTCATCTCAATGATTACGCGTAACACATCACACGAAGCGATTCTCTCCAGAGCATTACCAATTACGGCGTAATCCTATGCTATGGTTACGCCGTAGCTACCCTCCGATGGCGACTACGGGTTTTGCCATAATTACGGGCGTAACTCCTTCAAAGAGTTACGACGTAATTATCCTCCAGTTCAAATTCTCTCTATAATAGCACAATAACCTTGTATTAGTTTTAAATGAACTTTGTGGGTGTGTTCCCTGTAAACCCTCACGAGACTTCACTCGTCCACTTGGGACACCAAGTGGTTTAAAAGACTTGTTGCATACGCTAAATGCAACCGTGATTCCTACGAAAGTGAGTTAGGTTTTTCATTTTCTTTTATTACTTGTTGTTTTTCTATTATGATGCATTTGGTTGTCTTAAGTGAATTCAAGTTATTAAAGTTTGCTCATTGATCTCAAAGCGGGACACGTTTACTCGTGAGTCTTCGATCATGCCGAGCAAATTCAGGGGAGTTTTCTGTTTCAATTCTAACCCTTCTTATCTTTCATTTATATGCTTAAGTATGACCCAAGTGGGGGGAAGGGATTAGACATAGACACCCGCTTGATTTTTCTTGCCTTTATTTTTCTAGTTTTTGATGAAAAGTGTTTCACTAGTAAAATTTTGACTTGTTTTTTATTACTTAACTGGATTAATCTAGGCGAGCACACCTACCTGTATTTCCATTGTGTGAGGATAAGCCTTCTGTTTTCCCTTATACATAATACCACAAAATGAGTGTCTTGGGTGGTTGTAGTAGACTTTAGAACTTGGCCTTGCATATCTTTTCAAGACCATTATCATGAGCATTACCGAGGAAACTTGGTGTGATCGGATTGCGACTAGGATATAAGGCAATTTTAGGATTAAACCCAAATAGCCCTATATATGTATTGTGTTTATTGACTTTTCACATTGATCGGTCAATCCCTCATTAAACCCTTTTGTTGCACTCACCATTAGTACAAGATACCCCTAGATACACCCTTCAGAGCCTTTTCTTTCATTTTGTTCACCCAATATACTTATTTCGTTACACCTATTGCCTAGCCTACCCTGTAGTTTCCTTATGTCCATGGTCCGGGCGCTGTTGGTTAATTTTGGCTCCACTAGTGAAAGTCGCGGGTTTTTGAATAAAGGGTTTGGGAAGAAAATCGGGTTTAGATGATAGTTGATCTCAAGTGGGGGGATACATTTTATGTTCGTATCGTTTATATTCTTGTATACCTTGTCTTGCATCAAAAAAAAAAAAAAAAAAGCATGCAAGCAAGTGTTTATGATTAGTATTCTCGCCTTTTCAATGGCGCAAATTTTTACAAATCCGTTTTGTCTTACGGATAAAATTAGAAACCGAACATTTCTATCTCGCCTTTCAAATTTTAATCAATATTCGTACAATGGGGACATTGTACATTTCAACAGGGGATGGGAGATAGACATGGTGATTTTGATTGAAATATGTGCTAAATTGACCCAAATTTTAAATTTTTATATAGCACATTCTTTTTCATTGTTGATGAAGGCCGAGTTAATGCATCTTATTTGCCTAGATTATGGGTTTATGAGGCACCACATTACATTTCTTATGCATTAACTCGTGTATTGGATTATTGAAGACCCCGACTCTTGACCCTCGATTTTTTCTACGGGATTGAATGCGACTAGTGGTGGGGTATTTGTGGACTTAGGAATCTATTTGTTTCGTGTCTTTTATTTACACCCATTAAAATTTTCACATGCCTTATCCTACCCTTAGTCATGAATCGAGTTTAGGTGAGGAAGCGAGCAATCATTGGTGTCTTGGCCATGGATTTGGTCATGTATCATTGGTTTTGTCCCCTTCGCCGTAGCTCGTTAGTAATGACATAATAACCCCATAAGCCTATGTTGTGTCAACCCATTGCCTTTTAGAATAGCTGCATCTATAGACTCTAGTGGTGGAGATTAGTATCTTTGCCAAGCCTATGATAGAATACTCGCCATGACTGAGCAGTTGAGTGATCACCCATAAATAAACACATGAATTATGAGAGAGAGAGAGTGATTTCAATTCCCTTTTCGTGAGGTGCTCGTTCTAGAATTTTCTAGCTTAGGTGATTTTTAAACTCATATATTCCAATTAATCTTGGGAGACATCTTTTTAAGAATTATTTAAAGGGTCTACTTGAGGACAAGTAGAATTCAAGTGGGGGGATATTTGATAACATCAAATTAGCCTGATCTTTTATATATCAAATTCCCATGTTTATGGTCTCATTTGCATTAATATGGTACTTAATTCTTTCATATTCGTTCATATTTGCATTTCAGGATAAATGAGGCGTTGGAGCGGAAAAGAAGTGATATATATGTTCTGAAGATTGATTTACGAGGGCCTATGAATTCAGTGTGAAGATTACGCCGTAACTCATTAATTAAGTTACGGCGTAATTATGATGCTCTGAAGGATACGGCGTAACCAACTCTTAAGGTTACGTCGTAATTATTTTTAATGAAGGTTACTGATAACGTTGCAATTTAGTTCTGTAGTAAGTATTCGGGGCGCTAAGGAGTTGAAGTCCGATTGGCTAAATGAAGATGATATTTACTCGAGGATTAAAATTAAAAGTAACAAATCGATCAATGACTAAAGTGACAATTCATATGAAGTTTATTTACTTCAAAGACTTGTTATATAAATATGAAGAGCGATGAGGGCCAAAGTGGTACACTAGGCTTATAAACTTTCAAGAAAATATGATGACAATGAAAAGTGCGAAGTTAACAATTAAGTCGTAATTCATTTTATAGTTACTGGCGTAACTTAGTTCTGACGTAACTAAATAATTTAATTACGACATAATTGTTCGAGATCCGGATTTCTTTCTTGCACCGACTTTAGTTACGCCGTAATTAGCCCTTAAGGTTCTGCCGTAACTATGTCGCGACAATAAATCTGACCCTAAATCTGCATTTTAAGTATCTCTCTTCACCCTCTCGGGGTCGATTAAACACCACTCAGGGCATTTTCCAGATCAGAAGCCCGGTTTGAAGGAAGAATTCACTCGCAATCATCATCATTATTAGCTCTACATCAAGTAATTTGTATCAAACATTATGTTCAATTCAATTTATGGTTTATTCATTTTGTTGGTATAATTTATTTTATGTTTGGCTAAGCACTCTGTCTTGGCCTAGTTATGATTCCTTAATTGTTTTGTTTATATTTATATTACTTCAGTATAATTATTTCTAAGTGTATGCATGCATAGTTTATTGGTAGCCACCCTTGGTTCGGTAGTTTTGAATAGCGGTGAGGCCAATTGCCTATGAGATATGACCAGTGACCCTAGGTGAGCGGATTGAGACGGAAAGGGTAAGATATGACCAGCTGATGACCCTTTCTACTTGTGCGATTGACCAAGTGATCACCTATCGTTTGGATGAACTTAAGAATTAGGGGTGAGTGTCTAAGTTCCTAGCTCGGGCACTCACTATTATAAATTTAGCATGTAGCGGTACTTAATGACTCGGCAGGGGACCGGGAACAACGGGACTTATGACGGTGCTTTGATTTCTCTGTGGTGGCATCTTTCTTGATAGGTTAGAGGCGAATTGACCAAAATCATCCTCTCGACTTTGACCCCACACAAGTAATTGGAAGTAAGTGAGCGTAGACATAACTAGCTAGGAGGATTAACTAGGTTAGCACCACTATCCTTCATTGATCACACCTCTTGCCCTTATCTGCTTTCTTTTATTTCCTTGTTTTATTAGTTAATTTTATTATTTCAATCTTAAAAGCAATTAAAATTGTGACATAGACTTAAGTTAATTTTTGATCCACGTAGCTCTTGGGACGACCTCGGTTTTACCGAATACTAAACTACACACGACCGAGTACATTGCCCGTTAGTGCATTAGGGTAGACCATAGGTATAATGAGTAATTATAAATATTAAAACCTGGTCAGTATAACATGCATCATGTAGCGAGTACTATTTGTTAATGATGTTGCTCGTATAGTTTGTACTGCCAGTTTAAAAGTTTTAGTACTGCTAGTTATAGCAGATATCGGGCAGTATACAGTTTTAATTCTCGGATGGGTTTCGAGATGTCAGATATTACACACACAAGAATGTTTTGGATTGATTTGGACGACACACACACACATACAAAAAGTTTGGTTTTTGGTTATGATTGAAGACCTGGTGATTCATTAATGATGAATATTATTTGGTCAGGTTAATGTGAAAGATTGTTTACAGTTTTTATCATGTTCATGTTCAGGGAAAGCTTTCTATTTTCTACATGGTTTCTACTGCTCAACCAAAGAACTATTCTTCAACGCTACTACTGTTTTGTTTCGAATTCTATTGTAGTCATTTATTTATTATTACTCATTTTTCTATGTTCGTTCATGGATGGTACTACATGGTGTTCGTTGCTATAGTGGTTAGTTATTTGAAAAGTTCTTATGGTTACTACATGCATCATTTGAGGGGAAGGTTTTTACAACTACTAGTTGTTATTACTACTGATGGTTTAGGTTTCTTTTTGTCTTGAGTTCATTTATAGTAAGTTTTTTGGTGTTCTTTATGGCGGGTAATTCGAGACATTGAAAGACTAGATTGGAAGTATGATAGTGGTTTGTGGTTGTCGAAATCAGAGTTGCTTCTGCTTAAAGTCCCCTAGTGGATAATACAAAAATGGAAGAAGAGTCTACTTGAAGATTTGCAACATGAAGATCCTTGATGGTTTAGCACGGCTTAAGGGGAAGTTTCATTCATCATGTAGTTTTGCAATTATCAATTAGCGAAAGATTGTTGGGTCGTGTATTTGAGTTGATAAGTACAAAACTAATGTGCAACAATGAAAAAGAATGAAACTTGAAGGACTAAAGATGACAA
Organism: Chrysanthemum lavandulifolium; assembly: GCA_022545495.1. Classification (NCBI taxonomy): domain Eukaryota; kingdom Viridiplantae; phylum Streptophyta; class Magnoliopsida; order Asterales; family Asteraceae; genus Chrysanthemum; species Chrysanthemum lavandulifolium. The sequence goes on along the minus strand of CM040244.1, from coordinate 142,210,815 downwards.
ATGATGAATCTTCATTTAAGATGAAGATTACATGATATCTTCTAATTTTTTAAATATAGTTAGTCTTTATTTCCTTGTAACCCTAGTGTCTCTAGTTTATAAAGAGACATAAGGGTGTTTAGTTTAATGTGTGCACAAGATGTAGACGTCTAGAGGTGGTGTAGCCCCAAGGTAATAAAGGTTTCCTTGATCCCTGTTATAGGTTAGATAACCGTCTTGACCAAGTAGGATTGGGGCTGATGTGTTTATAATCATTTAGAGTAAAGATGATGGCGAAGAAACCTTGTATCAATAGCAATTATGTTTGTTCTTATTCCGCTGCGTGTATTGTTATTTGTTATTGATAAATCCTAGATGCAAAGGTCTAAACAACCTGAGCTTAAACGATTCTACACAACCCAACGCCGAGCCACGTCAGACTCAACTCCATTGGTCATTGTTATACTTAGCGCTCTTAGTATATTTGTTTAGAAAATGTACTAGTTTGGATATCCGTGCACATATGAAATTTTTAAATATATTTTTGTTAGATTTGTTTTCGCATATTGTACATTAACATGGTTAAAAAAAAATACATGAAGTCTTGCCAATAATGAACATAATTTTTTTATATATATTATTCTTTGTTATTGATGGTGTGCATTTACAGGAAGACATAATTTTATCATGCTTCATGAAGTATCTTATAATATATTAACAACATTTTCATCATTTTTTTCTTCTTTATCAATGCAAATTCATAGGAAGAAAACATGTCTAGTTTTCTTTCTTTGAAAACCAAGGATGAAGCTAAAATGTGGAGTACGAACTTATCATGCTTCCTAATTCTACTAGCATAAAAGAGTTTATTCAATTCCTTAGAGATTCTATAGTTCATGAGCTATAGAGATTCTATAGTTCTTGAGCTACCCCAGTTTGATGAGAATGAGGGAAGAATTCCTTAGCTATTATTTTAGCCTATAATAAGAAAGGTCAACCAAGACTCATAAATTACCCTCTATCTTTTCAATCCCTCTAATAGAGAATTCTTAGCCTTCGTTTTAGAAACTAAGCTCTCACAAAGCAAGTCATTACTTATTGTTTACACACTCTTTCTTATTTACTTAGCCTACTTCTTTATCATTAGTTTAATTAGGCCGGGGAAGACTCTGTGTCTAAAAAACTAATCCAATTTATATATTTATTTTTTAAAAATTTATATACTTATACGGGTTGACATTTTTATTTGGCAAGAGAGAAACCTAAGGTCTTTTCAAGGAAAAGTTAGAAGTGTTGATAGTCTATGATGTATCATTAAGGATCAGGTTAGGTTAAGGCTTATGAGCTTGAAAGTTAAGATATCCATACAAGTTATAAAGGTTGCTGATATGTGAAATGTCAATGTGATGTAGAGTAATAAGTCAAAATGTTTTTTTGTTCCTTGACGAGGGTTTCATTATGTAGTTGGTTTTGGTATTTAGAGAGTAATGGTGTGGTATTGTTTGATGTTCTCATTGGTAAGCTAATTATTGAATGGTTTGAAGTAATGATGATGGATAAGGATGGTATGAAGGCTAAGAAGGGGTGGAAGTGTTGTTGGATTGCTATTAAGATAAGATTTGATACTAGTATATAGATAAGTTGTAATGGATTTGTTTCTGATTTTATTCTGGAAGTTGGTTCTATTGGATATCAAGAGATATTGGATTGGAAATTGCCTTATTTGAAGCGTGTGCAGTTTTTGGATGTTGGTATTGATGGTGATATTTGTTGCTGGTTTGATGCCTATTTTGCTGTTAGAATATGTTTGGATAAGTATGTAAGATGGGACTTGTATTTTGAGGGTTGTATGGAGTTTTTGGTAGTACAAAGGGAGCTCATGGTTTGGCATGGGTCATCTTTGATTGTTTGGACTACTTATTGGTCTGGGTCATGTGTAACGTTTAATGTTGGTTTGATCTCATGGGCTGGTACTTGTGTTAGCTGTTATTGGACTAGCCCAAGCTTCATGGTTTTGTCTGCTTTGGTCATGGAAGTTGTTCTTCAGGTTTTTGCATATGTCTCTCCTACTTCGATTCTGCTTGTTTTGAAGTTGGTTGTTTTGAAGACTGAAGGAATTATGAAGTGGTTCTTGTATTGATTGCTTAACACTGTGGTTCTTCTTGTTATGGGAATCATAAGTGAGAGTTGTACTCTTTTTTTTATCCAAGATTTTTTCCATTGAGGTTTACTTGGAAATGTTTTTAAGGAGGCAATCTCACTTGGTGAAATGCTCCTTTCTATACTCTATGGTGCATAGTTTGGGATGGGTTTGGAAGACTATGGTGATGCTTTGGAAGTTCTATTGTATTACTTGTCTTTTAATTTGTTAATAAGTTTAGACATTGTCGAGCTTTATTTTTTCGTGCGATGTTCTCAAAGCATGTTTTGTTTGTATATTTTTGTTTGATTAATATATTTGGCGGGGCTTGGTCCCTTTAAAAAAAAAAAAAAGAAAAGAAAAAAACCATGAATGAATGAGGGGACCTATTTTTTATTTTTTTCATTATTATTTGATTTGATTTGTTTATTTATTTTGTTTTTTCCACTAAGCTGTGCTTTTGTTCGGTCACTTTTTATCTTTATCCAAAACACCTAAAATAGTTCAAATTTTTTCGGGATTTATTTATTTATTTATTTATTTTCAAAAGATAAAAGTTGTTGCAGGAAATGTACGATTTAGCAAAAAACATAGCCGTTGGTCTAGCAAAAAACCCAATCAACTTTTTAGACACGTGTCAACAATCCTATAAAGTCGCACGGTCTATCGGTTTATCAAGACCATTTTTGAAATTTGATATTTTTTTAACATGACATTTGAGACCGAGTACATGCATTATTGCAAGTAAGGATATATGCTTTAATGATTTAGACACTAGTATTTTCCATGAAATTTTCAAAGTATCGCTACCTTATTGAATGCACAAGTACAGTACATACGGTTGAACGAATGTTTGACATTTGGGGAGAGAATAATTGCTATATCGTTTACTCGTTTAGTTAACATTATTTTAAATTATCACGATCAAGTTAAACACAACCTTAAGCTTTTAATCGAGTTCTTAGGTAGATTCATCTCATTTTGAGATCAAAGGTACTACGAATTTATTAAGGAAAAACTCATTTTTCTTAATATATATAAGTAGACATTTGTTGATGGGTTAGTTATTCGGAGCGGTCACGGCAATGGTAAAAGCATGGTAATTGTATCGGAGGCCGGGTCCGTTGCTCCGCGTGATCGTATGAGCGGTTGGTGTTGTGTTATCAAAATCTCGCAATAACATTATAAGAGCGTCGGTGTGGGCTCTTCATTTCTTCGTCGTCACCGTGACACTTTGTCGTGGCTCACCACACCGCCTCCTCTTCGTCCTCTTCATCCACAACCTCTTCATTAGGCAAGAGGGTATATTATACTTTGTCGGTTTTTTTTTTTTTTGGTTGTAAATATGTAATGTTTTATTTAGTGGTGGGTCCTAAATGAAGAGGTTGAGGTTTGTTATGAGGGAGGGAGGGTTTGTTGTGGTTAGTTGTGGAGGTTTGTTATGCTGAGGTGGCGCTAACGTGATGGTGATAAAAAGGTAAACCCTCTTCACCACACACCTTGTGCTGTAAGCAGTTTATGTATCATGACATCATTTACTATTAAAAATGACAAAACATTTATACAGCCATCTGTAATCTACAACATATTATAAAGTATTTAACTTGCTAATGCTTATCCCATCTTAAGATAATTTACCCAAACTGAAATACACACTAAATAATATCAAAATATTTAGTAGGTATTCACTACTTAAAACTGTTATAAAATGCTGTATCTATATTAATATTTCTTATCAAACTAATGGACTAGCTGAAAATTAGATGAGCGCCCTTGCTAAACATTCACTATCGAAGACATCAATCTAAATTACGATATTATTTAGCCTACTTAGACAATAAAGACTTGGTGTGTTTGTTTAATTAAGATGTTTTGGGTGCGATCATTCAGTATCTTCTTGGTAAGAGGTGGTAGAAAGTCTAATCTGAGCGAAATAATGTTGTTTGTTTTGTATAATTGTCGAATGATTTTAAGTCTCGTTTTGCAATTTGTTTATTAAACCAACGCAATGCGATAATAAGTAACTTATGTAAATATGAAACAAGACTTTTATCATAAATATAACATAGTTAATAAACATTCAAATATATTGTATAAAGTTTGCAAACCGAGTAAGAAGCGATGAAGACAAGTCTCATTCTTCTTCTTGAGTAAGATGTTATATGTCTAGCGGGTGCCTTACTCAAAAAAAAAAACAAACAAGGAAAAGCGTCATCCACTTCTTGGTAGAGTAAGAGAGTAGTAAGATTTTTTTTAAAAACAAACACACCCTTCGATAACGACTTTATCTTTGGAGTAGACTTTGACTTTACAAAAGCTAATAACTTAAAAAGGAGAAAATCTTAAAAGTCTGAAATCTTTTGGTAGTCCCTCAATGGTCAAATTTTTCCTCAATCTCCAAAATGGTCATGTGACCACTCGACCCGTGAGCTCCACGAGAAACATGACACGTGTCATAAGGAAAGTACACTTTTACTTTTAATCTACCCGAATAACCACCATATTTGCGCAACCAAGCAATTACTCAACCTACTTTTACTCGACTTGCATTTATCCGCGTGCAAAAGTAAAAAAAAAAAAAAGTACAAAACTACTTGTCACCGTACCTCTTTCTTTTCAATGTGCTGAAACCCGATCGGCAATAACCATCGGATCATACACAAGAATTAATCAATACATGATTATCAATCCAAATCTTATTATCATTCTCAAACTTAAACACAAACACAAACACAAACACAAAACAACATATATTGTCACCGATTGATAGATCGGATTTTTGTTTATTTCAATGGATTCATCGTTGCATCGTGTTGATGTAAGTATCATATTTAGATGTAATAAATGTTTAATCATTTAGTTAGGTTTGGGTATATCAATTTTGGTTGAAAATAGTTGGTATTTTGTATTTTTTGTAACACAATATACCCATGAAGGCGAATAATCGGTAGCTAGTATCATGTATAATATAGTTTTATTTTTAATATTTTGTTTTTGTTAACCTAGGTTTATGATTGAAGGTTAGTTTGAGAACTAAGCTACACCTTACGAAAACAATATCCAAGTTGTGCGAAAAAAGGAAAGGTATAACAAGTTTCAAAGTAGTGTTTTGGCCCTTGGTTGGATATTAGAGCGGAGGACCATGATAATCTTGTCACGAATTTTTGCTTCAACACCAAAGGGATATCAAAGATGCTACTCTTGATCGCCTTTTATTTTTGATATTGGTGCAATACATTAGAGTTTGGTAGGAGGAATTTTGTTTGTTAACGGTTTCAAATTTGGAAATCCTTCTTTAGACCATTTGAGTGAGAGTGTCTCAAATTTCCATAACAGGGTATTTCTACTCTACCAAGAATAAAGGGTGAAGATCTTAAAGCACTTCTTGAGAAGGATAAGGATTTTAAAAGCTATCTCATGATGATTCGATCCGTGTTTGTCATTCTTTGGCTTTAGAGTATGTATTCATGGGTAATGAGCTTAGGCATGTTATACCTATGAGATTTTGGCTCTAGTGGATGATTTGTGTGCTTTTGATGCTTTCCCTTGGGGACAATATATTTGGGAAGAGCTTCACGTTAGGGTGTATAATGTTGATTCAAGACACCGTAAGGATATTTTGCAAAAAATTGCAACATACGGGAAAAAATACAAGCCTCAATATTCTTTGAATGGATTTGTTTTCGTCTTTAAGGTTTGCATGCTTTTCTCATTTATTGCTTGTCTCATGTATTGCTTGCCTCATTTATGTCAATGCAGTGTAAATGTTGACCCAGTTATTCTGAGATATATCTTTATTACGTTCCCATACACAAGTTATTCTGAGATATAGTTTTATAAACTTTACATATCGGTTATTGGACATTAATTTAGTTTACAACTAGCCATTAAGTTAGCTTATTTATTTAACATTAATGGTTTTAAAATTTTACAAATATGGTTATTGGAACTTTTCGAATGCTACAAATTGGTGGCACAAAGTCGATGATGTTGTACCCGTTGTGTTTCATGGAGTAATGGTATAACATTTACAAAAGGTGATTGTGAGAGGCTATTCTATTCTAGAGTCAATTAATACACTTGTCCCCCCGAAAAGGAGATCAATACATCATGGTGGACATGTAGTTTAGACTATTTCAAGAATGGGTCAACGAAGATGCATCTCATAGACCTTTGAAAAGAGGAAGGTTATTCAGCGTAAACATGTTCACACGGAGGTTCACGGAGGTTCACCGTGAGGTTCACCGTGAGGTCCACCGTGAGGTACATGTTCGCCCGAGGTGCATGGCTATGAAGGATTGGATGACCCAGCGCTTGCAAAGAAGGTTGAGGTTATTGAGCGTTCATTTGGGAGGCGTTTAAGTGCACTTGAGAAATGTGAAACCCCCAAGGATGCATCTTTTATCACGGATGTCGAGTGAAGTTGATCAAGACTCAAAGGTTTGTTGTTTATAAACAAAATTTTATTTTTACATTGAATGTGTAAATAAGATTATTATATATTACCTTATTTTGCGGTCCTCTAGTAGATTATCGAAAATTACGAACCTCGAGGTGAGCTTATAAAGAGGATTGAGTATATTGAAGCATTCTATGGGAGGCGTATAGCGACACTTGAGCAACTTGTTAAGAATGGCACTAACGAGACTATGGAGCCTTGTAGTGTACATGATGATGAACCAAATGTTGTTATCTTGCAAATCAAGAAAAGGTAAGTTCTTGAATTTTGTTTCCTTATCAACATGTCGTATATTATTACAAGAAGATTGTGAAGGGCTAAGATTAGTTGAATTTTTGCGATATACGTGAGCGAGACTTTGAGCCCTCTCGTGAACAAGATTTTGGAGCCCACTAGTGTGAAGGTCGATATGGGTTTAATGATAGTGTGGAGCCCACTAGTCGAAAGGTTGAGAACAGCTCCAACGATAATGTGCAGCCCTCTCTTGAACCTGACAATGCAAATGAAGAAAAGGTAATATTATTACATAACTAGAGTATGGATATTATTACATAACACTCGTCATACAATAACGAGACTATGGATTTTTATATTTCTTATGCAGCCCTCAAATAATGATGTCAAATTGCATCCTGACATGGATATTCAACATGATTATTATAACGGTGGAATCAACGAAGCTGATCCTGAAATATTGGATTCAGAATATAAAAACATGTTTGACACACCGTTTGATAATCAGGTAGTCAGTTTTAACCATATTCACCGTTTGTATGACCGAAACATGTTTATTTGATCATATATCAGTTTACTGAAATAGAATGGCTTGATTAATTGTATTTCTACAGGTAGTAGAGGAACAAGAGGAAGAAGGGGCATTGAAGAATACGGTGATCCGCTTCACCAACAAGATTTAATGGCGGTGGAGACTCTTATGCAAATATGTGTATTTAATACTCTGAAAAGGTAAATTTAACATTTTACGGTTTTAAAATCAAATAAGACAATCTTTTATGCTATTTTATTTATTTATTTATTTTTATTTATTATTATTTTTTAATACGGAAAAAGACAATGATTTGCGGTCTCATTCAATGAAGGATCGAGATTACATTCCTAGTAATGATGATATGGAGATATTAGCAGCGAAGCATCCCGATTCATTCCTAGCAATGATGATCGGGATAAATCGACAATGAATGTTCAGTTGTACCCTAGCAATGACCATAACGAGAATTTAGTTGATATCTCTTGTTATGGTGACGGGCGAGCATCTATTAAAAGATACCGGTTAATTATGCAGAGACTAGAGCGGCGGTATCTTCAAGACCCGTACAAGCGACCTTCAACCACTCCACAAAAGCCTAAAGTCCGTGCCGGGAAGAAGAAATGTGTTAAGCGTTTTCGGTAGTTGTTTTCACATGGTGGTGAAGAGATTCCCCGTGGAATGAGGTAACTTATTTTACTTATTATTTATTGCGGATGTTGTAGCGGTGGTTAAGTACTGGACTAGGCGATTACGTATGATATATCTGCAGGATCTAACTCGTCCAAGCGGGTTCGCGACAATTAAGAGTGATTGTCAAAGAAAGAAATTATGGATTTTTGAATCAAAAGGAGGACATGAGATTTTATTTTCCATGGGGACGAGATGGCATTTATGCATATCATGATTTTTGGGAAAGGTTGGTGGGCATCGGGAAGTATAGAAATGGATGGCTTTACGATCGGTAAATTTCATGATAATGAGTTTTAATATTTATTGATAATGTTAACTACTTAGGTAATTTATTATTTTATTTTTATTTTTTGGCGACATCTTGATCTATGGATAATTTTTCTATGGCATTTTAGACTGCCGATCTTGATTGGGCCATGGCGAGTCCATTTTTAGCTCCATGATTCTCATCAAGGGATCGGGTTTTTCTTGTGGAGTAACTTATGGTCTCCCTGGTTTGCTCAATCTGTTGAAAAGGTGTGTTTAAGAAATTTTTGATATTAGTATAGTAGTATTTGATGGTTCTAATTGATATGTAGTATTTATTAGATCACAATCGGGCATGACCATAATAAGTAACCTTTAGTTTTCGCGTTGATCACACATATGGTTGAAAAGTCATTTTCTAGTGGTTTAAGGAAATTCCTAAATAAGGTAATGTGAAATTTGTTTTGGAGCTTATTTTCTAGTGAAAAAGACTTTCAAAACCAAAAGCAAACTACAACAACAAAGTTAGAATAGTGGTAATCCTAAAATGTAACTTGGGAAGGGCATCTACAGTTAAAAATAAGCGATGCGAGCGGTGGTTGTGCAAAAGCAGTTTTAACTCAACTTTATATTGTAGGTCTATTTTCCTATCAACGAAGATAATGTACATTGGGTTGGGAGAACTCCATCTACGTTCGGTGTCATAACAATATATAATGACCTCTCCAGACCTCTAGTTGAAAATCGAATTTGGTGGCTCAACATGAGGAGATGTTTTGAATATAAAATTCCAAAGTTTTACAAGAAACCGAAGTAATGGAAAAAAGGAATTGATCAAAACATTACTCCATCACCTTCCGGTATCGGATAATGTGCCAAGGCAAGGCCCTCTTTATGGTGATCTGCGGTATATGGGTGATGATAAACTTGTATAGGTTGTCGAATAATCTTCCATTGGCGGATGGTAATCCTACTTTGGCGACTTTGGCATATAGGGAGCGATTGGTAGATTTCTTTTGAAGTACAAGATTGAAGTACCTTTGGCACAAATTGATTGGTAGGGGTTGAAATGTGGTATTTGAAATGTGAGAAAGTTGTAGTAGTTGGTAGAAATAACTCATTGATGTACAAGTTCAAATAACTCATTGGTGGTTGCAAATGTATTTTGTAGTTTGGCATAACTTTGGTACTTTGGTAGTGGGCTTTGTACTTTGGTAGTTAAGCTGTAATAGTAGTTGCAAATGGTAGTAGGTAAGCGAGCATAATATATTGTAAGCGAATGTTGTATGTTTTGTAAACCGATTGTGACATATGTATTGTTGAAAACAATTTTGTTTAATCATCTCATCCGATTAAATCTGTTTGTCTCATTCAATGTGACATATGTTGGGTTTAGGTTCCTTGAATAATGAATTACTCCAATCTTTGGAACCACGGACAAGCTTGATGTAACCACGGTTGAAGAGTGTAACCACAGTTGAAGAGTTGAAGAGGGTAACCACGGACAAGCTTGGAATGATTATTCTCTAAATCTCTCAAATTGTTTTGTATAAGTTTGTAAAAGTAATGGGTGTTATTATGTAATCTTAGTATTGCTATTCCTTTTAATATCCACTTAAGAAGAAGAAACGGTTAACAATCAACACCTCAATATTATTTATTAATCGAATACTCTTACAGTATTAGGGTTTTGCAACCTTGAAGTGTATCGACCTTAGATATAAAACATCATTATATCTAACCTAGCCAAGGACCTCCTTTTATAGGCTAAGGAGTCCTATACAATATACAATACGTAACCTACAAGATAAATATCTTTTCCATATTTATACGATACAATAAACTAACCGACTATATGGAACTAGCGGTGCTTACAATATACTATCGGTTACACAATACTACTAGCAGCGGTTATCTTCATCGATGGTTACACTTCTTGGTCCGTGGTTGTCTTCAAGCTTGTCCGTGGTTCCATTACTTAAAGTAATTCATCATACAAGGAACCTAAAACCCAACAATCCTCCCCAAACTTGATAAATTCTAATGAATCTTCAAGTTTCTTTTAAGAATCAAAACATCGATGTGGAGGATGTAACCAAACACTTACTTTTAAGTATCTTCTCATACTTCTTCAACAAGTCATAAGCTTGACTATCATAGGACAATAACATCTTGAAACAACCCGGCTTCAACATCGAGCAATAATTCACGGATGATTATTCAATTTAGGATATTCACCTTCTACAAGCATATAAATAATACATCCGAAGCAGTTAAAACATGAACTCCACAAGTTTGATATAAAACCAACGAGTAACTTGACCATTGTAGAGTCCTTGCCATTCGGGTTCATCATGAGTAGGCTCAAATAGAATCTTCAAATTATGATACATCGACCTCTCATGATAATCATCGGGATGTACTTCACCAAAATTATTCTTGTAAAGTACCCAAAGATTCATCAAATCATCTCTATCAAAATATTGAAGCATTTGAGAAAATTTATTATACTCGAAACATCATTATTGAGTCTTTGAATTTTCCAAACTCCTTCATTGCCATCTAAAGATTAAACTCATAAGAGATGATTTGATTCATACGCAACAACTTTCAACTTCTTAGAATCGGATGTCTCTGAACCTTAGATTTTCTTTTTCGTTTACTTTCCATCCATGCATCATGCTCTTTAATCCACTCTTCCTCTTTTGAGAATTCATCGGACGAAATCATCATTGTTAATTCTCATACATGTCTCATAGATTTCCACCATTCTTTTAAATGAGCAGTACTAAGATTTTCGAAACATATATACGAAATTCTTGACAATCCTCATCAAAACATTCCTTAACTGAGCAATAGAAGGAGGTTTCTTTCTTACAATTTTCTTCTTTCCTCTACTAACCTTCTTTGCCAACATTCCTAGAAGTCTAGCCTTTTCTTCATCATCGAACAAAGCCCATTCTTGTAGTGTATATTCATCATTGATCAATTCTGAAGCTTTAAGATAATTTTGAGATTCATACCATGTAGCTAATATCTTCTGACTAGCTTCTTCTTCATCTTTCTTTCTCTTCTCCAAAGCTGCTCTATCCTCCTCTTCCATACTTCTAGCAAGCTCTTTATCATAAGCCTCTTGTTACCTTTATTTTTGAACTTGATTACTACTTCTTTGCCTTTTCCAACATTAGATTTGATCATTTCTTCTTCAAAGGTTCACCAATAACCAAACTTTTACCTTTTGGTTTACCTTTTGATTTAGTAGCGATGGTGAATAGATAAAGCGGTGCAATTATTGATGTAGGTATTGATGATGTTTTGCTCAAATTAATCAATGTGCTTGCAACCTCTTTCTCTACTTCTTTAGGCTTAGATGGTAATTCAGAAAGAGTTGTAACAACAGTAGAAGTAGTTGTGATAGCAGTAGGTATGACTAGAGTAGCCAAATCTGAAACAACATCAGTGGTTACAAAAGTACTAACCGGGATTTCAGATATACTATCAGTGGTTGTGTTCTGTACTATGTCAACATTCCTCAATTCTTCAAGAACAACGACATTCCCGACTTTATCGAAACTACAAATTCGAGATCTCCACTTTGTCAACATCTTCTTCTATAGTAACACCAACAGATACATTCCTAGCCTCCCACAAGTCATGCCATCACTCCTCCCTGTTTGGATACATCATCCGCATTCAAAGTAGGAGAAGAGTTCACCTTCTTTTTCATACGCCTCAAAGCTTTCAAAGCAGCAAGTCGGTCTTTTCACTCTTTCCAAAACCAAGACCCTATGCTTTAATCTCCGAATAGTTTTACCACGAAACACGGTGACCTCCTTTAGACTAGAAATCTTATTCTCCATTTTAGCACTTTGAACCGTCAATTCATTTACTCGTTCAAGAATATCCTCCCACCGACACTGTGTTATACGGTCAGAGGTGGATCATCGAAAAAGTCCTCATGTACATAGTCATCAACCGTCAATTCATTATCGGGTTCCAATCTATCCTCATCACTTGTTTGTGTTAGCGCTCCGGCGATGAATCCTTGGATATAAAAGACATAGCACCGGACCGAGGCACGATCATCTATGTACCTGTAGTAGCCCGGTTGGCTAGGGATACCTCCACTGTGGTAAGCTCTAAAGAACTTTCCACATTAGGAGTTGCCAAAGGTTGGGTCTTATGGATGTTTCCATTATCGACCGACATCTAAGCATGAATCGATGGTGGAAGCCCTTCAATCATGTCACCTCCACACCGTGTGTGACCTCATTAACCATACCACTAACACTAGCTTTGAGGAAGGCGGGTGCCCTATGTTCTCCTAGCCTCATTAACCTCGAATCGGTGGGAAAATTTAACATGTGAGGAAACAAAGGAACATACGGAATAACAACGTTACGTGGCGGATTCCTCATATAAGCAAACACTCGAGGAATCATCGATTTACCTCATACTCTCAACATGTTCAATAGGATCCTGGATTTGATGTTGCACAAGCAATTGAACAAATCGAGGATACAAATAATACTTTCCTTCTTCCTAATATTCGCACTAACCTCATAAATCATCCTAGACCAATTAAATTTCCTTCCATCGACAAACAAATAATAGCGGTAGCAATTTTGGAAGGAAAATCATTAAAACACAATGGTCTTATTGCTCATACACATCAACAAAGTGTGAATCAAAAACTTCTATTGTGGAAAAGCAGATTCTTAAAAATTGTACCTTTTCACCTCGTATGTGTATCTAATCGCTCTAAACCAACCACAATCTCGACATCGGAAAGATTATCAACACCATCAAGCATCATCAAGCCGCAAAACTTCTCGAATAAGCTCCTCGAAACCGAAATAGCATGCTCATCCACCCTAGTACTAAAACCTCCAACCCATTAACCTCCTCGAGGGTAGCATTCTTCCAAAGCGTCAGTATATAGGTTTTGAAAATGGTAGGTTCAACCGTTAAAGCAAAGTGAATGGGACTATGAACAAGGAAATCAATCATTTGATGAAACCCTTGAGCGAGCATCTTTGGTGAGAATAGCAACAAGATTATGTGAGTAGAGTACAACTCGACCATTGTGATGAGGATATGAATTAAGTGGGTTTGTGAAGAAATCAACCAAAGTGATTAGGGTTTAGGATATTTGCAAGTGAAAGTGATCCATCCGTGAGTTTGGGAAGTGATATATATACTTTTGCCAAAGTGTCAAAAACAACCCAAGTATCAAAGCAGAGGAACACACTATCCGTTGTTCCACAACACATCATGATTGTAACACACTATCCATGGATAATCACTCCTTTGATCAACACAAGTAAATCAATGCCAAATGAAATGGTATCTCACAAGATATGAAGGATTACACAACAATCATCAATAACACAAAACTATATATACATTTTTTTTTTTTTTAAACACAAACATAAGCGAAACACACTAGCTCCTTATGTACACATCAATGCCAAGACAACACAAAACAAACACAAAGACAAAGTATAGTGTCGTTGGTTAGTAATAGCGAAGTGGTTACAAACAACCTATCCGAGGTTAGAACGATAAAGTCAACATAGTCAACTTCTAGAATATATCTCGGTCCAATCCCAAAATCCTCATTAACTATCCAACCACATTTAACACCCGCCCTTAGTTACTTGATAACCCTAATCCTCACTTATAAAAAGCACCCAAATATCATAGAGCATGAACCAATCAAAAGAGTAAAACCTAATTTCACCAAAATCCCCGATCACTCAAAATGTGGAACCTAGTTGGAACAAACCGAAGTGGTTTATCTAACCACCTCTCATCCTCTTCATCATCTTCATCATCAAGTGAAGATGGAAACCCATGGCTAACCTATTTGCCTCCACTAGAACCAAGACCAAGAAAATCTCCATTTCTCCCATCATCGAAGATGATAGTGTTGTGAATCAGTGATGCTTGAGAAGACTCGATGAATCTTCTAAGAATAGACCTTCAAACTCCAAACCTTCATCTTCTAACCCCATCCAAGACCTCGAGAAGAAACCCACCACTCCTCGTGACGGAGAGGTGGTTCTTGGTCTTAAATTACCAACTCATGGTACTTCTTCACATATCGTAACCGGGAAGGAAAAGGAAAGATGGAGTAAGTTCTTTGAATGGTGGTAGAGAAGATGGAGCACAAGAAGATTAGCATAGTAGCCATCTATCTTCCACAATCAACTTGACTTCTTCGTTTGCATCAATCCATCCTTTCCATTTTGATCCTTAATGCTTTGTTTGCATATGATAAATGCATATCCGACATTCAAACGATATCGACAAGGATAGTAGTAGTAGAAACCATGTATAGATGTAGTCATTAATTAGCACTTGAAGTTTCATTGTGGTATGGTACGTAAAACTATTTTGTTGAATGAACAATGAAATTCCATTACTTCTTGCATCTCTATAATGATTTAGCATTTTCTGCACAATGGTTAGATGGAAGTGAAGGAGTTTGGAAAATTCAAAGACTCGATAATGAAGTTTACGGTATAATAAATTTTCTCAAATGCTTCAATATTTTGATAGAGATGATTTGATGAATCTTTGGATACTTTACAAGAATAAATTTGGTGAAGTACATCCAAATGATTATCATGAGAGGTGGTGTATTGTAATTTGAAGATTTTATTTGAACCTACTCATCTTTGAACACGAATGGCAAGGACTCACAATGGTCGAGTTACAAGATGGTTTTTATATCAAACTGTGGAGTTCATGTTCTACTTGTTTACGGATGATTATTCATATGTTTGTAGAAGGTGATTATCCTAAATTGAATAAGCATCCGGGAATAATTGCTCGGATGTTGAAGCTTTGGTTGTTTCAAGATGTTATTATCCTATGATGGTCAAGCTTATGATTTGTTGAAGAAGTATGAGAAGATACTTAAAGCAAGTAAGTGTTTGGCTACATCCTCCACATCGGATGTTTTGAGCTTAAAAGAAACTTGAGAATTCATTAGAATCTATCAAGTTTAGGGAGGATTGTTGGGTTTAGGTTCCTTGAATAATGAATTACTAATGTTTGGAACCACGGACAAGCTTGATGTAACCACGGATTGAAGAGTGTAACCACGGATGAAGATAACCTTGACTAGTAGTATTGTGTAACCACCGATAGTATGTATTAAGCTTGCTAGTCTTGTATTAGATCGTTTGCTCAATGGGATCAACAACATATATCTTTGTTACCATTGACCGGTGAAAAGTTAAATAGCCATTCGGTTGGAGGTTCAACATTCGGTTGCAACATTCGATTATAAGTTGGATCATGTTTTCTATTTTGAACTATTAGTCAATGTAAACTTGCTCGGTTGGAGGTATCAACATTCGGTTGCAAAACAAGTGAGCAGACTCAAGCGAAAAGTTAAATAAGCAACTATAACCCAAAATTCTATGATATTGGGTTATGGTCTATCGAACGAGCATGAACCATTTAAACTTTATTCTTGCATAAAAACCATGACTCCACTATTCAGTTACCCACATCTAAGTCCTCATACTTGTCATTGGACCATTTAAACTTTAAAGCTGGATTAGCCGAGGCACAGCCACCTCTTGTTTTCACAATCTTAAACATCAAATTCATCTTAATAGGATACCAAGCATCAACAACTTAGATTCGAGTAACCATGTAAACTACCAAAACATTCATATGGTTACTGCCGTGTAGACCCACAAGTTCCTAAAGTGACCCACTTTATTCACATTTAAAATTGACCATTAAACCAAAATCTAAAACTTACCCACTTTAGTTTGGGTTACATGTCATTTCTAAAAGTGACCCTTTCTAAATTTGACCATTAAACCCTAATTCCATTACAATGTGATTAACAAAACTGAAACAACATCTACACTAGAATTGCATATACAAAATGGCAACAAAATCAATAAGGATAAACTAAATATTATAACGATTCATTACCATAAACCATCATTTCAGTACAAAACTTCATTGGACTAATTATCATCCAAATACTTACATCACTTCATCACCAGCATATTCAGAAACCATAAACCAAACTATAATTACATACGAGTTATATATAAATATACCATACAAACCAAATTACTTACTAATGATCCATACCCAAAACACATTCACATACTTACTAATGATCCATACCCAAAACACATTCACACCATCTCCATCAGGGTCAACACCAAAAAGCTTCAACACAAAAGTGACGATGTCACTAAACACCGATCATGTCTTCATCAATCTCTATCGTGGTCACACCATCTTGCTTACGCTCAATCCCAGACGAATCAAATGAGCGAAGCTTCAAGGCCTGCAAAATATCACGATCATCTACATTCATCTTCACCAGACATGATAAAGCATCCACCCCTTTCTCATGGTTTGGGCCAAGATAATGGAGCTCCCTAACTGTCCCTTCACGCTTCGCAAGCACATCGTGAAGCTCTTTGCATATTGCTTCCAATTTGACTAGGCGAGCGTGTGATTCCATCACTTCATTGTTAAAGAGATGCTTGAACATGGTTGCAATATCATCGGAACCACTAGCTTGTATGACTCATCAAGACTTGGGGTTTGGTTTGCCATTGATTTTGCAAAGGCGGTGATTGGGGATTTGGGGTGTGTGTCTGATAAAGATAGATGAAAATTAAGAGATTAGGTAGGGTTTCAATTGTTATTAGGCGCATAAATAGATAAATCCAACACATTTTACTCTCCCAAAATTAATTAAAGCATAAAACCGTGATCGAAGAGAATGATTACAAAAGATAAGCTGAAGCCTGACATTTGAAAAAAAATGAAACTTACAATAAAAATCCTTACACCATGAAGTATGAACTAATACAAAATAAAAGAATGACACAAATAACCTTATATTTCAATTACCTTGTTAGAGACCATAATATCTTGATAACATTAAATACCAACTAATACATTACACCATCTTGGATGACCCACAAGAATTAACACATGTTAAATAAAAGCACTAGTACCTAAATTACAACAAACAAGGCAATGAAACATAACCATCCTAAATTACAATTAAAATGCCCATCATAAATTATTGTTATCACCGTTATTGGACACATAAGAAAGAGCACTAGAACCTTCATCAAATTCATCATGAAATTTGCATCATCAAAATCATCAAAAAGCATCCTTGGTGTAAATAGACTAGCTTCTTTAAGCGGCTTTTCATGCGGTGATCTTAAGTAAGCGGTGATTGAGATTCTTCATTTTCCATGCACTAACCTCTTCCAGCGACATACAATGAAAACCTTTCTTTCTTTTATCATGGTTTTTAATTGTGTTGTCACCTCCTCATCAAACTCATCTTTACACAAGTTTTGTGATAGTAATCAACTAGGAATGCTTGAGGAGTATGGGAAACATATACCTCAATTTTACCATGTAGTTGAGCCAATTCATACATCTTCTTAACATCTCTATCACTTTCCACTATAGTCAAATCTTCTTCCAAGCTACATTTTGGTATACAATAAAACCAAGCCCAAATATCTTCTTTTATTTTTCTAACAACATATCGCACATTTGGGAATCGACAACGTTTTAGACATAGATAGTTTAATTTCAATAATTTTTCCACTGCGTACCTTGGGGAAAGGCGTAGAATATGCCTTTATTGAAAACTTGAATACAATATCATTAGAAATATTAGACATCTTGTTTTAATAGAAAAATCCGAATTAACAAAAATAAATTAAGCCAAAAATAAAAGTGTAAAAAATTCTTCTAGTATTAGTGAACAAACACAAATGAAGTGTGTAAATAACAAAAAAAAGGATTAATATAGTGATCTGATTGGATATTACCCGATGGATAATAGATCTAATTCAAAGTCGAGTGGTCGAGTAGCTGATGGTCGAGTATCCTAACATGTATTAACTACAACAACTAACACCTATTAATTGGTTACAACAACTAACCTTTTCCCAACTAACACATACTATAATTAATGTCATGGGGTATATGATAATTATATAAATAGAGGTGAGAAACATGTGATAAGATTACCAAACCTTAAAAGATATGCAATGAATTCACCACCAAATTACGAGTGGGAAGAATTACTTGATATAGGCGACTACGATCTCCGATTATCCATACAACACAAAACACAATATCCTCTCAAGTTGATAATTATTTGAAAATCACATTAGAAAAATACCGGTCCTGCGGTATTCGGGATGGTGTGGACGATGGTGTAATGATCACACGGAGTTTATTAGGAAAGTTGTTGTGATTTGGTTGAGGATTCGGATTTTAAAAGTGGTCCATGGGTTAGCGGTTGAGTTTATGAATCTTGATGGCGGGATCATTGTTGGTTGTTTTGCCGATATAAAAATTTCTTAAAAAGGGAAACTTGAAAAGGTTGTTGCTATAATCAAGTCTTGTACTCCGAATGTTTTGGGTGATCTAAAAGTAACATTGAAAGGCGTTTGGGGTTTATGTCGGGTTCAATACATCACAAAGTTGTTAATGATGATAGGTTTAAAACCAATTTACCGTCGGAGCTGTCTTGATACTTCAAAATGTTTACGTATTTTCTCCCGAACAATCGGCAATCATTATCTTAACATCACAATCAAAAATTTGGTCAAGGTTTTATCCAACGATGAGGTTCTTGAAAGTGGCAGCGGTGATTGTGGTCTTTGGAAGTGGAATATTTATGTAACCATTGTTGTTTGATCCAATGTAATTTCATTTAGCGAATGTAGTAGTATAACGAATGTTGTAGTATAACTTATGTCTAGTTACTAGTTTGGTTGCGGTATAACTTATGTTGTAGTATAACTTATGTTGTAGTAAATCAATTAATTTGAAAATTTAGTTTTACATATAACAAATTTACTTGTTAATTGAAATGTGAATCAACTATACATTAATTGAAATTTTAGTATTGCTTCTACTACATATGTGTGTTAGTAATTAATGCACTAGACACTTTCGACTACTCGACAAATGCTACTCGACTTATGGTTGGGTAGATGTAGTAACAATCACGCATTTAATATTGCTTATACTACATATGTGTGTTAGTTGAGAATTTAAATGATATGAATAAATGTAAAAGTTAATGTAGTAATTAATGCACTAGATACTCGACTACTCAACCGACGGCTACTCGACCTATGGTTGGGTAGATGTAGTAACTAATTGTACACATTAATATGCATTTAATATTGTTACTACTACATATGTGTGTTAGTTGTGAATTTAAATGATATGAATAAATGTAAAAGTTAATGTAGTAATTAATGCACTAGATACTCGACTACTCGATCGACGACTACTACGACCTATGGTTGGGTAGATGTAGTAACTAATTGTACACATTAATATGCATTTAATATTTTTAGTAGGGTAGATGTGATATGAATAAATGTGCGTTTGGTTTAAAAATTAATGTAGTAATTAATGCCTTTGGATACTCGACTACTCGACATACTTATATTAAAATATGAGTCACAAACACTAACAATTTATTTAATAACTAGATTAGCGGACATGAAATTAGATGATAGGACATGAAATACATTGTTCTCATAATAAGACAACAAATTAAAAAGGAATCATCGAGACCCGACCCTCGTCACTAGAAGTATATGATTGCTCGGGTCAAGCCCCATTTCCATCGGTATTCAAATTCTCGTTGTTCACTGCTCTCTCTGAGCGGCTTCCTCACGTTCCTCGGCTAGTTCAAACTCAATGAGTACTTCCATATCTTTGTGTGACATTTTGAAAATTAACCCATGCGTGAGTTGAGCATATGAGTTGTGTATGTGACTTGAATGGGTATTTATAGGCTGGGTTTTCAGTGGCCGTCGGTCGAGTAGTCGAGTATTTAGTGCATTAATTACTACATTAAGTTTACATTTATTCATATCATTTAAATTCTCAACTAACACACATATGTGGTAGATTCAATATTAAATGCATATTAATGTGTACATATAGCTACTACATCTATGTGACCATAGGTCGAGTGGTAGTCGGTCGAGTAGTCAGTATCTAGTGCATTAATTAGTACATTAACTTTTACATTTATTCATATCATTTAAATTCTCAAGTAACACACATATGTAGTAGAAGCAATATTAAATGCGTGTTTATGTGTACAATTAGTTACTACATCTACCCAACCATAGGTCGAGGTAGCCGTCGGTCGAGTAGTCGAGTATCTAGTGCATTAATTAGTACATTAACTTTTACATTTATTCATATCATTTAAATTCTCAACTAACACACATATGTAGTAGAAGCAATATTAAATGCGTATTAATGTGTACATATAGCTACTACATCTACCCAACCATAGGTCGAGTAGTCGAGTATCGGTAGTGCATTAATTAGTACATTAACTTTACATTTATTCATATCATTTAAATTTTCAACTAAACACATATGTAGTAGAAGCAATATTAAATGCGTGTTAATGTGTACATATAGCTACTACATCTACCCAACCATGGGTCGAGTGGCAGTCGATTAGAAGTAGTCAGTATCTGGTGCATTAATTAGTACATTAACTTTTACATTTATTCATATCATTTAAATTCTCAACTAACACATATGTAGTAGAAGCAATATTAAATGCGTATTTATGTGTACAATTAGTTACTACATCTACCTGACCATAGGTCGAGTAGCGAGTCGATTAGAGTAGTCGAGTATCTAGTGCATTAATTAGTACATTAACTTTTACATTTATTCATATCATTTAAATTCTCAACTAACACACATATGTAGTAGAAGCAATATTAAATGCGTATTAATGTGTACATATAGCTACTACATCTACCCAACCATAGGTCGAGTGGCGGGTCGATTCGGTAGTCGAGTATCTAGTGCATTAATTAGTACATTAACTTTTACATTTATTCATATCATTTAAATTCTCAACTAACACACATATGTAGTAGAAGCAATATTAAATGCGTATTAATGTGTACATATAGCTACTACATCTACCCAACCATAGGTCGAGTGAGTAGAGTCGGTCGGTAGTCGAGTATCTAGTGCATTAATTAGTACATTAACTTTTACATTTATTCATATCATTTAAATTCTCAACTAAACACATATGTAGTAGAAGCAATATTAAATGCGTGTTAATGTGTACATATAGCTACTACATCTACCCAACCATAGGTCGAGTGGCCGTCGGTCGAGTAGTCGGTATCTGGTGCATTAATTAGTACATTAACTTTTACATTTATTCATATCATTTAAATTCTCAACTAACACACATATGTAGTAGAAGCAATATTAAATGCGTGTTAATGTGTACATATAGCTACTACATCTACCCAACCATAGGTCGAGTAGCCGTCGATTCGGTAGTCGAGTATCTAGTGCATTAATTAGTACATTAACTTTTACATTTATTCATATCATTTAAATTCTCAACTAACACACATATGTAGTAGAAGCAATATTAAATGCGTGTTTATGTGTACAATTAGCTACTACATCTACCCAACCATAGGTCGGTGGCGGGTCGATTCGAGTAGTCGAGTATCTGGTGCATTAATTAGTACATTAACTTTTACATTTATTCATATCATTTAAATTCTCAACTACACACATATGTAGTAGAAGCAATATTAAATGCGTATTAATGTGTACATATAGCTACTACATCTACCCAACCATAGGTCGAGTGGCGGGTCGATTCGAGTAGTCGAGTATCTAGTGCATTAATTAGTACATTAACTTTTACATTTATTCATATCATTTAAATTCTCAACTAACACACATATGTAGTAGAAGCAATATTAAATGCGTATTAATGTGTACAATTAGCTACTACATCTACCCAACCATAGGTCGAGTAGCCGTCGGTCGAGTAGTCGAGTATCTAGTGCATTAATTAGTACATTAACTTTTACATTTATTCATATCATTTAAATTCTCAACTAACACACATATGTAGTAGAAGCAATATTAAATGCGTATTTATGTGTACAATTAGCTACTACATCTACCCAACCATAGGTCGAGTAGCCGTCGGTCGAGTAGTCGAGTATCTAGTGCATTAATTAGTACATTAACTTTTACATTTATTCATATCATTTAAATTCTCAAGTAACACACATATGTAGTAGAAGCAATATTAAATGCGTATTTATGTGTACAATTAGTTACTACATCTACCCAACCATAGGTCGAGTGGCAGTCGATTCGAGTAGTCGAGTATCTAGTGCATTAATTAGTACATTAACTTTACATTTATTCATATCATTTAAATTCTCAACTAACACACATATGTAGTAGAAGCAATATTAAATGCGTATTAATGTGTACATATAGCTACTACATCTACCCAACCATGGGTCGGTAGTAGTCGGTCGAGTAGTCGAGTATCTAGTGCATTAATTAGTACATTAACTTTTACATTTATTCATATCATTTAAATTCTCAACTAACACACATATGTAGTAGAAGCAATATTAAATGCGTATTAATGTGTACATATAGCTACTACATCTACCCAACCATAGGTCGAGTGGCCGTCGATTCGGTAGTCGAGTATCTAGTGAATTAATTAGTACATTAACTTTTACATTTATTCATATCATTTAAATTCTCAACTAACACATATGTAGTAGAAGCAATATTAAATGCGTGTTAATGTGTACATATAGCTACTACATCTACCCAACCATAGGTCGGTAGCCGTCGATTCGAGTAGTCGGTATCTAGTGCATTAATTAGTACATTAACTTTTACATTTATTCATATCATTTAAATTCTCAACTAACACACATATGTAGTAGAAGCAATATTAAATGCGTGTTAATGTGTACATATAGCTACTACATCTACCCAACCATAGGTCGAGTAGCCGTCGATTCGAGTAGTCGGTATCTGGTGCATTAATTAGTACATTAACTTTTACATTTATTCATATCATTTAAATTCTCAACTAACACACATATGTAGTAGAAGCAATATTAAATGCGTATTAATGTGTACAATTAGCTACTACATCTACCCAACCATGGGTCGAGTGGCGAGTCGATTCGGTAGTCGGTATCTAGTGCATTAATTAGTACATTAACTTTTACATTTATTCATATCATTTAAATTCTCAACTAACACACATATGTAGTAGAAGCAATATTAAATGCGTATTTATGTGTACAATTAGCTACTACATCTACCCAACCATAGGTCGAGGTAGTGCGTCGATTCGAGTAGTCGGTATCTAGTGCATTAATTAGTACATTAACTTTTACATTTATTCATATCATTTAAATTCTCAACTAACACACATATGTAGTAGAAGCAATATTAAATGCGTGTTTATGTGTACAATTAGTTACTACATCTACCTGACCATAGGTCGGTAGCGGTCGATTCGAGGTAGTCGAGTATCTAGTGCATTAATTAGTACATTAACTTTTACATTTATTCATATCATTTAAATTCTCAACTAACACACATATGTAGTAGAAGCAATATTAAATGCGTATTAATGTGTACATATAGCTACTACATCTACTTGACCATAGGTCGAGTGGTGGTCGATTCGAGGTAGTCGGTATCTAGTGCATTAATTAGTACATTAACTTTTACGTTTATTCATATCATTTAAATTCTCAACTAACACACATATGTAGTAGAAGCAATATTAAATGCGTATTAATGTGTACATATAGCTACTACATCTACCCAACCATGGGTCGAGTAGCGGGTCGATTCGAGTAGTCGGTGTCTAGTGAATTAATTAGTACATTAACTTTTACATTTATTCATATCATTTAAATTCTCAACTAACACATATGTAGTAGAAGCAATATTAAATGCGACATGTGTACATATAGCTACTACATCTACCCAACCATAGGTCGAGTGGCCGTCGATTCGAGTAGTCGGTATCTAGTGCATTAATTAGTACATTAACTTTTACATTTATTCATATCATTTAAATTCTCAACTAACACACATATGTAGTAGAAGCAATATTAAATGCGTATTAATGTGTACATATAGCTACTACATCTACCCAACCATAGGTCGAGTAGCCGTCGGTCGAGTAGTCGAGTATCTAGTGCATTAATTAGTACATTAACTTTTACATTTATTCATATCATTTAAATTCTCAACTAACACACATATGTAGTAGAAGCAATATTAAATGCGTATTAATGTGTACAATTAGCTACTACATCTACCCAACCATAGGTCGAGTAGGCCGTCGATTAGAGTAGTCAGTATCTAGTGCATTAATTAGTACATTAACTTTTACATTTATTCATATCATTTAAATTCTCAACTAACACACATATGTAGTAGAAGCAATATTAAATGCGTGTTAATGTGTACATATAGCTACTACATCTACCCAACCATAGGTCGGTAGCCGTCGATTCGAGTAGTCGGTATCTAGTGCATTAATTAGTACATTAACTTTTACATTTATTCATATCATTTAAATTCTCAACTAACACACATATGTAGTAGAAGCAATATTAAATGCGTATTAATGTGTACATATAGCTACTACATCTACCCAACCATAGGTCGTAGTGGCCGGTCGGTCGGTAGTCGAGTATCTAGTGAATTAATTAGTACATTAACTTTTACATTTATTCATATCATTTAAATTCTCAACTAACACACATATGTAGTAGAAGCAATATTAAATGCGTGTTAATGTGTACATATAGCTACTACATCTACTTGACCATAGGTCGAGTGGCCGTCGGTCGAGTAGTCGGTATCTAGTGCATTAATTAGTACATTAACTTTTACATTTATTCATATCATTTAAATTCTCAACTAACACACATATGTAGTAGAAGCAATATTAAATGCGTGTTAATGTGTACATATAGCTACTACATCTACTTGACCATAGGTCGAGTGGCCGGGTCGGTCGGTAGTCGAGTATCTAGTGCATTAATTAGTACATTAACTTTTACATTTATTCATATCATTTAAATTCTCAACTAACACACATATGTAGTAGAAGCAATATTAAATGCGTATTAATGTGTACAATTAGCTACTACATCTACCCAACCATAGGTCGGTGGCCGTCGATTCGAGTAGTCGAGTATCTAGTGCATTAATTAGTACATTAACTTTTACATTTATTCATATCATTTAAATTCTCAACTAACACACATATGTAGTAGAAGCAATATTAAATGCGTATTTATGTGTACAATTAGCTACTACATCTACCCAACCATAGGTCGAGTGGCGGGTCGTCGGTAGTCGAGTATCTAGTGCATTAATTAGTACATTAACTTTTACATTTATTCATATCATTTAAATTCTCAACTAACACACATATGTAGTAGAAGCAATATTAAATGCGTGTTTATGTGTACAATTAGTTACTACATCTACCCAACCATAGGTCGAGTAGCCGTCGATCGAGTAGTCGAGTATCTAGTGCATTAATTAGTACATTAACTTTACATTTATTCATATCATTTAAATTCTCAACTAACACATATGTAGTAGAAGCAATATTAAATGCGTATTAATGTGTACATATAGCTACTACATCTACCCAACCATAGGTCGAGTGGCCGTCGATTCGAGTAGTCGAGTATCTAGTGCATTAATTAGTACATTAACTTTTACATTTATTCATATCATTTAAATTCTCAACTAACACACATATGTAGTAGAAGCAATATTAAATGCGTATTAATGTGTACATATAGCTACTACATCTACCCAACCATAGGTCGGTAGCCGTCGGTCGAGTAGTCGAGTATCTAGTGAATTAATTAGTACATTAACTTTACATTTATTCATATCATTTAAATTCTCAACTAACACACATATGTAGTAGAAGCAATATTAAATGCGTATTAATGTGTACATATAGCTACTACATCTACCCAACCATGGGTCGAGTAGCGGTCGATTAGGGTAGTCAGTATCTAGTGCATTAATTAGTACATTAACTTTTACATTTATTCATATCATTTAAATTCTCAACTAACACACATATGTAGTAGAAGCAATATTAAATGCGTATTAATGTGTACATATAGCTACTACATCTACCCAACCATGGGTCGGTAGCCGTCGGTCGGTAGTCGGTATCTGGTGCATTAATTAGTACATTAACTTTTACATTTATTCATATCATTTAAATTCTCAACTAACACATATGTAGTAGAAGCAATATTAAATGCGTGTTTAATGTGTGCAATTAGCTACTACATCTACCCAACCATAGGTCGGTAGGCGCAGGTCGGTCCGAGTAGTCGAGTATCTAGTGCATTAATTAGTACATTAACTTTTACATTTATTCATATCATTTAAATTCTCAACTAACACACATATGTAGTAGAAGCAATATTAAATGCGTGTTTATGTGTACAATAGCTACTACATCTACCCAACCATAGGTCGAGTAGTAGTCGATTCGGAGTAGTCAGTATCTAGTGCATTAATTAGTACATTAACTTTTACATTTATTCATATCATTTAAATTCTCAACTAACACACATATGTAGTAGAAGCAATATTAAATGCGTATTTATGTGTACAATTAGTTACTACATCTACTTGACCATAGGTCGGTAGTAGTCGATCGGTAGTCGAGTATCTAGTGCATTAATTAGTACATTAACTTTTACATTTATTCATATCATTTAAATTCTCAACTAACACACATATGTAGTAGAAGCAATATTAAATGCGTATTAATGTGTACATATAGCTACTACATCTACCCAACCATAGGTCGAGTAGCCGTCGGTCGAGTAGTCGAGTATCTAGTGCATTAATTAGTACATTAACTTTTACATTTATTCATATCATTTAAATTCTCAACTAACACACATATGTAGTAGAAGCAATATTAAATGCGTATTAATGTGTACATATAGCTACTACATCTACCCAACCATAGGTCGAGTAGCCGGTCGATTCGGTAGTCGAGTATCTAGTGCATTAATTAGTACATTAACTTTACATTTATTCATATCATTTAAATTCTCAACTAACACACATATGTAGTAGAAGCAATATTAAATGCGTTATTAATGTGTACATATAGCTACTACATCTACCCAACCATAGGTCGAGTGGCAGTCGGTCGAGTAGTCGAGTATCTAGTGCATTAATTAGTACATTAACTTTACATTTATTCATATCATTTAAATTCTCAACTAACACATATGTAGTAGAAGCAATATTAAATGCGTGTTAATGTGTACATATAGCTACTACATCTACCCAACCATAGGTCGGAGTAGCAGGTCGATTCGAGTAGTCGAGTATCTAGTGCATTAATTAGTACATTAACTTTTACATTTATTCATATCATTTAAATTCTCAACTACACACATATGTAGTAGAAGCAATATTAAATGCGTATTTATGTGTACAATTAGCTACTACATCTACCCAACCATAGGTCGGAGTAGCCGTCGGTCGAGTAGTCAGTGTCTAGTGCATTAATTAGTACATTAACTTTTACATTTATTCATATCATTTAAATTCTCAACTAACACACATATGTAGTAGAAGCAATATTAAATGTATTAATGTGTACATATAGCTACTACATCTACCCAACCATAGGTCGAGTGGCCGTCGGTTCGGGTGAGTCGGTATCTAGTGCATTAATTAGTACATTAACTTTTACATTTATTCATATCATTTAAATTCTCAACTAACACACATATGTAGTAGAAGCAATATTAAATGCGTGTTAATGTGTACAATTAGCTACTACATCTACCTGACCATGGGTCGAGGTAGCGGTCGATTAGAGTAGTCGAGTGTCTAGTGCATTAATTAGTACATTAACTTTTACATTTATTCATATCATTTAAATTCTCAACTAACACACATATGTAGTAGAAGCAATATTAAATGCGTATTTATGTGTACAATTAGCTACTACATCTACCCAACCATAGGTCGAGGTAGTCGGTCGGTCGGTAGTCGAGTATCTAGTGCATTAATTAGTACATTAACTTTTACATTTATTCATATCATTTAAATTCTCAAGTAACACACATATGTAGTAGAAGCAATATTAAATGCGTGTTTATGTGTACAATTAGTTACTACATCTACCCAACCATAGGTCAGTAGCCGTCGATTCGAGTAGTCGGTATCTAGTGCATTAATTAGTACATTAACTTTTACATTTATTCATATCATTTAAATTCTCAACTAACACACATATGTAGTAGAAGCAATATTAAATGCGTATTAGTAATGTGTACATATAGCTACTACATCTACTTGACCATGGGTCGAGTAGCCGGTCGATTAGAGTAGTCGGTATCTAGTGCATTAATTAGTACATTAACTTTTACATTTATTCATATCATTTAAATTCTCAACTAACACATATGTAGTAGAAGCAATATTAAATGCGTGTTAATGTGTACATATAGCTACTACATCTACCCAACCATAGGTCGAGTGGTAGAGTCGATTCGGTAGTCGAGTATCTAGTGCATTAATTAGTACATTAACTTTTACATTTATTCATATCATTTAAATTCTCAACTAACACACATATGTAGAAGCAATATTAAATGCGTGTTAATGTGTACATATAGCTACTACATCTACCCAACCATAGGTCGGTAATGGTCGATTTAGGTAGTCAGTATCTAGTGCATTAATTAGTACATTAACTTTTACATTTATTCATATCATTTAAATTCTCAACTAACACACATATGTAGTAGAAGCAATATTAAATGCGTGTTAATGTGTACATATAGCTACTACATCTACCCAACCATGGGTCGAGTGGCCAGTCGATTAGGGTAGTCGAGTATCTAGTGCATTAATTAGTACATTAACTTTTACATTTATTCATATCATTTAAATTCTCAACTAACACACATATGTAGTAGAAGCAATATTAAATGCGTATTAATGTGTACATATAGCTACTACATCTACCCAACCATAGGTCGAGTGGCCGTCGGTCGAGGTAGTCGAGTATCTAGTGCATTAATTAGTACATTAACTTTACATTTATTCATATCATTTAAATTCTCAACTAACACATATGTAGTAGAAGCAATATTAAATGCGTGTTTATGTGTACAATTAGCTACTACATCTACCCAACCATAGGTCGGTGGCCGTCGGTCGAGTAGTTGGTATCTAGTGCATTAATTAGTACATTAACTTTTACATTTATTCATATCATTTAAATTCTCAACTAAACACATATGTAGTAGAAGCAATATTAAATGCGTATTTATGTGTACAATTAGTTACTACATCTACCCAATGACCATAGGTCGGTAGCGGTCGATTGAGTAGTCGAGTATCTAGTGAATTAATTAGTACATTAACTTTTACATTTATTCATATCGTTTAAATTCTCAACTAACACACATATGTAGTAGAAGCAATATTAAATGCGTGTTAATGTGTACATATAGCTACTACATCTACCCGACCATAGGTCGAGTAGCCGTCGATTCGAGTAGTCGAGTATCTAGTGCATTAATTAGTACATTAACTTTTACATTTATTCATATCATTTAAATTCTCAACTAACACACATATGTAGTAGAAGCAATATTAAATGCGTATTAATGTGTACATATAGCTACTACATCTACCCAACCATGGGTCGAGTAGTCAGTCGATCGGTAGTCGAGTATCTAGTGCATTAATTAGTACATTAACTTTACGTTTATTCATATCATTTAAATTCTCAACTAACACACATATGTAGTAGA
The DNA here is from genome assembly GCA_022545495.1 of Chrysanthemum lavandulifolium. NCBI lineage: Eukaryota > Viridiplantae > Streptophyta > Magnoliopsida > Asterales > Asteraceae > Chrysanthemum > Chrysanthemum lavandulifolium. Next base: position 142,180,789 of record CM040244.1, on the reverse strand, counting down.
AGCAATATTAAATGCGTATTAATGTGTACATATAGTTACTACATCTACTTGACCATAGGTCGAGTGGCAAGATTAATTAGTCGATAGAGTAGTCGGTATCTAGTGCATTAATTAGTACATTAACTTTTACATTTATTCATATCATTTAAATTCTCAACTAACACATATGTAGTAGAAGCAATATTAAATGCGTGTTTATGTGTACAATTAGCTACTACATCTACCCAACCATAGGTCGAGTAGCCGTCGATTTAGGGTAGTCAAGTATCTAGTGCATTAATTAGTACATTAACTTTTACATTTATTCATATCATTTAAATTCTCCAACTAACACACATATGTAGTAGAAGCAATATTAAATGCGATTTATATGTACAATTAGTTACTACATCTACCCAACCATAGGTCGGTGGCCGTCGATTCGAGTAGTCAGTATCTAGTGCATTAATTAGTACATTAACTTTTACATTTATTCATATCATTTAAATTCTCAACTAACACACATATGTAGTAGAAGCAATATTAAATGCGTATTAATGTGTACATATAGCTACTACATCTACCCAACCATAGGTCGAGTAGTAGCGGTCGATTCGAGTAGTCAGTATCTAGTGCATTAATTAGTACATTAACTTTTACATTTATTCATATCATTTAAATTCTCAACTAACACACATATGTAGTAGAAGCAATATTAAATGCGTGTTAATGTGTACATATAGCTACTACATCTACCCAACCATAGGTCTAGTGGCGGGTCGATTCGGTAGTCGGTATCTAGTGAATTAATTAGTACATTAACTTTACATTTATTCATATCATTTAAATTCTCAACTAACACACATATGTAGTAGAAGCAATATTAAATGCGTGTAGTGTGTACATATAGCTACTACATCTACCCAACCATAGGTAGAGTAGCCGTCGGTCGGTAGTCGGTATCTAGTGCATTAATTAGTACATTAACTTTTACATTTATTCATATCATTTAAATTCTCAACTAACACACATATGTAGTAGAAGATATTAAATGCGTAACGTGTACATATAGTTACTACATCTACCCAACCATAGGTCGGTGGCCGTCGATTCGAGGTAGTCGAGTGTCTAGTGCATTAATTAGTACATTAACTTTTACATTTATTCATATCATTTAAATTCTCAACTAACACACATATGTAGTAGAAGCAATATTAAATGCGTATTAATGTGTGCAATTAGCTACTACATCTACCCAACCATAGGTTAGAGTGGCCGTCGGATTAAAGTAGTCGAGTATCTAGTGCGTTAATTAGTACATTAACTTTTACGTTTATTCATATCATTTAAATTCTCAACTAACACACATATGTAGTAGAAGCAATATTAAATGCGTATTTATGTGTACAATTAGCTACTACATCTACCCAACCATAGGTCGAGTAGTAGCCGTCGATTCGAGTAGTCGGTATCTGGTGCATTAATTAGTACATTAACTTTTACATTTATTCATATCATTTAAATTCTCAACTAACACATATGTAGTAGAAGCAATATTAAATGCGTATTTATGTGTACAATTAGTTACTACATCTACCCAACCATGGGTCGAGGTAGGCGGTCGGTCGAGTAGTCGAGTATCTAGTGCGTTAATTAGTACATTAACTTTACGTTTATTCATATCATTTAAATTCTCAACTAACACACATATGTAGTAGAAGCAATATTAAATGCGTATTAATGTGTACATATAGCTACTACATCTACTTGACCATGGGTCGAGTGGCCGTCGATTAGAGTAATCAGTATCTAGTGCATTAATTAGTACATTAACTTTTACATTTATTCATATCATTTAAATTCTCAACACACATATGTAGTAGAAGCAATATTAAATGCGTATTAATGTGTACATATAGCTACTACATCTACCCAACCATAGATTCGAGTAGTCGATTCGAGTAGTCGAGTATCTAGTGCGTTAATTAGTACATTAACTTTTACATTTATTCATATCATTTAAATTCTCAACTAACACACATATGTAGTAGAAGCAATATTAAATGCGTGTTAATGTGTACATATAGCTACTACATCTACCCAACCATGGGTCGAGGTAGCCGAGTCGATTAGAGTAGTCGAGTATCTAGTGCATTAATTAGTACATTAACTTTACATTTATTCATATCATTTAAATTCTCAACTAGAACACATATGTAGTAGAAGCAATATTAAATGCGTATTAATGTGTACATATAGCTACTACATCTACCCAACCATAGGTCGAGTAGCAGTCGATTCGAGTAGTCGAGTATCTAGTGCATTAATTAGTACATTAACTTTTACATTTATTCATATCATTTAAATTCTCAACTAACACACATATGTAGTAGAAGCAATATTAAATGCGTATTTATGTGTACAATTAGCTACTACATCTACCCAACCATAGGTCGAGTGGCAGGTCGGTCGAGTAGTCGAGTATCTAGTGCATTAATTAGTACATTAACTTTTACATTTATTCATATCATTTAAATTCTCCAACAACACACATATGTAGTAGAAGCAATATTAAATGCGTGTTTATGTGTACAATTAGCTACTACATCTACCCAACCATGGGTCGATGGTAGGGTCGATTCGAGTAGTTGAGTATCTAGTGCATTAATTAGTACATTAACTTTTACATTTATTCATATCATTTAAATTCTCAACTAACACACATATGTAGTAGAAGCAATATTAAATGCGTGTTTATGTGTACAATTAGTTACTACATCTACCCAACCATAGGTCGAGTAGCCGTCGGTTAGTAGTCGAGTATCTAGTGAATTAATTAGTACATTAACTTTTACATTTATTCATATCATTTAAATTCTCAACTAACACACATATGTAGTAGAAGCAATATTAAATGCGTGTTAATGTGTACATATAGCTACTACATCTACCCAACCATAGGTCGAGTAGCCGTCGATTAGAGTAGTCGGTATCTAGTGCATTAATTAGTACATTAACTTTTACATTTATTCATATCATTTAAATTCTCAACTAACACACATATGTAGTAGAAGCAATATTAAATGCGTGTTAATGTGTACATATAGTTACTACATCTACCCAACCATGGGTCGGTAGTAGTCGGTCGAGTAGTCGAGTATCTAGTGCATTAATTAGTACATTAACTTTTACATTTATTCATATCATTTAAATTCTCAACTAACACACATATGTAGTAGAAGCAATATTAAATGCGACATTAATGTGTACATATAGTTACTACATCTACCCGACCATAGGTCGAAGTAGCCGTCGGTCGGTAGTCAGAAGTATCTAGTGCATTAATTAGTACATTAACTTTTACATTTATTCATATCATTTAAATTCTCAACTAACACACATATGTAGTAGAAGCAATATTAAATGCGTATTTATGTGTACAATTAGCTACTACATCTACCCAACCATAGGTCGAGTAGTCAGTCGGTTGAGGTAGTCGTAGTATCTAGTGCATTAATTAGTACATTAACTTTTACATTTATTCATATCATTTAAATTCTCAACTAACACACATATGTAGTAGAGCAATATTAAATGCGTATTTATGTGTACAATTAGTTACTACATCTACCCAACCAGGTCGGTCGGTGGCCGTCGATTCCGAGTAGTCGGTATCTAGTGCATTAATTAGTACATTAACTTTTACATTTATTCATATCATTTAAATTCTCAACTAACACACATATGTAGTAGAAGCAATATTAAATGCGTATTAATGTGTACATATAGCTACTACATCTACTTGAACCATAGGTCGAGTAGCCGTCGATTCGATGGTCAGTATCTAGTGCATTAATTAGTACATTAACTTTTACATTTATTCATATCATTTAAATTCTCAACTAACACACATATGTAGTAGAAGCAATATTAAATGCGTGTTAATCGTGTACATATAGCTACTACATCTACCCAACCATGGGTCGAGTGGCCGTCGATTAGAAAGTAGTCAGTATCTAGTGCATTAATTAGTACATTAACTTTTACATTTATTCATATCATTTAAATTCTCAACTAACACACATATGTAGTAGAAGCAATATTAAATGCGTATTAATATGTACATATAGCTACTACATCTACCCAACCATGGTTCGAGTAGCCGTCGATTCGGTGGTCAGTATCTAGTGCATTAATTGGTACATTAACTTTTACATTTATTCATATCATTTAAATTCTCAACTAACACACATATGTAGTAGAAGCAATATTAAATGCGTTAATGTGTACATATAGCTACTACATCTACCCAACCATGAGTCGAGTAGTCAGTCGGTCGAGTAGTCGAGTGTCTAGTGCATTAATTAGTACATTAACTTTTACATTTATTCATATCATTTAAATTCTCAACTAACACACATATGTAGTAGAAGCAATATTAAATGCGTATTAGTATGTACATATAGCTACTACATCTACCCAACCATAGGTCGTAGTAGCCGTCGATTGAGGTAGTCAGTATCTGGTGCATTAATTAGTACATTAACTTTTACATTTATTCATATCATTTAAATTCTCAACTAACACACATATGTAGTAGAAGCAATATTAAATGCGTATTTATGTGTACAATTAGCTACTACATCTACCCAACCATGGAATTGAGTAGCCGTCGGTCGGTAGTCAGTATCTAGTGCATTAATTAGTACATTAACTTTTACATTTATTCATATCATTTAAATTCTCAACTAAACACATATGTAGTAGAAGCAATATTAAATGCGTGTTTATGTGTACACAATTAGTTACTACATCTACCCAACCATAGGTCGGTGGCCGTCGATTAGAGTAGTCGGTATCTAGTGCATTAATTAGTACATTAACTTTTACATTTATTCATATCATTTAAATTCTCAACTAACACACATATGTAGTAGAAGCAATATTAAATGCGTGTTAATGTGTACATATAGTTACTACATCTACTTGACCATAGGTCGAGTAGCCGTCGATTAGAGTAGTCGAGTATCTAGTGCATTAATTAGTACATTAACTTTTACATTTATTCATATCATTTAAATTCTCAACTAACACACATATGTAGTGAAGCAATATTAAATGCGTATTAATGTGTACATATAGCTACTACATCTACCCAACCATAGGTCGAGTAGCCGTCGATCGAGTAGTCAGTATCTGTGCATTAATTAGTACATTAACTTTTACATTTATTCATATCATTTAAATTCTCAACTAACACACATATGTAGTAGAAGCAATATTAAATGCGTGTTAATGTGTACATATAGCTACTACATCTACCCAACCATAGGTCGAGTAGCGGGTCGGTCGAGTAGTCGAGTGTCTAGTGCATTAATTAGTACATTAACTTTTACATTTATTCATATCATTTAAATTCTCAACTTCTTACACATATGTAGTAGAAGCAATATTAAATGCGTGTTAATGTGTACATATAGCTACTACATCTACCCAACCATAGGTCGAGTAGCCGTCGATTCGGTAGTCGAGTATCTAGTGCATTAATTAGTACATTAACTTTTACATTTATTCATATCATTTAAATTCTCAACTAACACACATATGTAGTAGAAGCAATATTAAATGCGTGTTGTATGTGTACAATTAGCTACTACATCTACCCAACCAGGTCTGAGTAGCGGGTCGATTAGGTAGTCAGTATCTAGTGCATTAATTAGTACATTAACTTTTACATTTATTCATATCATTTAAATTCTCAACTAACGCATATGTAGTAGAAGCAATATTAAATGCGTATTAATGTGTACATATAGCTACTACATCTACCCAACCATAGGTCGAGTAGCCGTCGGTCGGTAGTCAGTATCTAGTGCATTAATTAGTACATTAACTTTTACATTTATTCATATCATTTAAATTCTCAACTAACACACATATGTAGTAGAAGCAATATTAAATGGGTATTAATGTGTACAATTAGCTACTACATCTACCCAACCATGGGTCGAGTAGCCGTCGATTAGAGGTAGTCGGTATCTAGTGCATTAATTAGTACATTAACTTTACATTTATTCATATCATTTAAATTCTCAACTAACACACATATGTAGTAGAAGCAATATTAAATGCGTATTTGTGTGTACAATTAGCTACTACATCTACTTGACCATAGGTCGTAGTGGCCGGTCGATTAGAGTGGTCGAGTGTCTAGTGCATTAATTAGTACATTAACTTTTACGTTTATTCATATCATTTAAATTCTCAAGTAACACACATATGTAGTAGAAGCAATATTAAATGCGTGTTTATGTGTACAATTAGTTACTACATCTACCCAACCATAGGTCGAGTAGCGGGTCGGTCGAGTAGTCGGTATCTAGTGCATTAATTAGTACATTAACTTTACATTTATTCATATCATTTAAATTCTCACTAACACACATATGTAGTAGAAGCAATATTAAATGCGTGTTAATGTGTACATATAGCTACTACATCTACCCAACCATAGGTCGGAGTGGCAGGTCGATTAGAGTAGTCGGTATCAGTGCATTAATTAGTACATTAACTTTTACATTTATTCATATCATTTAAATTCTCAACTAACTGCATATGTAGTAGAAGCAATATTAAATGCGTGTTGTGTACATATAGCTACTACATCTACCCAACCATGGGTCGAGTAGCAGTCGATTAGAGGTAGTCGAGTATCTAGTGCATTAATTAGTACATTAACTTTTACATTTATTCATATCATTTAAATTCTCCTTCACACACATATGTAGTAGAAGCAATATTAAATGCGTATTAATGTGTACATATAGCTACTACATCTACCCAACCATGGGTCGAGAGTAGCCGGTCGATTCGAGTAGTCAGTATCTAGTGCGTTAATTAGTACATTAACTTTTACATTTATTCATATCATTTAAATTCTCAACTAAAAAGCTTAATTTAATTTTTTAAATTAAAAATTTTTAACCAAAACCATAATTTTAAAAAATTTAAAAATTAAAAGGGGAATAAAATCCCCAAAACCCCAAAAAAATTTTAAAAGGGGAAAAAATTTAAAACCAAAATTTTTAAATTAATTTAAATTTAACCAATTTAAATTTAACCAAAAAAATTTTTTTTAAAAAAAGGGCCCCCCATTTTCCCCCCAAAGGGTTTTTGGAAAAAATTTTTTAAATTTTTAATTTTTAAATTTTTCAAAAAATTTAAAATAAAAAAAAATTTAATTTTTAAACCAATTCCCAAAAACCAAAAATTTTCCAGGGGAAAAAATTTAATTTTAAAAAAAAATTTAATTTTTTAAAAAATTTAAAAAAAAAATTTTTAAAAATTTTTAAAAATTAAACCCCATTTTAAAAAAAAGGGGGGGGGGGTTTAAAAAAATTTTTTTTTTTTTTAAATTTTTTTAAAAATTTAAAAAAAAAAAGGGGTTTTTTAAAAGAAATTTAAAAAAAAACCCCCCCTGGGAGTTTTTATTAATTTAAATTAATTTTAAATTTATTTTAATTTAAATTTTTCCAAAAAATTTCCCTAAAAATTATTTGGTTAATATTTTTTCCCCCAACCGGTTTTTTGGGGGGCCCCTTTTGGAAAAGGTTTAAATTTTCTTTTTTAAATTAAAAACTTTCCCAAATTTAAAAATTTAAAAAAAGGGGAAATTTTAAAATTAAAATTTAAAGGGAAAAACCCAAAAGGTTTGGGAATTTTTTGGAAAAATTTTGGTTTATTAATTTTTTTTAAAAAAAAACATTTTTTAAAAAATTTTAAAAAAAAAAAAAACCCCAACCTTTTTAACCTTCCCAAAAAAAATTCCTTTAAAAAAAAAAAATTATTTAAATTTTTTTTTTTTTAAAAAATTTAATTTAAAAATTGTAAATTTTTTCCCAACCCCTTTTTTCCTTTTTTCCCAAAAAAATTTTTTAATTTTTAAAAAAATTTAAACCAAAAATTTTAAAAATTTAAAACCCAAAAAAAATTTAAAAACCCCCATAAACCCCCCAAAAGGAAAGGGGTTTTTAAAAAATTTTTTAAATTATTTAAATTTTTAAAAAAAATTTTTTTTAAACCAAAAAAATTTCAATTATTTTTTTTGGAAAACCCCCCCAAAAGTGGCCGGGAAATTTAAATTAATTTAAATTTTTTTTTTAAAAAAATTTAAATTTAAAAAAAAAATTTTTGGGTTAAATTTAAAAATTTTAAATGGGTTTTTCCCCAAAGGGGGCCCCAAATTAAAAATTTTTTTTTTAATTTAAATTTTTAAAAACCCAATTTAAATTTAAAAAAAAATTAAAATTTAAAGGAACCCCCCCCCAAAAACCAAAAAGGGGAAATTTAAAAAAATTTTTAAAATTTTAAATTTTTAATTTTTTTTTTTTTAAAATTTAATCCAAAATTTAAAGGAAATTTAAAAAGGGAACCATTAAAAAAACCCCCGGGGTTGGGGGGGTTTTCAGTTTAATTTAATTAAATTTTAATTTTTAATTTTTTAAAAAAAACCAAAAAAAAGAAAAAATTTGTTAAAAAAAAACCCCCCCCCCTGGGGGGCCCGGGGGGGAAAAAATTTTGGGGCTTAAAATTTAATTTTTTTTTTTCATTTTTAAAATTTTAAAACCCCTTTTAGAAAAAAAAAAAATTTTTTTTTAAATTTTAAAACCCCAACCCCAAAAAGGGGTTCCGGGGGGAAATTCCTTTTTTAAATTAATTTTAACTTTTTTTTTTAAATTTTAAATTTCCAAAAAATTTTAGGGAATTTAAAAGGAATTTTTAAAATTTTTTAACCCAACCCAAAATTTTTCCCCAAAAAAAAGGGGGGGGAAAAAAAATTTTTTTTTTTTTTAAATTTTTAAAAAATTTTAAAAAAATTTAAAAATTTTTTTTTAAAAATTTTAAAACCAAATTTAGGTTTTGGGGGGTTTTTTTTAAAAAATTTTTAAATTTTTAATTTTTTTTTCAATTTTAAAAATTTAAAAAAAAAAGTAAAAAAAAAAGGATTAAACCCCAAAAAATTTTTACCCCCAAAAGGGGGGGGGTTTTTTTAATTTAAATTTTTAAATTAATTTTAAATTTAAAAACCCTTTAAATTTTAAAAATTGGTTGGGAAATATTAAATTTAAAATTTTTTTTAAATTCCCCAAAAAAAAATTTTTTCCTTTTTAATTTTTTAATTTTTTTTTTTAAAAAAAAAAAAAAAAAAGGCCAAAAAATTTTAATTTCCCAAAAAAACCCCCTTTTAAAAAAAAATTTTTATTCCTTTTAAACCAAATTTTTTTAAAGTTTTTAAATTTTTTTAATTAACCCCCCCGGGGGTTTAAATGGGGTTTTTAAAATTAAGTTCCCAATTGAAATTTTTTTTTTTTTTTTATTTAAAAAAAAAACCCCAAAAAAAAATTTTTACCCCAAAAAAAATAAAAGGGGGGCCCCAAAAAAAACCGGGGGGGAAAAATTTTTTCATTTAAATTTAATTTTTTTTAAAAAAAATTTTTTTTTAAAAAAATTCCCCCAAAAACATAAAAAAAAACCCCTTTTGGGTAAATTTCCCCAAAAATTTTTTAAAAACCCTTTAATTTTTATTTAAATTTTAAATAAAAAAAAATTTAAAATTTTTTTAAATTTTTAAACCCAAAAAAGGGAAAAAAAGGGGAAAAAAATTTTAAAAACTTTAATTTTTTAAAATTTAAAAAAAAAAATTTTTTAAAACATTTAAATTTAACCATTTTTTCCCCCTTTTAAAAAAAAAAAAAGGGAAAAAAATTTTTTAATTTTTAATTTTTTAAAAAAAAGGGGTTTTGGGGGGAAAAAAAACCCCCGGGGCTTAAAGTAAATTAAAATTTAAATTTTTTAAATTTTAAATTTCCAAAACCAAATTTTAAATTTAAAAAAAAATTGGGTTTTAAATTAAAAAAACCCCCCCCCCGGGGGGGGGAAAAATTAATTTAATTTTAAAAATTTTTTTTTAAAAAATTTTTTTTAAAAAATTTTTTTAAAAATTTTTTTTAAAAAAAAATTAAAAAAAAAATTTTTTTTTTAATTGAAAAAAATTTTTTTTTTAAAACCAAAAAATTTGGGCCCAAAAAGGAAGTGATTTAAATTAAAAAATTTTTTTTAAAAAATTTTTCCATTTTTAAAAATTTTTCAAATTTAACAAAATTTTTTAAAAAAATTTAAAATTTTTAAAGGGAAAAATTAAATTTAAAACCCCCCCCTTGGGGTTTGGGGGGAAAAAGGGTTTTTTAAAAAAAAAACCTTTTTTTTTAAAAACCCAAAAATTTTAAAAAAAATTTTTTAAAAACAAATTTTAAAACCCCCCTTTTTTGTAAAAAGGGGAACCCCAAAAATTGGGTAATTCCTTTAATTTTTAATTTTTTTCCAAAAAATTTAATTTGGTTTTTTAAAAATTTTTAAAATTAATTTTTGGTTTTAAAAAAAAAAATTTTAAAAAACCCATTTTTTTAAAAAAAAAATTAAAAAAACCCCAGGGGTTTTTTTTTACCCCGGGGTTTCTTTTTTTTTTAAAAATTTTTTTAAAAATTAAGAAAACTTTAATTTTTTTTTAAAAAAATTTAAAAACCCTTTTTTTTAAATGGGTTTTTTTTTTTTAAAATTTTTTTTTTAAAAAAGGTTTTAAAAAACCCTTTTTTTTTTAAACCAAAAAAAATTTATTTTTTGGGGGTTTTTTTTAAAAACCCCAAAAAAAGGGGGGGTAAGGGGTTTTTTTTTCTTTTTTTTTAAATTTAAAAAATTAATTAAAATTTAAAAAAAATTTTTTTTTTCCCCCCCCAAAGGGGGGGAAAAAAAAAAAAAAAATTTTTTTAAAAAACCCCCCCAAAAAAAAAGGGGGAAAGGGAAGGGCCTTCCCAAAAAGTAAAAAAATTTTCCAAAATTTTTTAAAAAAAAATTTTTTTTTTTTTAAAAAAAAAAAAATTTGTTGGGAAATTAAAACCCCCAAAGGGTTCCAATTCCCAAATTGGGGCCCCGGGGAAAGGGGGGAATTAAAAAAATTTTTTTTTTTTTTAAATTCCCTTTAAAAAAAAAATTTTTTTTTTTTTTTTCCCAAAACCCCCCCCCTTTTTTTTCCATTAAAGGGGAAAAAATTTTAATTTTTAAATTAAAAAAAAAAATTTTTTTTTTAAATTTAAAAAAAAAAAAAAACCCAAAATTTTTTCAAAGGGGCCAAAAGGGTGGTTTAAGTTTTTTTTTTTTTTTTAAAATTTTTTTTTAAACCCCAAAAATTTTTTTAAAAAAAAATTTAAATTTTTAAAAAAAAAAATTGGGTTTTTTAAAAAATTTTAAAACCCCCCTTTTTTTTTTTTTTTTTTAAATTTTTTTAAAATTAAACCCAAAAATTTTTTTTTTAAAAAAAAAAATTTTTTAAATTAAAAATTTTTTAAATTTTTTAAAAATTTCCAAATTTAAACCCCTTTTTTTACCCCCCCGGGGGGGGGGAATTCGGGGGTTTTTTTAAAAAATTTTTTTTAATTTTAAATTTTTCCCAAAAAAAAAAAAATTTAAGGAAAAAATTTAAATTTTAAAAGGGGGTTTTTTCCAAAAAATTAAAAAAAATTTTTTTTTTAAAACCGGGGTTTTTAAAAAAAAATTTTTTAAAACCCTTTAAAAAAAAACCCGGGGGAAAAAAATTTTAAAAAATTTTTTTTAATTAATTTAAACTTAAAACCAAATTTTTAAAAACCGGGGGGGTTTTTTTTTTAAAATTGGAAAACCCTTTTAAAATTTTTAAATTTAAAAACAAAAATTTTTTTAAATTTTTTTTTTTTTTAAAAAAAATTTTTGGGGGGGAAAATTTTTTCCCCAAAAAGGGAAATTTTTAAAAAATTTTTTTAAAAAAATTTTTAAAAAATTTTTTAAAAAACCCAAAAATTTAAAAAAAACCCCGGGGAAAAAACCCCCAAAAGGGGGGGTTTTTGGGGAAAAAGGTTTTTTTTTTTTTTTTTTTAAATTTTAAATTTAAAAAAATTTTTAAAAAAAAAATTAAATTTTTTTTAAAAAAATTTTCCAAATTTGGGGGTTAAATTTAAAGGGATTAATTTTTTTTTTTTTTTTTAAAATTTTTTAAAAAAAAAAAAAAAAGGGGGAAAAAAAAACCCAACCAAATTTCCCCGGGAATTAAAAAGGGGGAAATTTTTTTTTTAATTTAAAAAAAAAATTTTTAAACTTTAAAAATTTTTTAAAAAAACCAACCAAAAACCCAAATTTAAAACCTTTTTTTTTTTTTTAAAAAAAACCCCAAAATTTTTTTTTTTTTTTTTTTTAAAAAAAAAAAAAGGGAAAAATTTTAAAGTTTTTTTTTTTTTAAAAAACCCAAAAAAAAATTTTGGGGAAATATTAAAAAAAAAGGAACCCCAAAAAAAAAAATTTTTTTTTTTTTTTTAAAAAAAATTTTTAAAAAATTTTTTTTTACTTTTTAAAAAAAAATTCCCCGGGGGGGTTTAAATTTTAATTTTTTAAAATCCCAAAAAAACCCCCCCAAAAAAAACGAATTTGTCTTTTTTTAAAAACCTTTTTTGGGTTTTTTTTTAAAAATTTTTTAAATTTTTTTTTTAAAAAAATTTTTTATTTCCCGGGTTTTTAAAAACCCTTTGGGGTTTTTAAAAAAAAAATTTTTTTAAAAATTTTAAATTTATTCATATCATTTAAATTTCCAAAATTTTTTGGGTTTTAAAAAACCCTTTAAAAACCCGGGAAAAAGGGGCCCCCTTTGGCCCTTTTAAAAAAAAATTTTAAATTTTTTTTTAAAAATTTTAAAAAACTTTTTTTAAAAAAATTAAATTTAAATTTAAACTAACCTTAATTAAAAAAAAGGGTTTTTTTTTAAAAAAACATTAACCCAACCCTTTTTTTTTCCCCAAAAGGGTTTTAAAAAAAAAAACATTTTTAAACCCCCTTTTTTTTTCCAAAAAATTTTTTTAAAAAATTTAAATTTTTATTTTTTCCAAAAAACCCAAAAAATAAAATTTTGGCCGGGGGAAAAAATTTTTAAAAATTTAAACCCTTTTCTTTAAAAAACCTTTTTTTTTTTAAAAAAAAAAAAAATTTTAAACTTTTTAAAAAATTTAAAAACCCAATTCCCCCAAAAAATTTTTTAAAAAATTAATTTTTAATTTTGTTTTTAAAAAAATTTTTTTTTTTTTTAAAAAAAAGGAAAAAAAAAAAATTTTTTAAAAACCCAAAACCCAAACAATTTTTTAAAAACCCTTTTTTTAAATTTAAAAAATTTTTTTAAAAAATTTTTTTTAAATTTTTTTTTTTCCCCCCCTTTTAAAAATTTGGGGTTTTTTAAAAATTTTAAAATTTTTATTTTTTTAAAACCAAAAGGGGGGGAAAAATTTGGTTTTTTCCCCCCAAAAAAATTTTTTTTTTTAAAAAATTTTTTTTAAAAAAAAATTTTCCCAAATTAAAAAAAACTTTTTTTTTTTTGGGTTTAAAAAAAATTAATTTTTTTTTAAATTTTTAAAACCTTTAAATTTCCAAAAAATATTTTAAAACCCAAAAAATTTTAAAAATTTTGGGCCAATTTTTTTAAAAAAATTTTTTTTTAAAAAAAAAAAAAAATTTTTTAAAAAAATTTTTAAAAAAATTTTAAATTTCTTTTAAAAATTGAAAAAAATTTTTTTAAATTTTTTTTAAAAAAAAATTTTTTTAAAAAACCCCCAAAATTGGGGGGGGGGTTTTTTTTTTAAATTAGGAAAATTTAAAATTTTAAATTTTTTTTTTTTTTTTAAAACAAAAAAATTTTTAAAAAATTTTTAAAATTTAAATTTAAACAAACCCCCCCCGGGGGTTTTTGGGGGGTTTTAAAATTTTTAAATTTTAATTTTTTTTTTTTCCCCCAATTTATTTTAAATTTTAAAACCCTTTTTAAACCCCAAAAAAAAAAAAAATTTTTCCATTAATTTTTAAAAAAATTTAAAATTTTTTCATGCGAGACATGATTATGCAGACATGTATAAGCACTTTTAAAAAATTGCTTATTTTCTTAAAAATTAGCCAAAAACACTTCCAAAACAGTTGACTTCCTTGAAAAATACCAAATAAGCACTTTGATAAGCACTTCAAAAGCGACTTATTTTCTTAAATAAACCGATTAACAACAATAAAACCAACTAACCCATTTTCAGAAAATACCAAAAAGGCAAACACCCAGTTAGATCTAACAATGAATCAAAAAAAAAAAATTAGAAGACTACCAGGGGTTTCATGGTGGAATGAAACAACAAATTGAGTGTGTGATAATCTTGTGTGTATGTGAAAAAGTAAATCAATCGAAAGTAATTCAAAACATAGATCGGATAATAATTCAAAATCTAGAACGGATTTCCACAAAGTTAATCGGATATCAAGGAAAGTAAAAGTCAAGACCTTTACGCCACATCTTGGCCGGTTATGCAAGTTCACGGTTGAGAAAGCCGTGATTGCTTCGATGATAGAAGTTATCTTGGAAAATTGAAAAGGTAAAGGGAGGAGTGGTAGTTGGGACACATGTCATGTTTACATGGTGGGCTGCTGGTCGAGTGGTCACAGCATGACCATTTGGAGATTGAAGAAAAATTGACCATGAGTGACTACCAAAAGATTTTGACTTTTGGTATTTTCTCCTAAAAAGTATCCGACCAATCAATAGGAACTTTCGTCGTAACCACAAAGCCAATTCTTTGTACATTATAAAATGGTTCGAATATGATCTCTACACACAAAAAGACCAAAAGTTGAAACCAAACAAGAAAGAAGATGAGTGACATGTAAGCTTCATTTTTCTTTTCTTGATGTCCATTTATTGGTATTCTTATATTTTGATCCTAAATTTATATTTGCAGGTTTAGCAGTGATGTCGAACTAGGAAAGTTTCTTGGTCGTGCAGATTTAATTCCGAATGCTTATGAAGCTATTTCAAAGACGACTGCAGCTTATGAGCTTCACGAAAGTCCTTCCGGGATCCAAATGTTGGTTTTCGGATGTCCAGCTGAGAAGACAAAAGGGTTGTTTGAAGGAGAATTCGATTTAGTCTCATCTGAAAACCACCAAGCTGTTGGCTTCATTTCTACAGAAGTCAACCCACAATTTTGCATTAACAAAGCTGCAGTTGAGTGGTTTGAGCATCTCCCTAATGACATTAAAGAGCTAGAAAAGAAGGTAAGGTAGCGTTTAGTCGTAAAAAAAATGTTGTTTTTCCGTTTCAAGTTTATTTGAGAAGGTAATGGTTTTTCTTCTCTACAGAAGAGTCTAGAATTTTGAAAACCCGTTTGGATGGAGTTATATTTTTCTTTTGTAAAAATATTACCTTGGTTTGCGAGGGTGGGCGAGGATGGAAAGGAGAATTTCACATTTTTTTGGAAATTGTTAGGAAAAAAATGTGACTAAACGGTTTTCGGTTATTCCATTTTCCTATAAAAATTTCCTTAAAAAATAGGATGTTTTTCACCAACTAAACATACCATAAGTTCACTTACATACAAGGGCGGAGCTATTAAGGGACCAGGAAGGTCCCGGCTACTTGCGCCAAGTTCGTTAGTGTATTTTTTCGCGATTTCATGTATATTTTGGGAAAAATATTATTTCGCCCTCCCATTTAACGATTTTAAAAAATTTGTTTCGACCCTCTCACAAAACATTTCTAGCTCGCCATTGCTTACATAGCAGCTTTGAAATCAAGACGTGTATATTTGTTCTTATTAGCTTCATATGTGTTTTTCAGCTTATAAATAGTCCATTAGTCATCACTGGACGGGGTTTAGGGGGATACCATGCCATTCTTTTCGCGCTATGGCTGCATCATTCCGTAGATGTACAAGAATCAAATGATTCTAAAAAACCCATAAGGCGGCCGATTTGCATAACTTTTGGATCTCCCCTGATTGGTGATGAAGCTCTCCAAAATGCCATTTCCGAACGCCCACAATGGGAGTCCTGTTTTTTCAATGTGGTAGCCAAGAAGGATCCTGTTGCTAGTTTTTTCTCATCAAATCGTCTATACAAGCCATTTGGTACCTTTTTGTTCTGCACACAATCAGGGGGACACACAGCTTTTGAGGATCATGAGTCGATCCTAGCAGTGCTAGATGCCATGGCGTTATCAAGAGATGAAAACATGGAAATACATGATATTTATGGGGACATTTTCAGATCAATAAGAAGAAAGGCATTGTATCGTGGGGTTTCAGCTGATTCAGGCGAATATAACTCGAATTTATTAAACGCCGGAATTAGATTTCAGCTAAAGGAAGTTGGCGTGTTGGAAGATCTTTCAAATGGTCGAATTATTGAGAAAATGGAGGATAAACAGAAAAGGATGATTAGAAGAAAAAGGAATATATACGAGCCTACAAAGAAGCTAAACGACATGAAGATATGTATGACATACCTAGAATGGTACATGAAGAATACACGATCACAAGGGGGTTACTATGATTGTTTCAAGAATGCAAAAAGCAGAGAAGAAATCATTAGCAAACAAGAAATCCTCAGACAAAAACGAATTTTGAACCAGTATTGGAAGTGGTTTGTTAAAGAAACTGACAAAAAGCCACAAACGGAAGATGCTAAGATGCGTACGCGCTGGCTGTTGAATGGACACAACTATAGAAGGATGTTCGAGCCACTAGACATAGCCGAATTTTACCAAAAGGGAAATCGGAACTATATGGAAAACCGTTCTGGCCATTATATCAAAATAGAGAAGCTATCAATAGAAAATGGAAAGAAAAAAACTCCGAGTGATGGCACCAAGAAGGCTGCTAGTCTTACCAAGGATTCTTGCTTCTGGGCACATGTTGAGGAAGCGTTGATTAACTTGAGAGAATTAAAGAAAGGAGGCTCAAGCAATGTAATCTACATCGAGAAATTAAAACAATTTGATGTTTATATGCTGAACGCAATAAAAGATTTTTCAGTGTCACCCGATATCTTCTTAAATGGAAGCAGTTTAATGGTGTGGTGGAGTGAATACAAGACATACAAAGGGAGTGCATATGCATCTACGTTTGCGGAGTACATGAACAACAGGACCTACATACATTATAAGTAAGCCTTGTTGAATTTCATCACCTATGATCATCTCTAGTTTGAATATCACACGCGTATGGTGATACTTAAATTATCCAAATAAAGAGAATATGCTTTTGTTTGCATTTACTTGTTTTTAATCTAGTTGAATTCTATCAACTTTCATCTATGTATTCTTATATGTGAGAGATCAAATTTTAATTGGGATTATATTTATTTATCATACAGTGATCATCTTTAAATGCTTCCCTTTATTCATTATATTGGATTGTGAGCGACTGGAGTTGATTTACTATTGCTTTTGTATATTTGCATTTTGTTTTTCTTAATATGATAATTCAGCATTTGGATTTCTAATAAAGCTGTTGTTAATCTGTTTGAGCATTTCTCGACCTCAAAGAGCTCTAAAAGAATGTATGTTCTACTTGTATTACGTAGAAGATATATTGAGTAAAGTTGTTGAAACTCGAATGTCCGAAATTTTGGATATCCAAACCAATATTTAGGATACTCGATTTTGATAAATTTTGCAATAAGTATTAGCAGGAATGTTTTCTGCTTTTCAGTTTGAATGACATTTTAAATCACACTAATTTTTGGCACTTGGGTGACTGTTGCAGCTGTGAGTCACAGTGTTGGAGTAAATTCTAACAAAAAATCAGCGCATCACTATTCGACACATAGTACAATTCAACGTGGGAAATAAAGCTCAAATATCTAAGGGGTTTTCTAACTTGTGTCATGGAGGCATGGGTTTAGACGTATTAATTAAACATAATTATTTCTTAAATTAAAATTTATTTTCATGTAAAATAATATTAAACTTAGCAAGTAAAAGAGGTTTTGGAAAGTAATAATATCAACTTACATTTAATTCTGGTAAATTTAACTCATTAAATGATTTAAACATGTACCATCGTGTCACATTGTAGAAAATCCCAATATCTAATAATAAAGTCATTGTCCCTCGGTTAAAGCGAAAAAATAGGGCATTTTCTTTTAAAAGGAATGAGATCCTTTCAAGTTGAAAGGTATAACTAAACTCAAGTTGGGTAATTATGAGTCATTAGATTTGATTTAATAGCTCAAATCAAAACAACTTCTTTTGATTTGAATCATTGGATCAAATCCAATGGCTCACAATCATCCATCTTGAGTCAAGTTGTACCTCTAAACTTGAGAGGATCCTAATCCCTTTTAACATGTTGAAGATGGGATACTACATGTTGAAAGCGGTTCTGATAATCTTCTCTCAGCTGGATAATATATACAAAATGCTACCTGTTTGTGATGTTCACTGTTCAACCCAAAAAAAGATACACGGTACAGAACAATATTGAAAATTAACTCAAAAGTCAATCATCCCTTATGTAAGGTAGAATATTTTGGCCATGTATCTTTCTGTGTTGAACACTGAACGTCAAAAACCTTGAACGATGAAGAAACGAAAAGAAGGAATGGATTAACCAAAATCCTTAAATTGTTATTGTTATTGTTAGTTGTTTTTGGCTCACTATGACTGTGCGTGTTGGATTGTGTTTATGTGACGAGAAATATGTATTTAAATAATGGATTATAGATGTTTAACATGCAATTAAGTGAGAGGCCAGGTCTTCGTGGTTTGGTAGGAAAATAGATCAAGGGAAAAAGGGGGAAGCCGGCTCACTTTTGGCGGCTTAGGAACAATACCCTCTCACAATTATTGGCGTGTGAATAATAAGAGTATTTACCTTTTTTTCCTCACATTTGCCTTGATTGGCTTGGCTTATGAAGAGTACTATACATATGCCCCGCCGTAACATGCGGGCTTCAAATCCTCGTTTGTAACTAAATAGTGTAATACAAGTAGTTAGAAGGTTATTGTCATTTGGTAAAATAAATGATTAATAAAATTATAAAACATATGGTTGGTTTGTAGTTTTGTACTAGGTCAAAAAATTATAGTTTTCATCGTTTGTATCAAGTGTTATATTAATCGTATGAAGTTTTTGTGTCTGGTTAGTTTGTACAATATGGATAATAAATATACTTTTTATTTATGGGATGTTTTTTTTTTACATTAAATGAAATGCTTGAAAAATCATTTCAGTGAAAATGATTAGACACTTGATACAAACGATGAAATGGGTGGCATGGGATAAGGTTATTGCCGAAAAAGAAAGAGGTGGTTTGGGTATTGGTAGTTTCGCTGCGTTTAATTTAGCATTATTACAAAAATGGAGATGGCGTTTTTTCAGTGAAAATGGAGCTTTATGGTGTAATGTCATTAAAGCTATTCATGGGGAATACGGAGGGTTGGATAACAGAGAGGTTAGTAGGATGAAAACAGGTACATGGGCTCGCATTATTGGATCGGTGAACTATTTGCACGACAATCATATATTACCTCGTCATACGTTGCGGTACAATCTTGTTAGTGGTGACAAATGCGGTTGGAAGGACATTTGGTCGGATGACCAAATCCGCCTACCGCTTCCTCGTCTTTTTAGGTTAGAAAGGAATCAAAATTGTTTGGTTCGGCATCGGTGGATTGATGGACATTGGAGGTGGACCAAGGCCGTGACATTGAGGAGGACTCGAGCATCAACAATTACAATTGCTTACTCAAGCGGTGTTGAACGTTGTTCTTCATGAAGGTCGGGATAAGCTTTGGTGGGATATTGATACTCAAGGTATGTTCTCGGTTGGTATTACAAGAAAATTTATTGATAATCAGACTTTGTTGGGTTCATATACTGCCACTAGGTGGTGCTCTTCGTTGCCCAGGAAAGTAAACATATTTATGTGGCGAGCAAGATTAGACAAGCTTCCAACGCGTTATAATATATCACGTAAAGGGATTGAAATCGAGACTATTATGTGTCCTATATGTGGAGTTTCAATGGAATCCATATCACATGTTCTATTCACGTGTACATTAGCAAAGGAAGTTTGGTCAAGGATATATAATTGGTGCCAAGTATCCGTCACAAATATGAACGATTTATCCAATGGCTTAATTGGTGTGATCGTAATTCTAATGTTCGAAATCAAGAGTCAAGCTCGAGGTCATAGGTGTTTCTGCCGTGTTGGTTCTTATGGAGATATCGAAATTCGCTGCTTTTGATCCGGGAAGATGCGGAAAGAGACTTAGTTGATAATATTATTTTGTATTCGTTTAATTGGTTAAAGTGTCGAAACCCAAAATTTAGTATTAGTTGGGTTGAGTGGCTTCAAAACCCTCTGTATTTGTATTAGTCTAGTTCTTCGCTAGGTTTTTTTTTCTTTAATAATACTCGTTGTTCAAAAAAAAAATGCTTGAAAAATCAGCGATTGAATATATTGTTTACAATATGCTTGGTTAGAGAAATTTTCAAATGCTTACTCTTATTTTGGTGCTTACCAGGGGACAAATCCCCACCATTCATCTTGTTTAATCCAATTGTGGGGATAAACCTAAGATTTAATATGGAAACCTAAGTCCATGTTTTTTTTTTCTCCTTTTTCTTTGTCTTTTTGTCTTTCTTTTTCTTATTTTTTTCTTTCTTTTTTTTTTTTTTGAAATTCACGTTTTTATTATTAATTCATTTTTTTTTTTTTTTTTTTTTTTTTTCTAGTTCACGTTTTTTATTATTATTTTGTAATTTTAAATTCACTTTTTTTATTCAAGTTTTTTTTCGCTTTCACACGCTTTCATCCGTATTCATACGTTTTCGTTCGTTTTATATGTTTTCGTCCGTGTTCATATGTTTCGTTTGTTTTTACGCTTTCTTGATTTGAGACGTTTCATCCGTTTTTTGCACGTTTACATCCGTTTTCGACGTTTTCGTTCGTTTCGGCGTTTTCATACGTTTTTGCACGTTTATATACGTATTCGTATGTTTTCGACGCCGTCCGTTTTATACGCCGTCCGTTTTCATACATTTTAAATACATTTTCTTACGTTTCGTTTTGTCCATTTTCTTACGTTTTCATTCGTTTTCAGACGTGTTTTTACACTTTCATACGTTTTCGTCCGCGGCCATTTTCATACGTTTTTGTCTGTTTTTTTGGTTTTCATGTATTTTCGTCCGTTTTAGACATTTTCTTCTGTATTAAACGGACGAAAACGTATAAAAATGGACAAAAAAGTAAGAAAACGGACGAAAATGTAAGAAAACAGACGAAAACGTAACAAGACTGACGAAAACGGACGAAAACGTATGAAAACGGACGAAAACGATAAAAACGTATTTAAAACGTAAAAACGAAAAACTGACAAAAACGTAAGAAACCGACGAAAAAAAAAAAGAAAAAGTGATTAAAAAACATAATGAGAAAATAAATAAGAAGATAAAAGAAAAGAAAAGAGAGAAAAATAATTGACTTGTGTTTAGATATATTAAATCTTGGGTTAATTACCACCATTAGATCAAAATAGATGGAAGGAGGATTTATCCCCGAGTTTGGTTTAATAAAGATCAAAAAAAACTAAAGATCAAATAAACAAGTCTCCACCACTCATTTTTTCATCAAAACAATAAAATAAACTTTCACTTTCATTTTAAAACCTAAATATCTCACAAATCATTGATCGTTAGATTTAAACTAATCATACCATCACGACAAGCATAAAATTACCTTTAATTTAATATCTCACATCATATACTTTCGATTTAATTTTTTTCCGACTTTTTTGGGTTTAGGGTTCTGGTTAGGGTTTAGGTGTTTATGGTTTAGGGTTTGATTTTTTGGTTTAAAATTTTAGGGGTTAAGGGTTTAGGTTTCTTACGGTTTAGTGGATAGGGTTTAGGTTTTTTTGGTTTAGCGGTTAGAGTTTTAGGGGTTTAGGGCTTTTAGGGGTTTAAGGTTTTAGACGTTTAGGGTTTTAGGGGTTAGGTTTTTTAGGGTTTAGGGGTTAGGGTTTTTTAGGTGGTTAGGGTTTTTAGGGTTTAGGGGTTGTGTTAACACAAAAGAGTATTTTTAAAATTTTCATTTATAGAGTAATATATCGAAACCCGCAAAAAACGATAAAAAATAAGTTCGTCGAAAGTATACAATATTGGATCTCTTTAGAAAGATAATTTTATTCTTCTCGCAATGGTATAATTAGTTTTATCTAATGATTAACGGTTTGTGAGATATTTAATTTTTAAATATAAGGGTGAAAGTTAATTTAATTAATTTGATTAAAATAAATGGTTGAGATTGATCCATTCGATCTTTAGTTTTATGTGATCTTTATCGATCTCACCCTTTATCCCTTAGTATCTGAGGATTTTTAAGTATCTGAAATAAAGTCACGGCTTGGTTATTAGTATTTGCTTAAATTTTAATATGAAAATTTTAAAATTTCTTGATGAGAAGATAGAAGATGCTTTACATGTAAGTATAGATAAGATAACAAGAACTTGATTTAAAATGTCCTGGAACAAAATTCTTCCCCAAAACAATTAAACAATGTTTCCTACAAATAACATATAACTACATTAGAGCATCCACTATGATAAACCTTTACAAAGGTTTATAATTATGCCACATCACAAACTCATAAACCTTTTAGATTTATAAACCGATTTCTACTATAGACAAACTTGTTAAAGTTTTATAAATATATAACATTAACTCAATCGATTAAATTGTAAAAGGTCAAGATATTGACCTCTTCATACCACGTATAGATTTAAATTGATGTCCACTATGGTTATGATATTATAACCTCTTCATCTTTTTATAAACCTTTTATAAACCACCATAGTGGATCTTATGAAACCGAGTAACAGAAATTTCATAATCACTATACATTTCTATGCAACTTCTTTAACTTTTCACATCAATGTTTTACAGGTAGGGTAGCATTTTCTAAGAAATTGCTACCACATTCTTCATACAAGATGACGACTAAAGAAGGTGAAACATGTGTGCCAAGATTAACTACATATTGTTAGATTTTTTAGGATAATTTAAATATGTATAAATTTTTAAATTATTCTTCAACGTGTATTATTAAATTATAAGTTTGATATATATTTTCAAGTGACTGTTTTCATAAATGTATCAAAAGTTATTCGCAATTATACATACACTATAATGAACGAATAATTTATATATTTGATAAGAAAAAAATTGAACAATGTCAACTTGTCATTACGAATCGAAAGGAATCTCTTATGCTATGCAAATATGCAATATATACAGAATTAAGCCCTTTTTTTTTGGGTTTGGATTAGATTTAATTTGATAACATTATGAAAGAAAAGTAAAGAGAGAAGTAGTATTTGTTAAAAGCAATATTCGTTTACAATATAATGAAGAATTATAGATTAAACACAAATTAGTTTTACAATAAAAAGAAAAAAGAAACAATGAGACATAAGAGCAAGGGCTACGTTGACATTGATGTTGCGCCATTCCTACATGTCTCGTCATTTGGCGCCGCCAAATTCGCCACGACACCACAACCCTGACGTGCCATTCCTAATGTGAGTAAACTCAAGCAGCGCCAATAGTTAATCTTTTCAAATTTGCTACCGTTTGAGTTGGTTTTTGAGGTGCAACACTTTATTATTATTTTATTATTATTATTTTTTTAAATTAAACTAATAACAAATCAATAAATATACACATTATTTAAACTAAAACCACAAACACAATTACTTCTCTCTATCAAAACATAAATTCTATAAGCCAAATATGAATCCCGAAGAATATGTTAGCTTTTTCGACGTCGACGATGAAACTGATATTTTCTTTTTCACGCAAGCATATCAATATCAGCAATCGTTGGAAATGCAAGGTGAAAATTCAAGTCGTACCGTGATATACCATGAACGTGAATTTGCTGAAGAACGTTTGTGGGAAGCCTATTTTAGTGATACTCCAAAATACCCAAAGTATTTACTTAGGCGTCGCTATCGTATGAGCAGGAAACTATTTTTAAAAATAGTAAATGGTGTTGAAACTTATATTGACACTCATAATGAACATCCCGCATTTTCATTTCTTTGTAGTCGAGACCGATGTTACGGGTCTATCGGGTTTTTGTGTAATTATGAAATGCACTTTCGCCATACGCCAATTGGCGTACGATAGAACACATGATGCATTGGATGAATATTTACAAATGGGATTACATTGTGCACGCGAATGTCTAGATCATTTTTTTATGTGCATTATTGATTTATTCATGCCTGAGTATTTAATAAAACCCGACTACAATGACATTCAAAAAATATACGCATTTCATGAGAGGGTTCATGGGTTACCGGGTATGCTTGGAAGCATTGATTGTATGCATTGGGAGTGTAAAAGCTATCTGAAAGGATAGCATGGTCAGTTTCACAAGGGTGATTAAAAAAACACCCAACTATAATGTTTGAAGTTGTTGCTTCTTACGATTTGTGAATTTGGCATGCTTTTTTTTGGGGTTGCGGGTGTGAATAATGATATTACTGTTTTAAATAATTCTTCACTATTCGACGACCTTCTTGAAGACAGAGCCCATGTTGCTCCGTTTAAAGTAAATGGCAATGTGTATGAAAAGAGTACAAAGTATTATCTAGTGGACGGGATTTACCCACAATGGACCACTTTTGTCAAATCATTTTCGGTGGCATGCGACGAAAAACATGGATACTTTTAAAGACGGCAGAAGGTGCACAAAAGATATTGAAGCGCGCTTATGGTGTCCAACAAGGACGTTGGGTAATCATACAACAACCGGCGCGTGCTTGGACTTTGAACAAGATCCGAAGAGTCATGTACATATGCATCATATTGTATAACAATAAGTGAATTTAACGAGATATATGTTAATCCACAACCACATATACAACGAGAATGGTTCGAGAGATGCGAAATGAAATGGAAAAAATCAAAAGAATTGCATGATAAAACCGTACACGTAAAGCTTTAACGAGATCTAATAAATCATATTTGGCAACGATACCAACCAGAAGAAGAAAACTAGTTTATTAATAATTTGATGTATTTTGATATTTTCGTAATGTTTTTTTCGTACTTTTTAATTTTCGTACGTTATTTATTTCTCGTATTGTAATTTGTATTTTTACTTTTATAAATGAAAATTTAGTTTGTTTGGAAAACAAAAATGTGGTGGTGCCCAAAAAGTATGAAATGACACGCAATCGGCATGTGAAACGAGAGAGGGGTATTTTGAGTGTGTGAATGTGAAATGTGAAATATTGATTTGACACAAACGGCACCACAACGACATGTTATGGTACCCCTTACTCTAAAGAGAGAAGGTGTGAAATGGGCCAAGAAAAAGCCAAAAGAAACTACTGTAACACCCCCAATTTCGTGAATGCAACGGAATTCAAACTGGGTGTTACTCATGGTATAACAGTTATAATAATAGAAAACGAACTTTAACTGTGTTGTTTTAAAAATGCTTATCATTCGATTTATTCAAATATCATAGTTTTACAAAAGATAGTTCCTAGTGGTTCCATGGTTACATAATACATCAATATAAAGTCCTTGATGTTTTTTGAATGATAAAATAATTTACAGCCTTCTTGAGTATTCGTGCTCTTCCTTGCCAGCCTCGTGCATTATGGACCTGAGATAAAACATGCTTGAAAAGTCAACACAAAGGTTGAGTGAAATCCATAGGTTTATAGTTAAATAGTTGAACACAAGATTTTTAGTGTGGGTTACGTTATTATACACACATGGTTAAAAAAAACAGTTAATATTGCACTAAGCTCATGACAACCAAAACGTTAACAGTGTATCAATGGAAATTGATATAGTAGTAACAGTGGACCTAGTAGATAATTTGCTGTTATACCTAGAGTTCTCAAATATAATGCGTTTGTTCGCCGGACTTGGTCAAAACAAACGAGATTTGTCAATCCCAATAGGCTTATCCACATTATTCGCGCTTACTTACTAGTGATTAATAGCTCATGATGGTAGGAACTTAAGTTTGGAAATAGCGGTACTTAGTGCCAATAAAACATTCGCATAAGCATACAATTCCAAAGCATTTGTGTTCGGTTAAAAATAGCATGTATCTCCCCCAAGTGTTCGTAAAAAAATTAAACAATAAAAAGTGGGGCCATGAACTCACCGTGATTAAATGATGTTAAGGGTATAACAAAATCGATGGATAAACCGGAAAAACCTCTACGTGCAACCTAGAATATGATGTAGTGTCTTAGGTTTTGAAATATTGAAGTGAAAAGTATAAATGATTCTATATAAGTAATTACATTGATCAGGATGTTGCACATGGTAGTTTGTAGTGTATGTCATTTATAAAAATGGTTTAGTTTATAAAACGTATTTAGTTCAATATCGTACTACTGTTCGGTCTATCATAATTTAGAGGTCATGTAGTAAATGTATGAGGAGCTAGGACACTTTAAATTGTAAATCCAACAAATCATCAATACGTTCATCCCAAATAGGCCTCTCACATGAAACTCCCTAGTAACGTAGTACTTAATATGTAAACGTATATTTTGCATATTTGATTATATGACACATGTGTTAAAACGGCCATGTAGTTTGAGAATTTAGTTGGTTTATGTCTCGTTAATGGATTTTAAACAAGTATGATGTTTAATGTAGATTATAAAAATTATAAGTTATGACAATGAATTAAAAACCAGTTTTTGGTCATATTTCTCGTCGATTGTGAAATCCACTATTCCGATGGTCAAATAAACTTACGAAACTTTATTAGAAAGTTTGTATGTTACATTTCTATAAGAAATATAAAGTTGTGTAAGTTACCAAGATTGGAAATAATTATAGTTTATTACAATTTATCTTTTGAAACATCTACTTCAAGTAAAAAATAATCCGTTTTGGTTTTGGTAGTAAACATCTCTTGTTTTGCGTTTTCTGGCTAAAAATCCCACATCGTCTTATGTAAAACATTATTTGGACGACTTTCATGTTTTACACATTTGCTAATTCGAGACAAGAAAGGGGTCAAAATCGCGACTTAAGTTCGATCGAAACATTTTATCAAGTTTTCTTTTAGTAACTTAATCTAGTCACAACTTTTAATCTATAAGTCTTTTTTAGATGATTCCAAAGGCTAGTTTTTGTTTTATTTTTCTCTTCAACTACAAATATATTCAAGGGTGTTTATAATTTTTGTGACAATAACTAGCATAACTTACTTATTTTACTAGTTTACAAATAAGGTTTCACATAAAATTATATACACGTTTTACTTATTGGTCGGTTAAATTGTCACATCCTCGTCTTAATTGGTGTGTTGTATTCCGTGTGGTCATAGGGGGTGCCTAATTCCCTAGTTCTATGAATTGTAACTCTCTCTAGACTATCCGGGATCGCCAAGTACCGTAGTATCTCCCCCGAATACTCTATTATCCTAAAGCTACAACTCATGCAATAAACACAACGATGGCTCAAGTGCACACTCAAGCTTTATGTTATTTAGGATGTTCAAGCTCGCAACAATTAAAGAAGAAGCCAGTTTTCCTTATTCCAGTGTCTACCAATTAAGACAAGAGACAACCTAACATTAATTAACAACTAGGTTTCATAGATCTAAGCAAAAACAATAGTAATTTAGCTACTCATGATAAATAAGCAAGCATACACACAAACAATTAAACATAGGGTAGACACGATGATAATATGGATTAACAAACTTATCTTATGATGTAAAGAAGGGTTTGGAACCCTAAAAACTGTCCAAGTCAAACTACACACGAGTTAGGGTTTGCTCTCCAAAATTTTACCTCTCTAAATGCAGTAAAATCGAATTATATATATATATATATTTACAAGTGCGATGTCGTCGCCTTTTGCTAGTGACGTCGTCTGGTTGCCGTCTTTAGGGTTTCGTTTGGGCCAAGTCATCGTTGGGACGGCGTCGGTTGATGAGTGTGACAAATGTCTGCCTTCATGAAGGACGCCGTCTTGAGATGGTTCTTGGACACATAGTGGAGAAATTAAGGAGGCGCCCTCGGATATTAGGCGTGACGCCGTCATGCTTTAGAACCAAAATTTCATTTGAGTCGTCGCTTGCATTCTAATTAGAAAACTTCCTGAGGGACGGCGTCGCCCTTTGGGTTAGGACGCCGTCAGGCTTGCAGAACTGCCTTTGATCTTAACTTTGCCTTTTTCTTTATGTTTTCACTCCTTTTCGTCCGAATATGCTTCATTCCAGCTTTTTTCTTCCAAAAGACCTAAAATGTGAAAAGGAACGATTTTAAGTAGTAACGGATATAAAATGCATCGATTTAGGGCTTAAATGACCCCCTAAAAATGTATGTTGTAAATCCTTATCAAATATCTCTACACTTGGAATTTGTTTGTCCTCAAGCAAATGTGCTTTTGGCCAATCAATTTATAAGTTAGGGGTCATGTAGCATTGGTTTAAAATAATTTAGAACAAATACAAGCACCACAATAGTCATAACAAGCACGAAAATTATACACTATCACCTCACAATTGGTGTTTGGATTCTCTCATCTCGAGTTTATATGAAATATAACATGTAAGGAAATGGAAGATAAATACTCACTACCTGGCATAGTACATAGATTACCATAGGCTTGAGAATAGATCAAACCTCTACCGCTTTGGCATAAGCACCTAGGAATAACTATCTAAGAGGTCTTTACAAAGGGTTGTAATGTTAGGCTTAGAGTAAGGAAGTAAAGGGTTTTGTTGGATAAAGGGATATTTAGTGGTGGTAAGTCAAAAATCTTATGTTACAAGCATGTAAAGCGTGACGTTGCTAAGCCAAGACTCGACTCACTAACACTAGATAACTTGAAACAAAACATAAACTTTAAAACATAAATATAAAGATAGATGTAGGATGGTAGCCCGTATGTTTTTCTCATTTTTTCATTTTTTTTTCACTAACTATTTTTCTCCTTTTTTCCGAGTTTTTTTCATACCTTTTTACTCTACCATCCTCTACGATAACATCCAAATAAAGGGATTTATAGGAGCATCCCTATACTTGAGTTTTTGTTTCACTAACACTAATTGACCCGAATTGAAGAGATCAAAACACTTGGAGTACTTAATTACGTAGACAAAGGGAATTTGAATTTATCGTTCATTCTCGTTACTCCATAATATATTACTTTAACCATGAGTCCCAATCGTCCCAAAACTGCATACAAATGATATGACTCGATTCAGCAACCATGCAAGTAACTAGATAATTGAACTAAGGGTTTATACAATGATTACAATAATGTACTAAAGATGAGTGCATACAAGGTGGGCTAAGGCAATTTGGGTGTAACATTTGGGGGTGGATTGTAAACAATGCTCTTCATTGATATTCTGGAAACCGGAACATTACGAGAACCGCAAAAAGGATAGGCTCTAACGGGTTAACTAGGGGTATCGCGTACTAAAGATAAGTACATCCCAAGGGTGTGGGTAAAATTACTCAACGATGTGGATGACGTAATTAAATTACAGGTTTAAAACAAGAGTTATCCTAATGCCTTTTTTCATTTAGTTAATCCTAACTACACGAATGTAGTCTCACTAGCGATCTCGGAATGCATCACAAAACAAGTTCTAGAATCTATTATACTACCGGTACACTCACTAAGCATTAAAGATGAATGCTTTTATTCCTAAAGATCTCGAGGCGAACCTCACATTTTTAAGGTGGAATTTGAGTGGTATACAGTTTTTGTGCTAGTCATATAATTCCTATCCATGAGACGCTTTATTAAGACTAAAGTTTAACTCGTAAATGTCATAAAAAATTTTAAATTTGGTCCTAAAAATACCCTAAAAAATATTTCTCATAGTTTATTACATAAATTACTGAGGATAAGACAAAAATCAAATGAGTGAATAGTTTATAAATTCCCGTTTTATTCTCCCTCCCTACACTTAAACTAAACATTGTCCCCAATGTTCCCCAAAAGTATCAAAGTTATGATAAAGGAATGTAAGTAAAAGAGAAAGAAACTAGTACTCTCTTGATTAGCTCGGTAGGATATGTATAAAGTTGCGGTTAAATCCTCCTCCAAGAAGAATGAATAGGTAATAAGTGTTTCTTCAATCATGTACTTCTTCTTGTCTAATATAACATGCACATTTATAAGAAAACAAAACGAAACCTTGCATAAAATCAGCGGTAAAACTATATATATAAAAACTATACTAGAAAGCGAATAAGATATAATGCTTGCGCAATGGATGTTTGTAGTTTTCTGGAAAATTAAGAATTGGAAATTTCCAAAAATCACAAGTTATACAGAAAATGAAACTAATACTCTGTTTCTACATTTCCTGACGTCGTCGGGTGTTAATCCCAACGCCGTCAGGTTGCCTTGACAGAAAGGATCTGGTACGTTTTTCTGGAAAAATTCTAGAAAATTTACCTCATTAAGACCTAGAAAAATTCCTGCAAAACATCCATTATGACTCGATACAAACATTTGACTCTAACAAACACACAAATATATACAATTCCAATTATTGGTAATCTCATGTTCATGTTCTTAAAACATATGTGATCTTCCCTACACTTATCTTTTTGTAAAATATCTTTATATGCAATTAAAACGAGGTTAAAAACAAAATAAAACATTTTCACAAAATCGAGATGGGAATTAAACAACAATGAAAAAGATATATGAAACACACAAAAAAATTGAAAAACAAACAAGCAAACAATTAAGCATGGGTTGCCTCCCAAGAAGCGCTTGTTTTTGTTCAAGTCACGAGCTTGACTCTACCCTTATTTAACGGATAAAGGGGAAGTTTTACCTATACGTAAGTTTAAGTGCGGGTGATAGTAGCGATACACACCCTTAGGCTGGAAATTTGCCACGTGAGGAGAGGGTGATGGTGATAATTATGCTCAAAGGGGTGTACTTCTTCTTTATAACCTTTCCTAATTCTATTGGTGTAGCGGGTGAATTAAATCTTTCTTCTACAAAGGGATCGTCCTCTATCAACTTCAAGAGATTCTTAGTTAAGGATCTATCTTGACCTAATAAACCCGGTTTAAACCCATAATGTTTCTTGTTATCAACCATGAATAGGTGATGTAAGTGTGTAAGGTCATGGGTTACTCCTATATTAGCTTCCACTCTACATGGCTTGTAGTCTACTACCTTTATCTTAACATTACCGGACTAAATGATTTGATGGGTGAATGGGGCCTAATTCAATTACTAAATTCACATCTAAAGACGGAAAATTGGGTAAGGTTTTGGTGGCTCGGTTCATCAAAATTAGGAACTTAGTAGAACTAAGAAAGGTCATCATGATGAGTGTGTAAATTATTTTACCATTTAAAGCGCAAAACATCGAAAACACTCGAACGCATCAAAATGATAAAAATATCACAAATAAGTGTTTTATATGTTTTAAATGCAAAACATCAAAATCGGTGAAAAGCGTATCAAGTTTGCATAATTGGCGGTTTAGTCCCCAAGTTTGAAAAGTTGTCAAAAATAGTCCCTAGTAAAACCAAATAAAGAAAAATATCATTTTAAGTCTTTAGGATTCCTAAGTTGTCAAAATTAGTCCTTGAGACTTAAAATTACAAAATTACAACTTTAGTCCACGAACTTTGAAAATTGTCAAGTTTAGTCCTTTGAAAATGAGAAAATGGCAATTTTGGTCCTTGCACTATTAAAGGTTGTTAATTTTAGTCCTTATGGTAACTTTGTGAAATTGGCGGTTTGGTCCTTAAAGTTTTCGAAATTGCAAATCTAGTCCTTGTCAATATTAATATAAGCCTTGTCAAAACCCATTTGACCGCCATTATCTCCATTTGGACCCCTGTCAAAAGCTGTTTTGGACCTCCTGTCAAAACTAATTTTGACCCTTGGTCAAAATTAGTCAAAAGCGTAACACGCGCCACTTCCATCTTCTTCCACCTCATGTCTTCCCAGGCCAAGCACTGCAATACTCCACCTCTTAACATCCCATCACCCTATTTTCAACCCACCTCATCATCAACCCCCACTACTTCCTGTTTCGAGCCACGGGTTGAATTTAGCACTTCCGCCAAAAATGGTGAAACATGAAATCCACTATAAACTCAACCATTGGTTCTTAATTGAGGTGGGATTGCATCAACGAGCCACGTGGAACATTTCTAATGCATAAAAGAAGCGAAGAAGGCAGAGAAGAACCGAGTAGTTAATTTTAATTTCACTTGTATGTCGCATTTTTCTTAAATGTCTTAAGTAGCTTTCAACTTTGTATTTTTAAGCTTCATGATCACGAAAACAAGTTATCTAGTTAATATAATTCGGTTTGTATCTCTAAATCAAAGTTTTATTTCATTTACATGTCTTATGTACCTTTGTTCTAAATTTCAAACTCAAACTTTGGTATTCAAAGCTTCAATAAGCTTTATTTAAGCTCAAATCATCTTACTTAAGCTCTATATAGCTTTTGTAAGCTTGAAGAATCGGTTTAATCAAGTTCCATGGAAAGTCAATAAAAGTCAACTGTGAAGGCAATTTGGTTCAAATCTGGTTGGAAATGGATACAGGGTGTTGCAGAGAGCTGGTTTGGGTTGGAAATGGATTAGAATGGTAGTGTCTCATCTGGTTTAAGCTGCAAACATAGCTGGTGATTTGTGAGCCACTTATTCTAATTTTTACTTTTTATGCAGTTTCAAATTGTGCTTATTTTTCTGAATCTTTGGTCATTAAATTAGTTTCATCAGTAGTGATTAACATATTAGAGTTATGTTAAGTAATGAAATGAGTTTATTCATGGATTAGCTTAGATCAATAGTCAATCTGATTGCTAAAAGGGTGTTTGGATTTGTTGATCATTCTGTTATAATGATGTACTCGATAGTTAAATTCTATTGGTTTATGTGTATTAAGTGTATTTGAGTTCAATAGAGTCAAAACAATAGACTGCATAGCCTAAAGTCAAATCCTTCTTAAAATCATCTAAGCTGCTTCAACTGTTGTGGTTTTGGATTACCAATCTTGTGATTTGTGTTTAAAGTCATAGAAAAACCTTGAATCAGTGTCATTTCTTCATTAAGCAACAATATATGTCCATAAATTTGATCCAAAGTTCAAGAAAGTCAAAACTTCTCAACTGACAAAAGTCAAAACATTTGCAAAAATCCAGTTTTTGGCCAATTAGAAGGATTTTTCATAAACTCATCCTTGGGTCAATTCAAGCCAAACTTTGGGTTTTATAAGATCCCTTGGTCTAGTTTCTTATCAATATTTTTTCTGATTTTTGTTAATTTTCTTAAGCCTTCAAACAAGCTCATAAAGAAGAGCTCATTTGCCACCTTTCATTAAGCTCATTCAAAGTGAGCTTTTCTCGACTTTTGCTAAGTCTGCACGAGCTCAATAGAGCTTTTCTTTGGCTCATATTTGGCTTAAACATAGTTAACCGGTCTACTTGGTTTCAATTTGTAGTTTTCTGTTTTAGCTTAACATGTAGCTTGTACTTATGCTCAAGTAGACACCAATTTACTGTGTTAGCTCTTAATCTCATAATCATCAGTTCTTTGTAATTTATAATCCAGTGGTTAAAAATAGTTAGGATCTGTTGCATTTTAGTCATTTTACATTTTAGAACTTTGGTAAGCAGTTGGTGCTTGTTTGTGTACATTTAGCTTATAAAGAGCTTATTCATAAGCTCATTTCATATGATTCATTAATCTTCCACATAACACCATGTTTTCTATTTTCATAGATTCCTAGTATAATTTTAGAGTTTTCCTGAAATTTTCACATTTTCCATAACAGTTTGCTATTTTCTTAATTAAAAGCAGTTTTAGGATTATTTAAATAGCTTTTAATAGAAAAATTCGGAAAAAGTCCAAAAAATAACTTTTCATTTTATTAAGTTTAGATAAATATAAAAAGTGAAAAAGTAATTTTCCAGATTTTTCATAGTTTATTTGGTAATTTTAGTAATTTAATTAGTTTTTAATAGTTTAAAATTCATAAAAATAGAAAAATAATCGGAAAAATACAAAAATAGTTTTGAAAATTCTAATTTGATATTTTAGACTTTTCCATTTCATAATTTTATTTTTCTAGCTTAATTTCCTAATTTTTGTATTTTAGGTAATTATTAAATAGTTAAAATAGTTTTAATTAATAATAATTAGATAATTAGATATAAAAATAATTTTCTTTTTCTAAAAGTTTCTTTTATCATTAGGTTTATAAAATATCATTTTCATATTTTTAGGGTTAATATTGAGTAAGTTTCACGTTTTTATTTGTGCGTCGCGTAGATTTTAATTTCGGTTTATAAAAGCATAAAACAAAAACATTAGTTTAAAAATAGTGATAGCGTTTATTTAATAGATTTTAACCTTTAATTTCCTTTAATCTCCTGTGGTTTATAAAAATCTCAAAACCTTCTTGATCACTATCCTTAGTGGTTATTCGACATCGATTGTGTTAAACACGGTCATCCTCAAGTGGGACATAACGACCGGGAATCCTTTGTATTCTCCGATCTTAAATTGTATTGGTGTGTGTCTGTTTTGAGTTTCTTCTGGTTGGTCATTCACAAGTGACTAGCTTGCGTGAGATAACAGCGGTTTGCCGATCAAATTTTGGCGCATTGCTTGGGAGGTTGTAAGCGTGTTCTAAACATTTTCGGACCCGTGCTTGCACATATACCACGGTTTGTAAAAGTTTTACGTAAAGTTATAACAAAATCAAAAGTTCATTAACACTTTTCCTAAAGTGTTAAAAACACCAAAAAAAATATAAAACAACAAAACAATCGTAACGTTTTCGACTTGTGTTTCTTTTAAGGTGATTCTTAAAGAAATACGATTTGGTTAAGCGAGGCGATACCAAAAATATTGTTCAAAAGTTTTAAACCCATCGGCACAAATCTGTACCTCGTCTTTTCGGTGATACTTAATATACATAAAAATCAACCACCATAAATCAAGGCGGTGCACTACCTAGCGGGGTGCGACCATAATAAGTTCCCGAACATCGATTTAAAACTTGCCTTTGTGTCCTTGTGATTTGGTGTACCTTTTTCAAAGCCATTTCATTTGTGATTATTGGTTAAGTTCACTTGTGTTTTGCCTCATTTGTTTTGGCGATTTTTATACTTAGTGCATGCGCGCTCGTTCTTCAGATTCTACAAGTCCTTTGTCGAACTTGGAAAGATTCCTCGAGCGTGAGGGCGTTCCGCTCCTTGGCCGTGACTAAGGGCGTCTACCACCACCACCACCGCCATAATGGCGGAAGACAAGCCGATGAATGAGCTTCTCCAAGCACCCATCGAGGGTTACGGAGATGCCATTGTTGTCCCGACCATCGTGGTGACACTTTTGAGCTCAAAACCGGGTTACTTAATCGGTAACCCAAAGCCAATTCTATGGTTTTGGCGGGATGATCCTCATGCACACATTCGATGGTTTAACAAGATTGCATCTACCATCAAGTATAAGAATGTCCCATGAAGCTATCAAGCTTCTTACATTCCCATTTTCTCTAGAGGACAAGCCGGAATTGGCTTGAGAAACAACCCCTCGTTCTATAGAGACATGGGAAGATCTTGTCACCAAGTTAGTTTACGAGTTCTATCCTCCATCCGAACCACAAGTCTTAAGAATGAGATAATGAAATTTTCTCGAGATTTGATGAATCATTCGGGAGGCATGGGATCGTTACAAAGAGTTGCCATGAGTGTCGCATCACGGTTTTACCGAATTAATGCAAATGGATACTTTCTACAATGGTAAATCGGGCTAATCAAGACTCTTTGAATGCCTCGCGGAGGTAATTTCTGAGTAAGACCACCAAAGAGGCCTTGCGGATCATTGAGAACAAATCTCGGTCCGTCCTTTCGGAGCAAAGACATATCGGTCTAATCTTGGACCTTCTTCTTCTTCATCCCGGTGAGTACATCTAGCACCGATGCTAAGATTGACAAACTCACGGATATTGTTCGAGCTTTGGTTCTTGCTAACCAAAAGAAAGTCACTTTCACACAAGCACCAACACATCTTTGAAGTGAAGAAAGTTGAGAGTTGTGTCACTTGTGGTGGTCCTCACGCTTACTACAATTGTCACGCCACCGATGGTAGTCCTTTTGAAGCAAATGCTCTAGCCGGTAGTTCAAATCAAGGAGGTAATCAATACCGTCCTCGGAATGAACCAAATTACCGTGCTAACACTTATCGAGCACCACCGGTTTCAACGAATCCTAACAGGAATCGGAACCAACAAAGAATGAACCAAGGTTATCAAAACCAAGGTAATTTCTATTCGGACCCAATCAAGGTTTCCAACAACAAGGAAATCTTAATCAAAACACTTACAACCGAGGGAATCAATTTCGGGGAATATGAACCTAATCAAGGAAATTTCGGCTATAACCGAACATAAGGCCTCAATTGTCCTCCTCCACCACCTCTGTGTCAACATCGATGAGCTTTTAAGGCAATTCATGAAGACTCAAGAGGAGACAAATAGGTTGTTGGTCGGTCGGATCATTTGAATTGAAGAAGTCTTTAAATGATCGACCCTCGGGCTCGGTACTTTACCTAGCAACACGATCGCTAATCAGGGGCGATGCAAAAGCGATCACGACCGAAGTGGTGTTTCATATGATGGACCCGCTATTCCTACTACCTCTTCTTCTTCTCCCGAAGGTAGTGGAAAGTGAACACGAGGCGACAAAGGACAAGGAACTTCCTACTAATAACGGAAGTACCAACAATGTCCATCCTCGGGTTGTCCGAAACCAAAATCCAATCCAGGAGTTGTTTTGAACCTCCTGTAGCTCCCATTGGAAAATCCAAATCTTCTATTCCTTACCCATCACGTTTACATGAGCAAAAGCTCATGAAAAAGTTGGTCATCAAATGGAAAAATTCTTTCAAATTTTCCAAGAACTTCATTTTGACATAAGCTTCGCGGATGCTATCATGTTGATGCCCAAGTTTGCATCAACTCTCAAACACATGTTAAGCAACAAGGAAAATTTGTTTGAAATGGCTAAAACTCCTCGAGCGAAGCTCTGCGGTTATTCTAAAAAGCTTCAGAAGCTTGGAGATCTGGAAAGTTCCTCTTACCTTGTGTATTTCCGGGAATGGTTGAATGCTTTGCCTTGGCGATCTTGGTGCAAGCATAAACACGATGCCTCATTCGGTATGGAAGAAACTTTCTCTTAGGATCTTATTCCTACATGCATGACTCTCGAGCTTGCGGATCGTACAATATCCGTCCTCTTGGAATTGCAGGGGCGTGTTTGTGAAAGTAGGAAAGTTCCATTTCCGGTGACTTTGTAGTAGTTGATTTCGATCTTGATCCACGGGTTCCTCTCATTGTTGGAAGAGGATTCACGAGCAGGCCGTGCTCTCATTGATGTATTTGAGCAAGAAATCACATTACGTGTTGGTAATGAAGTTGTCACCTTTAACCTTGATCAAACTTGAGGTACTCCGCAAACTATGATTACGAGTCGGTTAACCGAATCGATATCATTGATGTTGCTTCGAAGAGTACTCTCGAAGTTACGGGTTATTCTCATAATTACGTGGTGGGAATCCCACCACGTCTTCTCAACCTATCATAGCCAATTCTACTCCTTCTCTCACTCCGTTTGAGGCGACTTCATCTTGGAAGAGATTGAAGCATATTTGGCTAGTGATTACATTCCATGGGAAATTGATCACGCTCAATTGACATCGAGGGGACATACTTCTCATTGAGAAAATGCTTAAAGATGATCATTCATCAACCCCTCACATTAGTGATGCAATTCTGAAGAGATTAATCACCATGAGATTAATCGGGAGGAGATATTCTTATTCTTGAGAAGTTGTTAAATCGGGACACTTCTCCTCCTCTCCTCCGTCAAACTTCATAACAAGGAAGTCAAGTCGGTTGAGAAAAGCGAAGAATTTCTGAAGTCGAACTTAAGGACTTACCGCCTCATCTTGAGTATGCATTTCTTGAAGGTGATGATAAATTGCCCGTCATTATTGCTCGAGATTTGAGTAAAGATGAAAAATGCGCTCATAAAGGTCTTGAAGTCACACAAGCAAGCAATTGCTTGGAAACTCTCCGACATTAAGGGTATCAACCACGAATTTTGTACTCACAAAATCTTAATGGAGGATGACTTCAAACCAATGATTCAACATCGAGAAGGGTGAATCAAAATCCATGATGTTATCAAACAAGAGGTTATCAAACTTCTTGATGCGGGATTGATTTACCCTATCTCGGATAGTCCTTAGGTTAGCCCGATTCATTGTGTTCCAAAAAGGGTGGCATAAGCTGTTGTCACGAATGAAGAAAGCGAGTTGATTCCAACTCGATTGGTTCTGGGATGGCGTGTACGTATTGACTATCGTAAGTTGAATGGCGCCACCGTAAAGACCATTTTCCTCTACCCTTCATGGACGGATGCTTGAGAGATTAGCGAGGAGCGAATACTATTGTTTCCTTGATGGTTTCTCGGGTTACTTCAGATCCCCATTGATCCACGGGATCAGAGAAGACCACATTCACTGCCCGTACGGAACTTTTGCCTACAAGCGTATGCCTTTTGGCTTATGTAGCGCTCACGCGTTCCAACGGCGTATGATGGCCATATTCCACGACATGATCGGAAACAATGGAGGTGTTTATGGATGACTTCTCGGTCATCGAGTTCATTCGGACTTGTCTCTCCCATTTAGACAAAATGCTTAAAGGTGTGAAGACACCAATCTATGTCTAAGCGGGAGAAGAGTCACTTTATGGTCAAAGAAGGCATAGTCCTTGGCCATAAGATTTCCAAAAATGGGATGGAGGTAGATAGAGCAAAGTTGATGTTATTGCTAAACTACCTCATCCCACTACCGTCAAAGGTATTAGGAGTTTTCTTGGTCATGCGGGTTTTATCGTAGATTCATACAGATTTTTCCAAAATCGCTCGGCCTATGACCCATCTTC
This sequence comes from Chrysanthemum lavandulifolium, assembly GCA_022545495.1. NCBI lineage: Eukaryota > Viridiplantae > Streptophyta > Magnoliopsida > Asterales > Asteraceae > Chrysanthemum > Chrysanthemum lavandulifolium. Next base: position 142,141,903 of record CM040244.1, on the reverse strand, counting down.
TTGAAAAAAAGCTCCTTTTATCTTTTCTCTGAGTGCGTCGAAGCTTTTGAAACTTGAAGAAAAGCTTCTGAAGCACCCATTCTAGTTGCCCCATTGGGATTTACCCTTGAGCTCATGTGCGATGCAAGTGATTTTGCTATCGGTGCGGTCTTGGGGCAGCGTAAAACAAAGCATTTTCAGCCTATACATTACAAGTAAGACTATGGTGAAGCTCAAACTCATTATACCACTACGGAAAAAGAGCTATTAGTTTGTGGTGTATGCGTTTGAGAAATTTAAACCATACCTCATCTTGACCAAATCGTAGTGTATACGGATCACTCGACTCTTAAATATCTCTTTGCAAAACAAGATGCAAAGCGAGATTGCTCCGTTGGGTTCTCCTCCTCCGAGAATTTGATATCATTATCGTGATAAAAAGGAGGCGAGAACCTAGGCTGCGATCATCTGTCGATTAGAGAACCCTCACGGGATGTGTTAGAGAAAAGGAAATAAATGAAACATTTCCTCTTGAAACACTCAATACGGTTTCTTTTCGTGGAGACTCTTCTACCCCATGGTTTCTTGACCGCAAATTACCATGCGGGTAACTTCATAGTGAAAGGGATGTCGTCCCAGCGGAAGAACAAGTTCTTGAGGATGTTAAACATTACTTACGGGACGACCCTTTCTTGTTTAAAATCTGCTGCGGATCAAGTCATCGAGCGATGTGTATATGGTCGGGAAGCTATTGACATTCTCAAAGCTTGCCATCTTTGGACCTCTTGGGGACATCATAGCCCCAACTACACCGCCAAGAAGGTGTTTGATTCCGGATTCTATTGGCCCGCGATCTATAAGGATGCCCATGAATTCGTCAAAGCTGTGGCGCTTGTCAGCGTCACGGGAATATCTCACAAAAGAATGAAATGCCACAAAGCGCCATTCAAGTGTGTGAGATCTTTGACATACAGGGCATTGACTTTATGGGGCCATTCCGCTTCTTCTCGCGGTAATAAGTACATACTCGTGGCGTTGACTACTTGTCAAAATGGGTTGAAGCTAAGGCTTTGCATACCAATGATGCCGAGTTGTAGTGAAATTCTTAAAATCCTTGTTTGCTAGGTTTGGAACTCCACGAGCCATAATCGGTGATCGTGAGTGCGCATTTCTGCAATGACCGGTTTGAAAGAGTCATGCGAAATATGGTGTAACTCACCGTCTCTCTGCGTACCACCCCCAAACAAGTGGGCAAGTGGAAGTTTCAAACCAGAGGATAAAAAATTACGGAGAGGGCGGTTGGCGAAAACCGTGCCTCATGGTCGGATAAGCTAGATGATGCACTCGGGCCTTCCGTACGACCTACAAAACACCCATTGGGTGTACTCCATACAAGTGGTGTACGGGAGGCGTGTCATCTACCGGTTGAGCTAGAGCACAAGGCATCTTGGGCCTTGAAGCATGCCAACTTTGATATTCGAGGCGGTGGTGATCACGGGAAAGTTCAAATAAATGAATTAAATGAACTCGTGATCAAGCTTACGAGAACTCTTTGATCTATAAAGAAAAGACAAAGAAGATTCATGACTCGAAGATCAAAACCGCGTTTTCAACGTTGGTGATCGAGTCCTTCTTTTAATTCAAGATTGAAGATTTTCTCGGAAAGCTTAAATCCATTGGTGCGGACCATTTACTATCACTAAGGTTTATCCTTATGGTACCATTGAGTTATCTCAACCCGATGGTCACGACTTTAAAGTGAATGGTCATCGGTTGAAGCATTACTTTGGAGAGGACATTCCTCTGTGATTGTCCCGGATCTTCAAACTTTCCCCATGAACCAATGAATGCGGGGATCGAGTCAAGCTAGCGACTCGGGTATCAAAACGATAGCATGTTACATGGGTTTTCACCGTGTGTACCACCCTAGTGTGGGGGTTGCCCCATGTTGTGTATAAGAATGTTTGAAAAAAAAAAAAAAAAAAAAAAAAAATCCTTTCTGAATAATGGCCTTAGTATTTCCTTTTCGTTCTATGTTTCGGCATAACGGTAGGTACTTTGAATATTGAGGGCAATATTCATTTCTAAGTGTGGAAATTCTCACGAATTTTATCATGTAATTATACCACCAAATTCCCTTTTTTGGCCAAATTTTTTTTTTTGGAGTAAGTGTTTACAAACACTCATTTGGTTATCGATCCGCCATGTCTAAAGACATAAGGATTGGCTAATCCGAGAGCAAGCGGCTCTTGGTAAAGATATCTCAAATCCGTTGTGACTTGCAATTTGCCCAAAATTGTATGGTATTCATTCACCATATCATTAAAAGTGAAGAGTTGGCTAGCCCGCAAGTTTATGGCTTGTGGTAAAGGCGGTTGGAAAACCATAATTGGTAATCGACTCACCAAAGATAATCGATAATTTATCTAAGAGTTGGCTAGTCCGAAGGGTGCGACACGGTAAAGACAAATCAAATCCGTTGAAGGCGGTGGTTTGCTCAAAATCACTTGGTTATCGATGTACCAAGGTTCTTACTTGAGCTGAAACATTTGGCTACTCGAGTAATGGCTTTTGGTAAAGAGATGAAATCCATTAAATTTTTCTTAAAACATTGCTAGGGACTAGCAATATCTTAGTGTGGGGATTGATGAGTGTGTAAATACTCATCATTTTTTATACCATTTAAGCGCAAAAACATCGAAAACACTCGAAACGCATCAAAATGATAAAAATATCACAAATAAGTGTTTTATATGTTTTAAATGCAAAACATCAAAATCGGTGAAAAGCGTATCAAGTTTGCATAATTGGCGGTTTAGTCCCCAAGTTTGAAAAGTTGTCAAAAATAGTCCCTAGTAAAACCAAATAAAGAAAAATATCATTTTAAGTCTTTAGGGATTCCTAAGTTGTCAAAATTAGTCCTTGAGACTTAAAATTACAAAATACAACTTTAGTCCACGAACTTTGAAAATTGTCAAGTTTAGTCCTTTGAAAATGAGAAAATGGCAATTTTGGTCCTTGCACTATTAAAGGTTGTTAATTTTAGTCCTTATGGTAACTTTGTGAAATTGGCGGTTTGGTCCTTAAAGTTTTCGAATTGCAAATCTAGTCCTTGTCGATATTAATATAAGCCTTGTCAAAACCCATTTGACCGCCATTATCTCCATTTGGACCCTGTCACAAACTGTTTTGGACCTCCTGTCAAAACTAATTTTGACCCTTGGTCAAAATTAGTCAAAAAGATAAACACGCGCCACTTCCATCTTCTTCCACCTCATGTCTTCCCAGGCCAAGCACCTGCAATACTCCACCTCTTAACATCCCATCACCCTATTTTCAACCCACCTCATCATCAACCCCCACTACTTCCCTGTTTTGAGCCACGGGTTGAATTTAGCACTTCCGCCAAAATGGTGAAACATGAAATCCACTATAAACTCGACCATTGGTTCTTAATTGAGGTGGGATTGCATCAACGAGCCGCGTGGAACATTTCTAATGCATAAAAAGAGAAAGCAGAGAAGAAGAACGAGTAGTTAATTTTTAATTTCACTTGTATGTCGCATTTTTCTTAAATGTCTTAAGTAGCTTTCAACTTTGTATTTTTAAGCTTCATGATCACGAAAACAAGTTATCTAGTTAATATAATTAGGTTTGTATCTCTAAATCAAAGTTTTATTTCATTTACATGTCTTATGTACCTTGTTCTAAATTTCAAACTCAAACTTTGGTATTCAAAGCTTCAATAAGCTTTATTTAAGCTCAAATCATCTTACTTAAGCTCTATATAGCTTTTGTAAGCTTGAAGAATCGGTTTAATCAAGTTCCATGGAAAGTCAATAAAGTCAACTGTGAAGGCAATTTGGTTCAAATCGGTTGGAAATGGATACGGTGTTGCGAGAGATGGTTTGGGTTGGAAATGGATTAGAATGGTAGTGTCTCATCTGGTTTAAGCTGCAAACATAGTTTGGTGATTTGTGAGCCACTTATTCTAATTTTACTTTTTATGCGGTTTCAAATTGTGCTTATTTTTACGAATCTTTGGTCATTAAATTAGTTTCATCGGTAGTGATTAACATATTAGAGTTATGTTAAGTAATGAAATGAGTTTATTCATGGATTAGCTTAGATCAATAGTCAATCTGATTGCTAAAGGGGTGTTTGGATTTGTTGATCATTACATTATAATGATGTACTCGATGGTTAAATTCTATTGGTTTATGTGTATTAAGTGTATTTGAGTTCAATAGAGTCAAAACAATAGACTGCATAGCCTAAAGTCAAATCCTTCTTAAAATCTCTCTAGCTTCTTGTTGTTGTGGTTTTGGATTACCAATCTTGTGATTTGTGTTTAAAAGTCATAGAAAAACCTTGAATCGGTGTCATTTCTTCATTAAGCAACAATATATGTCCATAAATTTGATCCAAAGTTCAAGAAAGTCAAAACTTCTCAAGCGACAAAAGTCAAAACATTTGCAAAAATCCGGTTTTGGCAATTAGAAGGATTTTCATAAACTCATCCTTGGGTCAATTCAAGCCAAACTTTGGGTTTATAAGATCCCTTGGTCTAGTTTCTTATCAATATTTTTTCGATTTTTGTTAATTTTCTTAAGCCTTGAACAAGCTCATAAAGAAGGGCTCATTTGCCTGCTTTCACAAAGCTCATTCAAAGTGAGCTTTTCTCGACTTTTGCTAAGTCTGCACGAGCTCAATAGAGCTTTTCTTTGGCTCATATTTGGCTTAAACATAGTTAACCAGGTCTACTTGGTTTCAATTTGTAGTTTTCTGTTTTAGCTCAACATGTAGCTTGTACTTATGCTCAAAGTAGACACCGATTTTGTTTTAGCTCTTAATCTCATAATCATCAGTTCTTTGTAATTTATAATCCAGTGGTTAAAAATAGTTAGGATCTGTTGCATTTTAGTCATTTTACATTTTAGAACTTTGGTAAGCAGTTGGTGCTTGTTTGTGTACATTTAGCTTATAAAGAGCTTATTCATAAGCTCATTTCATATGATTCATTAATCTTCCACATAACATCATGTTTTCTATTTTCATAGATTCCTAGTATAATTTTAGAGTTTTCCTGAAATTTTCACATTTTCCATAACAGTTTGCTATTTTTCTTAATTAAAAGCAGTTTTAGGATTATTTAAATAGCTTTTAATAGAAAAATTGAGAAAAAGTCCAAAAAATAACTTTTCATTTTATTAAGTTTAGATAAATAGAAAAAGTGAAAAAAGTAATTTTCAGATTTTTCATAGTTTATTTGGTAATTTTAGTAATTTAATTAGTTTTTAATAGTTTAAAATTCATAAAAATAGAAAAATAATCGAGAAAAATACAAAAATAGTTTTGAAAATTCTAATTTGATATTTTAGACTTTTCCATTTCATAATTTTATTTTCTAGCTTAATTTCCTAATTTTTGTATTTTAGGTAATTATTAAATAGTTAAAATAGTTTTTAATTAATAATAATTAGATAATTAGATATAAAAATAATTTTCTTTTTCTAAAAAGTTTCTTTTATCATTAGGTTTATAAAAATATCATTTTCATATTTTTAGGGTTAATATTGAGTAAGTTTCACGTTTTTATTTGTACGTCGCGTAGATTTTAATTTCAGTTTTATAAAAGCATAAAAACAAAAAAACATTAGTTTAAAAATAGTGATAGCGTTTATTTAATAGATTTTAACCTTTAATTTCCTTTAATCTCCTGTAGTTTATAAAAATCTCAAAAACCTTACTGATCACTATCCTTAGTGGTTATTCGACATCGATTGTGTTAAACACGGTCATCCTCAAGTGGGACATAACGACCGGGAATCCTTGTATTCTCGATCTTAAATTGTATTGGTGTGTCATTCTGTTTTGAGTTTCTTCGAACCTACATACTATAGTTGTGGTTGGTCATTCACCTTTATTGGGGTGACTAGGCGGTGTATTCCTCTTGCGTGAGATAACAAGCAATTATATCTATGAAATACAATTATTCCTCATTTGTTAGTGATTCAAATGCAACTTCACTTGCTATATTGACAAATGAAAAGGGTTTCTGAACAAAACACAAAGAAGAGGATAGACTACAAGAAAGCTAATTAAAGAAAAAAATATCACTTGATAGGAATCAAGAGTGAACTGTCGAGATAAAAACTAACTAGGTATTTTATTCCCAATGCGCCAAAACTTGATCGTGGGTTTGGGGTGAAGACTTCCTTTTCAACGAGCAAGCTTTACAACCCACTAGGCAGTGTACCTAATCGTTGCAGTGTAGTATGGGTAAGCCCAGGGGGTTGATCGTTCTCTAGGGGATAGAGATGCTAGGTAGAGATTTATGACGAGAAGTTAAGGTTGAGGGAGATTCTTTTTAGTCTTTTTAGGTTTTCTAGAAAGCAAGTAAATATCTCGGGGTATAAGAGTGGAGGGTGGTACTTCTACCAATTTTAACTAATAATTAATTGAACTAATGACTAATTAAACTAATGAAAAGATAAAGATAGGATATGTATTGTAAAGTATGTTCTTATGATGATTAAAAGTGTGTTTACTTAGATGTTCTTACTCCCTAGTTATCTCTTATTGGTCGGTTGAATTGTCACATCCTCATCTTAATTGGTGCATTGTATTCCGAGTGGTCATAGGTGGGGTACCTAATTCCCTAGTTTTATGAATTGTAACTCTCCTCTAGACTATTCGGGATCGCTAAGTACCGTAGTATCTCCCCCGAATACTCTACTATCCTAAAGCTACAACTTACGCAATAAACAAAACGATGGCTCAAGAGCACTCTCAAGCTTTATTTTATTTAGGACGTTCAAACTCGCAACAATTAAAGAAGAAGCCAATTTTCCTTACTCTAGCATCTACCAATTAAGACAAGAGACAACCTAACAATAATTAACAACTAGGTTTTAAAGATCTAACCTAACACAATAGTAATTTAGCTACTCATGATAAATAAGCAAGCATACACACAAACAATTAAACATACGGTGAACATGATGATAATATGGATTAACAAACTTATCTTATGATGTAAAGAAGGGTTTGGAACCCTAAAATCTTCCCAAGTTGGACTACACACAAGTTAGAGTTTGCTCACTTAAAATTCTACCTCTCTAAATGCGAGAAAATAGAATTCTATATATAGATTTACAAGTCGACGGCGTCGACTTTTCTTTGTGACGCCGTGCAGTCGCCTTCTTTAGGGTTTCGTTTGGGCAAGTCATCGTTGGGACGGCGTCAGTTGATGAGTGTGACATCGTCTGTCTTCATGAAGGACGTCGTCTTGAGATGGTTCTTGGACTTCTAGTGTAGAAATTAAGGGAGACGCCTTTTTGATATTAGGCGTGACGCCGTCATGCTTTAGAACCAAAATTTCACCTGAGTCATCGCTTGCATTCTAATTAGAAAACTTCCTGAGGGATGGCGTCGCCCTTTGGGTTGGGACGTCGTCAGGCTTGCAGAATTGCCTTTGATCTTGACTTTGCTTTTTTATTCATGTTTTCGCTCCTTTTCGTCCAAATATGCTTCATTCCAACATTTTGCTTCCAAAAGACCTAAAATGTGAAAAGGAACGATTTTAAGTATTAATGGATATAAAATGTATCGATTTAGGTCTTAAATGACCCCTAAAACATATGTTTTAAATCCTTATCAAGTAGCCTCAAACGCAACACATGGGGAGCTATTTCAACCTCGATTAAGATCTCGAGCAAAAGGCATTGATCTCAATTTTTTTGTTCTTGCAAGATAGGCAATGGAGCGGATGCTTGGTTTTGGGATGACTCCTGGTGCGAGGAGAAACCTTTAAAGGTGGCATTCGCTCGTATTTATCTCCTTGATACTGATAAAAGATGTAACATTGCTAGTCGAGTTCGCATTCTTAACTGGTCTCGGTCTTAAGACGTAATCCAAGAGGTGGTGTGGAGTCGGCTCAGTTTAGAGAATTAAAAACTGCCATCGGAATATTAGTCTTTCAAACCAAGGTGACTCCTGGAAGTTATGCTTCAGTGGGTTTCCCAGTTGCCTCTGTTCTTTCCTTGATTGATTCTCATATTTTGGATACGGATAATGAAGCTACGTTGGAACAAAATATTCCCATTAAAGTTAATGTGTTCTCTTGGAGACTGAAGCTTAATAAACTCCCATCTAGAGTTAATTTAGATAGGAGAGGTATTGAAGTCGGTTCGATTCTTTGCCCCTTCTGCTTTGGCGATTTCGAGACAGTTAATCACTCCTTTTTTAATTATGTCATGGCGAAAGATTTGTGGTCTCTCTTGGCTATGTGATGGAAGTTGGATATCCCGATTTGTGGCAATATTGCATAGTGGTATGATTGGTTAGGTTTCGTGCATGTTCCTCCTAAGGTTCGCTCGTTCCTTAAAGGGGTGGGGACTCATGTGGTCTATTTGGAACTTAGTAATCTTTTGATTTTTCTAGCGCCTCCAAAGAAGGTGACACTATGGGTTCCATAGTCTCTCAATATTTTCTATAGATTTCGTCTAGAAATCCTAATTGTAATCTTAGTTGGGTAGGTTGGTTGAAAACCCCCGTAGCTTCTATAACTTCTATGTAATCTTTTTCTCTGGCTTTTGCTAGTTTCATATTACATCTGCTGTTAAAAAAAGAAAACATGACTTTTGTAATTCCTTAGAAAATCGTTAGACTATGATCTTGAGTCTTGACATTTGTAATTCTTTGGAATGTTTAAATTACATAAACGAGGTGACGTAAGTTTAACTATTCTTCGTAAATGTGCTGACATTCATGTCAAAACTCAACTTTTAAGGGTTTGAGTTTGGACGATAGAAGCACTTGAAATGTGAAGGAGTATATTACGTATCTAAAATTTTAGACTTAAATATGTTTTTAAGAACGACACCATACTTGAAATCCGACCCTTGAGTTAAACCATACAAATGGGCAGGCCCCGGGACCCGAACCACTAGGAGAGACTCGCGAAGGAAAATTTCTAGAACTCACGGCTTCACACTAAGAGGGAAATCCGGATTTTCTTTGTCTCTTTAGAGACTCGAACCGTCGTAACACCCCCCAACTCAATTGGTTTAAGACTTAACATTTATGATATGGGACAAAATCTTTTAGTATATACTAGCAGGGTACCCGCGCGATGCGGCGGCGGGATATCCCGTGACTAAATTTTCCAATGGACAAATATTATTTTGTTTTGGGCCGCTGGATTTCAGATTTTTTGTAAACTTAATTAGATTGTACATTGTGGTTAAATAGCTGTATATTTTTGTGAAGTGGGGAATTAAATTATGTATTAATTGTATGTGTTGAATAGTATTTTTTAGTTTTATTTGTTCCTTAACTACTTGTAAATTATACTTTTTTGTTTGTATTCGCTTAAAAATCTATTTTAAAAAGTGTAAATTACACATTTTTTTTTTGAACAAATGTAAATTATACTTTGAAGGAGTATATTTGCTCCCAACACGCTAATTTACACGGATACTATGTTTTATATTAAAGATATAAGAAGGTTCACAAGTCAGTTACAAGGCTTTATCTCTTAAGAATGGCAGAAAGCTCTCGATCGTGCTTGACTTTATTAAATAAAAATATCATTCTATATGAAACACATGAAAATATGAAAGAGCAATGATAAATAGGCCTACTAATTAGACCTACAAATAAACCTACCTTATTTACCTATTTAATTTTTGAAATACATAATTTCTCTCTCCTCATATTCACCAATATGAAATACTCCCTACGTCTCAACTCTCAAAATAAGCAAGTATTCTTTAATATTCTCAAAATATATATATTTTTATTATATAATACATGATAAAAGTTATATTAATAAAAATAGTTTTAAAATCAAATTTCATTTATATATTTTACATCAAATATTATATAATACAAAAAGATATATTTAAGGTTAAAGTTTAATTAAAAAAATTAAAATAAACATAAATTTTGGGACGGAAAGAGTAATGACGAAGGAAGGCACCTTAATATGCTCTTAATATGCTCAAAGTGTGACCTTTTCAGGCATGAAAACTACAAAGAAAAGTATAATCACATTTTCATCCAATTGCTCCTAAGGACAAGGACGTAATTTATTTTGAATAAAACTTTTTTTATACCCAGTGTAGGCATTATCCTCGAGATGCTTCTTTGATATTCAAAGCACGATTATAATTGCTATTTATACCATTTCAATGCTTCATTGCAGCCACAATTTCAACAGAATCACCTTTAAAACATGGCGGCACGTTACGAGCTAGAAGTCACAGTTACCTCGGCGAAAAACTTAAAAAACGTCAACTGGCGCCACGGCCCACTTAAACCCTACGCTGTGGTTTGGGTCGACCCCAAAAGCAAATCCACAACACGCGTCGATGAAACTGGTGATGAATCACCTATCTGGGATCAAAAACTAGTAATCCCATTCAACGACCCGATCGAAGAATCAACTCTTTACATTGATATCGTTCATGCTTACCCTGAAGAAGACACCAAGCCATTAATCGGCTCAGCTAAGCTCAAGCTCAAAGACGTCGTTGATGACGTTGGATTGGGACAGTTGTATACAGATAGTTTACAACTAAAACGTCCCTCGGGACGTCCGCATGGGAAAGTGGAAGTGCAAGTATTAGTTAAGGATCCGCGCTATCAAGCGCGTGATCCTTACTATCCCCCACCGTACGGTGTACCTGTTGCTCCAACTCCCCAGCAACAGCCCTACACCGGGAACTATCAGTATGGTGCACAGCCACCCTCAGGATATCCCTATGCGCCATACGGTGGTCCTCCTCAGTATGGACAACCCGGTTATGTTAGTGGACAACCCTCGTATGGAGCGTATCAGGAGGAAAAGAAGAGTAGCAAGTATGGCATGGGGACCGGACTCGCGGTTGGTGCTGCGGCAGGGTTGCTGGGTGGATTGGCTATAGCGGAGGGAGTTGATTATGTTGAAGATCATATCGCGGATGAAGCTGCTGATAAAGTTGAGGATGATCTAGGTTACGACGTTGATGATGATTATTGATTGCATTGAATATAATTGTTGAAATGTCTATTAAATAATTATTGATGTGGAAATCATATGTGTTTTTATTAATTAAAGTTTCTCTTTTGGAACTATTTTATTAATTAAAGTAGGATCCGTGTGACTCTCAAGTTAGACGAGAACGATTTAGGCGGGGACGGTCATGAGATTTCGGATGCCCTGAACGAGTCGTGTGAAATATGGCCCTTATAAACAAACAACAAAACCTGATCAAGCCATAGGCAGATCAGAGGTCATTTCGAATTCTTGTTGATTTTTCTTTTTTATTTTGGGCGCTGTTGTTGTGAGCGATCTGACGTGATAAAATCGAGTGTAAAAATGTAAATTATATAATCTACTAAATAAAGAATAATAAGTATGAAACAATATCACCTTATCAAATTGATGAGAAGATGATCGATTGATTTGTTTAGTCCCCAAATTGTTTCCAATTCAATTCTTTGTTCCTGTAACCACAACATTATAACCTGAACATCAGAAGATGTTGCACAATTTACTTAACATGCTCATTAAATTCTTTTAAGGTTGACTTGCGGAAAAGTATATAAGCACAAAATTAAAATAATATGAATGAACCAAGTCAAAAGTGTCCAAGTTATACTATGACATAAATTTTATTGTCATTAATTTCACTTTCTAGCAAACTGTGGAAGTGTGGAGTATAAAATATGTAACTTTGTAACTTTGTATTATATAGTTCATTAGTTTGTGACCAATGAAAACAAAACAACTTCACAACATACATATCTCAACAGTCAACAGTCAACATAACACAACTTGTATATCTCAACACGTGGCTTTTGTAACATGTTGATCGCATAAAGTAACAATAAAGTATTGCTTTAACATGTTATTAAACAATCAAATATCAAACTGAATTAAAATTTTGTTTACTACTTTGTCTTTCCCTGATGAATGCAGCCTCCCATTTCAAAACCTTCTCGTCACTTTTTGTTTCTTCGAACAATCGAACCAGAACAGCAGCCACCAAAAAGATATATATCAAATGAATAATGAGAATCCTTTGCTTTTTATCGTTACCCCCTTTTGACCGAGTGTGTCACTGTGTGATGGAATGATGGTGATGTAAAACTTCTCTTCCTATTGTTTCGTTCTTTTTTGATTGTTTCTTTTTTGATAACTGTATATGGAGTTAGCGTACGTAGAGGTTTTAACTTTTAAAACGTGTAGTGTGTGATTTGTGAAGTGGTCAAGTGGGCTTGGTGCTAAAATGGATCAGGATAAATCTAGTATAACTACACATGGACTAAAAATTTGATGCCCCTTCTTGTGCTGCCTTGGGCGTTCTTGCGTGTTGTAGCCATGCCAAATCGAGGCTGGATTTAGGCTCGGTGTGTCACGATATCTGACGGCGTGTTAAAAGCGCGTCGCGTCGTTGAAAAACTATCCTCACGCACCCGTGTTTGGTGAAAAACATGGGATGTTGATTGTTATTTGTTTTTAGGGTTAAAAACTTAAATTACCAAAAAAAAAATTAAAACTTTTAAATACGGGTAATGTATTTTTTAAAATACCTTTATCACCAATTAAACTTTACATTTTTCAAATACAACCAAATTTATCAAAGGTGACCGATTATAACTGGTTACCAAGTACAAAATACCGCCACATCAGCGGGTTAGCAGGTCATTTCGTCCATGTAAGCATGTTACATGTCCATCTATCCGTCTTTTTTTTTTTTCTTTTTTTTCCACCTCATAAACACAAATGCGGATCTTCTTCCTCCTTCATTTACCTCACTACTCTCTCTCACTAACCCTTTTATTTCTCTAAAAATCCGGCAACAGATCTACATCATATAAACTCGTCACCACCTTAAACCCACCATTGGTCAAACACACAAATCTTAATATCGCAATTATCCTATATATTTCCAAATGGCTCTAAACTACCTAGGATCAAAAAGCCAAACACCACAGCTGCAATGTCATCACCACCACAACTCATCTTAACCCAAGACGAACTAAAAAAAATCGCCGCTTACAAAGCTGTTGAATATGTCGAATCAAACATGATCCTCAGATTATGAATCGTGTCAACAGCAAAACACGCAATTGACCGTATCGGTGAATTTCTTCGACAAGGAAAACTATCAAAATAGGAATACCAACATCAACAATAACCCATGAACAAGCTCTGTCTTTAAACATACCTTAGTTGGATCTTCATACCCACCTGGTTCTTGATTTAGCTATTGATGGTGCAGATGAATTGGACCCGAATATGAATTTGGTTAAGGGTCGTGGAGGTAGAGGTGGCAAATGGGTGGTCGGTCGGTTTGGGTCATGGGTCAAATGGTTTATGGGTCGAATGGGTCGTGGGTGACGGGTCATACTATAAGAATGGGTTGAATGGGTCATGGGTCAAGCGGGTTGGGTCGGGTTGGGTCGGGTCGACTCGTTACATTTCCACTTTGTAATCATGCTACTATAGTATGTTTCGTCCGTTTTCATCCGTTTTTATGTTTTCGTCGTTTTTACGTTTTAAATGGTTTTTACGTTTCGTCCGTTTTAGCGTTTTCATCCGTTTTACGTTTCATCCGTTTTTCGCATTTTCGTCCATTTTTACGTTTTCGTCCGTTTTTACGTTTTAGTCCGTTTTTCGTTTCATCCGTTTTGCGGCGTTTTCATCCGTTTTTCCGTTTATTTACGTTTTCATCCGTTTTTGCGTTTTCGTCCGTTTTGCGTTTTCGTCCGTTTTTACGTTTTGTCCGTTTTTACGTTTTCATCCTTTTTGCGTTTCGTCCGTTTTTGCGTTTTAAATGCGTTTTTACGTTTTCGTTCGTTTTGCGGCGTTTTCGTCATTTTTACGTTTTCATCCGTTTTGCGCGTTTTCGTTCGTTTTACGTTTTCATACTGTTTTGCGCGTTTTCGCCCGTTTTACGTTTTCATCCGTTTTTGCGGCGTTTTCGCCCGTTTTCCGTTTTCGTGGTTTTTACGTTTTGTCCGTTTTTACGTTTTCATCCGTTTTTGCGTTTTCGTCCGTTTTGCGTTTTGAGTACGTTTTCGTCCGTTTTGCGCGTTTTCGTCCGTTTTTACGTTTTCATCCGTTTTGCGGTTTTCGTTCGTTTTTACGTTTTCATTTTTGCGCGTTTTCGTTCGTTTTCGTTTTCATCCATTTTAGCGTTTTCATCATTTTTACGTTTTAAATCTTTTTTGTGTTTTCGTCCGTTTTGCGCGTTTCGCCCGTTTTCGTTTTCATCGTTTTTCGCGTTTCGCTTGGTTTTCACGTTTTAGTTTGTTTTGCGCGTTTTAAATCGGTTTTAGGTTTTCATGTTTTTTTCGCGTTTTCGTCAGTTTTTACGTTTTAATCTGTTTTTATACATTTTAGATTCGTTTTACGTTTCGCTTTGTTTTGCGCGTTTTCTTGATATTTTTGTTTTGTCCGTTTTTTCGTTTTCGTTCGTTTTTAGCGTATTTTACCTTTTAAATACATTTTTCGTTTCGTAAAAATTGTCAAACGTAAAATGGGCAGCAGCATGCGAGATGGCGTAAAAAATGACAGCGTGCGCGAGCAACGTAAAAATGGTTAAAGCAAAAAGCGGATGGCGTAAAGCGATAACGCTGCGGTTAAGCGTAAAAGCGGGCAACGTAATAAATGGACGGCGCCATGGATGGCGTAAAAATGGATGACAATACTCAAGCGGATGGCGTAAGCAGCAGCGTAGCGGTGCTGCAAAAGCGGATGGCGATAACGGACAGCGCAAAGCGGATGGCGGGCAACGCAAGGGCGGCTGCCGTAAGCAGACGGCACGTGCGCGGCGGCGTAAAAGCAGACGGCGGCGCGCAACAGCGGCGGGGCAAAATGGGCGGCGCGTAAGCCGCGGACGGCGTAAAGCAGCGTGCGCAGCGAACGACAACGGCGGGCGGCGCGGATAACGTAAAACAGACGGCTGCTGCGGATGAGCGTAAAAAGCAGACGGCGTTAAAAGCGACAACGTAAAAACAGCAGCACGCAAAACGGATGAAATGTTAAGCGGCGAAAAAATGTAAGCGTATAAAACATAAAAACACGACATCTAATGATGGTTGAGTTATCACCCGACCGCCGTGACCCATTCGACCCATTTGTTGACCCATTCGACCCATTTGTTGATTCGCATAAGTCCATATGTTGACCCGTTTGACCTATTCTTTGCAAATAGGGTAACCCAATCCAACCCATAAGTTGTTATTTTTGAACCATAGCAACCCATTTTTCTCTAAATGGGTTGTGATTGCCACCTCTACGTGGAGGGTCACTGCTCCGTGAGAAAATGATTGAAGGGTGTTGTAAAAAGTTTGTTGTTATTGTTGATGAGTCAAAACTGGTGGATTATGTTGGAGGTAGTAACTTGGCTTTGCTAGTTAAGGTTGTTCCGTTTTGTTAGAAATTTACTGCGAGTAAGCTGCAAACATTGTTTAAGGATAAGAAAATGAGGTGGAAAAGATATTAGCCAAACACACAAAAAGGATTGTGTTGGTTTGATTGCGAGTAGATATAAGGAAGGAATGGTCTTAATGTAATTTGTGGTTCGGTAATGAAAAAAGAAAGGGGTTTGGTGGTTTTGGATTTTTTGTATGTTTTTGTTATGGTTTTTGCTAGATTTGTAAGTGTTTTTTGTTATGTTTTTGATTTGCGTGTGCGGAAGTGGTTTTGATTTAATAACAATGCTAAAGGTTGGGGAAAAGATCCGACCTTTAACGGGTCTAAATCGGGTAACAAAAACAATCTGGATAAAAACGAAATTCCACGTAGATGATAAAATGAAGTGGAAAATCATATGAGTATATTGGTGATATTTACAGATAACAGCAAGTTTGATTGGTGATAACGGTATTTTAAAGAGTGCATTACCCGTATTTGAAAATTTTGGAAAATTCGTTGGTAATTTAGGTCTTTAACCCTTATTTTTATATGGTTGTAGTATTCTTTTTTAAGAAACACTTTTTCACTTTTTTCATTTATTTATTTTATTTTATTATTATTTATTTTTTTTTTCACTTCATACTTCATCAAAATTTGGTCATAAACTTTCACTTCTTCAACACAAACTATATCTATTTCTCTTTCATTCCTTTCTTTTAAAAGCAAAAAGAAAAGAACAAACAATCCTTTAATCTTGTAGATGAAAACTTTAGATATACCTTTTCTTCTACATACATTTTTTTCTGCGTACATGGTTTGCAGATTAATACATAAAGTCTTTGAAAAAACAAACGACACCTAGTTGTCGCCAATACCTCGTCGCGAGGGAAAGAAAATGAAGCCAACAATTAAAAAAAATGATATGTTGTTCTATAATATATAAGAAACTTTTTGTATTTAACTAGTTTTAAATCTCCGTTTACGCACGAAGTTTTTGGGATAAATTTTTGTTAGACTCATTTTCGTAGATTGTATATGAACATGACTAAAGAAAAACATGAAATGTTTCCAGTAATGAAGTATTTTAAAACATATTCCAACTTGTAAAGCTATTAATGAAGTACTACGTATAAAATGGGCCAACGTTAAAAAGCGTAAGCGTAAAAAGAATGAAAGCAGATAAAAAGCAGATGACGTAAAAAGCAGAAACGTAAAAATGAATGAAAACTTAAAAAGCGGAAGAAAGCGTATAAAAAGCGGATGAAAGCGTATAAAAGCGGTAAGCGTAAAAGCGAGCAAGCGAATAAAATGGGCGACGAGTTCGAGCTAAAATATGGTTATATACACCACTTGACGCGTAGTCCAGTGGATGGGGTGTTGGTTTTTGAAGCAACAAACCCGGGTTCGAGACTTACTAGTCCCTTTTTAATTTATTTCCACACAAAAAAATTGGACACCATACATCTTGTGACACCCACAAAATCGGGTTTAGCGGAAGCATACAAGTCAAGGGTGCCACTAATTGGTATCACAACACAAGTATAGAATAACGGATTTTTCTTAAGAAAACTCATTTATTCAAAATAAATCAAAGTTTACAATCAAACTTAATGCGGAAATACATGCCCATAATAAATAAGCGGTCCCAAATACAAATATCAGAGTCGTCTATGACTATGCCATGCCACTGCCCAAGCTCCTCCAAAAGTAAACTATCGCCTCAAAATATGAAAATACATGCTAAAAGTGTCAACACGAGGTTGGTAAGTTCATAGGTTTGCATAAAAGTATAGTGAGTTCAAAAGAGCCTTTCGATCATTGTGATGCCCACAATGTCGCGAAAACAGAGTTTACCTTACGTAAATAGTAATGTGGACCACAAGGTTTTCAATTACAAATCATTTCTCACGAACAAGACAAGTTTAACCAAGGCATACCATGTCTGGCTCACAGTATCAAAACCAATATCCGCAAAACAATCATAATAAAACAACTTGGACCAAATAAAAATCATATAAGTTATCTATTACATAGGCTAAGTCATGCAACCGACACTCGACATATAACATATATAAACAAGCCCCTAACGGTGTTTATCCCTAACCACCGTATCCGACATGCTATACGTCCGACCAATTGGCGCTACCAACTGTGGACGGCGCGTCCCCCTGATAGATCTATCTATAACATTCGCATTTCCCCGCAGGAACTAAAGGTTCATGAATGGGTAATTTGGGATACTACCTTAGCCTAACCGCGTAATAACTTCCATAATTCCACAAAAGCATTTCCAGGTCAAAATCAAAATAGTTTTCCAGCACTTGTGTCCACATATAACGTATTTAAACTAAATCACGCATTTCAATAAACCAAGTAACAATCATTTATTCAAATCAATCGACCAATTCATTTAGTAAAAACGAGCATGTATTCTCCCCTAAAACAGTTCATAAACAATTAAAAGTAGGGGCTATGAACTCACCTCAATAGGAAGCAACGTAAGAATCACAACTGGCATCGATTATCAAAACACAACGGTAACAAGAAATAAGGCACATCGATAATCAAACAGCACGACACAACGGTACGTCATCGACACAACCTAATAGTATTTCGCTATCTCAGAATACGACTAGCAAAGCAATTGAATTTTCGAAAGGCAACATGTCTTAGTTTTCATGGAATACTCGTATCAAAGATTTCAAAAATCCGATATCAATATCTCAAAAGTTTAGTTTTAACGTTTCGTGTGGTGGTAAGGAAACAAAGACTCGACATACAACTCATGCCAAAAGTATCATCCAAACGTAACTCACACCAAAACATAATATATATCCCAATATATTATGAGGAATAGTCAAGAAGTATTGACGAAGACTCACGTCGAGAAGACCATGACCAAAAAGATATCAAGACAATAATGACACATAATTATTTCAATAAATAAGTCAAATAGTAAGTTTCTGTGTTTACCTCATAATCCTAAATTGTTTAGAAAGCCATTTTTGTTTAATAAGAAAACACAATATGCTTACTAGTTTATAATCTTATATGTTTGGAAAAGTTTTATAAATTTCGGCATGACGCGTCTATTTATACAATGTTCCCAATTCATCGTGACTTTAAATAAACCGAGTTTGAAATTACAATATTTATAAATTTTGTTTCGTTAGTGCTCGTGTCTAATATATTAAATTCTTGTCGGTGATGCGTGCTAAACGGTCAAGCTAAATCACTCAAGCCTACCACTTGTGAATGGCGGATAGTAATCGACTTAAAGCGCTTAAGCACGATGCAATGAAGATCCGAGGAGTATAGAGTCTCCCGGTCGTTATGTCGGCCGAGCTATGCAATGGATTATCAAGCGTGTAGTGATCGAGGAATTTGAATAGAAAAGAGATTTGAGATTATTATAACTACGAAATATCAAACAAATACAAAGGCTTAAATGCAAATTAAGGAAAATTTAAAAGATAAAAACTATTAAATAAACGCTATCACTATAATTAAAGCGATGTTTTTGTTTTTATGTTTTACAAAGCGAAATTAAAACTACATGACGTCAAATAAAAGCGTGAAACTAAGGCAATATGAACCCTAAAAATATGAAAATGATGTTTTACAATCCTAATGATAAAAGAAAATTTATGGAAAAAGAAAATTATTTTTATAACTATTTATCTAATTACTATTAATTAAAAACTATTTTTAACTAATAAATAATTACCTAAAATACAAGAAAATAGGAAATAAGGCTTGAAAAATAAAATTAAGACTTAGAAAAATCTAAAATATCAAGATAGAATTTTCAAAACTATTTTTGTAATTTTCTGATAATTTTTCTATTTTCTAGGAATTTTAAACTATTTTAATCTAATTTAAATGGTGAAAAATACCAAATAAAAAGGGAAAAATAAGGAAAAATCTTTTTATGCTTTTTATATTTTTCTTAAACTGAGAAAATTGAAAAATTAATTTTTTTGAACTTTTTCTTAATTAATTGCAATTAAAGCTAACTAAAAGTGATTAAAAACTATTTTAAATCAAGAAAAATAGCAAACAGTAACCAAAATTAATGAAAAATTCAGGAAAATGCTAAAATGCTATTCTGGTTCTATGAAAAATAAGAAATGTGGTGCTCATGTGTAAAAATTCAGGGCTGCAATGTAACTTGATTTGAGATAAGCACTTAGAAATAAGCAAACAAGCACAATAAGCAACCAAACTTCTACAGAACCTAGATTATACTCAAATAAGCTAATATAAGCTAAAACCAACTACTCCTATCCTCTGATAAGCAGTTTCACAAGATCATGAGCTCACTGATTTGGACAGTAAAACAAGAAACAGGTACCAACTTTGAGCCTATGAACTAGCTTATCCAGAGAGCTTAAGCTAAAAACAGATATGAGGTCTTAAAGACCACCTAGTAGACTGCTTATAGACCAAAAATCAGACCCTAAAAAGCTTTAATGAACCCTGTGCAACTGCTGCAATGTCTGCACAAATCTGATTTTACACCATTTTGACTTTTTGAAACAGTTGGGAAAGTTTGACTTTTGTGGATTTTGAATCCAATTTAATGACTGATTATGATGTATTAAGACCAAATAAAGCTAATGTGATCTATTTCTATGAAACTTAAACACAAATCAAGACTTTGATCATCAAAATCACAACAGATTAGACTTTGAGACAGATTAAGATTCAATTTTGACTTTTGGTATTATGCGAGCACAAACTTATGAGATAAGAACCTAAATGAACTAAACAAACATGAGACTACAAGTCCTAACCACTGAATGTACCTAAAAGGCAGATAAATCGTGAGCCAAACACACCTTTATAACTTTTTAAAATTGAAACTAGCCTAACCTCTAATTCAACATGTTTTAATGATCAATCTAAGTTTAAATACCCTAATACTCTTGTTTAAGCAGGGTTTTACCTACTAGTGACCACTAAAGCAGTTATGCCAAGAAACTTGAAAATAGCACTTACAATTGGTCCAAAGCCACTATGGCTGCCGCAGTGAAACCAAGAACACTAACCTATATTATCCAACACATTGCTTCCAATTCTACCCATTTCAAGTTCTGAACCAACCATTTTCCATTTATGCACCCATTTGCTCCAAGTTTGACTTTTGTTGACCGGGTTTCAAAGTTGCATGAAATTTAATTGTGAGCTTATACAAAGCTTTATCAAGCTTATTAGAGCTTGTTTGAGCTTAAAACTAAGCGCTAATGAGTTTGACAAGGATTTTGAGAATGAGAAATTCAAGAGTGACATAAAATATGGAAATTGAACTTAGACTTGAATTGATACTTAAATTAAGTTGCAATACATTTGAACAAAATACTTTGATACACTGAAACTGAAAACAACAACTAAGGGACTATTTTAAGCTTAAGAAATACAAAATGACATCTATTTTAGAAAAATAAACTAACTACCCTTTTCTTGCTTCCTCTTGGCTTCTTTTATGCACCAAACTGTCTCTCTCCTCTCTCTGGACACTTCCCAGCATTAAAATTGACCATTGGATGTCTTTTGAGCCATCTTGGCCGTTTGATGGTTTTGGCGCCAAAACTTGGTCTTCATATCTTGGACAGGGAAGGGGCTGCATTAAATGCACTTGTATGTTAGGTGAGGAGGGGGGAGACAAGGTGTGAAGTAGGGTGAACTGGTAGGCTTGTGTTGGTGGCTGGAGGTGGACAATTTTGTCGGGGAAGACAGGTTTAGGGGGCGGGGTGTTTTGTTTTAAACATTGGGTAATGGGTTGGTCGGGTCATGGGTAACGGATTTGGGCCAAGGTTTTATGTTTGGGCTTGGGTTTATAATTAGGGTCCGGTTTGGATAAGTAATAACACAAGGACCACTTTGCAATTCCACAAAACCAAGGGACCAATTCTGTAAATTATGAAGAGTAATCCAAGGACTAGTTTTGCCAATCTTTAATAGACCAAGGTCTAGTTTTGACACTTTTGAAAATTCCAAGGACTAAACATGACCATTTCTAAAATCCAGGACCAAAATGTAATTTCTCAAAACTTTTAGATTTTCACCAAAGGACTAAATATGATAATTTATGTTTCCAAAAGGACCTTTGGTGACTTTTCTTTAAAATAAATGCCTAGGGACTGATTTTGCCATTTTACGAAAGTCGGGACTGAAGCGCCAATTATGCAAACTTTGCTCGTTTTCATCGATTTTGAACATTTTGCATACGAAACATATAAAATGCAATTTTAAGATATTTTCGTATTTTGATGCATTCGAGCATTTTAACCGTTTTGCGGTTTAAATTAACCAAAAATGATGAGTATTTACACACTCATCAATCCCCACACTAAACTATTGCTAGTCCTAGCAATCTTTTGAGAAAAACTAATGGATTTCAATCTCTTTACCAAAAGCCATTACTTCGGAGTAGCCAAATGTTTCGGTTCAAGTAAGAACCATGGTACACCGATAACCATGTGATTTTGAGCAAACCACCGACTTCCAACGGATTTGATTTGTCTTTACCGAAGCCGTTTGCTCGGACTAGCCAACTCTTAGATAAATTATCAATATTATCTTTGGTGGTGATTACCAATTATGGTTTTTCCATCGCCTTTACCACAAGCCATAAACTTGCGGGCTAGCCAACTCTTCAATTTTAGGATATGGTGGTGAATACCATACAATTTTGGGCAAATTGCAAGCCGTCAACGGATTTGAGATATCTTTACCAAGAGCCGTTTGCTCTGGATTAGCCAATCCTTTAGTTTATTAGACATGGCGGATGATAACGGATGAGTAAGTGTAGAACACTTACTCGAAAAAAAAATTTTGGCCAAAAGCGGGAATTAGGCGGTATAATTACATGATAAAATTCGTGAGAATTCCCCACACTAGAGATGAATATTGCCCTCAATATTCAAGGTACCGCGGTTATGCGAAACAAAGAACATGAAAGGAAATACTACGGCCATTATTTAGAAAGAAGATTTTTTTTTTTTTTTTTTTTTTTTTTTTTGAAACATTTATATACACAACATGTGGGCAACCCCCACACTAGGGTGGTAGAAAGATAGAAAGAAGAAGCTAAGCTGTCAAGTTTTGTCACACAAGCTAGCCACTTGTGAATGGCTAACCGTAACAAACTTAAGCATTTCGAAATATGGGTGACAACCCATATGGCATGCTCTTGTTTTTGATTCCAGTCGCTAGCTTGACTCGATCCCGCATTAATTGGTTCATGGGGAAAGTAGCGTGGAAAACCAATCTCAATCGGACTTTCGTTCACAATGTTGATAAACATATGAACATCGAAAGTTCCACACCGATGAGATATAACCGCGGTATTGTTAATAGTAGAAACTATAAGGGATGATACGGGGTCAAAGATGGTGTCCTCATTCCCGAAAGAGAAAGGAAAGAGCAACCACACCATCCGTGAAGAATGGAATAAAGGCGTACATGAGAATGCAAGTCCATTCCTCGTGAGAGAGAAGCAAATCACCGGTTTGACATCTTTAAGCTTAAACTTGAAGCTTAGATGGTGATTGTCAAGAAGATGTCCGGGAGGAGGGTGGGAAACGGTTCTTCAATCAACAGATTTTCCGGAAAAGGATGTCCCCTCCGGATCAAAGTAAGTGTTATCAATTCCGTTGGAATTGACTCATCACTAAGAAATGCATCGACTTCATTCCAAAGTTGTCATCTTCCTCATCAAGAGTGAGAGAAGGGATGGAAGAGTCGGGAATAAGACTAGAAGATGATGGATCATTTTGAGCAATTCATCAATGGGAAGAATGTCTCCCATTGGATCACAAACATCATCATCCAACTCGGATGGCGAAGAGAGTTTAGTTTCATCCACGAGTTAACAATCTCGATCGCGACAAGCGATTCGGAGGTGGGACAAGTGGTGTGCTCTTAGAGCTAGCAGTTTCCACCACTTCCGATGAAGTCTCGATTCTAGATCATCATCATCAAGAACACTCTTGACTTCCACGGTACAACTTTCAAACCATTTGTTTGAACCGGGGTTGATTTTCAAAGCTTTAAGCTCAAGACGTTTTGAAAACTCCTCTTAACCGTGAAGTTTGAGAGTGTTGCATTGAATCTTCGGATCTTTGATCAATTGTGGCAACACTCTGTTTGTCTGAAGTTTGGAGTTGGTTGATATTCAATGTGAGCTCTTCGTTGTCAACCCGTATGGTCGACTCTTGACAAACACATCAATCGAGCACGACTCGTTCTCAAGAAAGCTCTCCCAAGATGGGGGAACTCTAGGATGCGCATCAAGTCTACTACAACAAAGTCGGTGGGAAAGTGAAACTTTCCCACTTTCATCACGACATCCTCGGCTATCCCAGTGGACGAGTTACAGTGCGGTCCGCTAGCTCGAGTGTCATACGAGTGGATGAAAGTTTAGGAAGGACGATTTCTTCCATCCGAGAGTGGCATGAGGTTAATGCTAGCGCCAAGATCGGCCAAGGCGGAGCATTGAAACATCCCAAGAAATCACATGGGATTAAAAACGGCGGGGTCTTCAAGCTTTCGGGAAGCTTATTAAGAATGGTCACGAGCATTGCTCATTTAGAGGGTTTCGCCATCTCGGACAACTTATCTTTGTTGCTCGATGAAGCCTTTAAGCGTGGATGCAAATTTAGGCATTAGAACGAGAGCATCAACGAAGCTTATATCAAAGTGAAGCTCATTGAAGATTTGGAAAAATTTTTCCATTTGCTCTTTGTTTTGTCTTTGAGCTTCTCATCATTCATTCTTGATGGGTAGGAAGGCGACTAGACTTTTGAGGGATGGAAGTGTTTTCGGCTCAAGATTTTTCTTGAACTTCGGGTTCGGACTTAAAACTTGGACTAGAAGGTGGGACGTGTCTTGATGCCGTGGGCTTGAATAATGCACCTTGTCCGTTGTCTCCTTGGTAACTTGACTCAATGCCACAGGAGGAGGGGGCATAGGAGTCGAAGGTCCATTGTGCGTCCTACCACTACGAGTGGTGACGGCTTTCAACTCGGCATTGGGATTGGGAATAGTATTGCTTGGGAGTCCTCCAGAAGATGGCGAAGCTTTGTTCATATTCATGTTCATGAAAGGTTGTTGATAACTTTGATGATTAGGAGCTTGATATGGTTGGTTGAAATTGTTCCGGTTTTGATTGAAATTTTGAGAGTTATTGAAATTTTGTCCTTGATTCGAACAAAGCGATTTTGATTGCCATGGTTTTGCAGGAGGAAAACCGGTGGTGTCATTCCGCTAGGTGCAGTAATGAGGATCACTGTGGTCGGTATTGATTGTGGTTTACGAAGCTACGGGAGCTTGGTAAAGGAAGCATCGGTTGCTTGACAATCATAATACGCATGTGGACCACTACAAGTTTCACACACCTTGTTTACGGCTTTGGTGGTTCGGCTTATGAATTTCGCTTTTGATTTCCTTAACATCCTTAATCATACAACGGATGGCATCCGTTAGAGCGACTATCGGAGTGCTAACTCGAGAAGAGTTATTGGATGAAGAAGAAGGAGTATTAGGAGTATTGACTTTGTTGCGAGAAATAGGAACTTTTGATTTTGCTCACAAATCTCAATCACATCTTTAGGCTTACGATTCAAGATATTGCCACCGTGGCTGCATTTAAAGAATCTTGATCGTTACCGTTCAACCCATTGTAAAGATATTGACTTGTTGAAGCTCGTGAATTCATGATGGGGCATTTCGAGGAGATCTTTGAATCTCTCCATGCCTCACCAAATTTTTCATCGAAATTTTGACGAAATCCGAAATTTCATTTTAAGATTAGTCGTCTTTGATGGAGGAAAGAAATAATTCACAAACTTTTGAACAAGATCCTCCCAAGTTTCGATAGATCGAGGGGTTCTTTTCCGGTAAATCCATTTGTCCCTCAAGAGAGAATGGAAAAAGCATCAACTTGATAACTTTTGTGGTACATCCTTGAAATTGATAGTTGAAGTCAACTTGTTAAACCAACGGATGTGTGCATCTGGTCTTCTCGGTCAAACCCGTGGAATTGATTTGTAGACACAAGTTGGATCAAATGTGTCTTCAATTCAAAGTGATCGAAATTGATTCTTGGTAGAATAATGGCATCTCCATAACCCTCGGTGGGTGCACGGAGCATTTCCGCCATAATGCGTTAAATCGCCATATTGTTGCTAGAAATAGTACGAATCTCGGGTTCGACTATTTGGGCGACACGTCTCTGAGCGTTTTCTAGGAATTTCGCTAGATCACGCAAAGGACTCAATGATCTAGAAGAGCAGTGCGCATGCACTAGAGTTAACTCTAAGGGACCTCGAGTTAAGGAGATAAATGGGAATTATGAAGGCGTTTTATAAAATTGGGGTGAGAAGAATCTTTATGGGTTTTACGGTTCGAAGCGTAGATATCACAACAAAATCAATTAACACAAAATCGAGGCAAAACGACGGTGAACTTAACCAATAATCACAATATGAATGGCTTCTTTGAAAAAGGTACACCAATCACAAGGACACAAAGGCAAGTTTTAAATCTTTAGTTCGGGAACTTATTATGGTCGCACCCCAGTTAGGTAGTGCCTTTGCCTTGGTTTCGCGGTGGTAATCTTTTAAGTTGTTATTTATTAAAGAAAGCAGCGAATCTTTTGTATTTTTATTTTTGATACATATATAGAAACAAAAGGAAAAATATTTTTGTGTTTTATACGTTTTGGATGTTTTGGGTTTTGGATTTTTTTATAAGAAAATATGGATATATATATATAGATATGGATGAATGATATAAGCAGATGAGTGAGTATTCAAACAACTAATCGCTAAGCGGAAGATAGATCGGCCTGACTCCCAGCGTGGCGCCAAAAATTTGATGCGTGCAACAACAGTCGAGCTAAATCACTCGAGCCTACCACTTGTGAATGGCAGACCGTAATCAGCTTAAAACTGCTTAAGCACGAATGCAATGAAGATCTGAGGAGTATAGAGTCTCCCCGGGTCGTTATGTCCCAGCGAGCTATGCAATGGATTATCAAACGTGTAGTGATCGAGGAATTTGAATAGAAAAGAGATTTGAGATTATTATAACTACAGAAATATCATACAAATACAAAGGCTTAAATGCAAATTAAGGAAAATTTAAAAGATAAAAACTATTAAATAAACGCTATCACTATAATTAAAATGATGTTTTTGTTTTTATGTTTTTACAAAACTGAAATTAAAAACTACGCGACGTACAAATAAAAACGTGAAACTAAGGCAATATTAACCCTAAAAATATGAAAATGATGTTTTTACAATCCTAATGATAAAAGAAAATTTATGGAAAAAGAAAATTATTTTATAACTATTTATCTAATTACTATTAATTAAAACTATTTTAACTAATAAATAATTACCTAAAATACAAGAAAATAGGAAATAAGGCTTGAAAAATAAAATTAAGACTTAGAAAATCTAAAATATCAAGATAGAATTTTCAAAACTATTTTTGTAATTTTCTGATTATTTTTCTATTTTCTAGGAATTTTAAACTATTTTAATCTAATTTAAATGGTGAAAAATACCAAATAAAAAGGGAAAAATAAGGAAAAATATTTTTATGCTTTTATATTTTTCTTAAACTGAGAAAATTGAAAAATTAATTTTTTGAACTTTTCTTAATTAATTGCAATTAAAGCTAACTAAAAGTGATTAAAACTATTTTAAATCAAGAAAAATAGCAACAGTAACCAAAATTAATGAAAATTCAGGAAAATGCTAAAATGCTATTACGGTTCTATGAAAAATAAGAAATGTGGTGCTTATGTGTAAAAATTCAGGGCTGCAATGTAACTTGATTTGAGATAAGCACTTAGAAATAAGCAAACAAGCACAATAAGCAACCAAACTTCTACAGAACCTAGATTATACTCAAATAAGCTAATATAAGCTAAAACCAAC
Source organism: Chrysanthemum lavandulifolium (assembly GCA_022545495.1). Classification (NCBI taxonomy): domain Eukaryota; kingdom Viridiplantae; phylum Streptophyta; class Magnoliopsida; order Asterales; family Asteraceae; genus Chrysanthemum; species Chrysanthemum lavandulifolium. The sequence continues at coordinate 142,114,555 of CM040244.1, read as the reverse complement.
TACTCCTATCCTCTGATAAGCAGTTTCACAAGATCATGAGCTCACTGATTTGGACAGTAAAACAAGAAACAGGTACCAACTTTGAGCCTATGAACTAGCTTATCCAGAGAGCTTAAGCTAAAAACAGATATGAGGTCTTAAAGGCCACCTAGTAGGCGCTTATAGACCAAAATCGACCCTAAAAGCTTTAATGAACCACGTGCAGCTCACTGAATGTCTCGCATAAATCGATTTTACACCATTTTGACTTTTGAAACAGTTGGGAAAGTTTGACTTTTGTGGATTTTGAATCCAATTTAATGATGATTATGATGTATTAAGACCAAATAAAGCTAATGTGATCTATTTCTATGAAACTTAAACACAAATCAAGACTTTGATAATCAAAATCACAACAGATTAGACTTTGAGACAGATTAAGATTCAATTTTGACTTTTGGTATTATGCAGGCACAAACTTATACAGATAAGAACCTAAATGAACTAAACAAACATGAGACTACAAGTCCTAACCACTGAATGTACCTAAAAGACAGATAAATCAGCAGAGCCAAACACACCTTTATAACTGTTTTGCAAACTGAAACTAGCCTAACCTCTAATCCAACATGTTTTAATGATCAATCTAAGTTTAAATACCCTAATACTCTTTTAAACAGGTTTTACCTACTAGTGACCACTAAAGCAGTTATGCCAAGAAACTTGAAAATAGCACTTACAATTGGTCCAAAGCCACTATGGCTGCGCGGTGAAACCAAGAACACTAACCTATATTATCCAACCCATTGCTTCCAATTCTACCCATTTCAAGTTCTGAACCAACCATTTTCCATTTCTGCACCCATTTTGCTCCAAGTTTGACTTTTGTTGACCAGGTTTCAAAGTTGCATGAAATTTAATTGTGAGCTTATACAAAGCTTTATCAAGCTTATTAGAGCTTGTTTGAGCTTAAAACTAAACTGCTAACAGATTTGACAAGGATTTTGAGAATGAGAAATTCAACAGTGACATAAAATATGGAAATTGAACTTAGAATTGAATTGATACTTAAATTAAGTTGCAATACATTTGAACAAAATACTTTGATACACTGAAACTGAAAACAACAACTAAGGGACTATTTTAAGCTTAAGAAATACAAAACGACATCTATTTTAGAAAAATAAACTAACTACCCTTTTCTTGCTTCCTCTTGGCTTCTTTTATGCACCAACTGCTCTCTCTCTCTCTGGACACTTCCCGGCATTAAAATTGACCATTGGATGTCTTTTGAGCCATCTTGGCGTTTGATGGTTTTGGCGCCAAAACTTGGTCTTCATATCTTGGACGAGGAAGGGGTGCATTAAATGCACTTGTATGTTAGGTGAGGAGGGAGACAAGTGTGAAGGGGTAGGTAGTTGGTAGGCTTGGTGGGGTGGAGGTGGACAATTTTGTCGGGAAGACAGGGTTTAGGGGCGGGTGTTTTGTTTTAAACATTGGGTAATGGGTTGGTCGGGTCATGGGTAACGGATTTGGGCCAAGGTTTTATGTTTGGGCTTGGGTTTATAATTAGGGTCCGGTTTGGATAAGTAATAACACAAGGACCACTTTGCAATTCCACAAAACCAAGGGACCAATTCTGTAAATTATGAAGAGTAATCCAAGGACTAGTTTTGCCAATCTTTAATAGACCAAGGTCTAGTTTTGACACTTTTGAAAATTCCAAGGACTAAACATGACCATTTCTAAAATCCAGGGACCAAAACTGTAATTTCTCAAAACTTTTAGATTTTTCACCAAAGGACTAAATATGATAATTTATGTTTCCAAAAGGACCTTTGGTGACTTTTATTTTTAAAATAAATGCCTAGGGATGATTTTGCCATTTTCGAAAGTCTGGGACCGAAGCGCCAATTATGCAAACTTTGCTCGTTTTCATCGATTTTGAACATTTTGCATCCGAAACATATAAAATGCAATTTTAAGATATTTTCGATATTTTGATGCATTTGAGCATTTTAACCGTTTTGCGATTCGAAATTAACCAAAATGATGAGTATTTACACACTTATCATCGAGTCTAATATATTATACCGTTAAGTCCCAAAATGTCCAATAAGTTCAACGTCCAATATTGTAAATCCAATAACGATCCAATGATTTCAATCCAATATATGTCAAGTCATAATCCGTATCAAGTGTAAATTTCAAATCAATGCCACAATCTCAATTATCAATATCCAAAGTAGTAGATTCCAATGTGATCTGAAACATTACCAAGGTTACAATCCATTATTAACCAAAACATACCAATATCCCCATAGTCAAAACAATATAGATCATGTCAGTTAATTATCCAATAACCCAAACATAGAATTCGACACCAGTTAAATCATATTTAATTTTGATAAAACAATTATGACACTATAAGAATAGTTTGCTTCCTAACACCTACGAGACTAGAAAGGATCATAAAGGAGCTCCAATTATAAATTGACACCAACAAACTAACGACCCGAGACAAACAATAATGACAACAACCATCACCTTAATGCTTTAACGTTACCAAGACCAACAAACACTCCCATTTTCATATTCTTCGACCAAGAACGAGCAACAAAATAATAACAAGCAAATCCATAATCAAACGAGACCAAACCGGGTCTTGAACCGTAACCCTAAATGGGTTTTTACGCCAACCGCTGCTAAACAACAACAATAACATCAACATAACCATGAATCAAGCGTAAGATTCAAAACAAAACACACATCCAGGTCGACTCGACCCGTTATAAACCGAAACAAATACCCCTCTAGACCACGTTCACCGCACGAAACTTATGTCAAAACATTTTTATTCCACGACTTCATCCATGAAATGATGACAAAACCCTTAATAAACTCGCTTTTATTTATCAACCACACTAATCAATTCTAAAAGCGTTTTTAAAACCATTTTCAAATTCCATGAAAACAATATGAAACATTTTACAATCGGTAAAAAAAAGAACAAAGAACAATAAAAGTTGTTATCTTCTTTTTCTTTAGTCGCCTAAGGTAGGTTATTTTAGGTTTAATTTGTTTTTGAATCGAACCTAGATTAAGAAATAACAAAGTTGTTATCTTCTTTTTCTTTAGTTTCGTATAATTAATGAAGCTTAGTCTTCCAAATATAGATCTATGATGAATACTTTATCGTGTTTATGATCTTTTAAAGGTCTACAAATCTGTTGGAACACACGATAAGAGTCTGAGATCATATATTATTATTGTATTCGAGTCTTGGTGGTGGATTGAAGATGAGGTTGATGTTGTCGGTGTCGGTGTTTGTCGGGAATTGGGGATGGGATTAGATTGGATTTGTAATAGTTAGATTTGGTATTATAGGTTATACGAATGTGGTATTATATTTCCTGTATTCTTTTTCGTATGGATATCTTGACCAGTGAAGATGAATCGAATATGAGGTAATACGAGTGTGGTATTGTTGGTATTGAACTCGTGGTCTTGGTGGAGTTATCGTGGTCGAGTCTTGTCTTATTCTTCTTCTTCATTTCTTCTGATCATACGCGTAATAAAAACAAGAAACGGTTTAGGCGTAAGAAATATTACGCGTAAGACCTTACGCGGAAACATCCCTTACGCATAAACATGGTCTTATGCGTAAACTCGGTCTTACGCATAAAGCTTATGCGTAAGCATAGGTTTATGCGTAAAAACCTTACGCATATTACCTTACGAGTAACTTTCCAAGCTACCCGTAAACAATCTTAAGATCCTTTGGTCTAAAACTAGGGTTTTGACCCGTGTTGACTTTTTTCGGGCGAAGTATTCTGACCAAAAATCTGTCCAGATTGCAAGTAACCCAAAAAAATACATAGACTGACCCACTTTGACTTGACCAGAAACCAACAATAATATCACGGATATTGGATTCAAAAAAATATGAGTGTAAAAAAGATGACAAAAAATCTGTTGAGTAACAGTTTGACCATATTTTTTGTTTTGTTTTGTTTAACCCATACTAAATTTTACCAAAAACAGATACATTAAACTTGAATAAAAATCTGTTAAACACCAAAAGAATATTAAAAATTAACAATTTTGTTAAAAAATCAGATTTTTATTCAAGATTTTGACAAGATAATATCACCAAAAATCAACCAATGATATAAAACCGACCTTGCTCTTGATACCAATGTCAGGATCATATTTATGGAAGATTTGGTGAATCTTATGGAAGATTTGGTGAATCGGGAGGTCTTGAAAGATGGAAGAACACCATCTTCAAGTTAGTGAGAGAAACTAGAGAGAAGGGAAAACTAGTGTGTGTATTATTATTGAAAGATGAAAGGATTACACTAAGTCTCACCCTCCTAGGAAAGTTTAGGAGCGTATTTATAGCTAGACACATACATCTATGACTATATGACATAACAAGCCCATGTGTTTTAGCTAAGGATAGTAAATGTAATCCCGTCAATGTCGTTTCATTTACGAGTTAGGAGCGATTCAACAATTTTTTCCGATTCTAAAGATATAAATTTTCCATAATTTTTTCCGTAAAATCGCAGACAGGTTCTGTCGGGATAACCGACGGCGTCAGATCGCAACTCGACGGCGTCGGGGAGCAAAACGACTTATAACTTTTCTCGTTTTACGTGCTACTTATAAATTTTTGAAATTTCTCAGGTCTTAATTTTCCAGAAAATCTGTAAACATCCATTCCACAAGCATTATACGACTGGATGGAGCTTTGCAGAAAATCGTTTGTTTTCTTCAAGTGTGCAGGTTTTATTTATCATGAAGAAGATACATACGATTGGATGGAGCTTTGCATGCATACATTCTTCTTGAAGAAGAATTTAACCACTACTTCACACGGATCCTACCGAGATAATCAGGGGAGTATTAGTTTCTTTCGTTTTTAATTATCTTCCATTATCATAACTTTGATACTTTCGGGGAACATTGGGGACAATGTTCAGTTTAAGTATAGGGAGGGAAAATAAAATTGGAACTTTGAAACTATGTTTATCCACTATTTGCCTTGTCCAATAACATTTGTGTAATAAACCATAAGAAATATCGGTTAGGGTAATTTTGGTACCAAATTTAAAATTTTTCATGACATGTAGGAGTGGGCCATTAGTCTTAATAAAGCGTCTCATGGATATGAAGTTATATGACTAGCACAAAACCCTTTACCACTCAAATTCCACCCCAAAATGTGAGGATCGCCCTTAGATTTGTAGGAATTAAAGCATTCATCTTTAATGCTTTGAGAGTGTACCGGTAGTATAATAGATTCTAGAACTTGTTTTGTGATGCATTCCGAGATCGCTAGTGAGACTACACTTGTGTAGTTAGGAATAATTAAATGATAAGAGGCATTAGGATAACCCTTGTTTGATACCCGTATTATAATTACTTCTTCTACATCGGTTGAGTAATTCCCCCACACCCTTGCGTTATACTCATCTTTAGTACACGATACCCCTAGTTAACCCCTCAGAGCCTATCCTTTTCGCGGTTCTCGTGATGTTTCGGTTTTCCGAAATATCAATGAAGAGCATTGTTTACAATCCACCCCCAAGTGTAAACCCAAATCGCCTTAGCCTACCTTGTATGCACTCACTTTTAGTGCATTATTGTTATCATACTAAACCCTTAGTTCAATTATCTAGTTGCTTGCATAAGTTGCTAAGTCGAGTCATATCCTTTGTATACAGTTTTGGGATGATTGGGACTCATGGGAAAAGTTAAATTTTATGAAGTGACGGGAAGGAACGTTAAATTCAAATTCCCTTTATTTACGTTATAATGTACTCCAAGTATTTTGATCTTTTCAATTCGAGTCAAATTAGTGTTAGAGTAATAAAAACTCAAGTGTAGGGATGTGCCTATAAATCTCTATTATTTTGATGTTATCGTAGAGGATGGTAGAGTAAAAGTGTATGAAAAAAAAATCGAAAAAAAAGAGTGTTAAAAAAATGAAAAAACATACGGGCTACCATCCTACATCTATCTTTATATTTATGTTTGTTTATTTCAAAGTTATCTAGAGTTTAGAGTGTCGAGTCTTGGCTTAGCAACGCCATTCTTCTCATGCTTATAACATAAAGATTTTTTTACTTGCCACCACTAAATCGCCTATCCCACCAAACCCTTTGTTTCCCTACCGTAAGCCTAACGTTACAACCCTTTAAAAGACCTCTTCGATAGTTTTTCCTACGTGTTTACGCCAAAGCGATAGAGGTTTGATCTAGTCTCAAGCCTATGGTAATCTATGTACTAGGACCGGTTAATAAGTGTTTATCTTCCATTTCCAATTTGATATATTTCATACACACCCGAGAGATGAGAGTATCCAAACACCACTTGTGAGGTGCTAGTATGTAATTTCCGTGCTTGTTATGAATTTTTCGGGGCTTATACTTGTTGTGAATTGTTCTAAACTAATGCTTCATGACCCCTAACTTATAAATTAATTTGCCAAAAGCACATTTTCTTGAGAACAAGCAAATACCAAGTGTAGGGATATTTGATAAGGATTTAAAAGGTATACTTTTGAGGGGTCATTTAAGGCCTTAATCGACCACTTTTATATCCGTTACTGCTTAATTTCGTTCCTTTTCACTTTTTAGGTCTCTTGAAGGCAAATTGCTGGAATAACACTTATTCGGACGAAAAGGCGTGAATATATAAAGAAAATGGCCAAGTCAATATCAAGACACTCAAGCTGCTGGAATTGAAGGTGACGACGTCATAGTTAGAAGGCGACGTCATCGCAACATGCTCCAAATTTGTGACGGCTCAGTAGCGAAATTGCTATTTTGTACCCGACGGCCTCAGGTTTTAAAGAGTAGGGCGTCACAACTCAGACAACCTAGATTCAGATCCCGACGGCGTCAGAAGGTGAAGCCGACGGCGTCACAACCATAAGGTGACGTCGTCACAAGGTTGACGTGGTCAAGACGAAACCCTAATGACGGCGATCCGACGGCATCACATTTAAAGAATGACGCCGTCACAAGTTGTAACTCTATATATAGAATTTGAATTTTCAGACTTTTAGAGAGGTAGTTTTGTTGAGTAAAACCTAATAATGATTTTTGGCTGTCTTGGGCAGTATCTTAGGGTTCTCATACCCTATTTTACAACAAGATAAGTAATTTACTTTATTGATTCAATTATTTCTTCAATTGTATGTGTGTATGCTTGCATGTTTTCCATGTCCGGCTAATTTACTTGTGTGTTTGCTTAGATCTATGAAACCTAGGTATTGAATATTGATTGGTTGTCTCTTATCTTAATTGTAATTGACCTAGGATTGCGATAGGTCATTCGTTGTGTTTTTAATGCTTGAGTAATCTTTGTGAACATTAGTTTATAATCGCCTAGAGTTATTGTAGGCTAAACATCCAAAGATAACCTTAGAGTTAGTTTATGAATCATAGAGATTTTGTAGGCAATAACCTTAAGGTATCCTCAAAGAGTTAGGGAAAAAAGCATACCCTACGATCTTAAAAGACACAACGCGTTAAGAATAAGGACGTGACAATTCAACCATCAATAGGAGATAACTAGGGAGTAGTAGCATCTAGGTAAACACATTTTTAATCATCATATGAGCACACATCAATTAGACATAGACTACCCCTTAGCTTAGTTAATTAGATAATTAAAATAGTAGAGTAATCGGTAGAAATAAACCCCCCAAATCCAATACCCCGAGATTCATAATTTCAATTTTCTAAAAAATATAAAAAGATAAAAAATAATCTTCCTCAACCCCAACCTTAGCGTAGTAACTTCTTACTAGCATTCATATTCCCCTAGAGAACGATATCAATCATGAGGCTTACCCTAATACTACACTACAACGATTAGGTTCACTGCCTAGGTGGTTGAAAAACTTGCTCGAAGAAAAGGAAGTTTCCTTTGACCCCGAACGCGCGTTGTGCGCGTATCAATTCTACTAACGGAGGGATGTATGGTGGCCAACTTTACTAATGGAGGGATGCATATGTGCCAAAAAAGGTAAGAGTATGTAAAGCAAGACACGAGACAAACCCCAGATATGTATTTTTGACTTTTCTCTTTATATTAGTTCGTTTTCTTTTTTCGTTTTCATCCTTTTTTAATGTTTTCATTCGTTTTTTTATGTTTACGTCCATTTTTTTACATTTTCGTCTATTTTCTTAGGTTTTCATCATTTTTTACGTTTCGTCTGCTTTTAAAGTTTACATCATCTTTTACGCTTTACTCGACCTTTTACATATAAAAGCAGTAAAACGTAAAAAGCTGAAAACGTAAAAATAGATGAAACGTAAAAATATAAAATGTAAAAATGGATGAAAACTTAAAAAAAAAAAAAAAAAAAAACGGACAAAACGTAATAAAAACGAATGAAGACGTAAAAACAAACGAAACGTAAAAACGGAAGGAAACCTAAAAAGCAGACGAAAACGTAATAAGACGAACGAAAACATAAAAAAGAACGAAAACTTAAAAAAACGGATTAAAACGAACGAAAACGTAAGAAATTGACGAAAACGTATAGAAACGGACAAAAACGTAAAATAGCGCACGAAAACGCATAAAAACGGACGAAAATGAGTTCAAGCATAAAAAATGGTTAAAATAAATTGATTTGGTATATATACAACACTGGACGCGCAGTCCAGTGGATGGGGTGTGGGTTTTTGAAGCAACATACCTGGGTTCGAGACTTAATAGTCCCTTTTTAATTTATTAAAGTTGTCCACCATACATCTCTCTTTTAGCAAAATCAGACCTGAGGACTAACGATGCAAATAATTTCTCTTGCGTTAGGAGACAACGGAAAAATAATTTGCACCGTTAGTCCTCATGACTGATTTTACTAACGGATGGATGTATGGTGACCAACTTTACTAACGAAAGGATGTATATGTGCCAAAAAAAAAGTAAATGTAAAGCGAGACACGGGACAAACCACATGGATGTATTTTGAACTTCTATCTAATATAAATTTCTATAATGAATAATAAAATTGGAGTAACAAAAAAAGATGTTTGTAGCTCACATCAAGACTTTAATAAATACTTTGTTTGTAACTTAATTGTGGTCATTTTGTTTATTCTTTTGAATCTTAACCGATTTTTATGATACATCTATTTTATTATCTTTGTTTTTAACCAAGTTGTTACTGGTATATTATTGTTTAATATAAATTTTTATTATTTTTTGTTATTGTTACAAATCATTATGTACCTACAAAATTAAAATAAAACTATGTATCTGTACAAGTGGAATGATTAATCTTCTTTTCTCATATGACGCTTAACATATTTTTGTGATGACCACTATATTAAGAATAACAATAATGACTGTCAATTTATAAAATTTTAATCTTTTGATACAACACTTCTCGACAACATATATGTTTTTTTTTCTTTCATGTCTCAAATTTTTTTATTGCCTTATCAAAGAGCATTAAATTAATAACTTGATATCTACCTATATGTTACACCCCCAAAACTGGCACAACGAAAATAATACGGGTCACGGATGCTACTAAATTAGCACCACAACACAAAATAAAGAATAACGGATTTTTCCTTAAGAAATTTCATTTATTGTCATAAAACAAGGTTTATATCATTGTTTAGTGCAGAAATACAGGCCTACAATGATAAAGCGGTCCCAAATAATATTATAAGAGAAATCTATGGTAACGTTATCGTTCATCAAGGCCCAAAATTATGTCATCGCCTTAAAACCTGAAAATACATGCTAAAGAGTGTCAACACGAGGTTGGTGAGTTCATAGGTTTAAATTAAATGTAATTATTGAACCACAAGATTTTGAAAGTTGTGACCATTGTAACCCAATGGCACGAAATAATGTATTCTACTGCCTAAGCTCATGACACCGAAGCCTTAAGTATTATATATGTGAATTTGCCCCAATAGGTGACTTGCCAAAACACACAGTAATACCTCATATAATTATGCGTCCGTCCGACTCGTACTAGTGGTCAGTAGAGCTTATCCTACTATGGACGGGGAGTTCAATCCAATAGATCTATTCATAATATCACTACTAGAATATGGAGCAACACTGACGAAAATTAGCGACCAAGTTAGTGTGTCGCAAAAAAAAGGTTCACAGTGACGGATTAGGGATAGATTAGCTACAAAATTTGTTTTGATAAACTAGCTACAAAAATTGTGACAAATCAGTAACAAAATTAGAGAGGAATTAGGCATCAGTCACAATTCTATCTCTAAATGTAATCATATAGAGACGAAGTTAGCGACAAACTTAGGTTGGAAATATTAGCGACAAAATTATGACGACATAGCGATGGATTTTTTTCGATGTCTCAAATACGTCGCTAAGTTTTTTCACTTAGTTAATGATTAGTGACTGTTCTTTGAGGAACAATGAAAGAGTAACAACCAAAAAGTCTTTATACGTATTTGAAAATCTCCCAATCACTAACAATGATGGATGCTAGGTTATCTTTACGATGATAAGACGAGTCAAAACAACCACAAAAGTATGAAGACCAATTTAGCAAAATTAAATTGAAAAAATGGTTTAAAAAGACATCCAACTTGCTACTTTTTCCTTTTGTAGGCATTATACTTTTAGTTTTCCTATTGTAGCATTCATCTTTCTTAATTTTCCTATTGTAGGCATGTAGCACAAAAAAGTGAGGAGGTGACAATAGAAAAATTAAAGATGTTGGATGCAATGCCTAAGAATATAAAGATTAAGGAAGTTGGATGCTTACAATAGGATGATTAAGAAAGTTGGATGCTACAATAGAAAAATTAAGAAAGTTGCTACAATAGGAAATTAAAAGTTTGGTGCCTACAAAAGAAAAAAAGGGGCAAGTTGGATGCCTTTTTATACCATTTTCCCAATTAAATTTAAAGAAAAAACACGTAATGCGATAATATTTATATCGGGACATTTTGATTATTATGTTATATGATACAACTTGAGGAGTAAGATCTTAAGTTTATCCATGAGTTTCAAAATTTTAATATATTCAAATACTTTAGTCACAAATACATTAAAGTTATCAATTATAAAATAAGTAAAATTTTAGACATCTTTGGGATATTTAACAACAATATTTTCATTTGCTAAAGTCAATGACAACATTCGTAATTTGGCTAAACTTAGTTATTTGGACTTAATCATTCTACTATATTCATTTGGTCTAAGACAATTATTTAATCTATAAAACTAACATTATTTGTTACCATAAGAAAGTAAAAAAAAATGCTTTACCAATTCCTAAAAATCTTACGGAGTATTTGGTATTACCTTTTAAAATTAATATTTATATCTCTTTACCATATTAAAAATTAATATTTACATCTCTTTACCATATTAAAGAATAAATATTATTACTTTTTAAATTTGATATTTTATATCACTTTACCAAAAGATAATCACAGGAGATATCAAAACCAACTACACAGATAACTCACCCACAAATCATGTAGGCGGCAACAGTTACACTATGTAGGCGGCAACAGGTACTTCCCGCCAACTAGAGGATGTAGAGGAAAACGGTTAAATCCTTTGATTTTAGTCAAACAAATAACCCGGGAAAAAAATGGAGGTAACATTTACTTACCAACTTGGTTTAACAAAAAGCTCAACCCTCTTATGTTAATTCATTCTCTCACTAAAGAAAATTGAGGGACACCAGCAACCTATGACCCTAATTGGAGGTACAATTTGGTCTCTATGTTTCAATTAATTGTCTATTACTTCTTTGTGTTACATGATTACATATATGAAATCGAATTGATGTATGTTAGCTATATAATTTGAGGATAAGTTCTAATTCATTCTCAAACTTGTACAATGTTACCAAACATTTGATATTGAATATAACTATAATAGCTTCTCAAAACAATTATTGTAAAGTGGTGCCTTCCATCAGTTTTGGGATTTCATAAAGATTTCTAAGTAGTGCCTTGCATTATTTTTGCGATTGTTTGTTGAAACAGAAGTGCAATATAGGCAGGAAAGAAGCTACAATATGTAACATCTCAACTGTGTGTAGCAGGAACTTTAACGATCTTTATATCTAAATTAATTTTAAGTTGCAGAAGTTTTAAATTAGCTTTCAACTTTAGTGGGAGCACTAGCATAAATAACGGTTTTTCCAAATCCCTAATAGTTCATACTTGGATAATTGTACAAATCATTTGCTTGTTATTTATGCATTGTGTATATGTTTTTTGTTTTTATTTTAGGGTATCATATTAAGTATTTATGTCAGTTTAGTTTCAAAATTTTTTGTTACATCAATTATGGCACGCGATACCATTGAATGTGGAGGTACGAGTGGAAGTGTATGTGGGTGTGTGGATGAGTCAAATGCAGAATCATCCCAAGCTAGAAGACGTGTGAACAACCAAGCCCCTTATGACCCATCAATGAGGAAAATGATTACTTTGAACGGTGGAGGGTATGAATATCTATTTAACATGCATTTACGCTTTTGTTATATGGGCTCATTATGTCGCCATATTTCTCTTGTAGATTCTTGATCCAAAGGTTTCTCGTGTTAACTACAATACTCAAGAACATGTTTAGTGGTTCTTGGACCACCTGGAAGGAAGTTAACAAGACTGCTCGCAATGAATTATGGATGCATTTTAAGGTGTGTGCACACAAGCGTTTTTAGTAAATAAACCAAACATGTTTTCTACAGACATACATCTATAACTTAATTACTTTTGTTTGCCTAGAACTTTTTCCAATGGGAAGTTGTGAGTGATGTGTTGGTCCGTGAGGTATGGGAGGATAGTATGAAAAAGCGTTATCCAGATATTATGTCAAAGGCAAGAGATGAGTCAACTAAGATGGCACAGTTAGCCGGAGTTGAGTTTGATGGTTATGTCTTTTCTGTACTCAAGCCTTATAACCCGAAATGGATAGAATCAAGCTATTGGGAAGACATGATTGACCGAGTCGGAACACCGAATGGAAAACAAAGTCAAAATCGGAAGAGTGAAACAATTCATCTTGAAAGAGGTGTCGAAACCTTGTGTAGGCTCAATTACTATTGCTCAACATAAAAGAAAACTCGTGACGATGTCGAATTTTTAAATTTTCTTAGAGTTTTGCTATGCTCAGTGAAAATATATATTATGTATTCGATTAAATCATGTGGATTTGTAGGAAAAGAACTCAAGACCCCTCTAACTATAACGGCTTTCGAGGTTTTGAACTCACACATACGAAGAAAGGGTAGGGAATGGTTTACACGAGTTCATGAAATCAAAAGCGAGTTAGTGTGGGTAATATTCTAAAACTCTATAGTTATTTATTGTTTAATGGTTAATCACATTAACTTGAAACCTATTCCTCTAGGTGTGGCATGATTGTGGCGTAAAATTGTATTCAATGTAATACAAGACTTATATTTCATATATGTATGTGTTCATCATGTCTACTTGAGTTATATATTGCTGAAATGTAATAATCTATCTATGATTTCCATGTTTTTTCTATGTGCGAATATGTTTATGATGCTAAAGTATATGTTAATACAAATAAGCCGTAAAAACGTTTATTTATATTTTACGATCTTCTAATGTTTTGTCGATAACAAAAGTAAGATCATTTTAAGGAAACAAATAAAATACGTAAATGGTTTGAACTAATAGTTTTCTAACGCACTTACGCTTTCACATAAAACACTAAAACAAGTATAAGTGATTTTATGATTTAGATACACATGTACAAACAACTAGTGTTTACATATTGGGTTAAACATATACTTAAACTAAGTATACTAAAATGGGTAAAAACTAAGTGTATGCTAAATTGGGTAAATACAAGTATATACTAAATGGGTAAATACTAGCAAATGGTTTTTGACCCATGGTTTTATATATACCACTTAACCAAGTTCATTATATCCTTAAGATACATTGTATCTAGAAAGAAAACCATGGATCAACCCATAACCCATGACCCATAACCAAAAATACCCATGGGCAAGAGGCGGACCACGGATCCCTAGCTTTGTGCTAGCCGGATCCCTTGTGGTAGGGATCCGTGGGATCCGGGAAACAGAGGATTTTCCTCTATAAATAGTGAGCCATTTCTTCATTATATCTCACCCCTCTCTAACATACTTCTCCCCTGAGTTATATCTCACTAACCTTAGATCCAAGAGATCTATGTTTGTAGTTTTGTCTTTGTGTGATCTCTTAGGTTTCTCTTAAAGGCAAGATCACCACCTTTGAAGTCGAGCAAACTCAAGTCCATAAGTTGCCATGCTTCCTCATCATCAAGGCTATTGAAGTCCTCTTGTTGATGATCCCTTTCTTTCTTCAAAGAATTGTAGTGTTGAAGACATTAGTGAAAGATGTCTCAAGTGTCAAGACGAAGATATTAGTGAAGGGTATCTATCGTCTATAGGATAAGCACTTGTGGTAGGTGCTTAGAAGTCAAGTCAAGAAGCATTAGTGAAAGGTGCTTAGAAGTGAAGAAACAAGACATTAGTGAAAGGTGTCTTGTAGATCTAGTCAAAGGTATTAGTGAAAGGTGCCTTAGATGTACATTCGATATGGTGTGTATCGATGTAATAGATAGACTAGCATTAGATCCAAGGACATTGATGTCCTTGATGATGTTGTAAAGGAGTAGATCTCCCTTGGGATTAGTCGTTGGTGTAGTGTGGTAGTAGTTCCTCCATTGCAATGGAACTAGGTGCTTAGCCTAGTACCTAATAAAGGGTAGGCGACGTTGTGAAGGATTAGTTCTCCTAAGGTGTGAAAGAACTCGGTGGTTAGCCTAGCACCGTATAAAGGGTAGGCGACGTTGTGTTAGGTGTGGTTCGCCTTGGTGTGAAAGAACTCGGTATTTAGCTTTGTACCGGAAAAAGGTTAAGCGACGTTGTGAAGGCTTCTCCGCCATAAGGAGATTGGTGTAGTGTTTACAAACTCTCGAGTAGGTGACTCGGGAGTGGAGTAGGCAAGGAAGGTGTCCTTGTAATGAACCACTATAAATACTGCGTTGTGGTTTTGTGCTTCTTACTCTTATCTTTTCATTACATATCTTTATATGCTTGTTTATCAACATCCAACACTTACAACCAAATAGATTGACATAAGTCGATCTAAATAGTTTAAAAGGAAGTTTTAATTGGTAAAACTATTCAACCCCCTTCTAGTTTTCCACAATTGGCATCGAGCTTCGCTACCAAGTTTCTTGAAGTATATTGTACTTTAAAACTTGATACGATCCATAGTTAATTGAAAACTACAAAGAAGGTTTTTCATAAAACAAACACCATGTTTTTCAAAAACTATATGTTTGGATGTTGAGTTGATAACAACATTTTTTATATATATCTTTTCATTTAATTGCACTAATCTTCTTTGTGATGTTGATTAGTCAAAGCTCATACCCACCAAGCTTTAGGAGACGCTGGTAACAAGAATACCTTCCTTAAGAAGGTATCTTAAACGCAAAGGAGCGGGAATCGTCTAAGTGACATCCGTCATTTGTAAAGACATTCCTAAGTGCACTGAGGTATGACTTTCCACTTATATCTGAATGATATTAGTTTAGTATATAAGTGTTATGTGTTAGGTATTTATTTGAGTAGATTCTTGTGTTTACACATGATCTACTTGAAGCTTCGTTAGTAAGCCTTTTTCTCTCATACGTGTTATATTTTTCGTCTATAGTCATAGTATATGTTTTATTTCTTTTAATCCTATAATAAAACAAAAACACGAATTTCAATATTCCTCCTTCCCTATTAATAAACTCGACACCCACTTTATTCAATCCCCACTTTTTAAAATTTTCCAATTTCAAAATTCCTCTCATTTAAAACTTCATCTTCCTCCTCACTCCATCTCATCCGAAACCAAGAAGATCCGTCATCAACATGGTTTACATCGCACTCGTGCTCATCGCCTAACACTCATCGCACTTGTGTTCCCTATGATGAAGTTCACATACGGAGACATTTACTTTGTGTTGTTAATCTATATTGGGGTCATATACCCAATCCTTTGTATCATCCTTAGGATTGAAATGCAATATTATTAATCTAGTTTATCTAGGTTACTATTATGTGTTTATCATTCCTTTGATTTATATGTTTTATATTTTGTGATACATTAGAGATCATGTATGCATGCTAAAAGAAAATGTAGGATAAAACATATCTCGTGGTATAAAACTGTAAAACCTTTATCAAATCTGTATCATTATTACGGATCCACGGATCCGGAAGATATACTAGCGGATCCCTTTGTAAAAGAACCGTGGGATCCGTCCTATGGAAAACAGTTTTTCATGCAAGATTAAAACCACTATCTTTCTAAAAGTAATAATCCACTAGAATTTCAAAACCATGAGTTAATTAAGTGTTAAATACCATTGTTAATAAAATCTAGTAAAACGTTAGATTATTATAGGTTTACCATAAACATCACCTCCTATTAACCCATCACTTCTATATGTTCAACTATGACGATGAATACGAGTTTGATTTTCACCACTAGCGTCTACACCCGAACATCTCCTCGAGCCCAACACACCGGCAATCATGTCGTGGGTTCAATAATCTCGAAACCGTCACTTCCATGAAGGACGATTGACACCTTCTACAATTCAAGAAGGTATCAATACCTCCTTCCGAGCCATAGGACTAGAATGTCTTCTTGAAATCAACGAAGATATGTCCAAGGTTCATAATGGAATTCTTCCGTCAAGTCGAACTCGTTCGTAACGAGGATCGCTCTCATCTCTTTGGTTTTACATCAAAACCAAAAGTTCACTCTAACCTTTGGGCATTTTGCTCACATTCTGGATTCCAAATCATGGACAAAGTGCCTTCACCAAGATTGGTCTCTTGATTCTCTCTTCAACTTTCGTGAAGAAAATAGTCCATATTGTTCACACATACCTCTCCGGAAGATTTAACGCGCATAATATGCAAACCTCGACCATATTACTCCAATCCAAACATTATCCATACACGGATATCCGAGAAGAGTACAAGCCTCTTGCTCTCATTCTACGTGAAAATGTTTGGAGTCTTAGGGAAATCGAGATATTCTTCCCGCTTGTTGTGCTCACATGTTGTATCGTTTGCTAACACAACAACCATACAATCTCGCCTACTTCTTCGCAAGGCGAATTGTAAATCTTCAAGGCTCCAAGAATAAACTCATCCCTTATGGAATGTTCTTGACACGCCTCATCACAATGTTATGCACTTCCATCCTCAATTTCAAAGTCCGTTGTACGTGCTTGTGAACAAGATGATGGAACCGCTTAAACATATCTCTCATGAAGACTTTCTTCATTCTAGATTCCACCAATACCCATCAATCACATAATGATCCTCCTAGCGAAGACACTCAAGGAACTTAGAATAGTCAAATAGGATCAATTCTACTCTACTCATTGTTTATCAATGTAATCCTCTTTCTTTCATGAAATAAAACATCTTACATTTGATATCCTAGTTTTAGAACTCCTTCAAACAAAACTTGGAATATAATGCATTGTCAAGATCATTGCATACCTTTAGTAAAGGTTACGTCTAGCGAGATAGACGGATCCCAAATGTTGTACTAAACGGATCCCTACATCTAGGGAACCGTGGGATCCTAAGCAAATGAAAATGCAATTGCAAGCATTGTATGTCAAACACATCCTTAGAACACCTCATACTAAGCTAAACATAGTGTCTTAAGGTAGATTAAGGCTTTATCAAGATAGGTTGATCTTTCCTACTCATTCCAACTCACATAGAACACACTCTAAGATATTCATAGATTTATCACTTTGTTTTAATCCATCACTCTTCCGCTCTCAAAACTCACACTTCATTTTTTACATGATCCCTCACATCTAGGTTAGAAATCCTTCGATTATGACAAAATTGATCATAAATCAATCTCACCTCAAAATTGATCAAAGTTGATCAAATCCTAGTTTTCCTATCTCAAAACCATTAGGATATTTTCAAAAACACAATCCTAAATCACAACCTCATCTCTAGGATCATTTAGCTTCAATTGACACTCTCTTCTTTAGTGTCATCCTTGCTCATTCATTGGTACTCATGAAAGTTCCAAATCCTTCCATAAAGACAATCATTAGCTACATCACTCACCACCTTTAAGTACTTAAGCACCCCTCCATTTAAGACACTTAGGAAGACTGAAACACTCAAGATGTTATAGGTCTTAGATTTTAGAAACATCATTTCCATTCTTCATAGCTACCGATAGCGGATCCCTAGGATTAGCCTAGACGGATCCTCTCGAGAAAGGAACCGTGGGATCCGGATGATGATGATAGGTCAAATCTTGCTAAAACAATCATTTCAACTTATTTTCCTAACTCAAACACTCCATCTCATCTTAAATGAGTTCCTAGATCAATCCAACTTCTGAAGTTGACTCTTGTGCATGTCAATCATCACACTCCAATGAACCTAGTGGCTTAAAGCTTAAATGCACTTGCCAAATCTCTTAGTTTATAAACCACCTTATTAGGACCTCCATAGTCATCACTCTCACTCTAACTTTCAGCCCTTGAAATCATTTCATCATGAGAAAAACCCCAAGTAGTAACTTATCCAACAAAGAACCACCCATGAAAAAGGCTCGTGTTATACACGAAATTTCCTCAACCGAATCATCTCCCGTCAAACCAACAAATGAGAGAATCCTTCATCATCCAATCAAACCAATTCCTAAAAGGATAGTACCCACAAAACTACCTTTTCCTAACACCACCATACCTCCTATAAACCATCACCATTGGTTCCTAGAAATATTTCATTTACTTCACCACTATCATCACCACACCTCTACAATTTAGAGGACTTGCCTCCTAGGCCGCCTCATCCGCTTCCGCCGACAACATTCTCCTCATTAGGAGGAATAATGGTTCAAAATCAAGGTGTTGAGTCAACACTTGCTCCGGCTTCCTTTTCACCGTCTCCATCATATAATCCTATATGGATTATGAGAAATCATCAAAGTCAACCACCCGACCATATGGAAATTGACGCTTCCTTACCACCACCATCATTCTTGGTCGAGGCATTCTCAAATGCACCACCACCAATCCATCCATCGTTTGAAGCCCCGCAAGCCGCTTCAATATCCTTCGCATCAAGCCATTTTATTTCCTCCACCACCACTACCTAGCCATGACAAAGATTGCTATCATTGTCAACATGTTGAAAGTTTGATACATGAAGTGCGAGAAGACCAACGTTTATGTTCTATCATCTCCTCGAACGCTTCGACGAGATCAAACCTAAACAAAACTTGAGCTAGAAGATTTTAGTGGTGTCCTAGCATCAAGCGTTAGATAGTCTAGAAATTCCTAGTCATGTATTGTCTATTTTCTTATTTTTAGAGTCATGTATATCATAACTCTTGTTTTATTAAATGGAATTACATGCTACTTGTTATTTTTCCGAGAATATGTATTCATATCTCATTTATGTGATATTATTACGTGTTATATCACCTTGCCGATTTTAGTCATCACCAGACGGATCCCTCAAGATTGCCTGAGACGGATCCCTACTAGAGGGAACCGGGATCCGTGAAGTCGAAAGTTTCGTTTTCTAACTTAAATCACATTTGCAAGAAATTGTGAATTATACTTGTTTTCTAACCCTTGTTTGCGTTATTCAATTAACACATAAAGAATTTGACATCCTAAAGCTAGGGGAGCTTGGTGTCAAAACAATACGCTGCAAAATTACTTGCAACCTTTGATTTAAATTTCATGACTTCCGCTGCAAATATTGCAATCATCTAGGGGAGTACACCGTCACATAGACGTAATCTTTGCATAAGTTAGTTGCAAATGAACTAGATTAGTATTACTTGATGCCCTTACTTAGGGATGGACTCGTCGAGGGGAGTAACGACGAGATCCTTTCCTGCTACTTGCTCTCTATTTTTTCCTTTCACATGTTTTTCTTAAAACGATGTGTTGCTTTCTTTCAAACACTTTTGTTTCGACAAAAGGGGAGAAGAAAGTAAAACTAAATTCAAACTTTTACAATTTTAGCTTTTCCTTAAAATAATCTTATGTTTTGTCATCAACAAAAGGGGAGATTGTTAATACAAATAAGTCAGAAAACGTTTATTTATATTTTACGATCTTCAATGTTTTGTCGATAACAAAAGTAAGATCATTTTAAGGAAACAAATAAAATACGTAAATGGTTTGAACTAATAGTTTTCTAACACACTTACGCTTTCACATAAAACACTAAAACAAGTATAAGTGATTTTATGATTTAGATACACATGTACAAACAACTAGTGTTTACATATTGGGTTAAACATATACTTTGTTAGGTCACTAGTTTTACAACACAAGCATCAAGAGAAGAGATAGAGAAGAGAGATCGGTTGAACCCTTATCCAAACACACGAAATATAGAGAGAAAGGTTAAAGGAAAGAGTGAAATAGAAAAGAGAATAACTAACCTTCAAATGAAGGTTTACATAGAGTATTTATAGGAGGAAAGCTAGGGCAACACTCCTAGTTTCCATCCTTTCTTAAATGGGCTTGGGCCTAAGCTCATGGGCCTTCTACATAAGCTTAAGGCTAATAACAAACATAAAGGCCATAATAAAGCTAACTATTACATATTAATTACTAACACTTGATTATGGTTTAGGAGTGATTCCAACAATCTCCCCTCAAGTGTTGGTGATGAGCGGTGAAGGCGTTGATGTAATAGTTGCTCGACGCCTTTCGACATTCTTCCTTCGAGAGAAGAATTGCCTTGATTCGAACAATCTCCCAAAGGTAGTAGAGATAGTTGTCTTTGAACCGTTATGCTTTGACGTCATCTTTAACTTTGTTCTTTGATCATTGCTCTTTGTGGTGAAAGTGATAGTATGTTGTAGTCTCGCATCAAGTCCGCCTCAGTCCGCTTTGTCGCCCAAAGGTTCCACGTCATTCTTCAACATGCTCACACGCCTTTGACGTTGGAATTCAATCTCGATGAAGTTCTTTAAGTCTTTAACTTTGTAGATTCTTTGGTTTGACGAAGAATCATTGTGATCATGTGTTGCATTTGAATAGAACTTCCATTAGTGATGATGTTGGCGTGAGCATGAGAAGAATCAAGACGATCATCCCGCTCCGGAGCTTCCATAAGAAAACATTTCAAACGGTTAGTAATAAGCGGATTCCGCACTTATAAGTTTGAACTTCGAGTGTTAACAAAGATAGTGTGAAAACACAACTCTAATTCTCACAAAGGCCGCTCTCGAACCGGAGTCCCACAAGTGAGATAACACGATGTCATCAAGTACACCTACAGATTCGGATGAGTCGCCGAGGTACACCAAGCATCACCTCACGATCGTAGACCGTTGAGACACACTCGCGTAATCCACGGGAGTTACCGTGACATGCCGCCGTGGCTTTTGATGTTGACACCGCGGAGTTTCCATTCAATCACTAAGGATCACGGATGTGAACCTCTCATAAATGTTCTCGATAGATTGCTAAGATCCGTGAAGGACTCGATATGAACCATCGCTAATCGCGTGAAGGATGATTGCTAAGATCCGCAGAGTTTCCATTCAATCACTAAGGATCACGGATGTGTAGTGTTTACAAACTCTCGAGTAGGTGACTCGGGAGTGGAGTAGGCGCAAGAAGGTGTCCTTGTAGCCGAACCACTATAAATACTGCGTTGTGGTTTTGTGCTTCTTACTCTTATCTTTTCATTACATATCTTTATATGCTTGTGTATCAACATCCAACACTTACAACCAAATAGATTGACATAAGTCGATCTAAATAGTTTAAAAGGAAGTTTTAATTGGTAAAACTATTCAACCCCCCTTCTAGTTTTCCACAGTATATGTATGTGATATATTGGTGATTCTGAACTAGGCCAAAAAAGAGTTATTTATGGATGTGTGAGAATGATGCAAATGAGTATGTGCAATGTGCCTTTTAAACTGTGATCGATCTTGTTGAAACTTTTGCATCGAAATCACAGTATCGTAAAAAATGCTGACAATAATGCTCTCATAAAACGTGTTTGATGAAAACTACAGTGCGATAAGGAGGTCGTGGTAGCTAAATATGGACCAAATTCTCTTAACCATCCCATATTTGATGTTGATTTGTGGGAACATTGTTCCCAAGAGGTTACAAAAGGGGATTGTTTGGGTGAGTTCGATATGTAACCTCGTAACGAACTGGCGGTACAAATTCAACATCACATCTTTCGCTCAAAGAAATTTCATGCTTTTTAGTTTCTTTTACTTTTTAGTTCAGACTCCTTTTATGTCGCTGAATTTTGGATGTTTTGTTATTTGATTTGGATGATGTAGAACTGTTTGATCGTCTATCACAATGGTGTTATTGTCGTAGTGATTAAGTTGCTATTAAATTGATGTATCTCCTTTCCTTTTGTTAGTTTCCCTATCACTAAATTCAGGGGCGTTTGGCACTGAATTCATGACTTTGATTTTCATGTTATAAGTTCATGGCTGAGTTTGTGATGGTTTGATTTTTCATGTTATAATTTCATGGCTACTGGTACTTGGAAGTTGGTACTGAGTTAGTAAAGTGAATCGCTACTTAGTTGGTTTATTTAATGTTGATATCTTTTAACGTTTTTAGCACCAAATTGGCCAATGGTACATTGATGTCAACTTGGCTACTGGTACTGACTTTGTAATATGACAGTGTGGATTCTAATGTTGTAAGCCATATGAGTCGGTTATGGAAACTTGGGTCTCTTGAACATAAATGTCTATGGCCACTTAAGTTCTTTTATTGTTAATGCAGTTAAGTATTTGAGAAAAAGTTGGTGTTTGACTCTTGACTTACTGCTGCAGGCTACAGCAAGGGGCATTTGGTAGTGGTTTTTTTATGTTGATTTTTCATGTCTTTTAAGTTCATGGGTACTGGTATTTTAGCACCAACTTTGCTATTGGTACTTTAGATATTATCATCCTTAATTGTTTGATTAGTCAAGTGAATGGCTACTGATACATTTTTAAATTTTATATTGATTTGTTATGTGTGATTTGTTAAGTGTAAATGGCTGTGCATTTTCTAAAAATGGAGGCTGACTTTTTATATTTGCATTTTATGAACAATAACAGGTACTAGTTTTGCTGCAGCCGCACCCCATTTTTGACATGTTCAGATTTGCTATTATATATTAGTTAGTTAAATATCTATAGTAAAATTAAGGCTCAACCAATTATCTCAATAAATGTCAGTATCTTTTGGCACATACTTCTTATTCGCCTTAAATATAGTATAACCTGTTTCGACTAGAAGGTGTGACTTTTTGATCAAGTGCTTCGAGTTTTGACAATTTCATGATTGCTGTCACTTTTATGAACTGGACTATATTATTTACTCATTGGTTAATTAGCACTTGGAACTAGTGGAAGCCTGAAACCAGTCCTTACTGTAGAGATCATTTCACAACTTATTTCACCTTCATTATGCTACTTTTATAAGTTGACTTCAGAAACACAAGAATTTAATAAACTTGTGTCATTTCATTGCATTAAAAACATGCTAGTTTGCTGTAACAAACATAACAAATTGTATGGAACCAAACTTACCAGTTACTACTTATGTTGGATTTAGGGTGTTAGTCGCTCGGGTCAATTCGGTTGAGGCTAAGTAAAATGTACCAAACCCGACCCTATTTAAAACTTGGTTTAGTACGGTCCGGTCAAATCGGGTCGGGTCAAATTGGGTCGGGAATATTCGGGTTCGGGTCGACCCGAATATAAGGTAAAATGATTAAAAAGTTGCTTACTCCAATATGTTTATAATGTAAAAAGTGTTAGTCGAGTCGGGTTGGTCGGGTCAATCGGTCGGGTCATTTCGGTTGAGGCTTAAAAACATACCCGAATCCGAATCTATTTAGAACTCGGTTACTGGATTGACCGAATAAAATTTTTCAACCCGAGTAATTGAATTTAATAAAACCTTTGGTTGCATTATATTTTGTAAAATTCAATTTTGATATAAGTAAAATAAATTTTAACTATAACCTTTAAATTATAACAAATCTTGAACTATTAACTTTGGGATTTGATAAAAATATATACACAATATTATTTTATTTTTATCATGAATAACTAAAGTGTTACTAGCAGATATATGGGAAAGTCAAAGAGATATATACGGGTTGTCAGTTGCAACTTAGGACTCGGTAAACTAACATCCAACCAACAACAGATAGAGCGGCAACAATTCTTAATTTGATAAAACTCCAACCCTTTTATGTCAATATGTTCTCTTAAGTCTCACCCCAGTGCTATCAAGTTACGAGAACAACTTTGATTGAGGTACATCTTCACTGTTATGTTTTAGTTTATGTCGATTGTTAAGTTTTATAATATTAATCTAATATGATACATTTACTTGATTGTAGTTAGTCACAATGTCAAAGCGTAGGGATAGAGAATGGATGTACAATATGACATATGATGATGGGTATCTTAGTAAAACTTACAGCACTAAAGTAGGTTCATTTTTAGACTATGCTTTTTCTAATGAAGAGTATGTTGATAAAGACCGTATCAAATGTCCTTGTGCAAAGTGCGAAAACAAACCTTATAAAACAAGAAATGATGTGAAGTTTCACCTATTAAAGCATGGGTTCACCCCGAATTATACATCTTGGTCAAAACATGGTGAAACAGCTTCAAGATTTCAACATGAGGGCCAATCTCCGAATCCGATGGAAGATGACGATGTTGATGGGTGCACGCAAATGGTAATGGATGCAATGGCTCCAACTATATTTAACAGTGCATCATTTGAACCAAATTCTTCAAATGAACAAGCCCCTAATCCATCTGCGAAGGGGTTCTATGATATGTTAGCTGCTGCTGATGAACCTTTGTGGGATGGGTGTCAAAATTATTTGAAATTACAAATTGTCTCAGAGTTGCTGAATTGGAAGTCAAAAAACAATGTAAGTGAGGCTGCATATAACCGATTGATTCCTATCATTAAGAAGTCATTACCCCCAAGTGAGAAACTAGTTAAGAATTTCTACGAGACAAAGAAAAGTTTGGAAAAACTTGCTTTACCGGAAAAAAAGATCCATGCTTGCAAAAATCATTGCATGCTATTCTATGGTAAAAAGGACTCTAGTTTGACACATTGTCGGGTGTGCGGCCATAGTCGTTACAAGAGTGGTAGACTTAGTTTGGTTCCTCACTTGGTTTTACGCTATTTACCGATTGGTCCAAGACTTCAAAGGCTATATATGTCAAAAAAGACAGCAAAAGATATGACGTGGCACTTTGACCATCAGACACAACCGGGATCAATGGTCCATCCAAGTGATGGTAAGGCTTGGAAGCACTTTGACTCAAGCGATCCACCATTCGCCAGTGAGATACGTAATGTTCGTCTTGGGTTATGCATCGATGGGTTTAGTCCACATAACTCAAATTCAAAATCTTATTCATGTTGGCCCGCCTTTCTTACAATATATAACTTACCTCCTTGGATGGGTTTGAAAGAGTCATATGTTGAACTAAGCATGCTTATTCCAGGAAAAAGAGCCCAGGTCAGAATATAGATGTGTTTCTAAGGCCATTAGTAGACGAGTTGATTACTTTGTATGATGAAGGTATTGATACTACGATGCGGCACGTAAAGATAATTTCACCATGAAAGCTGTTCTTCTTTGGACGGTTAGTGACTTTCCTGCTTATGCAATGTTTTCGTTGAGTACTCATGGAAGTTAGCATGCCCATACCGTATGGGTAACTCGGGATCGTTCAGTTAGAACATGGAGGAAACCTTGTTGGTTTGATTGTCACCGAAAATTTTCGCCCTCTTCCCACCCATATAGGAAAGATAGACGGGGATTTATAGCTGGTAATGTTTTTCCTGGTGGTCCACCACCGGAGCGTAACGGTGATCAAGTTTGGGAGCAAATTCGTCACTATCCAACTGTTTACGAAGGCAATCCCTATAGAAAAACTAATCAAAAACTTCCTGGTTTTGGGAGAACTCATAATTGGGTAAAAGAAGCATCTTTTGGGAGCTTCCAGACATGCATTTTGTTAATCCGACATAACCTCGATGTAATGCACATTGAGAAAAACATGTTTGAGAATATCTTCAATACCGTCATGGGCACCGCAAAAACTAAAGATAACGTAAAGGCTAGAAAAGATGTTAAAAAGTATTGCAATCGACCAGAGTTGCATATCCATCAAGTTGGAACTAAGGACATGAAACCAAAAGCATCATACACTTTGACCAAACCACAAGTAGGTAAAATTTGTGAATGGTTGACTCACCTTAAATTCCCAGATGGGTATGCTTCAAACCTGGGGGGATGTATTAGCCTTGAAGATCAAACTTTTTATAGTTTCAAGAGTCATGAGTGTCATGTGTTTATGCAAAGACTTTTGCCAATTGCTTTAAGAGGTATGATACCAAATTCAATATGGGATGTAATTACAGAGTTAAGCACATTATTTCGTGCAATATGTGCAAGGGTCTTGCACACAAGTGACTTAATACTTTTGCAACATAGCATTGTTGAAACAATTTGCAAATTAGAGAAAGTTTTCCCTCCTGGATTCTTTGACTCAATGGAACACCTGGTAATACATTTGACCCGTGAAGCTATTCTTGGTGGACCAGTTCAGTATAGATGGATGTATCTCTACGAGAGGTAATTTCTTCAACCAAACAAAGTATTCTTGTCATAGTAATTTTACATAAAACCGAAAACAAAACAATTATTCATTTCTAACACTTTTTTTCATCACGTGTATAGGAGATTAGGCTCGATGAAAAGAAAGATTAGGAACCAAGCCAAGGTTGAGGGTTCCATGGTTCAGTCTTATCGCATAGAAGAACTTTCTACCTTCTGCTCCTAATACTTTCAGCCTGCAATAGAAACCCGGTTGACTCGTGATTTTCGAAATTTTGCCCCTGATATTCCTTGTTTTACGAGGACTGACTCTCGATTAAGTATATTCAAAGTTCCATGTCGGAGATTATTTGAAAAGAGTGGTCGACGAAGGTCTGATGAGGAGATGTGCATGGCACATAACTATGTAATTCTTAACTGTGAGGAGCTCCACCCTTTCATAGGGTATGTGGAATTTTTTGTTTCTAATTTACATACAAATAATGTTTTTATCACAGTGGTCTAACTTTTGTTTGTCCACTGTCGAGGTTGTTTGATGATTTCGTGCGACATACACAACCTCATATCGATGAAGGAGGTCTTGAGAGTTATAGAGATAAAAATTTTGCTGAATGGTTAGAACAACATGTAAGTATAGCAGGAATAACAATCTTATTAGCTAATAATCTTTCATATCGGGTTAAGTAATAGTTTCTTTCGTCATTATAGGTTTGTGAAAGTTCTGATGATTCGAGTTCACATTTGAAAGGCCTTGCACGAGGACCACTGCGTCATGCTTGGTCATATAAAGGATATTTTATCAATGGTTTTAAGTTTCACACGGAGAAATATGGAGAGGGTCGAGTGACACACAACAGTGGGGTATGTGTGAAAGGGGCTTGTTATAACGAGACTGAGTGCAACTTCTATGGGCTGTTGGAAGAGGTCATAGAGGTAGCTTATCGTGGTGTGGGGCGTTGTGTTGTGATATTGTTCAAGTGTAAGTGGTTTGATGCTGCTCGAGGGGTAAGGATTGACAATAAACATACTATTGTTGACATTAAATACAAATCAAGGCTAATAAATGATGAGCCATTTGTCTTAGCATCACAAGTAGAACAAGTATATTATGCACCATATCCTTCAATGACAAAAGATTTGAAAGATTGGTGGGTTGTTGTCAAGACAAAGTCAAGGAGCATATATGAATTAGAAGAATATGAAAATGAAGAAGATGGTGATGATAATGGAGATGGGGAGGAATTCTTTCAAGAGAGTGAAACATTAATTCCTGCAACATCTAGATCTTCAAGTGAGATCGAGGAACCTGTTTGTCTTGTCATTCAAGGGGAATTAGAAATAGTTAATAACAATGGTGATGAGACCCAAACAGAAGTTAGTGATGAGGCAGAACAATCAGATGAAGTAGAGTTTCTTGATAACTCGGATGAATCAGATGACGATAGTGATGACATATTTGATGATTCATCTGACAACGAGTGATCAATTTCAATAACCATAGAACTATGTATTTTAGAACACATAGTTTATGGTCGACATGTTTTTGGTCTGGTCTCGTCTGAAAGTATGGTTTGATGTGGTTTGCAATGTGTGTTCTTTGTTGGTCTGCAAGTTGTGTTCTTTGTTGGTCTGATCTGAAAGGTTATGGGGTACAAGCTTTTGGTATGCTATTGTGAGTAGGATAAAGAGTGTTTGGATTATGTCTGCAAATGGGTTCTGCTTCATCTGCAAGCGGATATTTTATGTTTTTTGGTTTTGCATTTATTTTTCTTACAGTGATTATGGCAGTAAAATTTATTTATTTTGTTCTTTAGATAGGAAGAAGAGAAAAGAAATCAAAAACAGATTCATGTTCTGAAGGTTGATGACATGAAACTCAAAACTCCTCATTGTCTTGAATAAGTTGTCTGTTAAGCTGTTGCCTTTGGTTTGTGAGATGAAATCTTATATTTCACAATGTATTTGAAGTCATAAACAGTAACTTGTAAATATACTCATTTGTCATTGTAAAACCCGAGGTGTTTGGTTTGTGCGATTATAATGGAATGTGAATCAGAATGCAATTCCATACTAGCGTAGTGTTTGGTATGTCGAATCAAATTTGTATCATTAATGGATATTTTAGTCTTTTATTATCGTCTTATCATACAAACCAAACAAAATTAATGACTACAATACATTACACTTTTCATTCCATTACATCGTTTATTCCATTCACTTGACATTTCATTCCGACCAACCAAACAAACCCTAGGATTACAGTTTCTTGTTTACATTTAAGTGTTCATAATGAGTTCAATTTTATTAGTCTACATCTTAATATTATATGGGCTTATTATTAGGGGTGGCAATTCTCGACACGACACGATAAACGACACGAACCCGATACGAAGTTAAACAGGTTTTGGTTGAGGATAAATAGGTTTGGGTAAAAAACAGGCCAACCCGTCTAACCCGTTTAATAAATGGGTCGTGTTCGGGTTGAGTAAATATTAAACAGGTCAACCCGTGAACCCGTTTAAGTATACTCGTTTGGTATTCCTACTGATTTCGCTACCAAAAGGGATGTTTGAAATATGCTTATTGGTTTTTTTTATCTAGTGATGCCTCTACCAAAAGGGGTGTTTGGTTCGTGACTTCATCGTTGCGCAAGGGAATTTGGTTCTGCGCAGTAGGGCGTTGGTCTCGACTTTATATAAATGAAGTTAGTTAATTTAAGGGAAGTAGGTTCGAATCAGATACATATCTTATGACTCTACGATAAGATCGAGATCCTCTGCCTTTTAAGATCCTAAGAAGGATCGGCTCATTTTTGCTTAACGATATCGTAAAATCGGAAAATCATAAGAGCTACATCGAGATCTTAATAGCTATGATATTCATTAATTAGATAAACTTAGACCATTCATCATCACAAACATTTTGCAAAATGAATCATTCTTAAATATAATAATCCGAATCACGACCTAAGTACGCTTGGAGTTGTCGAGCTTCTTAATCTTGTTTGCGAGCATGTATATGAAGGGCGAATGACTTTTCTTAAAACACGAAAACTTAAAATACTAATAAAATCCTCGAATCCTCAAATTCTTAATCTTAATAGTTTAAATATTGTTTAATCTTCAAGTCCTCAAACTTTTATCATTTTTCGCTTATAACCATTAGACATTTTTTCCTTGCATTTACTACTAATTGACCCGTGAGTGTTGCATTAAAGGTTCGTCCTTTTAACTAGTTGAATTTAAGAGTAACTCACAAATAGCTCTTTGAACATCTATACTCATACTTGTATCGATTATTATTATGCCTATGCTTACACGAAACTTGAAATTAAGCTATTCAATACATAGAGTTTTTGATTTGGTTATGTTGTAAAAATGTAAAAGTAAATTATTCGATAAGTGTGTATAAAGACCTTACAAGACAACCCAATTGCAAAAGAAGAAAAGTATATACAAATGATGTTTGTTCCTCAACCCAACCAAACCAATCTGTTTGATTGTTGGGTGGGTTGCAGGTTCAAAAGTGATTGTAAAACTAAAAGATAGCAGATTTATTTAATAATTGATATTAACAATAAAATAATAATGATAATAATAATACTAACGGGTTGCTGTATGAAGCTAAAGATCAAAAAATTAAATTGATGAAGCTCTGAGTTAATCTTGAGCTCGAAAACTAATTAAACTTTAAGTTAAAAGTCAAGCTCGGGTTGAGCTTGTTTAACTAAAGCTCAAGTGGAACTTATTCGACCTTCTAACAAGTTGACTTCAATTATCTTACAAATAGCTTATTTCATTTACAATTTTACTTGTGTCGATTATTATAATGTCTATGCTTATACGAAACTTTAAGTTAAGCTATTTAAGACAAACTGTTTTCGGATTTGGTTATGTTCCGAATTTGGTTATGTTGTAAAAATGTGAAAAAACTCGTAAATGTATAAAACCTAACGAGATAATCCCTTTGTGAAAGAAGAAATATCTATCAACAATCGTTGTTTGTATGTTACTAAGTAACCTAATAAACCGATTGACCTAAACTTGGCAAATCCGCTTAATATAGGTCCTATTTTCTTTGAACATCCTATAGACCCGTTAATTAGATTGACGTGACTAATTCTAGTTCATAATAACAAAAATACTTATAAAGAGGTATATAGATAACAATAATAGTAATAAGGGTTTTGATAAACAATGCCTATTGGGCAATATTTAAAGCAACAATTAATTTGAATATAAAAAAAACTTAGACTTTGTACTTTGTAAAATAAAAAATGATATATATTTAAGCTAATTTTTATATTTATTTATTGTGCATTAAATACATAATTACTTTATATATGAAAAAAATAAATTATTTAATATGTCATAAGCATTGTCCAGTGGTTATTGTTTAGCAAAACACTAATAATAATAATAATATTGATAATGATATTAAGAGAATACAACTAGTACTATAACCCCAAAAGCTAGGATATTAACATGATAACTATTATTTTAAGTAGTAGATTTTAATACGGTATTGTGGTTATATAGTTGAAATATCAGAAAATATAATGACATCATTTAGTTAGGATATAAAACATTCTGAATTTTGTATGCTACGGAGTACATTACACTATACAGAATGTATAAGGTCCACTAATAAAAAACTATAGCCTTATCTATAAAACTTTTAAGATATCCACATTAGAACACCACCTGTTATTCACACTAGAGCACCATACGGTTATTGAAATGTGAAAAGATTTGGCGCCATTCGGGAAATCATTTGGCGCCCTAGATATGTGGGGATCGTGGCAAAGCGATACTCCTTCCACATAAGGTTTATCGGCGGTTTGGATGCAAGAGAACAAGGTATGTTCATACACCATTCACTATTTTAGATCATTATTTGTGGTAATTAGTTTTAATTTACCTTTTAATTTAATGTTAGGGTGCTTGATTCATTGAGTTTCATTGCATGATTATAGTTAATTAGGTAATTTTTACTTTTCAATTTTATGTTAGTAATCTAGGTTCTTTCAATTAGAAAGAGGATAAGGTAAGAATTTGAGGTATATGGTTGATTTGATTATATAGCAGTATGGAGAAAAGCTTTAAAGTATAAAGGGGTCTCATGGGGTTTGGTGGCCTCGTGCCATAACTAGTTGAATTGGCCCTATTAGGCAAAAAAAACTTAAGCAAATTTAGTTTCGCTACTATTTTAATATGTCGATTGGAAAATGTATTAACGCTCATCATATTAAGATTCATAGTCATTCCAATAGTTAGTATATTGATGTAGGTGGTTAGGTATATTGTTAATATTGATTAAAATGTCAAATGTAGATGAAAACCTAATTGCTAATTAGTATTTGAAATTTTAAAGACTCGGAAAGTAGAAACCCGAATAACAAAGTTGACTTACAATATGTTTCTTCCGTTTTTCTTCTTCTCCGATGGCAAACCATAGTGGTTACTAATCATATATACCTTGATTAATATGGGCCTCATACTTTTATGGCTAAACGGAAATACAAATGGGCCTTTTATACTATATTATATACATGTATATAACGAAGGAAGTAAAAATTGTGGCCCTATGTATATGGGGCCCTGTACATCGCACAGTTGCACACCCTATCAAGTCGGCCATGGAGAAAGGATAGTTTTTGATTATTTGTTATTTTGACTTCATTCTTCTTGTATCATTTTGTTCTACTAGATTGTCACTAAGTATTAATTTAATTTGCAAAAGTACTATAAATTATCTTTCTTATTTCTTATTTGATAATTTGACTTTTGAAGTCAAACAATATATGTTTAAACTAATTATGTGATATGGTCATCTAGTACATCTAATCGATTATTCGATTATTTTACAATACAACTTTACACTCTTTGGTTGTATATAACACGTACATTTCTCACCGAATGAATGCCATATGTGAACATTATGTGCTCAATGTATTATATGGTTTTTATGCTTGATAGTCCATATATACATGATTGTTTCGAGGGCTAATTAAGATCCGATTATTCTTCATCTTTCATTTCTCATATAATATTCTATTTATTTTTGGTTTGACATTTTTTACAGTGATTATGGGACGCACTAATGTTGGGCGTGGAGGTAGAGGTGGACGAGGAGGCGTATATGGCGTTAGTGATCATGCAGGTGCTCGTGGTTGGGGTCAGAAAGTATACAGACTAACACCGCTAGTACCCTCTCTGAGAAAAATGCAACCGTGTCCTCTGATACATGTGTTCAAGAAGTTGTAGGCCGGGATGAGCCAAACACGTACATATCCCAACGTGGACGTGGAGGCGGACGTGGCCTTAGTGATCATGCAGCTGCTCGTAGTTGGGGTCAAAAGTATACAGACGAACATCGCTAATACCCGTTATGAGAAAAATGCAACTATGTCCTCGATACATGTTTTCAAGAAGTCGTAGGCCAGGATGAGCCAAACACGGACATATCCCAACGTCAAGAGGTTCAAACATTATCGAACAAGTCCCACATGACCCATCAAAGAGGACGATGATCGGTTTGGATGGCGAGAGTATGCATATTTATTTAAATACATCTACATGTTGCTTGTGATATTAGTGTTAATTTTTTGATAATCTGCTACTAGTGTTCATTTTGTTGCAATGTTTCCTTTGTAGGTTTATTGACCCAAAGGTCTCTCGTAAGATAACTTCTATCTTGAAGACCATGTTTAATGGTTCCTGGACAACATGGAAGGAGGTTGACAAGTCGGCTCGTGATGAATTATGGGTGCATTTTAAGGTATGTACTTTGTTACTACCGTGCAAGAACATCATCAAATATTATGACCACCCACTAACAACATACTCGCCTTACCGGCCTTTACTAAATTGTGGGTGTGTCCAGAGTATCTCTTGGTGAAAGGTATTCAAAGTCAATTATTAGTATCTAAAATAAGTCGTAAAATATGGTTTTTGCTTACGATATTTCGGTGATGAAGTTATGGTTTCATGTATATTATAGTCTCGATATTGTTTAAGCGATTATATACTTTTGAAAATGGAAAAGCGAATTGTGGTGGCTATTTATTTGCGAGCTTTTCTTATATCTTCCTATATTTTGTGTCTACTTATACTTATACAAACATAAAAAGTATATCATGTTTTTTCTACTCATTATTTGTGTGCATCAAAATATCGCTTTTTAAGATGTCAAGATATGTAAGTATAAGGATAGTATCCTTTCTCTCAATTTGTTATATGTCGACAGACATTAGTTGATTTCATCTAAAACATGTTAAATCATGGTGTTCTTTATTGTTTTGCTTTTTGTTTAATTATTGCAATATAATTTGCCTAACAACTTAGCATATAGTTATTCTTCGTGAATCATCCTTACTTTATCACCACCGAGCAGTGGCGGAGCCAAAAAATCTAGTTAGAGGGGGCAATCGAGTACAAATTTTTTTGTAAGCAATAAAATTTTGAAATTGTTCCGGTCGGGTATTGCTTAAAACAAAATCCACTATTTTAGCTGTTAAGGCAATGCATTGCATACCAGCTACAGTGTGTGTTTGTTTGTTTTGATAAATGAAATCAAATCAAAGATAAATTTGATGCTATCAAAATTAATGATGTAAATTCAACAAGTTAATTTGTACATTGTTATTTTATGTTAGTTAGCTGTACTAAGAGTAAATATACTTGTATGTATGTTCGGTTTTAGAAAAATATGGAATTGAAAGAAGGAAAAATACTACTGGACACACCCACTAACAACATACTCTGCCCTTACCAGCCTTTACTGCACCCCATAAGAAAACCAAATTTAAAACCAGATTACACTAAGTTTACAAACTAGAAACTGTCCCATACTAACAAATGACCATCCTGCCAATTAAATCAACTACCAGGCAAGAACGTCATCAAAGATTATGACCAATACTAGACTGTCATGACCACTAGACCAATGAAAATACTTTAACCTTAATCTTGATATGCCTAACACTAGTTGTAGTCGAACCTTTAAACCAAACACCCCAAACTATGAAACACAATGACTACTCCCACAAAAATTGAAGCCGAACACGAACTCAAGTGAAACCATATCTCGCGCGAACTTGTTTTTATAATCTAATTAACTAACATCAGAACTTATGCATGTGTAGGAATTGTTCAAGTGGGAAGGGTTGAGTGATGTGTTGGTCCATGATGCGTGGGAGAATAGTATGAAGAAGCGTTATCCAGATATCATGTCAAAGGCAAGAAGCGAGTCAGTGAAGTTGGCACAGGCGGCCGGGGTTAAATTTAATGGTGCTGATTGTACTATTCTTAAGCCTTACAACCCGGAATGGATAAAATCAAGCCATTGGGAAGACATGATTGACCGTGTCTGAGGTAGCCAGAATCGGAACACCTTGAAAGAAGGTTCTGTGTCGAAACATTGTGCTGGCTCAATTACAATTTCTCAACATAAAAGGAAATTTGTAAGATTCTACTTATATTTCCATTTGCATTTTCTGTTTTTATTTTTTCAATATCTGTTATGTTTAGTTCAAGCTTCAAAGTATTATTTTGTATTCTTTTTAAATCTTACAAAAAATTTACGAATTTCTGAGAACAAGTACATAAACGCCCAACTTCTTCTTGAACTATTTGAGCTCACACACGCCGAAGAAAGGAGCATTCATTACGTCTAAATCGAGAGAGTGGTAGTATTCTTACTTCCATAGTTACTTCCATAGTTATTCTTACATCCATATTTATTCTTATTGTGTTTCGCGTAACTATCTACAGGCTGCATATAATGGCGCTCTGGTGGATAAATATGGATCAGATCCTGCTAACCATCCCATCTATGATGATGACCTGTGGAAACAATGTGCCGGAGATGATACAAAAGGTGGAGTGTTTGGGTGGGGTTCCATGTCAGATCCACATTACACTATGACTGGTACACCAAGTACTACAAGATGCACTGGTGCTCCATCCTCAGGATCCAAAGATGTTCAGGTGTGTTTCTCTCTTTTATATACAAATAGCTTTAGGTTTCTTAATCCTTACTTTGTTACTGCTAGAAGTATCACATATCTTTATTTTAGTACATACTAGCTTAGAACCCTTGGTCAACACCACTAGCCATGAAATATTGAAAACTCAGAAACTTTTAGGCACTACTATAGCAACAACAATGTCCAAAGTTTGGTACAGCAGTGCATGCATGGAATTGTGAATTTGTAGAAAAGTAACTTCAGTAACATAAAAACTTACACTATTACCTAACAGATCAATGCAATGACTGAATTATAACTCACTTTACATATAAGACCCAATCAAGTTGCATTTAGCTATTTCAAAGAAACTAATATTTGAATTTGTTATGTTAAAGAACTATCTTGATAGCGTTCGTGGGGAGTTAAAGGAAGAATTGAAGGAAGAAATGAAAGTCGAGCTCAAGGAAGAAATGAAAGTCGAGCTCAAGGAAGAAATGAAGAATGAGGTCAAGGAAGAAATGAAGAATGAGCTCAAAGAAGAAATGCGCGGAGAGCTAAAAGAAGAAATGCGTGAAGAGCTCAAGGAAGAAATGCGTGCAGAAATTAAAGACATGCTTGTTGAGTATGGTATCAAGAGTCGCGTTACCCGCCATGCAAAAACAAAGCAAGGTAATGCAAGTGGCCGTACATCTTAAACGTCAACCATTACACTTTCAAGAGCTTTATAGGTCCTCTTAACTTTTGTAAGAGAGAATCTTTGGTTTAGATTTCTTTTTATGTTGTCGAAGAAAAGATGTTAGTTTTCTTTCAAATTTGATTGTTATTTGATTTGGATATGTTTGTTATTTAATTTGGATTCGGATTTTGTGACTATTATCGGTGTGATATCCGTTTGTGTGACATTTTGAATAAATGGCAAATAAATTGCCATTTATTGAGTGATTAGCGACATATTTTATCCTTAAAAGATTTTTAAATTGTGAGAAATTAGAGACGGATTTGATCAAACATACTATGAAATGGTGTTGATTTACGCAACAAATTGTTAGTGACGGTTTTGAGACAATACTTTAGTGGCGGATTAACGACACATATATCCGTCTCTAGTAGTGACGGAATAACAACAAAATGATAGGCCGATTACTAGAAATGGATTAGTGATCGCTTGTTGTTATCTTGTTAGCGACAAAAAGGTTTGTCGCTAAGCCATCACTTTATGGTCGAATCAAATTTAATTTAGGTAACTTTATAAAGGCTCTAGCGAGGGTTGAGACCGACAATCCGTCGTGAAGCTCTACAACTTTTGTCGCTAAACTTGTAGCTAAAATTTTGCGAGGCCCTTTTTGTGACGGAATATATCCGTCACCATTCCATCGTTGAAGGGCTGTGGGACTTTATGACAATAGTAATAGCTTAGGTAATTCGTAATTGTTTAATTACTTGTGTCTAAGAGAAAATAATTGAGTATGTAACGAGCGAATTAAGTAACGCATTCGAGTAACCAAATAAGTACTCAAGTAAAACATGTAATATTTGAGTAAAA
Organism: Chrysanthemum lavandulifolium; assembly: GCA_022545495.1. NCBI lineage: Eukaryota > Viridiplantae > Streptophyta > Magnoliopsida > Asterales > Asteraceae > Chrysanthemum > Chrysanthemum lavandulifolium. Next base: position 142,077,337 of record CM040244.1, on the reverse strand, counting down.
AATATTAACGTATTCAAGTAAAACAAGTATTGCATTTAGGTAAAAACCAGCATGTATTCTCACAAAAAAATATATTTCAAAACAAGTAAAATAGGGGTCATGAACTCACCTCAACAATAGTCGCCTGAAGTGGGATAAATCAAATAGTGATAGTGAGCGGCACTGACACGCGACCTAGATTAGTATGGAAAGTTTTAGTTTACAGTTTTAGGTTTAAGACTCGATAACATAGTTGTTAGGATCCCGATCCTGATCTTAGGATCTTACAATTTTACGATACTGCAAAGCAAAAATGATCATGATTCTACACAGGATCTTTGCAAGCTTAAGATCTTATAGGATCCCGATCTTAACCGTACAATCTTAGGAATCTAATCCCATATGATCATACTTTTCTCGAATTCCAAACTAAAAAACTATAAATTTATGAGTTGTTTTTGTAGAATTCAAAACAACATGTAAATCTTTTTAAACATTTCATAATCATAATTTAAGACAACATTTCTATTATGCATTCATAGTATTTTGTGTTTATAATGTATAATAATTTGTAGATTTGTATGATATTACAAAAACTATTATGTTAGGATTTAGTAAATCCAAAAGTAAAATACTCGGTCACCCCGAGTAATTGTTAGTATTAGAAATTTCGTAATCTTAGACATTTAGTCTTTAGTAACTAGTTAGTTAAGTCACACCGTGGAGGACGGACGAGTCTTTACCCACTGTATACCTGATCCACAGCCCGTAGGAGGCATATTTTGTAAAAACTATAAATACCCTCTACCCTCCAAGGTAGAGGGTTGGAGCTTCATAATATACTTTCACTTTCTCTCTTTAAAGTTTCATAACCTCTAACTTTCCCTCTCTAAACATCATACATATTTGATCCATATACATTGTTTTTAGTGTGTTTATGATACCAATCTCTTACAATTGGTATTAAGATCCATGGTTTGATCATCTACTTAGTGTGTGCTCGGATTTCTATGATTGGTTTTGGTTTTATGTGGGTCGAATAGTGTATGCATATATACACGAGTTTAGAGATTGTTTTATGGTTTAGTTTGTTATTTGGTTGTACTTTCCTATTTAGGTTCATCATATTAGCTAGTTTTGTGTTTGGAAAGCTTGTTTCAACTCGTTTGTGGTTGGTTTAGATTGTATACGTGAGTTGTGAACTTAGTTCTTGGTTGCATTTTTTACGGTTCTTGGTTGCGTTTTGAAGAATTCTTGGTTGCGACTTGACTGTTTTTTCTTGTGATTTGATAGTTTAGCGTTGAGATTTGATTAGTTTATTAATTTATAGTTGCGATTGGAAGAAAACGACAAAACTTGCGGTTTGAACTTTACCCTAAAGACAAAACTGGACGATAGTGACACTTGTACTTGATTGAAAGTGACTTGCGACTTGTCATTTAGTGTTGCAACTTGCTTATGAGATTTGATAGTTTTGCGATTTGTCACTGCTCTGTTCTTGCGAGTTGAGGTCTTGCGGTTTGTCTCTTATTGCGGTTTGTCCATGTTGCGTTTTGGGTATTGCGGTTTGAAGCTATTGCGGTTTGTCATATAGCGAATTAAGTTCTTGCATTTTGATCAATCTTGTGGTTTAAAGACATTGCGGTTTGGTTCTCTTATGATTTGAGACTCAGTCTTTTTGAAGACTTGCGGTTTGACTCAATTTCTGAGATTTGACCAAGAGTTGCGGTTTGTGTGTTGCGACTTGAACGTTGCGACTTGATTCTTGAGATTTGATACTTGCGGTTTGGGTTCTATGGTTTCCTCTTTATTTTGTAAAATCCCGCGAAAGATTTGATTTCTCGGTTTAAATTAAAGAGTTCTAAAATCCCGTGTATTTAGAAATCATGTCTACTATTTCCGATGATGTTCAAGCTGCTGGGCCCGATACCCGCCCTCCTATGCTTGATAGATCATATTATGGCTCTTGGGCATAGAGAATCCGACTGTATTGCTTGGGCAAAGAGAATGGTCTTAATATCATTCAGTTAATTGATGAAGGACCATACCAGATGGGCATTACCAGAGATGAACTAGCAACTGGTGAAGATGGACGTGTCACTCTAGGAATGGATAGACCAAGGACTTACAATGATCTCAATGAGACAGAAAAGAAGAGATGATACTGACATCAGAGCTTCCAACATCATCCTTCAAGGTCTACCCAAGGATATCTACAAGCTAATCAATCACAACACCCAAGCCAAAGCAGTTTGGGACAATGTCAAAATGCTTCTTTCTGGCTCAAAACTGACTAAAGAAGATCATGAGTCACAGTTGTACGATGACTTTGAGAATTTCAAGATGATGCTGATACAAGCACAAGAAAGTGGAGCAGTGTTGGATGATGAGGAATTGTTGTTTCTTGCTGAGGGAAGTGCCAACACGTTTGATGCTGACGTGGATGAATAACCTGTATATGATTTGGCACAGAATGATAATCTTCCAGGTTGTTGACTAAGATGCAATCGACTCTGATGTTGATGATGAACCAACAACCCAGACCATATTCATGGCTAATATTTCTCCCATGGTTTCATCAACTCAACAAGCTGGTCCCTCCAATGCTTCAGTCATATCAGAGGTACTAAAACTATATGATGTGGTTGATGAGCAAAAGATTCCCAACAAAGTACAACTGATAGAAGTCGTTGAGTCAGATATTGTAAATATGGGAAATAGCAATGTTGTCCCATATGAGCAATATGTGAAGCACGATAAAAGTCTTGTTGTACCAAGTGGTGCATATTCTGCCATTAGTGATGAATATGTGTTTAATGAGTACACTGAATATATTCCTGATGACACCCTGACCACTAAGCTAAATATACATAAGGATCAAGTTGCCATCTATGAATAGCGTGCTAAATTTGAGCTAACCACACGTGAGCAGGAAATGGATTTCCAAATGCGTACACTGATCACTAAATGTAATTTAAGGGAAGAAACGTTAAAACAAGAGTCAAATTCCTTACAAGAGAAACTTAAACAAACTGTTGAGCAGAAACAAGAAATACAAGAAAATGTAAAAACGCTTAAACATGAATTCAAAGAAAAGGAAGCTAAGCTCCTAAATGATTTTTCCAACCTTAAAACTCTAAAGGATAAACTTGAAAACAAGCTGTACGTACAAGGCAACACCATTCAGACTGCTCACATTATTACAAACCACAGAGTATTAAGTGATAAACACAGTGAAAACCTTGTAGAAGACCCAAATCCTGTATATCTTAAGAAAGCCAAAAAGGCTCAAGAAGTTATTTATGATGGTAGTGAGATTCTTAAGCCTAAACAAAAGGCAACTTGTGTACCAATAATAGAAGAGGACATAAAGTTAGAAAATACCTCTAGAGAGAAAATAGATAAGAAAATGAATAACCTTGATAGTGTGGAGAGAGGACTAAATTTAAAAACTCCCAACTATCCTAAGGAAAACTTCTTAGCCACGTTCAAACCTCAAACTCAATTAACTCCTGAACAGGTGTTTTGGAAGCTAGAAATGGATAAGAGAAAGGCAGAAGAACTTGTTGAAAATAATCCTCCCCTTAGGAAATTACCTGCTGCTACGGTGTATCCTCCCAATACACCGATGCTTTAGTGCCTATAACTCTTCCTACACAATGCAAAACCTTAATTAGCATATATATAATTTACCAACTATTTGCTGATTTCGATAAAACATGTAAGAAGAGAATCACACCAACGGGTATTACTGAAGGGAAAAGAGTTTTGAGCAAACAAAAGAGTGTTATCTTACTTAGGTTATTCCATTCTTTAAACAATTGAAAGAACATTTTGAGGGTATTCAAAAGGCCCTAGACACTGAAGTTAAAGAAATGAAAAATATGTTTAATGAAATGGAAAACGAGGTAAGAAATAATGCATATGAGCTTAAAAGTTATGAGATTGAGAGAAAGAATATTCACATCCTTAATGAGAATTTGACTGTCAGATGTATTTCCCAGGATGTGTTTTATACTGTCACAAACTATGCCATAACCGCTTCTTAATTTCATGATTTGTCAATTGCATTTAAAGTTTCCCAAGATTGGGTCAATGAGCTTGAAGCCGAGAACTTAAAATTGCGGGAAAAAATCAAAAATGATGATCACGATAACATGATCAGGGATTTTTCTAAAATAGAGGTTGATTATCTTGATTTGCAACTAAAATATCAACATCTAGAAGAAAGAATCAAAACCTAAAATGCCAAGACATCTTTGGATGCTCCTGAATTTGATGCATATTTTGAAATAAGCACCCGAGATGAACAGATTCAAGCTCACTATAACACGATCCAAAATTTGAAAGCTTAGATTTTTTCATTTGAAGGGAAATAGGAGTGAAGTGGTTGGCTCTCATATACCACCTCCTTTAGATTCTCAGAATTTCCAACTTTAAAACATCATCAATGAATTACAACATGAAAGTGATTGTTTTCAAGCTGAAAATTCTAAAGTTAAATTGCATTTTAAAGAGTTATATGAATCAATTAAGGTCACTCGTGACAAGAACAATGAAAAGATAACTTCTTTCCTTAAAGAAATTGAGAATCTAAAGACTCAGGTAAAAGGGAAAATGGCAATCAATAGTTGTGATAATGTTGTACCAAAGATATTTGCTTGTAAAAAGTATACAATTAATGTTAAGTATATTCCCTCTCCTCTTAGGAACAATAGGACTGTGTGTCAAGCTTATCTTACACGCCTTAAGGATAGCCTAGATATTGTTCGTGAGATCGTTGAAGATTCTAGAATAGAGAAGCCTCTAGATAGTGATTTTGCCGATGCTTGCATTTACACCGAACAATCTCAAGAAATGTTAGAATATGTCATAGGCACTTATCCTAAAAGTGATAATAATCGAGATAGACTTGTTGCACCCTCTCCCATGCCTAAGATCAAGCATGTTACCTTTGATGTACCTCTGAAAGCCTCAAAACCCAGCACTTCTAGTCCAGAAAATCAAAAAGCAGTGAAACAAACTAACATTCCCGTCGTTACTTCTATAGGAGTAAATAGTGACACTAAAGCTAGCGGGTCAAAGCCTAAAGGCAATACAAAGCAAGATAGGGCCTCACAAGCTAAAAATGATCAAGTGAAGAAAGTAGAAGACCACCATAGGAATAATAAGTTTAAGTTGAACAATTTGAATCATGTTGGTTTTAGTATTAGCTATAAGTGTACTGTAATTAATTCATATTCTACTGTTGTCTGCAAAACTTGTAATAACTGTTTAATTTTTGGTAATCATGATGAATGTGTTGTGTCATATTTGAGGCCTTCTGTTAAAACCCCAGTTGATAAAGTTTGGAAAGAAAAACAGGTTAAGCAATCTTGGAAACCTACAGGGAAAAAGTTCACTAATATGGGCTATCAGTGGAAACTCACAAGTCGTAAAATCAAACTTAGTGAACACTGCCTTTCAACTAGTACTGCCTTACCTAGAACAGTGCCTGCTAAGACATGGAGACCCATAGGTAGAACTATTCCTTTAGGAACACAATGCACTGTGACTGAGTCTAGTGCCTCTACTAGTGCTGCCCCCACAAATAATGTCATGGCATCTAGGGATGTTGTAGGTCTACAGATTGTGTGTGCTAACCAATCGGAACCCATATTCACGTGGGTATCCACTGCTTCTAGTTATCCATTCTCGTCTGTTTTCAAATGCAGGTCGTACAAATTGTCCTTTGGTGTTTGGATTCAGGCTGCTCAAAACATATGACTGAGGATCGCTCACGGCTCAAAAACTTTGTAAATAAGTTTATTGGGACTATTAAATTTGGGAATGATCATTTTGGGGCAATTATGGGTTATGCAGATTATGTTTTGGTGACAGAGTTATCTCCCAGGTATACTATGTGGAAGTACTTGGCCACAATCTGTTCTCTGTTGGTCAATTTTGTGATTTTGATCTCGAAGTAGCCTTCAGAAAACACACATGTTTCGTTAGAGAATTAGATTGTATTGATCTTCTTAAGGGATCTCGTGGCATCTCTATCAAAGACATGATGAGGTCTTCTCCTATTTGCTTGCTATCAAAGGCTTCAAAGAACAAATCATGGTTATGGCACCGTTGATTCAATCACTTGAACTTTGGTACCATAAATGATCTTACTAGAAAGGACCTTGTGAGAGGTTTACCCCGGTTAAAATATGAAAAAGATCATATGTGTTCTGTTTGTCGACTGGGCAAAAGCAAAAAGTATGCCTATAAACCCAAACCTGCCAACACCATCATAGAAATTCTTCATACCCTTCACATGGATCTATGTGGGACCATGAGAGTTCAAAGTATCAATGGGAAGAAGTATGTGCTAGTTGTTGCTGACGACTACTCTCGGTTCACTTGGGTAAAGTTTTTGAGAACCAAGGATGAAACTGTTGAGGTTATCATTAAGCTTATCAAAAAACTGCAGGTTAGGCTTAACAAAACTGTCAGAATCATCCGAACAGAAAATGGAACTAAATTTTGTGAACAAACAGCTCATTCAGTTTTATGAAAGCATTGGGATTAGTCACCAGAAAAGTGTTCTACACTCTCCTCAGCAGAACGGTGTTGTTGAAAGGCGTAATTGTACTCTTGTAGAAGCTGCTCAGACCATGCTAATTTTCTCAAAGGCTCCAATGTTTCTCTGGGCGGAAGCCATTGCCACTGCTTGTTACACTCAAAACCGATCCCTAATACATACTCTTCATGGAAAAACTCCATACGAATTAGTGCACAACAGAAAACCGGATCTCTCATTTCTACATGTGCTTGGGGCTTTTTGCTATCCAACCAATGACGGTCTAGATCTGGGAAAGTTGAAAGCTAAAGCTGATATTGGATTTTTTGTTGGTTATGCACCAGATCAGAAGGGTTACCGAATCTACAACAAAAGAGCTCGAGATATCATGGAAACTATTCATGTTACGTTTGATGAGCTGACTGAGCAAATGGCTCATGGACACACCAGTTCTGGACCCACACCTCAACTTTTGTCACCTGGACAAATTAATTCAGGTCTTGTACAGAACCCCACACCTGCAGCTCCTTATTTACCTCCTTCAGAAGAAGATTTGAAGATTCTATTTGATATTATGTTTGATGAATACTTTGAGCCGACAACTGATGATACTCCTGCACCACCAACTATTGCTGCACCTGCTCCAACCAATCTGAATGGTCCATCAGTCTCTATTTCCATAACTCAAAAAGCTCCATCTGTTGACCATTCACCATCAAGGCACTGCAGTAGATAATTCTTTTGAAGTTAACCCCTTTGCTGCTCCTGAAAATTCTCCATTCGAGAACATCTTTACCCCTGAACCCATTCCAGAGGCATCTTCATCAGGGGATCCTAACTCTGCCACATCAATACTTCATCATCAACCACATGAACATCTCAGAAAATTGATACATGATCATCTGCTGGATAACATCATCGGGAATCCTTCTCGTCCAGTATCAACTAGAAAGCAACTTGCCACTGATGCCTTATGGTGCTTTCAATTTTGTACTATCAAAGGTCGAACCGAATGATGTCAAGACTGCAATGTCTGAGGATAGCTGGTTTAATGCCATGCAAGATGAAATTCACGAGTTCGATCGACTTGATGTATGGGAATTAGTACCACCTCCTGATTGTGCAATGATTATCGCTCTCAAGTGGATCTTCAAGGTGAAACTTGATGAGCATGGTGACGTTCTGAAGAATAAGGCGAGACTTGTTGCTAAGGGATATCTACAAGAGGAGGGTATTGACTTTGAGGAATCATTTGCTCCAGTTGCAGGAATAGAGGCTATCAGAATCTTCCTTGCTAATGCTGCTAGGAAGAATATGATAGTCTACCAAATGGATGTAAAGACTGCTTTTCTTAATGGCGATCTCAAAGAAGTGGTCTATGTCAGTCAACCGGAAGTACTTGTGAATCCCGAGCATCCTAACTATGTCTATTATCTGAAAAAGTCCCTCTACGGCTTGAAGCAGGCTCCAAGGGCACGGTACGATACTTTGTCAAAGTTTCTTTTGGCAAACGGATTCTACAAAGGTGCTGTTGATCCTATACTGTTCACTCGAAAATTAGGCAAACATTTAATTCATGTTCAAATATATGTTGATTACATTATCTTTGCCTCGACCGACCCAAATGAACGTGACCGTTTTTCTAAAGAGATGAGTTCTAAATTTCAAATGTCGATGATGGGAGAAATATCATTTTTCTTAGGATTACAAATTTCTCAAAGTCACAGAGGCATTTTCATAAATCAATCTAAATATGCTAATAAAATATTAAAGAAATTTGGATTTGATTCTAGTGACCTAGTTGACACTCCCATGGTGGAGAGGAAAAAACTGGATGAGGACCTCTCGGGGATCCCTGTTGATAAAACTAAGTATCGTAATATGATTGGATCCTTTATGTATCTCATTGACAGTAGACCAGATATTATGTTCGCTGTATGCATGTGTGCTCGGTATCAGGAAAAGCCTACCAAGAAGCATCTTTAAGCGGTTAAACGGGTCTTTTGGTATCTCCATGGAACCATTAACATGGGTCTTTGGTATTCGAAGGACACCGCCATGGCACTAACATCCTATGTAGATGTTGACCATGTAGGGTGTCAAGATACACGTCAAAGTACGTCAGGAGGTGCTCAATTTTTGGTTGACAAATTAGTGAGTTGGTCGTCAAAGAAGCAAACGAGTACTTCTATATCTTCTACAGAGGCTGAGTACATTGCCATGCCAGCATGTTGTGCTCAAATATTATGGATGATATCCCAACTATCTGACTATGTCTTTGTATTCAACAAAATTCCTCTGTATTGTGACAACAAAAGTGCCATCGCTCTCTGCTGCAACAATGTCCAACACTCAAAATCAAAGCACATTGACATGCGACATCATTTCATCATGGAACAAGTAGAGAACGGTGTGGTTGAACTCTATTTTGTAAGGACTTAGTACCAATTGGCAGACATCTTTACCAAAGCTCTTCCAAGAGATCTGTTTCAGTTTATCCTACCGCGACTCGGCACGAAGAGTCTGCAGCCGGAAACACTCAAACAGCTTCAGGAAGAGAATGATGAGTAATGGAGTTGCTTCACCAATTCTTTGTAAATAATTATCAAAAAGCAAAATACAAAAATATAAAACCAACAAAAACCCATAAAAACTGAAAAATCATAAAATTCCAAAAAAAATTGTTTTTCTCAAGGCATGTTTTTTGATATCAATAACATCTACAGTCCTAGAAATGTCATTCAATAATGACACGGGGTTTTAGATGAAGTTTGAGAAGAAGTTCAAATTGTTTTCAAAACATGCCTAAACAATGGCTTGCAGTTATTTCAGACTGTAACTCGTTTTTCAAGAAAGGAAAGTTCTACGCAAAATCGATTTCTTTTATTGAGCACTTATCCTAAAACAGACTGAGGAAAGAACGTTACCAAAATGACGACTGTTCTTATACAAATTTTTTTCATTATATAATTCTTCAGAGAAATATTTGTATTTTAAATGGTGGCAACACATTGTTTGAAAATAAATCGGACTCAAATTTTTGAAAATCATCCGGACTCCATTTTGTCAAAACATTTGTCACTCAATCAATGACTAGGGTCATCGATTGAGGGGGAGAGTGATTTCAAATTTCATTTTTTTTCAAACGATATATCATCAAAAGAGTCCATTTGTACTTTATAAAGTGGTGAATATAGTTTTGGTGTTATGTGTCATTGTATGGTCTTTCGTTATACTCAAAGATCTTTCATAATGAAAATTTTCTTTTACTTAAAGATCTCTCAAAATAATCATACCTGACACTAATACTCTCCCTCATAAATTGAGGGGGGCAATAAAATGCTCCTTATCAGTAAATATTAAAACCTAGCCACATCTTTTCCCAAAATTTTCTAAATGATTTAAATCAATTGGGATCACACATCTCAAAAGGTTTGAAATTTTTGATCGAGGGAGAGTATGTGGTTTAAATATTAAATCTGATAAAATGGTGATTGTTTAAGACTCAAACAAGCACTCCTTCCTCCATGTGCTAAATGATTTCACGTCGTATAATTTGAGTATCTCAGATACAACTGAATCCAAAGTTGAATTTTTACATCAAAACTTCAAATACCAATGCACATGTTGAGGGGGAGCATTTATAAAAGATAAAAAACAATCAAGGTACAAATGCTTTGATATTATATCACAAGTACCTTGATTGGGTTTTCAATTAGTTTTCAATGGAAATTGTGGAGGAACACCAAAGACCGACCTTGCATTTACTTTATTAAGGATGGTAAGGTTAGGTATTAGTTCCCACGATCCCACCAGAGCCAGAGGGATCTACCCAGGGACAATCCACTAGATAGTGTAGAAGTCCTTAGGTATGATTAAAAAAAGGAGAAAAGTGAGAATAAGGGAAGAGTGCCGACTGAGATAGAGCTAGGACTGGAACAAACCTAACAAGGTTCTAGTAATGAAGTCTTGGTAAGCACTGAAGGGGTTGAAGAATGAAAAAGAAATGTAAAGAGAAAGGGTGAAAAGCAATAGCCCTCCAATAATTCAACCTTAGGGCAGAAACCGAGTTCAGTACATATGCTACTGGTGGTTACCAAGGTAACACCAGTATTGAAGACAAGACGTCATAGACCCAGTGATGCATTGTACTAAACTTCCCAGGTACTCAAGTTCTCTTAAAAGGACTTGTTTCATTCTCACGGGGAACCAATGTATTCTATTGACTTTTTCTTAGAGATGGTTGATATTGAAAAAGGAGACCCTATCCCTAGTCTCCGCATAGGAAAACCAATGTGCACTATTGAGTCTAGAGCCAAGAAATTATCCACAAAATCTCGTTAGGACACACTTTCATGAAGACTTGTTGTTTCACAAAATATGAAAAGTAAGGGAATATTTATTAAGAGTCCTACGCACTATCCTTGTGGTATTGCAAGAACATCCGAGTGATATGTAAAGTATTCACAATGAAGATGAAAATCCTTCTAGAGCCAACATCAAACAAGATCTTGATGGGTGAAATGTGAGATCCTTCATGGATTAAACTTGTAACAAATGGAAAGAAACGATGGGGCGATTCACTCTTGAATCAACCTTGTTCTAGGAAATGGATTGACGTATACTTTTGGAAAAACCTTTCAATGTGCTCAACAATTGCGTTTTAGCACATCGACTGCCCATGAATTTTTCAAACAAAAAGTATTTTTGATTGAAACTTGATTTTTTCTCATAAAAAACTTTCTTCGTATTGCAAAAACTCTCTCTCTTTAGCAATACGCGATTGTTTTCAAATCAATTTCTCATCAATCAGTGAATCTCAATTTGCTGGTTCACTCACTCCGTGTTGTCTACTTTGAGACGCTCCGGTTTAAGAACGGCTAGCTCAAGCTGCGAAACCCTGTCAAGGAGATTCTTTGGAATTGCCTGATCATAGGAAGTAATTATACTGATCAACAGGGAACCGTGGTTCTTGCAACCATATTCAACGAAAGTGAACAAAGACACTTTCGTGTGCTTTATTGCTAACTGCTGTTTGCAGGAACACCTAACGTTACAGCTGATGAAAATTGAGACGTCAATTTATAACCACATGCTCACACTGCACACTACAAATCAAAGAAATCATGATCATTGAAAGACATACAACAATGCTTCCGCAACTCTGATGCAACAATATCATGATCCAACAAAGTGTGAGCATGTCGGTCCAAAAGGCACAATATCACATGAAGGCAATACACCGGAGGATGACTCAAAGATTTACTTTGGCTGATGATCTCAAAGAAAGCTCAAATATCACCAAGTCAAGGAACATTTAAAGATCACCACTGGAAGTACAAAGATTGCAGACTTTGAAGAATCAAAGACTACGAGCTAAAATACAAAGACATGTAATAGAATGCTAAAATTCAAAATGTATTTTATGAGGTGACCTCTCTTAGGGGGAGATTATTAGGATTTAGTAAATCCAAAAGTAAAAGACTCGGTCACCCCGAGTATTTGTTAGCATTAGAAAGTTCATAGTCTTAGAAGTTTAGTCTTTATTAACTTGTTAGTTAAGTAACACAGTGGAGAACGGACTGGTCTTTACCCACTGTATACCTGATCCACAGCCCGTAGGAGGCGTATTTTGTAAAAACTATAAATACCCTCTACCCTCCAAGGTAGAGGGTTGGAGCTTCATAATATATACTTTCACTTTGTCTCTCTAAAGTTCCCAGACTTCTAACTTTCTCTCTCTAAAGATCATATATATTTGATCCATATACATTTTTTTAGTGTGTTTATGATAACCAATCTCTTACATATTAAGAAATAACATTAAAGTAGGATCCTAAGATCCCGATTCAATCTTACGATCACGATCTTGCAAAGACGAAAATGATCCCAGGTAGGATCCCTATCTTGAAAACCTTGCTCGATAGGTTTAAAAGTTTTCAAGTGTTTGTGTTGTTGTTGCTTGTATGGCAGCATTTAAGGTTAGAACAATTTTATAAGTGTTTGTAAGTATTGGCTCTTGTAAGTGCATAAGTATATTTATAAGTATAAAGTACACATGACGAAATAGTATTCGTTATAGCAGGGTTCAGGGTCGAGAAAACCTCCATTTCTACGAGCAGGTCTTCCAACCCTCTAGGCAGTGAACCTAATCGTTGTAGTGTAGTATGTGATGATTGATTTCGTTTTCTAGGGGAATAGGAATGCGAGAAAGAGATATATGACGAGAAGGTGGGGTTGAGGAAGATTCTTTTTAGTCTTTTTTATGTTATTTTTAGAAAGCAAGGGTAAAAATCTCGGGGTATAAGATTGGGGGTGGTACTTCTACCGATTTTAATACTTTTACTAATTATCAAATTATCTAATTAACTACGGATAGATTATGTTTAATGTAGGTGTGCTCGTATGATGATTAAAGATGTGTTCACTTAGATGATATTACTCCCTAGTTATCTCTTATTGGTCTGTTTAATTGTCGTTTCCTTTATCTTAATTGATGCGTTGTATTCCGTTTGGTCATAGGGTGGTGCCTAATTCCCTAGTTCTACGAATTGCAACTCTCCTCTAGAATTCCCGGGATCGGCAAGTGCAATGGCATCTCTCCCAAATACTCTACTATCCTAAAGCTACAATTCACTCAATAAACACAACGAATGGCCTAATGTGCACTCAAAGGATTTTTGCTATTTAGGACGTTCAAGCTCGCAACAATGAAAGAAGAAGCCAGTTTTCCTTAATCTAGCATCTACCAATTAAGAAAAGAGACAACCTAACAACAATTAATAACTAGGTTTCATAGATCTAAGTAAACACAAGAATAATTTAGCTACTCATGTTAAACAAGCAAGCATACACACATACAATTGAACATAGGTTAGACATAATAATAAGTTAGATACACAAACTTATCTTGAGATGTAAAATAGGGTATGGGACCCTAGACTACTGTCCAAGTCAAACTACAACAATATTAGGGTTTGCTCTCCAAAGTTCTACCTCCTTTAAAACAGAAAAATTGAATTCTATATATAGATTTACAATCGCGACAACATCACCTTTTGCTAGTGACACCGTCAGGTTGCCGTCACTAGGGTTTCGTTTGGGCCAAGTCATCGTTGGGACGACATCAGTTAAGTTGACTGACGCCGTCAATCTTCATGCAGGACATCGTCTGAATCTTGGTTCTTGGGCGTCTGGTGTAAAATTTGTGATTGACCAAAATTTCCACTGAGCCGTCGTGTGCACTTTTGATCAAGTGTTCTATACAAGGACGGTGCCGCCCTTTGGTTGGGAGGCCGTCAGGTGTGCTGAAGTGCCTTTGATCTTGACTTTGCCATTTTCTTCAGGTTTTCGCTCCTTTTCGTCCAAATGTGCTTCATTCCAGCATTTTGCTTCCAAAAGACCTAAAATGTGAAAAGAAACAATTTTAAGTAGTAACGGATATAAAATGTGTCGATTTTGGGCTTAAATGACCCCCTAAAAATGTATGTTTTAAATCCTTATCAATTATCCCTACACTTGAATTTGCTTATCCTCAAGCAAATGTGCCTTTGGCCAATCAATTTTTAAGTTAGGGGGCATGAAGCATTGGCTTAAAATACTTTACTACAAGTACAAGCGCTACAATAGTAATAACAAGAACAGAAATTACATACTAGCACCTCACAATTGGTGTTTGGATTCTCTCATCTCTCGAGTTTATATGAAATATAATATGAATGGAAATGGAAGATAAACACTCCTTACCTGGCACAGTACATAGATTACCATAAGCTTTAGAATAGATCAAACCTCCACCGCTTTGGCGTAAGCACCTAGGAATATCTATCTAAGAGGTCTTTACAAAGGGTTGTAACGTTAGGCTTAGGGTAGGAAAGTAAAGAGTTTTGTTGGATAGGGAATATTTAGTGGTGGCAAGTCAAAAATCTTATGTTACAAGCATGTAAAGTGTGGCGTTGCTAAGCCAAGACTCGACTCACTAACACTAGATAACTTGAAACAAAACATAAACATAAAGATAAATGTAGGATGGTAACCCGTATGGTTTTTTTTTCAACAACTCTTTTACTCTTTTTTTTATTTTATTTTTCATACCTTTTTACTCTACCATCCTCTACGATAACATCAAAATATAAAGGATTTATAGGAGCATCCCTACACTTGAGTTTTATTTAACTAACACTAATTGACCCGATTTGAAAAGATCAAAACACTTGGAGTATTTAATTACGTGACAAAGGGAATTTGAATTTATCGTTCTTTCTGTTACTCCATAAAATGTTACTTTTATCCATGAGTCCCAATCGTCCCAAAGCGTATACAAAAGATATGACTCGACTTAGCAACCATGAAAGTAACTAGATAATTAAACTAAGGGTTTAGTAGTGATAACAATAATGCACTAAAGATAAGTGCATACAAGGTAGGCTAAGGTGATTTGGGAGTAACACTTGGGGGTGGATTATAAACAATGCTCTTCATTGATATTCCAGAAAACCGAAACATCACGAGAACCGCGTAAAGGATAGGCTCTGAGGGGTTAACTAGGGGTATCATGTACTAAAGATGAGTACATCGCAAGGGTGTGGGGAAATTACTCAACCGATGTGGAAGAGGTAATTATAATACAGGTTTAAAACAAGGGTTATCCTAATGCCTTTTATCGTTTAGTTAATCCTAACTACACAAGTGTAGTCTCACTAGAAATCTCGGAATGTATCACAAAACAAGTTCTAGAATCTATTATACTACCGGTACACTCAATAAGCATTAAAGGTGAATGCTTTTATTCCTAAATATCTAAGGGCAAACCTCACACTTTTGGGGTGGAATTTGAGTGGTAAACGGTTTTTGTGCTAGTCATATAATTCCTATCCATGAGACGCTTTATTAAGACTAAGGTTTAACTCGTAATGTCATAAAAAAATTTAAATTTGGTGCTAAAATTTCCCTAACAAATATTTCTTATGGTTTATTACACACATTACCAAGGACAAGACAAATTTGGTGCTAAAATTGCCCTAAAAAATATTTCTTATGGTTTATTACACAAATTACCAAGGACAAGACAAATAATCAAGTGGGTGAATAGTTTCTAAGTTCCCGTTTTATTCTCCCTCCTTACACTTAAACTGAACATTGTCCCCAATGTTCCCCGAATGTATCAAAGTTATGATATAGAAAAGTAACTTAAAAGCGAAAGAAACTAATACTTTCCTGATTAGCTCGGTAGGATATGTGTGAAGTTGTAGTTAAATCCTCCTCCAAGAAGAATGAATAAGTAATGAGCTTCTTCCAATATGTTTTTCTTCTTCTTGTCTAATATAACCTGCATACTTATAAGAAAACAAACGAAACCTTCGCATAAAATCGACGGTAAAACTATATATGACACACAGCTACACTAGAAAGCAAGTAAGATACAATGCTTGTGGAATGGATGTTTGCAGTGTTTTCTGGAAAATTAAGAATTGGGAATTTCCAAAAATTACAAGTTACACAGAAAACGAAACTGATATTCTGTTTCCACATTACCTGGCGTCGTCAGGTGTTAATCCTGATGGTGTCAGGGTGTCCTGAAAAAAGGTGGTCTGCTGCGTTTTTCTGGAAAAATTACCTCATTAAAACCTGAAAAAAAATTTATGCAAGACATCCATTATGACTCGATACAAGCATTTGACTCTAACAAACACACATATATATCAATTTCAATTATTGTTAATCTCATGTTCATGTTCTTAAAAACATATTTGATCTTCCCTACACTTATCTTTTTCTAAAATACTTTTATATGAAATTAAGACGAGGTTAAAAATAAAATAAAGCATTTTCACAAAGTCTAACATGAGAATAAACAACAATGAAAAAGAAATATAAACACACAAACAAATTTGAAAAATAAAACAAGCAAACAATTAAGCATGATTGCCTCCCACGAAGCGCTTTTCTTTATTTATGAGTCTTGTAGCTAGACTCGAAGTCGTGCTCCTACGTTGTCTCATGCATGCTCACATGGCCATATCTAAGTCGCTCTAATGTTCTCTCATCTTTCTTATAATCATCTCCTAACTCTAGACATTTTTTATAATACCTCTCATTTTTTTCATAAGTATGTCTAAGTCCCATTTGTTTGTCTCTTTCACTTAGTAACGGAATATGAGCCATTCGATTACATGCCTCTATACCTTTGTGTTTAAACCTAGAGTGTGTACGGGGCATTTGATAAACAAAATCCTCAACTTTACTAGAGAATGTAATTAACCCATCAAACCTTCGTTCATTCAACTTAGTCATTCTCTTAAAGGATTTTCCAAGTATCACTTGAGTGAGGCTTCCATCAATGTATTCTCCTAAGTCTCCTAAAACCACGAATTCAACCAAATAAGCAAAACTTCTAACAAACACGTGCAAGTGAGTGACCGCATCAACAACATTGTTGTCTCGATAAGCTAATTCATTTACCTTAATTTTATTATATAGATTCTTTGAGATTAAGTTTAAAGGTAAGAATGAATTTAAGTAAGCATCAAAACTTTCAAATCCTATTTTACAAGGAAATCCCATGTTTAAGGGACCATCTATCTCAGTTCTACACCTAGGGTCAAAACATTGGGAGGGATCTTCTTCCTTTTCAATCCTAACTCCATTGATGACTTCTTTGTTGTCAAGAGCCTCTCCGTCATCAAATTCCTCATCGGAATCGGAATCATAAAAAGGACTATTAAGTTGCCAATTTATTTCATTATGCCCTAAGTGATTTCCAAAGTGGTAAACAGGTGAAAGGTTTGGTGGGATTGCATTTTCTATAGCGGGGTTTGGAGCGGGTAGTCCAAAGTTTAAGATGCGAATCATGGCAAGTGATGAGATCTACGAACAAAAACACAAACAAGGGGGATAAACTTCAAGTAAGCTAAGGAAAAAGAGAAAAAAACTCACTTGATAGGAATCAAGCGAGTAGACCTAAACGAGATAGAAATCCAACTAGCTATTCTATTCCCCGGCAGCGGCGCCAAAAACTTGATAGCAGGGTTCGGGGTCGAAAAACCTCCTTTTCTACGAGCAAGTCTTTCAACCCTCTAGGCAGTAAACCTAATCATTGTAGTGTAGTATGTGATAAGCACAGGGGATTGATTTCATTCTCTAGGGGAATAGGAATACTAGAAAGAGATATATGATGAGAAGGTGGGGTTGAGAAAGATTATTTTTAGTCTTTTTTATGGTTTTTTAGAAAGCAAGGGTAAAAATCTCGGGGTATAAGATTGGGGGTGGTACTTCTACCGATTTTACTACTTTTACTAATTATCTAATTAACTGCGGATAGATTATGTTTAATGTAGGTGTGCTCGTATGATGATTAAAGATGTGTTCACTAAGATGCTATTACTCCCTAGTTATCTCTGATTGGTCGGTTGAATTGTCACTTCTATTATCTTAATTGATGCGTTGTATTCCGTTTGGTCGTAGGATGGTGCCTAATTCCCTAGTTCTATGAATTGCAACTCTCCTCTAGAATACCCGAGATCGGCAAGTGCAATGGCATCTCCCCCGAATACTCTAATATCCTAAAGCTACAATTCACGCAATAAACACAACGAATGGCCTAATGTGCACTCAAAGGCTTTTTACTATTTAGGACGTTCAAGCTAGCAACAATGAAAGAAGAAGCCAGTTTTCCTTAATCTAGCATCTACCAATTAAGACAAGAGACAACCTAACAACAATTAATAACTAGGTTTCATATATCTAAGTAAACACAAGAATAATTTAGCTACTCATGTTAAACAAGCAAACATACACACATACAATTGAACATGGGGTAGACATAATGATAAATTGGATAAACAAACTTATCTTGAGATGTAAAATAGGGTATGGGACCCTAAACTAATGTCCAAGTCGGACTACAACTATATTAGGGTTTGCTCTCCAAAGTTCTACCTCCTTTAAAACAGAAAAATCGAATTCTATATATAGATTTACAATCGCGACGGCATCACCTTTTGCTAGTGACGCCGTCAGGTCACCGTCATTAGGGTTTCGTTTGGGTCAAGTCATTGTTGGGACAACGTCAGTTGAGTTGAGTGACGCCGTCAGTCTTCATGCAGGACGTCGTTTGAAGCTTGGTTCTTGGGTTTCTGGTGTAAAATTTGTGAGTGACGCCTTCTAGAGTTTTGGCGTGACTCCGCCAGTCTTTAGGACCAAAATTCCGCAGAGCCGTCGCGTGCACTTTTAATCAAGTCTTTTATAGAGGGACGGCGTCGTCCTTTGGTTGGGACGCCGTTAGGTGTGCTGGAGTGCCTTTGATCTTGACTTTGCCATTTTCTTCATGTTTTCGCTCCTTTTCGTCCAATTGTGATTCATTCCAGCATTTTGCTTCCAAAAGACCTAAAATGTGAAAAGGAACGATTTTAAGTAGTAACAGATATAAAATGTGTCGATTTAGGGCTTAAATGACCCCCTAAAAAATGTATGTTTTAAATCCTTATCAATTCGTTACAAAAGTATCTGAATGACGATGTATGGAAAGTAATACAAATAAGTATTGGTAATAATAGACGTGGTCGGAAGATAAAAAATGTTATTAGTTATTAGTGTGTATATATATAAGTTTAAGAAAATAAAATTGTTAGTGGATGATTATAGATTTTTAAAAGTGTAAGTTATGTTTCTTTTTTGTGTTTTGGCCGGGTTTGATAGAATAATAAGTTAAGTGTACATTCTTGACAGGCATGACCCGTTTGTATGTTTTAGTTTTCCCGAAATCTCATATGTTGCAAATTTCCCACTTAAAACTATATAACAACTTCAAACCACTTAATAAACTTATATAAGTTTTCATAAGTTAAAATATCTCAAATAAGCTCAATTAAGCTATAAAAAGCAATAGTCTTTAAAATAAGTGAAACTTATATATTTGTATTAGGTTAGATTTAATAAGTCTGAAATAAGCCAAAAATGTCGCAGTTTAGACTTTTTACATAATTTATATCAAAATAGGACAAAGAGGCCGTGAATAAGTAAAAAAATAATAAATCCAAATGAATAAGCAATCTCAAATAAGTAATAAATAAGCTAGAAATAAGCATTTGAAATAAGCAAACCGATCACCAACTTGGGCTTCTTGGCTCAACTACCCTCGCCATAAACCCAAAACATAAGCCGATCCATTAAAGCCAAAATAGTTTAGTATGATTGTTTTAGTTTCCAAATAAATTGTTAAAGTAGGCTATTAAGTAAGCACTTACTTATAGTAAAATTAGTTCACTTTCTCGAAATTCGGTCACAATATAATCCATCATATATAGTGTCAAATAAACTTGAGGATAGAATATTTATATGCCAAAATGAATATCAGCCAAATGATAAAAAAAATTAAGGGCAACCAAAACAAAAAGTGAATAGCTAATATTAAAGGATGGTAAACAATAAAACTTATTTATTTTGTTCTTCTTGAAAGACAGCTTATACATAATCAAATGTGTGTCTAGGAAATGTCAAGTCACCATCATAGATATAGTTTAATGGACTTTGGTCCCGACCTTATTTTCAACCCGGGCGTATCGAATTTGATGTTTTTAGTTTAATAAAATTAAAACCACTTATAACTTAACTATTCTCTATGAATGCTTTGTTAAAAATAAAAGTTCCAATAAGCTTCTAAAATTAACACGTGTCGAAATCTTTTGTAAATAAGCTATGGGCCAAAATAAGCGCTTCGCGCTATAGAGCCAAACTTCATGTTATCTGTAGATTTAAGTTTCCTTTAGTTTATGTAAGACCAAAAGTGTTCAAGAACTTCAAAAATTAAATCATGGTTCGAAAAAGTTGCAAATAAGCTAGAGCTTATTTGTTATTGGGTTAATCCCAATCTACCCATATTAAAGGTCAAACCCCGAAAGTCAAAGTCAACATGGAAAAGTCAACTCATCGGAAATAAGCGCCAAATAGCGATTATAAAGCGATTATATGATGATTATGACATAATCGCCATATCTTGAACCATCACAACGGTTCACAATGTACCTTTCGATATGTATTTATAGATTAGAACATGTAACGATTACAATAATGACAGATTTATATAAAATAGAGCTTATTTCATATTTTGGTATATCGTTGATTAAAGATCCGTAAAATTGGGCCAACAATTGGTATCAGAGCCGGAATCATCATATACCAAGATTAACTTTTTTCCCTGTTTTTGAATCAAAACCGCCCTTTTTTCGGCCAAAAACAGTTTGCAAATCCGATTAAAACACAATCACTGAAATCATTTTGTGTTTATCATCAGGAGAATCCAACTCTTGTCACCAAGGGATTAATCACTTTCGTGATTAATTTTAACCCATAACAAAAGGGCTTCATATTTTTTGCAAACTTTTCTGTCAAGAACATCAACCGAAAAATACATAACCCAGAAATCATCATTATCAAGGGGTTAGGCACGGTCAAAAAATCCGAACCCAATATTCAAAACAGAAAAATAACATCGAGAGGATAACGCTAAGTCATCATCAAGGGGCAATACTTAAGAGATTCAAATTAGAACAAACACACCTGTTCCGATTAAAGAATCAAGCCCAGATCGTTAATTAAGCCACCAATCGACTTAATTAAACTCTCCAATCATCCATATCACTCACGGATTGAAAACCCCCAATTCACGAAACCTAAAAATTTACATTGAAGGGAAGAAGTGCTCATGAAGAACACCACACACGGAGAAGATAGGAAGGCGGGAAATCCATAAAGATCGAGAAGAGAAAGGGAAGAATCCCACAAAGAAGAAACGAAAAGTTTTCTTCAGTCTCACACAAGAGACGTTTTATCTTTCTATCTCAGATAAGAGATAAGAAAACATAAGAGGAGCGTATCTAACTTTTTATCTCACAAACGATAAGAAAGATATATAAAGAGGCACATCAATACTTACTTAGGGCTACACAAGAGTTTTTTATTTTAAGGCATCGGGTTAGACCAGCAACCCCTCCAGGTTCCAAAAGTTACAAAACCACTCTTTCATTTTTGTATATATAGTATCTATATTTCATTTTGATATATATTATTTTTGATAAGTTACTTTTATTTACAAAATTAGTACTTCATCAATTTTTTTTAAATATAGTAACCTAGTGATTAAAAAAACTAGTCCTATAAAGTTTTATAGTCTATAACGAAAAATAAAATATTTTTCAACACACCTCGTGTTAGATTTTTGGAGATATTTTTTATTGTCAATATATTTAAGATATGACGAAAGGAAGTGGAAATAAGGAACCTAGTACAAATAGTACACCACAATTTCAATGCCCAATCCTAAAACCTGAGAATTACTCATTATGGGCAATTCGCATGCAAATCATTCTCGAAGCAAATAGCTTATGGGAAACAATAAAGCCGACTGACACGACTCAACCCAATACAAAAAAGAGAAAACCGCTATTGCATTTCTTTACCAAGCCTTACCCGAAGAACAATTACTTCAAATAACAAAGCACAAAACCGCCAAAGACATTTGGAATGCTTTGAAAACTAGACACATTGGTGTAGACAGAGTTCAACAAGCAAGACTTCAAACACTCAAATCCGACTTTGAGATGTTATACATGAAGGAAGACGAGACAATCGACACTTTCACTACAAAACTTACAACTCTTGTAAACAAAGCCGCTAGTCTAGGACACACCATAGAAGATGAAACCTTAGTACGGAAACTACTAAATGTTGTACCCGATAGGTATCTGCAAATAGTCGCATCTATAGAACAATATTTCGACCTAAGTGAAATGATTATGGAAGAAGCAATTGGAAGACTTAAGACCTATGAAGAAAGGATTAAGTTTAAGAAGGATAAACAAGTGAACAGTTAAGAGAGTTTGATGCTCACATGATATGAAGGACAAGGAAAAACTTTTAGAGAATATAGCCAGGGAAGATTTAACCAGTCTCGAGGCCGAGAACAAGTCAAGAACAATTATAAATCTAAAAGGGAAGAACGAGCGTCTTTTGAAGAAGATACAAGAGACAAATCTTAAATCACATGCTACCGATGTCACAAACTTGGACATTATGCCTATGAATGTCAAATAAACGCAAGAATCAAGTCGGAGAACAATCCAACTTTATTGAAGAAGACTTAGAGCCAACATTGCTTATGGCGACTATAGCGAAGAGAAATGATACAATGAGCATACCACGGTGAGTGCGAAACAACAGAGATTGCGAAAAGCAGAGATTGCGAAACATCGAGATTGCGAAGCAAAGAGAGTGCTAAAGCAGTGAGAGTGCTAAAGCAGAGAGAGTGCAGAAACCGCAGAGTGCGAGAAATCGAGAGTGCAGACACCGCAGAGAGAATGCGAAACAACAGAGAATGCGAAGCAAGTAGGAGTGCGAAGATTCTAAAATTCGATCAATGTTGCAACGAATGTTAAAGGAAGCAAAATGGAGTTATGTGAGACTACTACAAAAGACTTAAAGATCTATTTCACAACGATTGTGATTAAGGGGGAGAATATTGGGTTAATCCCAATCTACCCATATTAAAGGTCAAACCACAAAAGTCAAAGTCAACATGGAAAAGTCAACTCATTTGAAATAAGCGCCAAATAGCGATTACAAGCGATTATATGATGATTATGACATAACTGCCATATCTTGAACCATCACAACGGTTCACAATGTACCTTTTCGATATGTATTTACAGATTAGAACATGTAACGATTACAATAATGACAGATTTATATAAAATAGAGATTATTTCATATTTTGGTATATCGTTGATTAAAGATCCGTAAAACTGGGCCAACATTTGTCTTGTGCTTATTAGTGTCTGATATGTTAATTGTTACCACACAAGCTCAAACACAATCTTTTTACTTATTATTTGTATAAATCGATTTGTATAAGCTAAAAAAACACAAATGTAACTTTTCAAATCTCAACATGTACACAAAAATATCAAAGTAACATGTTTATCTACAAACCAAATCAAGAAGATACAAGTTTTAAAGATCAAAGAAACCCTTACAATGCTTGTGATAGGGGATCGACTAGGAAGGAGACCAACAACACAAATATTAACCCAAGTACACCAAATGTTTACCAGTTAAAACAAAAAATCTTCCAACTTGATTCAGATAGTCAAAAGAAACTAGTTTATGTGAAATTTACAAAAGAAAATATGTGTGTTTGCTCTTGGGGTTTCGACAGGTTATAGAGCACAAGAGGAAGTAATATTTGACCATTGAATCTTAAAGGGTACATTGTTGCGTGTTCATTTTGGGTTAAATGACATACATAGTGTTTAAAACTTGCTTTATTACATTTAGAAAGCAAAAATGTGAAATTTTAAGGGGGAATGTGTATAAGGGGTGGAAAAATGAGGAAAAGAGGGGGAGTATCATATAAATTTAATTTTAAGTGTATTCCGCGTACTCCGTGTCCCGTTGAGCTAAAAATGTATTCGCGGTACCCCGGTTTGGCAAAAATGCAAAAAATACATTTTGGGAATGTTTTTATACAAATAATATAAAAACAAAATCATTGACATTTGAAAAATAGTTATCGATCTTAAACGTTACTAATGTGGTGTTGGTACGCGTGTGGTGTCGTTTTTCATGAAAAACAAGGCAACCTCTCGTTTTTGAGTTTAAACCATCAGTAACTGTCCGACATAACTGGTTTACATTTTCTAATAAAATTATTATTAAAATAATAATCTGAAAAATCTCGGGTTGCTATAGTCTACCCACCTTACAAGAAATCCATCCCGGATTTCAGTTTATGTTACCCAATAGGGTGGTGTCTGGGAAGAGGTGATGGTACTTGTAAAAGATTTTGAGTTTCACTGGGTTGTTCAAGGGTTTCTCCTTGAGTGTGGGTACTTAGGTGTTGTGCCATTTGTATGCCCTCTATTTGAGGTATAATGATTTCTGGAGTAAGTTAATAGGGTAACGGTTCTAGTCTTAACGTCACGATGTTTCACAATTATGTTAGTGCGGGCACCTCTAAATTCTCTCGGTCTTAATCCAATATATGGTCTATATCCTAGTGGCATAAAATCAAACTTCTAAAGTGATATGAAGGCATGATGGTTGATTTCTCGAAATTCGTTGTTTTTCTTCTTAAGGAATGAAGAAGGATTTGTTTTGAAAACTTCATTTGAGTGAATGCTTTTACGAGTTTGACCAAGAAAATATTTCAAGAAATAATTATTCCCTTGTTTGAAATTAATAGTTGCATAAAATGACACGGTACCAAAAGATCTAAACTTTTGTAAAACGGGTTTTTAATCATGGTGTGGGTAAGACAGTTACGCAAAATTAGCGTTTAGTCATTTCTTTGCTTGCAAAAGTTTGATATGATCTGACCAGAAAAGTCGTATTTCATGAGTAGTTCAGAAAATATTATTACGAGTTTTAAATAAAGACCCTTAAAATAAGAATGTCAAGAAGAAGAAAGTGTAGTGGGATGTATACATTCACATATGTTTTAAATATCTAAGAGTAGAGTCTAGTTTTCGATGTTGAGTATGTTTAGAGGTTTATCATTACGTGAAGCTCATTGTTATCTATAGTTTTAGGCAAAGGTGTGGGATATACTTCTAAGGTCTGCTTTAGCTGCAAAGGAAATTATGGGTTATCTTTTTTATGATGTAGTACATAAAAAAACTTTTCAAGAGAGTAAATAACTTATAAAGTGATTATAGAATAGTTTATAAAATGGTTTGTAAAACAGTTTTTAGAGTACTAAGAAAAACACTTTATTTTTGTAAGGCGTAGTAGAATTGTAGTTTACTGTGGAGTGTAGTGGCAAGGTAGAAAATAGGTTTGTAAAATAATCCGTGAAGTGGTTCGTAAAACCATTTATAGACAAAAGAAAACAACTCATTGTTTATAAAATAATAGGATAGTCGGAGTTTTGATATTTCATAAGTTAACTGCAAAATGGTCTGTGAGATAATCGAAAATGGTTTGTATGTTAATGGTGACACATTTATTTAGTTTGTAAGGGGGTACAAGTTAGACATCTGGGATTCCCGAGGGATGAGTGAGGGATTAGGTATCTTTTCCAAAGGTAGGGGTTCGCATTGTTACATATGGTTTTCAGGGATTATGTTGGGTTACAGGTCACTTATCGTGTATTTTAAAATCTTGCCAAGAGTTCATTGATCCTTTTGTTGTTTACTTTCATCACGAGGTCATTCTCATAGGTGTTACAGAGGGTTTTCCCTAGAATGGCTAGTGATGTAATTTGGTTCATCAGTTGAGTGTAAGATTTGGTGTAATGGTGACTATAATATAACCCGATCGTGATGGAAAAATATTTCATATAAGAAGAATTAAAGTTTGTGATTAGAAAGTATGGTGATGCCAGTGTGTCGTATGTAGGGGTGAACTTTTATAATGTTCCATGCTCGTATACACACACTAAAAAATTTACCATTCTTCGAAATTAATCTGAAAACCAACCGGACATAACTCTATTATAGCTACTCCAAGTATTGTAAAATTTACCTCAGAGTCGGACATAGGTGATCAGGCTATGTCCCACTGTCCCTGGTTAAATATAGGTGATCAGTCTATATTCAACCGAGGTTCAATGAATTTTGAAATTCTCAGCTCAGCTATACCAGTAATATGTCCTAATGCTTTTAAGAGTTGTTTTGAAAGACTAAAACAAATATCCAAATTTGTAGAGGATAAGGCATAGCGATGTGACAGTTACGGTACGTAAACATACGTATATGGAAATTAATTATAGCATATAGTGAAATTAAGTGGATATAAGTCATCCAGTAATAAAACACAATTCCAAGTTCGTAAACAACATGAACCCTGAGTGGAACAGGTTTGTTACCGCAGTGAAGTTGAACAAAGGATTGAGAAATACTAATTGTGAGCAGTTGTACGCTTACTTACTTCAACATGAGAAGCATGCTACATATGACCGTTTGGGAAAAACTCAATCCAACTACAACAACAAGCACAACAAATGACTCAGTTGCATTTGTTTCTAATGTGAAGCTAAACACTCGAATATCACAGTACTTACCATCTTCCCAGAATCAGAATCAGGTTACTATACCAGACTCAGGATATACCCCAACAGACATGTTGATTGAAAACCTCTCGAACCAAGTTGCTCTATTGGTTCAACAATATAGAACCTCGCTTCCCTAAACCAACAACCAACTTAGGACCTCATCTAACCCACACAATCAAGCTACATTGGAAGATGGAAGGGTTGTGGTACAGAATGTGCAAGGAAGACAAAATTTGAACCCAAGGAATGTTGCACGGGGAAATGTTGCAGCTGGTTATGTGGGGGCTCAGAATAGAGGAGGGATAGTGGTTCAAGGTCAAGGAAAACCGATTAAGTGTTACAACTGTGGTGGTGGGGGACATATTGCTAGGAACTGCACTCAACCTAAGCGTCCACAAAATGCTGAATAATTCAGGGATAAGATGTTACTGATGCGGGCTCAAGACGGTGGAGCAGTGTTGGATGAGGAGGAGTTATTGTTTCTTGCTGATAGGAATGCCAACACATTTGATGTTGGAGTGGATGAACAACTAGTGTATGATTTGGCACAGAACAATCCCAATATCTTCCAGGTTGCTGACTGTGATGCCTTCGACTCTGATGTTGTTGATGAACCAACGTCGCAGACTATTTTCATGGCTAATATTTCTCCCATGGTTTCATCACCTCAACAAGCTGGTCCCTCCAATTCTTCAGTCATATCAGAGGTACTAAAGCTATATGATATGATTGATGAGCAAAGGATTCCCAACAAGGTACAACCAACAGAAGTCGTTGATTCAGATATTGTAAATATAAAAAATAGCAATGTTATCCATATGAGCAATATGTGAAGCACGATGAAAGTCTTGTTGTACCAAGTGGTGCATCTTTTGCCATTAATGAAGACTATGTGTTTAATGAGTACGAATATGTGCTGATGACTCACGATGAGTGTCTAAATACTCATCATTTTGTACTATCTGATCGAAAACATCTGAAAACACTCAAAATGCATCAAAATGATAAAATATCACAAATCGTGTTTTATGTGTTTTAAATGCAAAAGATCAAAATCGGATGAAAAACGTATCAAGTTTGCAAAGTTGGCGGTTTAGTCCCCAGTTTCAAAAGTTGTCAAAAACAGTCCCTGGTATATCAAAATAAAGAAAAATGTCATTTAAGGTCCATGGGATTCAAAAGTTGTCAAAACAAACCCTTGAAGTGTAAAATTTGCAAAATTACAACTTTGGTCCCTCAAGTTTGAAATTTGGCAGAAATGGCCCCTGGAAACTGGAAATTGTCAAGTTTGGTCCCTGTACTTTTGAAGCTTGTCAGTTTTAGTCCCTTGGAATAACTTTGAGATATTGGCAGTTATGGTCCTTGCAATTTTCAGAATTACACATTAAGTCCTTGTTTAATTAATAACCTTTAAACCATTTTGGCCCTTGTCTTAAACCCATATGACCCCCTGCCATTCTTTTTGAACCCCAGCCAATATCCTTTTGACCCTCCTCTATTACTAATACCGGTCAAACCACTTGGTCAAACTTCCCGTGCGCAAAAGTCTTCACTCCAATTGCACCGCAACTCAACCAAACCCATCCCCATTTCGACATATTACTCCCCTTGTCCCCTCCACCTCCACCACAAAACAAGAATCATTTAATGATCCCTCACTCAACTCACTCAACCTCTCCAGCTGTTAAACCAATTTTGGCGCCAAAACTCAATTCAATGGCCATGATCAGTTTAAGCCATCCAATGGCTGAGAAAAGTGATGGGATCTATTCAGAAGAGAGAGAAAAAAGGTTTGGATTATAAAAGAAGCAAGAAGGATGAGGAGAAGGGAGCTAGTAGTTTTTTAGTTTATTACTTATGTCGTTTTTAATATAAAGCTTTTAATTTAGTGTAATATCTGTAAAACTTTGTTTCTATGTATCAAACTTAGCTTATTGTGTCATTATAAACTAGTTCAAGGTATCAATTCAAGTTGTGCTAAAATTTCATGTTTCAAGTTAACTGTTGAATTTTTCCATTTCAAACACTCACACCCAAGCTTCAAATAGCTTGTTTCTTAATTTCTATGTTTATATGGTGATGATAGCTTTTTGTAAGCTAAAGGTTAAGTTTTAAGCAACTTTAGAATTTGGTCAAAGAAAGTCAAATGGGGCAAAATGGAAATGGATTGAAGCAAAATAGAATTGGGTTGATTCAGAATTCTTTGGATTGATTTGGAATCCAGTTGGGTTGATATAGATAGGTTAGATGTTCATGGGATCAGTTTCAAGCCATTGTGGCTAGGACCATTTGTGAGTAATTTTCTAGAATTTTTGGCATAATCTGTATTTATGGTTTATTTTGGTTTTTTATCTGTTTCTTAAGTGTTATTAGGTTCATTAGAATCAGTGTTAGTATCTACTCAAGTTGAATCAGTAGTTTAGCTTAATTAAACTTTCATATCAGTGTTTAAAGGATGTTTGGATTTGTTGCTTGGTTTGTGTTTGAGGTTTGATTTGGAGTGGCAACCTGTTGGTTTATGTTTTCTTAGCAATATTGAACTCATTGCTGTCATCAGTTTGAGCCTGCACAAGCTCTGAGTCAAACTTACTCTAAATCTGTCTTAAGTCTATAACTGTTATGATTTTGAAGTTCAAATCTCATCAAAGTAGCTTGCAACTTAGTAATCTAGCTTAAGTCAGTCTTATTATAGCTTAAAACAACTTATTCAGCTCATGGAATCAGTTACAATCTCATAAAAGTCAAATAGTTAGTGTAATTAAAAAGTCAAATATTTCTAATACCCGTTTTTGAATAAACTTTAGAATTTAATTGTGTGTTTAATACTAAGAATTAGTTTATAAGCTTCTAGGACATTAAAATATAGCTGCTTATCTAAATTATAAAAATACTAGTTCAGTTTTAATCAGCTTATACAGTGCTTATTTGTTAGCTTATTGTAGATACCCTTTCTGAAAAGTGCCATGTGCACAGGTTTGGTAGCTTATTTCACAAGCTCTTATAGAGCTTATTAGTTAGCTTCAAATTGTGTATTTTGGCTTTTTGAGAAGCTCACCTAGCTAACTCAAGGTACCAAGTGCTTATTTTCCATAATTAGCTTATTTAGCTAGCCTGCTAGTAATTCTTAGATTTGTCCATTTCACTTAAGTCCATTAATAAGTCGGTGTTCATCAATTTTTCAAAAGCTTCTCACAAGCTCAATATAGCACACCAATCTTTGTAATCTAGCTTTTGGATAGCTTATCCGGTCTACTTGTTAGTTCCATAGTTCTTTTCCATTTTGTAGCCTATTAAAGTGTTTAAAATTTAGTTTAAAGTTGTCTAGAAACCAAACAGATCACTGTGTAACCAGTCATGCTTGTGCTTATTTAGTGCTTATTTAGTGTTTATTTAAGTCATTCTGCTTATTTAGTTGTTAAATTAGCTTATTTAAAGCGACTGAGCTTTATTTCAGTTTATTTTCAGCTTATTTCATAGCTTATTAGTCATTTTAACTCAACTTGAGCTTATTTCATTTTCTCTTGCCACTGTTGAGAATCTTTGGCTTATTAAGTGCTTATCAGTGGTTTTTGTAAAAAGTCATAGTTGTAAAAAATGCTTATCTCAGTGTGTTTGATTAGTTTGTAAAGTAAAATTCCAAAAATAAAATAAATTGCAAAAAGGGTGGAGGCAGGCTCGAACCTGAGACCTCCAGCCTTAGGAGAGTGATAGAAGAGTACCTGTAAACCAGTTGCCCTTGGGACTTTTTCTGTCATCTCCTTTCACAATCAAATATATAAGTACATTTGTCCAGTTTAGCTTATAAGGTTTATTTAGCTTATTTCGAGCTTATTTAAAATAGCTTTTTCATCTTTTCTATTTTTCTTAAATCTGTATTGGTATAAAGTATTTTCTATAAAAGTTTCAGATTTTTCTAATTAGTTTTAGTATTTTTAAACATTTAATTAGTGTTTTTAGTAATTAAATCATAATAAAAATATAAAAGTCTAAAAATATAAATCTTTTTCTAAAATTTTCTTTTGTCATATAGTGCGTAATAAAATTGTTTTACACTTGTAGGACTTTTATTTCATAAATTTTACGTTTTATCTTGCGCTCCAGCGTAATTTTTGTACATATCGTACGTTTTCATTTTAAGTCACGTTTTTAAGTAATTTAAGTTTACATTTCAGTTAAAATAGTTTATTTAAGATATTTTGTTTTATAAAATCACAAAAACATCATTGTAAAAATAGTGATAGCGTTTATTTAATATATTTTAGCTTTTTAATTTTCTTAATTTGCATTTAAGTCGCTGTTATTCATAACTTTTTCTTTAGGTATAGTTATCCATCAAAATCCTTTCCGATCACTATCCTTAGTGATCATTCTATCGTCTGATCAAGTGTTTGCACACCATTGAGTCTCCGTGGGACATAACGACCCGGGAATTCATTATATTCTCCAAGACTTCATTGTATTTGTGTCTGAACTGTTTTAAGCCTGTTACGGTTGGCCATTCACAAGTGGCCAGCTTGTGTGATTAGACTTGACGGTTCGGACCAGATCAACTCCCTGACCACTAAGCTAAATATATATAAGGATCAAGTTGCCATCTATGAACAACATGCTAAATTTGAGCTTACCACACGTGAACAGGAAATGGATTGCCAAATGCGTACACTAATCACTAAATGTAATTTAAGGGAAGAAACGTTAAAACAAGAGTTAAATTCCTTAAAAGAGAAACTTAATCAAACTGTTAAGCAAAAATAAGAAATCCAAGAAAATGTAAAAACGCTTAAACGGGAATTCAAAGAAAGGGAATCTAAACTCCTAAATGATTTTTCCAACCTTACAACTTTAAAGAACAAACTTGAAAACAAGTTGTACGTACAAGGCAACACAATTCAGACTTCTCACATGATTACAAATCACAAAGTATTAAGTGATAAACACAGTGAAAACCTTATAGAAGACCCAAATCCTGTGTATCTTAAGAAGTATTTTATGTTGGTGGTGAGATTCTTAAGCTCAAACAAAAGCCAAATTGTGTACAGAACACTTAAGAGGACATACAGTTAGAAAATGCCTCTAGAGAGAAAATGGATAAGAAAATGAAGGGATCTATATTTGTGGAGAAAAGATTAAATGTAAAAGCTCCCAACTATTCTAGGAAAACTTCTTAGCTAAGTTCAAACCTCAGACTCAATTAACCCCTGAACAAGTGTTTTGGAAGTTAGATATGGATAAGAGAAAGGCCGAAGAACTTGTTGAAAATAATCCTCCCTTTAGGAAATTGCATGCGGCTACGGTGTATCCTCCCAATACACCGATGCATTTAGTGCCAAGAACTCTTCCTACTCAATGCAAAACCTTAATTAGCATATACGTGATTTACCAACTATTTGTTGATTTCGATAAAACATGTAATAAGAGAATCACACCAACGGGTATTACTGAAGGGGAAAGGGGTTTTGAGCAAACAAAAGAGTGATATCTTACTAAGGTTATTCCATTCTTTAAACAATTGAAAGAAAAAATCGAGGGTATTCAAAAGGCCCTAGATACTGAGGTTAAAGAAATGAAAAAGATGTTTAATGAAATGGAAAACAAGGAAAGAAATAATGCATATGAGCTTAAAAGCTATGAGATTGAGAGAAAAAATATTCACATCCTTAATGAGAATTTGATTGCCAGATGTATTACGTAGGATGTGTTTTATACTGTCACGAATTATGCCATAACTGCTTCTCAATTTCATGATTTGTCAATTGCATTTAAAGTTTTCCAATATCGTGTCAATGAGCTTGAAGCTGAGAATTCAAAATTGCAAGAAAAAATCCAAAAGGATGATCATGATAACATGATCAGACATTTTTCTAAATTATAGGTTGAATATCTTGATTTGCAATTAAAATATCAACTTCTAGAGGAAAGAGTCAAAACCTCAAATGCCAAGACATCTTCAGATGCTCCGAAATTTAATGCATATTTTGAAATAAGCACTCATGATGAATGGATTCAAACTCGATGCAACACGATCCGAAAGTTGAAAGCTCAAATTTCCCAATTGAAGGGAAATAGGAGAGAAGTGGTTGGCTCCCATATACCTCCGCCTTTAGATTCTCAGAATTTCCAACTTCAAAACATCATTAATGAATTGCAACAAGAAAATGATTGTTTTCAAGCTGAAAATGCTAAAGTTAAACTGCATTTCAAAGAGTTATATGAATCAATTAAGGTCACTCATGACAAGAACAATGAAAAGATAATTTCTTTGCTTAAAGAAATTGAGAATCTAAAGATTCAGGTAAAATGGAAAATGCCAATCACTAGTTGTGATAATGTTGTACCAAAGGTGTTTGCTTGTAAGAAGTATGCAATCAATGTGAAATATATTCCCCCACCTCTTAGTAATATTTGGACTGAGTGTCAAACTTATCTCAATCGCCTTAAGGATAGCCTAGATATTGTTCGAGAGATTGTTGAAGACGCTAGAATAGAGAAGTCTCTAGACAGTGATTTTGTCGATGCTTGCATTTACACTGAACAATCTCAAGAGATGTTAGAATATGTCTTAGACACTTATCCTAAAAGTGATAATAAATGAGATAGAACTGTTGCACCCTCTTCTATGCCTAAGGTCAAGCATGTTACCTTTGATGTACCTCCAAAAGTCTCAGAGCCCAGCACTTATAGGCCAGAAATGCAAAAAGTAGTGAAACAAACTAATATTTTCATC
This sequence comes from Chrysanthemum lavandulifolium, assembly GCA_022545495.1. Classification (NCBI taxonomy): domain Eukaryota; kingdom Viridiplantae; phylum Streptophyta; class Magnoliopsida; order Asterales; family Asteraceae; genus Chrysanthemum; species Chrysanthemum lavandulifolium. Next base: position 142,044,040 of record CM040244.1, on the reverse strand, counting down.
GTTACTTCTATAGGAGTAAGCAGTGACACTCAAGCTAGCGGGTCAAATCCTAAAGGCAATACAAAGCAAGATAGGACCTCGCGAGCTAAAAGTGATCAAGTGAAGAAAGTATAAGCCCACTTTAGGAATAATAAGTTTAAGTTAAACAATTTGAATCGTGTTGATTCTAGTATTAGCTATAAGCATACTGTAATTAATTCGAATTCTACTACTGCTTGCAAAACATGTAATGAATGTTTAATTTCTGGCAATTATGATAAGTGTGTTGTGTCTTATTTGAAGCCTTTTGTTAAATTCCCAGTAGATAAAGTTTGAAATGTAAAACAGGTTAAGCAATCTTGGAAACCTATAGGGAAAAGTTCTCTAATATAGGTTATCAGTGGATACCCACAGGTCGTAAAATCAAACTTAGTGAACACTTCCTTCATCTAGAACTGCCTTACCTAGAACAGTGCATGCTAAGACCTGGAGACCCACAGGTAGAACTATTCCTTTAGGATCACAGCACACTGTCACTGAGTCCAGTGCACCAACTAGTGCTGCCCCCACAAATAATGTCATGGCATCTAGGGATTTTGTAGGTTTACAAATTGTGTATTCTAACCAATCGGATCCTTCATTCTCCATTCTCGTCTATTTTCAAATGCAGGTCGTACAAATCGTCCTTTGGTATTTGGATTCAGGCTGCTCAAAACATATGACTGGGGATCGCTCACGGCTCAAGAACTTTGTGAATAAGTTTATCGGGACTGTTAGATTTTGAAATGATCATTTTGGGGCAATTATGGGTTATGGAGATTGTGTTTTTGGTGACAGTGATATCTCCCGGGTATACTATGTGGAAGGACTTGGACACAATCTGTTCTATGTTGGTCAATTTTGTGATTCTGATCTCGAAGTAGCCTTTAGAAAACACACAGGTTTCGTTAGAGAACTAGATGGTGTTGAGCTTCTTAAGGGATCTCGTAGCACAAATTTGTACACCATCTCTATCGAAGACATGATGAAGTCTTCTGCTATTTGCTTGTTATCAAAGGCATCAAAGAACAAATCTTGGTTATGGCACCGTCGACTCAATCAATTGAACTTCGACACCATCAATAATCTTACTAGAAAGGACCTTGTTAGAGGTTTGCCACGGTTACAATATGAAAAAGATCATCTTTGTTCTGCTTGCCAACTGGGCAAAAGCAAAAAGTATGCCCATAAACCCAAACCTGCCAATACCATCATGGAAGTTCTTCATACCCTTCACATGGATCTATGCGGACCCATGAGAGTACAAAGTATCAATGGGAAAAAGTATGTGCTAGTTGTTGTTGACGACTACTCTCGGTTCACTTGGGTAAAGTTTTTGAGAACCAAGGATGAAACTCCTAAGGTTATCATTAAGCTTATCAAACAATTACAGGTTAGGCTTAACAAAACTGTCAGAATCATTCGAACAGACAATGGAACTGAACTTGTGAACAAACAGCTCATTCAGTTTTATGAAAGCATTGGAATCAGTCACTAGAAAAGCGTTCCACGCACTCCTCAGCATAACGGTGTCGTTGAAAGGCATAATCGTACTCTTGTGGAAGATGCTCGGACTATGCTAATTTTCTCAAATGCCCCAATGTTTCTCTGGGCGGAAGCTATTGCCACTACTTGTTATACTCAAAACCGATCTCTAATACATACTCTTCATGGAAAAACTCCATATGAATTAGTGCACAACAGAAAACCGGATCTCTCGTTTCTACGTGTGTTTGGAGCTTTATGCTATCCAACCAATGATGGTCAAGATCTGGGAAAGTTGAAAGCTAAAGCTGATATTGGATTTTTCATTGGTTATGCACCAGATCAGAAGGGCTACCGAATCTGCAACAAAAGAACCCGAGATATTATGGAAACTATTCACGTTACGTTTGATGAGTGGTCGAGCGGATGGCTTCGGACACCCAAACGGACCCACACCTCAACTTTTGACACATGGACCAATTAGTTCGGTCTTGTACGAATCCAGCGCCGCAACTCCTTATGTACCTCCCTCAGAAGAAGATTTGAAGATTCTATTTTATCTGATGTTTGATGAATACTTTGAGCCAACAACTGATGATACTCCTACACCACCAGCTGTTGATGCTCCTGCTCCATCCAATCCAAATGGTCCATCGGTCTCTATTTCCATAACACAAGAAGCTCCATTGGCTGACCATTCACCATCATCATCGAATCCTCAATCGTCTTTTGTACATCAAGGAAATGCAGTAGATAATTCTTTTGAAGTTAACTCCTTTGTCACTCCTAAAGATGCTTCATTTGAGAATATATTTTCCCCCTAACCCACTCCTAAGGCATCTTCACCAGGGGATCCTAACTCTGCCACTTCAGTACCTTATCAACAACCACATGAACATCTCAGAAAATAGACACACAATCATCCGTTGGATAACATCATTGGGAATCCTTCTCGCCCGATATCTACAAGAAAGCAACTTGCCACTGATTCCTTATGGTGCTTTTTCAATTATGTACTTTCAAAGGTCGAACCGAATGATGTCAAGACTGCAATGTCTGAGGACAGCTGGTTTAATGCTATGCAAGATGAAATTCACGAGTTCGATCGACTTGATGTATGAGAATTAGTACCTCCATCATATTGTGCTATGATTATCGCTCTCAAGTGGAGCTTCAAGGTGAAACTTGATGAGCATGGTGACGTTCTAAAGAATAAGGAGAGACTCGTTGCTAAGGGTATCGACAAGAGGAGGGTATTGACTATGAGGAATCTTTTGCTCCGGTTGCACGAATAGAGGCTATCCGAATCTTCCTTGCTAATGCTGCTAGCAAGAATATGATAGTCTACCAAATGGCTGTAAAGAGTGCTTTTCTTAATGTCGATCTCAAAGAAGTGGTCTATGCCAGTCAACCGGAAGGCTTTGTGAATCCCGAACATCCTAACTATGTCTACCGTCTGAAAAGGGCCCTCTACGGCTTGAAACATGCTCCAAGGGCATGGTACGATACTTTGTCAAAGTTTCTTTTGGCAAACGGATTCTACAAAGGTGTTCTTGATCCTACACTGTTTACTCAGAAATCAGGAAAACATTTAATTCATGTTCAAATATATGCTGTTGATCCTACACTAATGAAATATTAAAGAAATTTGGATTTGATTCTATTAACCCTGTTGACACTCCTATGGTGGAGAGAACTAAACTGGATGAGGACCTCTCTGGGATCCCGGTTGATCAAACTAAATATCATAGTAGATTGGATCCTTGATGTATCTTACTGCCAGTAGACCTGATATTATGTTTGATGTATGCATGTGTGCTCGCTACCAGGCTAAGCCTACTAAGAAGCACCTTGAAGCGGTAAAACGGGTCTTTCGGTATCTCCAAGGAACCATTAACATGGGTCTTTGGTATCTGAAGGACACCGCCATGGCACTAACAGCCTATGCAGATGCTAACCATGCATGGTGTCAAGATACACGTCGAAGTACGTCAGGAGGTGCTTAATTTTTTGGTGATAAATTAGTGAGTTGATCGTCAAAGAAGCAAATGGGTACTTCCATATCTTCTACAGAGGCTGAATACATTGCCATGTCATCATGTTGTGCTCAAATCTTATGGATGAGATCCCAACTATCTAACTATGGTTTTGTATTCAACAAAATTCCTATGTACAGTGACAACAAAAGTGTCATCGCTCTCTGCTGCAACAATGTCCAACACTCAAGATCAAAGCACAATGACATTCGACATCACTTCATCAGGGAACAAGTAGAGAACGGTGTGGTTGAACTCTACTTTGTAAGGACTGAGTATCAGTTGGCAGACATTTTCACAAAAGCTCTTCCAAGAGATCGGTTTCAGTTTATCCTCCCGTGACTCGGCATGAAGAGTCTGTAGCCGGAAACATTCAAACATCTTCAGGAAGAGAACGAGGAGTAAAGGGGTTACTTCGCCAATTCTTTGTACATATTTTTCAAAAAGCAAAATACAAAAAATATAAAACCAACAAAAACCCATAAAAATTTGAAATATCAGAGAATTCCACAAATATTGTTTTTCTCAAGGCATGTCTTCTGATATCGATAACATCTACAATCCTAGAAATGTCATTCAATAATGACACGGGGTTTTAGATGAAGTTCAAGCAGAAGTTCAAATGTTTTTCAAAACATGCTTAAATTATGGCTTGCGGTTATTTCAGAATGTAACCCGTTTTTCAAGAAATGAAAGTGCTACGCTAAATCGATTTTTATAAATATCGAGCACTTATCCTAAAACAAAATGAGGAAAGCACGTCGCCAAAAAGACTGTTGTTCCTATACAAATGTTGTTCAATCTAAGATTCTTTAGGAAAATATTTGTAATGTACATGATGATAAGTTTGTTTGAAAATGAATCAGACTAAAATTTTTGAAAATCAATCGGACTCAAATTTTCATAAATTTTTATCACTCAATCTATGACTTGGGTCATCGATTGAGGGGGGAGTGATTTCAAATTTCGCATTTTCAAACGATATTATCATCAAATGAGTCCATTTGTACATTATAAAGTGGTGAATAAAGTTTTGGTGTTATATGTCAGGGTATGATTTTCCAACAACACAATATACACACATATACTTGAAATCTTGTGAGAAGAACACAATTGGCTCAAATGAAATGTTTTAAAAGAACTCTCAAAATTATCATACCTGACACTAACACTCTCCCTCATAAATTGAGGGGGAGCAGTAAAATGTTCCTTATCAGTAAATGTTAAAACAGAGCCACATCTTTCCCCAAAATTTTCTAAATTATTTAAATCAATTGGGATCACAAATCTCAAACGGTTTGAATTTTTTGATCGAGAGAGAGATTGTGATTAAATTTCAAATCTGATAAAAAGGTGATCGTTTAAAGACTCAAGCAAGCACTCCTTCCTCCATGTGTTAAATGATTTCAAGTATTGATGCACATGTTGAGGGGGGGGGGGCATTTATAAAAGATTAAAAACAATTGAGGTACAAAATTCTTTGATTTTATATCACAAGTACCTTGATTGATTTTTCAATTGGATTTCAATGGCAATTGTGGAAGAACACCAAAGAACGACCTTGCATTTACTTTATTGAGTTATAAGGATGTTAAGGTTAGGTATTAGTTCCCACGACCCTCCAGAACCGGAGGGTTCTACCCAGGGACAATCCACTAGATAGTGTAGAAGTCCTTAGGTATGATGAAAAAAGGAGAAAAGTGAGAATAAGGGAAGAGTGTCGACTGAGATGGAGCTAGGACTAGAATAAACCCAACAAGGTTCTAGTGATGAAGTCTCGGTAAGCACTGAAGGGGTTGAAGACTGAAAATGAAATGAAAAGTGAAAGGGTGAAAAGAAATAGCCCTTCAATAATTCAACCTTAGGGCAGAAATCAGGTTCAATACATATGCTACTCGTGGTTACTAAGGTAACGCCAGTATTGAAGACAAGACGTCATGGACCCACTACACTAAACTTCCCAACTACTCAAGTTCTCTTAAAAGGACTTGTTTCATTCTCACGGGGAACCAATGTAATCTATCGACTTTCTCTTAGAGATAGTTGATATTGAAAAAGGAGACCCTCTCCCTAGTCTCTGCTAGGGCTGCTCAAACGGACGGACGGACCGGACCGACCGACAAAACCGACCGGACGGACGAAACCGACCGGACCGATGGACCGGCGGTCCGGTCTCGATCTAGGATTTTTGCGGATTCGGTCTCGGTCCGGTCCGGTCGGTCGGTCCGGACCCAAAAACCCAAAACCGAAATTTAGCCTTGTAGACCGGACCGACCGACAAAACCGGCCGGACCGGACGGACCGGACCGACCTCATTCGGTCTCGGTCTCGGTCCGGAGTTTTGGATTCGGTCTCGGTCGGTCCGTTTTCGTCGGTCCGGTCCGGTTTTAGACCGATGAGCACCCCTAGTCTCTGCATAAGAAAACCAAAGTGCATTATCGAATCTAGAGCCAAGAGATCATCAATAAATCTCATTAGGACACATGTTCATGAAGACTTGTTGTTTCACACAATATGGAAAGTAAGAATATATATTGAGAGTCCTACGCATTATCCTTGTGGTATTGCCAGAACATCCGAGTGATATGTAAAGTTTTCACAATAAAGTTGGAAATCCTTCTTGAGCCAACATCAAACAAGCTCTTGGTGGGTGATATGTGAGATCCTTCATGGATCAAACTTATGAAAATTGGAAAGAAACGATGGGGTGATTCACTCTTGAATCAACCTTGTTCCAGGAAATGGATTGACTCATGCTTTTGGAAAACCTTTCGATGTGATCTACAATTCTTTTTCTAGCACATCGATTGCGCGTTAATTTTTTCAAATACAAAGTATTTATGATTGAAAATTGACTTTTCTCATAAAACTTTCGTCGTATTGCAAAACTCTCTCTCTTTTCAGCAATACGCGATTTTTTTTCAAATCAATTTCTTATCAATCAGGGAATCTCAATTCGCTGGTTCACTCACTTTGTGTTGTCTACTTTGAGACGTTCCGGTTTGAGAACGGCGCTCAAGTTGCGAAACCCAAGAGATTCTTCGGAATTCTACCGATCACGGCGGTATTTATCTTGATCAGCGAGGCAAGTGGTTCTTGCAACCCTATTCAACAGTAAACAAAGACACTTTCGTGTGTTTTATTGCTAATGTTGTTTGCAAGAAAAAGCGGCAGTTCGGTGATCGAAATTGAGAAGTCAATCCATAACCACATGCTCACACATCACACTCACGTTTAAAGAAATCATGATAATTTAAAGAACTTAAGCGATGCTTCCGCAACTCTGATGCAAAATATCATGATCCAACAAATGGTGAGCATGTCAGTCCAAAAGTCCAATATCACATGGAGGTGATACAACAAAGGATGATCCAGAAATTTACTGTGGCTGATGATCTCAAAAAAAGCTCAAAGATCACCTAGTCATGGAACGTTCAAAGAATCGTCACTGGAAGTACAAAGTATGCGGACTTTGAAGGATCAAATACTACTAACTACAAGAACAAAGACATGTAATAGAATGCTAGAATTCATAATGTATTAAAAGAGGTGACCTCCCTTAGGGGGAGATTGTTAGGATTTAGTAAATCCGTAAGTTAAAGACTCGATCACCTCGGGTATTTGTTAGCATTAGAAAGTTCGTAGTCTTAGACGTTTAGTTATAAGTAAGTAGTTAGTTAAGTAACACCGTGGAAGACGGACGGGTCTTTACCCATTGTATACCTGATCCACAGCCCGTAGGAGGCGTATCTTGTAAAAACTATAAATACCCTCTACCTCCTAAGGTAGAGGGTTGGAGCTTCATAATATACTTTCACTTTCTCTCTCTAGAAGTTCTAATTCTCTCTACTTTCTCTCTCTAAAACCTTACACCATACGATCCATATCATTGTGTATTTGTGTGTTTATGATATCCAATCACTTACATAGTGGATGGTTGGTTGAACTTGTGTCTTCATTAGTACTGTCTGATGCAAAATCATACATGATTTCAACTATTTTTTATTCATTTGATAGTAAAACTTGTTTGTTGATTTGATTTGATGAATTATGTGATTGATTTGATGAATTTTGGTGGTTATTTGAGTGGTTCTTGATGGTTGTTAATGGTGAAAATTTTTGGAGGGAAAAACGGTTATGATGGATGGTCAAAGTTTGTTGCGGTGGTCAACGGACATTTATGACAGTTTATGGTGGTGATTGCTGGTGATTGCAGAGGACCGTGTTGGTCGGCTCTGATAACATATTACAAAATGAGACTCGAGAGAATTGTAGAAAAATTTATTACATTCAACTAATGAGAAATTGAGTTACAATCCTTATTTATACAACTTGCTAACACGGCTACATGCTACACTATAAACTGAATACATCAATACAGTAGTGAAGATAACTATCTATCTAATCACATCACAGTTTACTAGATATCTTTGGTACTTAATACAATGTGGTGAAATGTAGGATCCAGCATAACTTGACTTGACTGTATTGTCTTGATCAGTTGTAGCTGCTCTGTTTGCTCTTAGTAGCATTCACTTTAGTCTTTATCTTATCTTAACTACATAAAATAGAAAAATGGTTAAAAAGTCAAAATGTGGAAATGTGAAAAAGTGGAAAATGTGAAAAAGTGGAAAATTGTTTTTGGTAACTTGAAAAACTTATCTTTGGTAACTTGGAAAATTATTTTCTAAAAAAAACTTTTATTTTCTAAAAAAAAAATTTCTAAGAAAAATTTAATTTTCAAAAAAAATGTTATTTTCTAAAAAAATTATTTTCTTAAAATTCGAAAAATAAGAATTGTCGAAAAAAATTTCTGAAAATCTTAACTATATAAAATAGAAAAATTGTCAAAAAGTCAAAATGTGGAAAAGTGAAAAAGTAAAAAATGTGAAAAAGTGGAAAATTGTTTTTGGTAACCTGAAAAACTTATCTTTGGTAACTTGGAAAATTATTTTCTAAAAAAACCTGTTATTTTCGAAGTAAAAATTATTTTCTAAAAGAAAAAAATTTTCTAAGAAAAATTTAATTTTCAAAAAAATGTTATTTTAAAAAATTATTTTCTTAAAATTCGAAAAATAAGAATTGTAGAAAAAAATTTCTGAAAAAAAAAGAATTTTGAAAAAAAATTTGGAAAAACAATTTCAGAAAAAAAAAAATAGGGACGGTATACACAATTTCTCCAAACGACAGGGACCATTTATGTAATTTAAAAAGGTAAAATGGTTATACTACATACAGAAAATCAAAAGTGTCTTAAAAGAGTATTTTTTTTAGTTCGCTACATTGAAGATACTTTTTTGACAAGTATAATGCATTTTCAAAGATGCCCTTTAATAATTAGTATTACATGATCCCATAATTTATCCGCGTTTATTTATACATTCGATTAAACCAACAAAAAAGATTAAGACTATACCGATAAGTTTTGCTTTTTAATTCTATATCTATAATAATATAGCAAAAAATTCAACAAGTGATTCTAAATTATAATTGTATAACTAATTGATGATTCTAAGATAGTGTAACTGTAATTTATTATTTTACAAAATTTTTTAATAAATATTAGCCATCACCACTTCAACTTTTTAATTAAACTTATAAAAGTTAATGGAATAAAATATCATATTGTTAAATTTTTTAATAAAAAATCAAAAAATCATATTGTTAAATTTTTTTAAAAAAATCATGATCAGGTCGGGTTTATCAACCCGGGTCAACAAAAAATCAGCAATTCAATCCGATTCTCAAACAAGCAAAAACCCGGTCCTATCCGGTCCGGTTTCAGGTTTAACTTAAGTAGGGTCGTCAACCGGGTTTAAAACATTCTTATCAATCATATTACCGACAAATGCGCTCATAAGTATTACTATTATTTTTTTGTTTATTCTTGTAATTTTAAATTATTAAATTTTGGTTATGAGTATTACTTTATTATTGCAATTACATTTTATCTTTTACGTTATTTTGAATGTTAAGCGAAAGCAACTTCTGCGATATCGTATATCGTTAATTGTATACTGCTAAAGCCATTGTCGTAGACGCGGTCTTCGCTTATACCGTTAAATAGCAAGATGCTAATATTACAATGACACTAAAACGACCATAACGCGACAATTGTTTATTAAAACTTTACCATACCAACAACCTACGAGATGACCCTGCAACCTATTACACCAGGACCCTACACTCTATTACAAGCCAATCCGTGAGTTACCAAAGTATAATTACAATACAATGAAACAAACATGGACATCAAATTGCGAAGAGTCAACATATCAAGATAAAACCTCGACCCCCAAACCCGCCAAACGCAATAACACTAAGGGCAATCACCCGATAGAAAGCATGTAAAGGATTGAACACCGACCACCACCACGCAGTGGCGGAGGCATGTAGAGGCAAAGGTGGTAGTAGGCCCACAAATCTTTAACTTCAGTACATTTACATTAGCAATATAGTAAAGTGTCCATATTGTTGTTTGGCCCATCACAAAAGCGATATAAATTTATCTTATCTTAGCCAATCTCAGAAATCACAAAGTGTTATGCAATTTAAATGATCATCCCATATTAATTTTATATAAACACGAATTGGGTAAACAATCCTCAACATTACATCAAGTTCTTGTCTTTAACAAAGTTTTGGCCCCCCATAAACAAATTTCTGGCTACGCCCCTGCCACCACGACCCAACAAATGAAACGTAACCCACCCAAGAACAAGAAAATCCGACCACACAATCTAAACCGAGCGGTGGCTTCTTGTTGTATACAATGTACTTACAATTTAAGAATGTGCTATTTTAACATGGATACATTATGTAGCCCTTACTTTTCACATATTCGTCAAACTCAAGTGCATATGAAGCTCCTTTGTATACCTTATACTCATTTAACCATTTCATGAAACTGGTTCCTTTTATGAATATATCCTGCTAGACTGAGTAATCTTCTATAGCAGATTTAACATAGGCTTCAAACCAGTGCAGTTGATTGTCGATGTCGGCTACATTGTTGCTTGTCCCTGCATTCCTCAAGTCTTTCAAAGAAATCAACGCTTCTTCGACATATGCCCAGAAGCAAGAATCTTCGGTGAGAATAGCAGGCTTATTCTTTTTCCCTCGACCTGCATCCTGGTCCTTCATATCGTCTTTTAACCAACCCTCTAACAGCTTATAATGGTTGTCTCTATTGTCTATGTAATTTCTATGGCCATTTTTGTAGTATTCGGCTATCTCTAGTGGCTCCACAATCCTTCTATAGTTGTTTCCACTATAAAGCCAACGCTTCATAAGTTAGCACCTTCTTTTGGGGCATTAAATTCTTTTCTTCAACAAATTTCTTCCAATATTGTTTCATGCTACGATGATGCTTAATGATATCTTGTTGGCTACTGATATCTTCTTTGGAATGTCGATTCTTGTAGCTATCGTAGTAACCCCCTTTCAATCTCCTGGTCTTCATGTACCATTCCATGATTGTCAAGCTTATCTTCGAGTCATTTAGCTTCTTCGTAGGCTCGTAAGCTGGATTTTTCATTTTTCTCTTCATGTTTGCTTGTTTTTCCATTTCGTCAATCAGAATATTATCGGACACACCAACCTTTTTAAGCTGCAATGCAATTCCTGCCTTTAACAAATTCGTGTTGCCTTCAGTCAGATCAGAAGCGCCCCCACGTACCAATACCTTCCTTCTGATCGAACTCAAAACTTTCTTATAATCTTGCAGATACAAGCTTTCAGCATCAGGTGACGCCATGGTGTGTAGAACTGCCATGATCGCCTTTTCATCTTCAAGAGCCGTGCAGTGGCCTGATTCCGTGCAAAAGAGGAAGGTGCCAAACGGCTTGTATCCTTCCTTGGTTGCAAAACATCTGGCTCCATCATCCTTCTTCACTACCACATTTAGGAAACCTGATTTCCATTGTGGCCGTTTGGCAATGGCTTGTTGGAAATTTTCACCGCCGACAAGAGGGGCACCGAAAGTTATGCACATTGGCCGTTTTGTACCTTTTATACCTTTTGATTCTTCCACGTCCACAGCTCGTTGCAGCCGCAGAGCGGAAAGAATGGCAAGCATTCCCCCAAGACCCCATCCGGTGATGATCAAGGGAGTAAATATATGCTGAAAAACAAATATTACAATTAAGGAAAGCCACTATATAGGTCTTTGTTCATCTAGCAGTACTAAAGGTGAACCACTAATTAAATAATTGTGGGTTCAAGTCCCGACATGATAAGTTTATGTGTGAGCATATTTGTCATTCAAAACAATAACAATCACGATTAGTGCTGATAGCCCTTGATATATATACATCAAGCTATCTACTACAAAAGTAAATATACCTCATTTTCGATCTCTTTGAGGCGATCATTGAAACCATTAAATAGTTCAATAGCATTTTTGTTGACAGAGAACAAAGAGTCCTCGGCTTCGGTGGAGATAAAGTCAATGGCTTTGTCGACCAATTCGAGATCATAATCTCCTCTAAGCAAAGGACGTGTCATGAAAGCCAAAACTTTGATCCCAGAAGAACTTGTGTAAAGTCCAAATCTAATCTTGGCCTCTTTAAGCAGCACATCATACACTTCTTGAATCGTACCTATGCTGCTGCTCAGAAATTTGCTTAGTTCGACTTCGCTGTTGAACCTTAAAAAATTTGATGAAAAGATTGTTTAGACTTCAAGTAAATTTTCAAGTTATATATATATATTTCTATCAAAGTCATGATGATAAAATGAAACTTACATGTTTTGAGAATGATTCATGTTGTTTTTTGATTTGTCTCAAGAAACTATCGAGTGTTTTTCTGATATATGGAGTAAAGCTAGCTTTTAAAGATTCATTTTCGTAGAAACATTTTACGATGGAATTGCTTTTGATTTGCAAAGAAAGTTCCTGGTTATTTGTAGCTTATGACAAAGTCGTCATTGACTTGAGTACTCTATTTATTTTATTTAAAACATTTATTGTCTTCGATAACGAGTGTTTAACAATAGGCGCTTATTCATTTTGAAACAACACCTTCTTAAAAATAGAGAGCTTTATATGGTTTGAGTTTGTATATTGATATGTCCAAACTTCGTGGATTAGTCAACCAGAAAAGTCAAAAACCATGGTTCTCCAAAGAGAAAAAAAGACTCGAATTATGGTTTTAAATCTTAAAGTCCATTGAAAGAAACAATGATTTTTCGAACCTTTTGAACTGATAATCAAAACATCAACTTTTGATACGTTTAGTTAATACCATTTTTTATTTTTTTTCAAGGCAAAGTCTCTTTCGCTTATAATCAAATTATTATTTAGCACTGCACTTTCTGTTAATTTCTTGGTGATTTCTGAGAAATGCTTACTAGTTGGATTACGCGCATGTTGTATGGCTTGATATCAAAACAGATTTATATTTTCATATTTTCATCTTTCTGCTGAAACTTAATACATTGCCTGGTGGATTATGAGCCCAACAATAGCCGAGTCACATGGCCCTTTGCCTAGTCCATCATTTCCATTTTCCATCATTTTATGTCATTTCTAAGTGGTTTTTGTATGTTTTCATGATGCCCAACTAATCGCTTTCAGGATTTTCTGAAGGGCCAACAGCCATCAAAGACCACCTATAGTTTTATAGAGATCCTATCTACAATCTACCAGATGCACTCTAAATTAGAAAATGATAACTAATAAAATTAAGTCTATCATTGTAATTCTTTAAAATTTCAGCTCGATATCACCTTCGTACCCTTCTGTTTCAAAAAACAAAAATATTTTATACATTTGATCTATGACATAAAGCATACGCTGTTTGTTGACATAGCTTTCCTTTCCTAACATAAAATTAGAAAAATCCCTTTTACATGTTGTCATAAAGAATTAAAAAAAAAGCGGATATCAAAGGTCTTAAATTGCTATAAAGGTGAAACAATAAAACGACAAGTGCCGCTTTAAAATGGAACAAAATTGAACAAAATGGAACAAACTCTACATTGTTTTTTGAGAGACCTCTTTTGCTGATCGAGTTTGTATGTCTTTCGTGTATATGCTTGTGAGGGCAAAAAGCAACAAAACAAATACAACTTGAGCACTTACAATTCCAAAATGGCTGATGCTGTTTCCAATTTCCATCCAGCTTCCAGTATTCTTCACCTGTTATGTTGCATTATTGGAGTGAAATCCACTAAAATCCATAACAACTAAGACGAATAAGTTCATAGCATGATCATAAGGAATAAGCATCCATACCAGGAAGAAGAAGTGGATGGTCATGACATCTGAGCACAGTATGACAAGAAAGTAGCATCCTGATCGTGGAACTCTGACTAATTTGGTTATTGCACTAAATGCACATCTGCACTCAAAGTTAAATGAAACAGTGAATCATCCAGATTGAAGAATAAGTTGATTAATTTCCATCCACTACTAAAGCATGAAAGTTTTTAGTAAAATGCCATTTAAACAAATCATATCATATCCGAATATTGGTTTGCTACTAAGGTACCACATTCAAGCTCTAATGATATAACTGATATAAAATTATCATTTACCAACTGCAAAAAGGTTCTCATAATATTAAGACTGCAAGAGAATGAAGCTTTGTTTTAGATACACTTACATGACAAGCATAAACGGGATGAACAATTTAAAGATGAGCAGGGCCGCCATAAGAAAGGGCTGCAAATTAACATTATCAAATAAATACCATGAGTCAAGAGGAATCCGTACAATCTATGAGGGTTTATCGACTTTTACTTACACTGAAGATTGTGATAAACCGATAAACTGATGAAATCTCAAAACTTGCAATACTTGCAAAGTTACCCGTTCCAAAGAATGCAATATTAAAGAACACCAGCTACGAAATACAAAAGAAACGGAAAATATTATAGATATTTAAATGCATCTGAAAAACTTACTTAAAGATACAAATGTTGGCATTTCCTATGTAACCACACTGACGTATTTCACAGCGACCACTTTTTAGAGCATTTATATTATATCATAATTAGAAATAGGCAAAATGGGAACTCGATACTTACAAAAACAACTGGAATTCTCATATCAGATAACTGTAGACATCTATCACCTTCCTCGAGAATGATGTTACCATTTTCAGCTTCTAAGGAAGTATGGGATCTATCAGGCTTTTTAACGTAAAGAAGGGCATTTTCAAACAGTATCCATCCAAAAAGTGCAAGACCAAGAGCCCCATAGAAGACAGCTTCATATCTGTAAATGCTAAAGAGATTAGCAATGTGTTTATAAGACTAGCAAAAAAGAAATTCAGAGATATACCCGATAGATAATAGTAGAAAAGGGGGTGCAAAACCAAGGTATATGGAAGTTAGCCGAGAAACTAGACCAGTTGCTGAAAAGAGCGGAAGCACCATGGAGAAACCTACAAAAATACAACTATTAATTCTTAAGCAGGTATGATACAATTAGTCTATGCTCCACGATTTCAGGTTACATGGTAAATAGCTGCTTAAAAATAGACTTATCAAGACCAAGTATCTAAAAAATAACAATAAAATAGGAAATTTACCTGCAATTGACCAATTCATCATCTGATGCAATGCAAGCAGTTCACGCTTTTCTGTTCTATGTGATGTTGAGAGGTACACCAATATAGATGATAAACCAACCAAAAGAGCCTATACATTTACAAGCAAATCAAAGACTGTTAAATGTTCGCAAACCGATATTAAAGTAATATAAATACTTGTGTATATCATCTCAGATCGGGCCGAGTACCATTAAAGCTATTTGATATATGGTAATTAAATACCTGTAATTGGAAGAGCATTGGAAATTTGGGTTTTGAGTCACGAAGGATGAGATAACGCCAATACTTGTTGTCTCTGGTGTACATATCTAAATACCTGCTGACTCCTCCTATCACAACAATTATAATTCCACTGATACTTCTGCAAGAAGGAAAAAAAGTCTAAGATAAAATCAGCACATGAGATCATTAATAATGATGGTAAATAGATATATAATTTTAACTTACACTAATACAGTATTATCAGGGATCTCTGCAGGCATCAAAGTAAATACAGACAAAAACCAACATGCTAGCCACAGAAAAACTGGTATTCCAGATTTCCATGGGATTGACTTAATAAGATATAATGATGAAATGACCCCAACAATTAAGAAACACCACGTGTAGATAACTCTCTCGGTGAAGCTTCTCACTAGGCACTCAAGAATGATGATGGAGACAACAGAGGTTGCAGAGAGTTCAAGGACATAGTAAGATTCTTTTCCTTGTAAAAAATGTCTCCATAAGGCTCTTAAAAACCGATATTCACTAGATATATTGGTCCAAAGAAATACCGTCATTGCAAAATAAGCATGGTATAGTGGAGGTGAGTGCTCCAAATACAGCATGATAAAAATCGATGCCATGATGAGACTTCCACATAAATACACCTGCCAAAGAAAATAATTTCTGAAACTCACTACGCATACACATTTTATTAAAAGGTTGATTGTTAAAAATAGCAACATACTTTACATGTTGCACTGATTCTAACATATTACAAAAACAGTCTGTGATTGCCTTTTGTAACCGATCATAGCAAACACTTTCATATTTTACCAATCATAATAACACGCTTACACTTTTACCAATCCTAACAAAAGACTTTCATTCTTTTACTAAGAATAGAAAAGGTGATTTACCTTATGGTATCTATATTTTGCTGACTGCTACAACAATTGAAGTAGCTAGGGTTGCAATTGCTAATCATTTTCAAAGTATGTTGCTATTTCTGGTAAATAGGTAAATTATCTTGCTTAAGTAATTATAACTTTATTAAGTGTTAAGGTTTTGAACATACCATTGTTGGACGGTCTCTTGTGAAAACAGCTTCCTCCTTCTTAAGAATTTTTCCAGGCAAAGATGTATAAGACTGCAACACGTGAAGAATAAGACAGAGCATCCATCCAATATAGCCAAGTATTATAACAGACATTAGCATGAACCAATCATATGTTTGAAAATAGTGCAGCCCATCAAGTGCCAGACTTTTAAGCTTCTGGGATAGCTTCATTGCATGATCATAGTCTCCAACAGATATGAGAGACTCAATTTCTTCCAAAGATGAAGTATAATGGGCTAGAGGTTCATATGGCTTAAATCTGAATGAGGTCGCCTGCTTAAGTTCTGAGTTTGACAAAGGAAAAGTAGTAAAGGATGAACAAAAAGATGCAATCTTTTTTTTTTTTTGTCATAATACTTTTTATAGCACTACTGTTCCTATAAGTCGCTGTAGTTACTTGATTCACTATTGTTTCCTATAATTAAAAGTAAAACAGTCTAAGCGGGTTCTGACTTGAAAAGTGATCTAGTTATCGTTAGTTTCAGAGTTGAACGCTAATTTAAATGTAATGATAATGATTTTCCTTTATATGCTATAGACATTCCATTGAGGTTCAAAGGATACGTGATTTACGAAGAAATTGGTTTAGAATTTGCTTTGTATTAGCTAGCACAGCCTCCACTTCATTCCCCTGAACAATATAATGATATAAAAAAGAATATCAAGTTAAACATTATACAAAAGCATCATAATAATGGATGGAGCTCTTGGATATTATTCAACCTTATTTAAATCAACGTAGTCAAGAGGCAGACTTCCAACTGAGTTAACAGGACATGGCAAACCAAGAAGAGTCGACTGCCATACATTAGTAAGCATATCAGAAACTAAATAAAAAAAGGAACTTTGAGGGAATAATGTGCAAAACGTAAGATGCAAAAGGAAGGTGACACACAGCACAACCATCAATGGTGCAATATCAGCTTGATTGACATCCGCTCTTTCTATGGTGCTGAGACCCCAATCAGTAGGTGTTGGAGTATCATGCATATGATGTTCATCAACAAATCGTTCACCATTATCTTGAGGGTTATTGAATGCTGGCCTCGGATGCTTAACACCTGCTCCCCAAGCAACAAGAGGGGTATCTGTAACTGACCAGTGCCCATCTCCATGACTTCCTGTTGTTCACGACACAAGCACTTTATGTATTGCATACAATACTTATCTTTGAAGTTTAAACAGATTGTATGATACAATAGATGCACATATGATATGATTAGAAATCTTTGTAACGGGGATTGGTTAGCAGTAACAAATAGAGCGGTCACTGGTTTTCATACCTTTGTCACTCATTCCGTGATCTGCTGTGAATATATATGCTGTTTGATTGTCCTTAAAGTAATTTTCAAGGAGATTGTAAACGCCTTCAGCAATACGATCAACAACCTTAACATTGTTGAGATATATAGAAGAATAAGGACGATGTGCATGACCATTTGAATCACAACCAAGAAGGTGCAAAAATATAACAATCTGATCTTGATGAATTAGCTGTTTTAACTTAGGGTCATATTTCGACTTATTCACAATGCTCTCGAACTGATCAAATGACCATTCATCCAAGAAAGACGCGTCTGCAAAATCACCAGTAAAAACTTTACTCCAATAAACAACAAAAACCAATATCCCCTTATATATTACAGTAATATTTAATGTAAGTACACACCAGTAGCAAAATCCTCATACTCATGAGGATAAGTATTCCATGTACTATGAGGCAAAGCTCCACAGAATATCGGAACAATATCCGGGCTACCATAAGAAAACGTATGCCGACTCTTATTAAACACCGAATCAAACTCCACAGGGTTCGCCTTCCATCCTATACACATCACACACGCTCAAATCAAACAGTGTTTCCAACATTAAAATGTATTATCTAATGAAATAATAAAAACAACCTTTGGTAACAGCACTAGGATCCTCATAAAACCCAGCGATAATCGCAACATGTCCAGGCCTTGACTCCGTAGGCGGACGAGCATGCGACACACCCCAACGCCCTTTTCCTTTAATCACACTTCTCAAAAATGGTGCTCTATAGTTCCCATCAGCATCCGGCTCAAAAAACTTATCCGCTCGCAACCCATCAGCTGAAATTACATTTCAATCACCCATCATTGCTTATACAGTCATAGAGGGTGTTTGAGATTGCTTATTTATTTACACTTGTGCTTCTGCTAACAAATAAACACTTATACTACGCAACGTTTTCGTGAAGTAAGCACTTACATAAGCTGCTTAAAATAAGCACCTTACAAAAAAGTATGCATTTTATTATTTTGTAAAGAAAGGCAATGATACCCCAAATATTTGTTTTTCAAAGAAATTTACAATCTAATCCAATTATGATGGGTTATACGTTAAATTTGATTGTAAAAATGTAATTTTAGTTTCATCTCAAATAAGCACTTCAATTGAGCATGTCCCTACTTACTATTTGGATTAGCTTCTTTTGCCATGTTACGGGCTTATCACGTTGAGTTTATGGACTTCAATAAGTCATAAGCTCATAAGACAAAAATAGTGAGGCGGTGTTTGATTAAGGTTGATCTTTTGACTTATTCACTTATCTGCTTGAGCTTATATTTTACAGGCCCATACTTTTCAGCTTATTTTCTGGCTCCTGAGCTTATTATCACTTACCGATGAAAAATAAGCTTATTTGTTCTTATGACTCGAAACCAAGCTCATAAACGGGAAAATAAGCCTTCAAAAAATGTGCTTATCAAATATAAGCCGAGTTAAATAAGCTCATAAGCCCGTAAATAAGCTTCAACATAACAAATAACCAATCCCAAACACCCACATTTCGCATAGACATTTCATCAAACACTTATAATATACAAACCCAAAAGAAGAATCCATTACCTACAAGCAACACAAGGCGTTTCGCAGGAGGCGTAAAGCGAGGCGAAACGGGTTCCATGCCATGAACAATTGGTGACTTGAAGTAAATATCGAAAATACTGAGCATGTATACAGCATGAAGTGCTATACCAAGTGTAATGAGCCATATTTCTCGTCTTTTAAGCCATTTTCTTGCTCTGATTCGAGTTAATGATTGTTTTCTGGGTTTGGTTCCTGTGATTATTATTCCGTCTTCTTCCATTGATCAGTGATGAAGAGTGTTTGGTTTGCGGATTTAACGATTTTTTAAAAATTGGGACTCGTTTCAAAAGGTTTGTGATCTGATTCGGACCGGCTTTGACCGCTCATGTTTCAAAAGGTTGTTTATGTTTGTGCTTTTTTTTCTTTAACGTAAACTGCAAAAAATGTTTTTAAATTCGTTGAAAATTGCAAAAAAATATTAGTAAAAAAAATGTGCAAGAAATGTCTTTAGCAAAAGGTTAGTTTTTCACGTTATTGGCTGTGTGAAATGACTATTTTACTTTACTTTTCTTTAATAATCGTAAATCCACCCTTTGCCTTCTTTCTCGAAACTATGCAAAATAACTTATTCACCCTCCAAACCTTGAGGGACAAAATTCGCGATACAAACATATCAAACTGCTTCATTTGAGGTTGTTTGTTAACCTAACAACTAACACAATCATAAATACATTGTCTATTCGTTTAACACATACAAACATAAACCCTAATTGCTTGTTTAGCCTGCACAAACCCTAATGTTTTTAACATGGATGGTGGTCGTACTAAAAGCGGGAATTGGGTTGTGGTAAAGAAAAAAAGAGGAAAATGGAGGCCTAGAAAATACGGTCCGCTACCTGCGCCTTCGGTTTCATCCCCTAACCCGAGTACACACACGTCACAACAGAAGAGGGGAAGCCCTGTTGGTAGTGAAACTATACAACGGGCATTGGATGTTGGTAAGATTATGTTGTTTATCTAGTTCATTTATGTGTTTAAAATTGGCTTAGTTTGATTTTGGTAATTGTAGCATAGGTTGGAGGTATTAATGGGCTAGTATTCGTGAGTGTTGCAAAAAGTGGTTGTTCGGTGTTTGTTCGTGATGCCTTTGGTAATACTTATTCATTGTTGCCTTCAAACAATATTGACTATCGGTGAGGCTAGTATTGATATGAGTGATGCCAAAAGTAGTATTGAATAATTTTTAATTTTGTTTCATAGTACTTTCAATTAAATTTTGTTGGTAGTGCTTTGGTAATCATTTGTTATCTAGGTTAATGCCTTGTGTAAATTATTTTCCCATGAGTATATCTAGTCTTGTTGAGGATTAAGCGAATGGTTAATGATGGTGTCTGAGTTGCTTGTGTTAAGTGACCACATCTAGTCTTGGTGAATGGTTAACAATTATAGTCTTCTTTCATGTTTCATTCTGTATAAGTGGTCACATTTAGTGTTGTTGGCTATCTTTATAGATGACAAAGATTGTGGATAGCGTTTGTGATGGTCTGGAAAACAGGATTGCAAAACTTGAACATGTGTTATATAGGGCAAAAATCCTGAAAGGTTAAAATTTTCAATCTCTTATGATGTAATGTAAATACTATTATGCGTTTGGTTTGTTTTACTGTTTGGGTATCTTGAATAATGAGGTTTTAAATATAAAGATACAAGGTTGGGCATGAAAGACGATTGAATGTTTGGTTTCGGATGATGAAGAAGTATAGTGTAAATGACATGGCAATAACTTTAATGATGAATTCTTGGATCAGATGAAAACAAGATATGGGCCATACATAAACCATCACAAAGGAAAATGCATGTAGATAAATTTATTGATGAGTAGTTTATGAGGAAAAGGATTAAAATGATAGGTGACACAAAGCATTTTTTAAACGGAATCGACTTCATTGTAAACAAAAAGTAGGATGATTGGGGAGACATAAAAAAAAGTTTACGATAACAACGAAAATGTGAAAGAAAAATTGAAACGATGAATTATGATAAATCTAGTATTTTACTTAGACATGAAAGATTTATAGGGTGCTTTAAATAGTTAAATGTTGGATTTTAGTATGTTAAGGGCATGTAAGGGCTTTTAATTTGACCTTACATTTTTTTCAATTAAGGGGTCAAAAATGTAAACCCTCAAAAAGTGAAAAAAAGCGATCAAAATTAAATCAAAATTACACTAAAGTATCAACTTGAATAATCTTTTTTGGGCTTAAACAGATTAGCGGATGATGAAGAAGTATGGTGTAACTTGGGCAATAACTTTAATGATGAATTATTGGATCGGATGAAAGCAAGATATGGGCTATACAAAACCATCACTCTTAAACATGCTAGATCAATGATTAAAATGATAGGTAAAAGTATTCAACCTCTTAAAAGGGTGTTTGGAAAATCAAATAAGTCTTATTTATTTTATTTTGGCCATCTTTATAGATGACAAAGGAAAGGCGAAAGTGACTGTAGAGCTTCTAGATGAGCTGTTTATCAGCATAAAA
Source organism: Chrysanthemum lavandulifolium (assembly GCA_022545495.1). Lineage (NCBI taxonomy): Eukaryota > Viridiplantae > Streptophyta > Magnoliopsida > Asterales > Asteraceae > Chrysanthemum > Chrysanthemum lavandulifolium. Next base: position 142,022,238 of record CM040244.1, on the reverse strand, counting down.
AAGGAAATGCTAGAAGGTAAATATATTCAAGCTCTTAAAGGGGTGTTTGGAAGTGAATATTATAGATTAATTCACCAATATAATTTGCGTTTCCAATGCACGCCTTTATTTCACTAGCTTAACTTCCGAAACACACATCTAGTTTATCACTACACATACTCCCCTAAACACACACATTATTAAGATAAGCTCAAATTCCTCATTTCATTAACCATGAACATGCCTTATTGTGATATAACCTCGCGGTTGTGTGTAACTCCTTTGTGCTAACAGAAATTATGCTTGGCCATTACCAGACAGAGATTCTTAAAGACATGCAGCTGGCACACGATTTGGAGAACAAGTCCCAAAAGATTACTCATAGGGTCGGTCGTAGGGGGAGTTGCTTGTTCAACTTCGAAACTTTTCACGTTTGAGAAATGCAAGGGACAATACGAAGAAGCTTAAGAGACTCCAGAATTTTGATTATTTTGCCGTTGTTTACCCTGTCTTAATAATGTAAAAGTATGGTTATGGTTAATGAATGAAATGGGTCGTTTGATCCAGATTTTCATTGCAGAATATGTTTAAATGTGAATTGGCCTGCTGAATGGTACCTATTTCCTCCTGGTTTTCTGCTATATCCAGAGTTGTTTGGATTTACCCATGTTGACTTTTAAATAGATACCAAAAAATGAACTTGACAGTTTTGCAGCTTGATTATACAGTTTGCAGGTTGTTTATGAAGTGTTTGAATTTACCCATTTTGCTAACTAAAAAGGTGCTTGCATTGTCATAACATAACAAATACAATTGATAACATCAAATACCATTTAAGTTACATATATTATCCATAATAGAGCATAGCATGAATAGCTTTCTTGTGGTAGATCACTTGTTCAATGACTTGACACCTAGGGTGATTCGCATAGATGTTGGGACGACCTCGGTTTTACCAATTGTATGACATGCGTTAGTGCATAAGGGTTAGGTATAACGAGACACTTGGTCTTTGACTTTCGGAGGTTCACTAGAGGTATTTGACTTGCAAGTGGTTCACTTTTTCATCTTTGACTAATGTCACTTGGGACTTGGGTAGACCTACAATCATGAATTTTATCAAGTCTTGTTATAGTCCTACTTCCACCCCAATACTCACGGACCCACCACCTCTAGTAGATGCTGCAACATGTAGGCCCACTACACTACCACCTCTACCAGCTGTAGTTGTGTTTTCCCTTCTAACATCTACACCCACAACACCACCTGCAGCAACACCACTATCAGTAGTGTTTCCCCTTATGTAAAAATGCATTGGACATCAATACCACATGATTTCTCCATTAGGTGGATGCCTTGCATCAAAGGTCAATTCAACCCTATTTTCTCTTTCCAGCCAACAGTCAATGCATATAATTTCACAATTATTTTCTTCAACCATGGTGAAACTTTTTTGATGTGATAAAGAAATGAATACCAATGATGTATTATACAAGACAATCAAAAATGGTGTAATAGGGGAACAATGTGGTTGTTAATCAAGAAGTAGTTTGGAGTAATGACAACATTAATGACAACATAAATTATGAAAATTAAGGGAATACATTGACACTTAAAAGTGCACGACTGAAATTACACGTATAATCCGAATAGATTTTGCTCATGTTCCTCCTCCAACTGTTGCTCTCGCCTAATTTTCTCCTCCTGCTCTTGTTTAGCCATTGCTTCTTCTTCTAGTGTTTGTTTCAATGATTCTTCGTCTAATTTCATTTGATGTTCCTGTTGCTCAATAAGATATCCACCAGCCTGCCACTATTTCTCAACATGTTCTTCTTCTAGTAACAATTTCATTATTTCTTCTTCATCTAACATTCCCCTACCAGCTACACCACTCCTATTCCCATAAACTGTATCCCTGTGAAAAACCTTAACTAAGTTTTTCTTTGTAATTTTAAGATACTGGAGTGAATAAAGTGATCGTTTTGGAGAAAACACTGAAATGTTATAAAGTATCAAAGAAGCTCCTACAGTAATATCCTTTCCATAACCCTCCTCTTTAAGGATTTTGTGATGTATTGAACCAGATATTGAACCTAAGAGATCTTTCGGAGTTACTGTAAGATCGCCAAGGGCATATGAAGTACACGACTTGATTATTGCAACAACTTGATCCACTTTCCAATTATTGATAAAGCTTTTGATATCACCTAAACATCCAATCACACCCCCCATTAGCATTCACAAACTCAACCGCGTTAAGCCATGGCCTGCATGTAAAATCCTCATCCTCACCCACATCCTCAACAACTTTCCTAATATACTCTTGTGTCGAAATTACACACTCCTGCCCCCCTTCGCTAATATCTGCTTGTTTACGACGCTTTGCCAATTGAACAATACTAGCAGGACCAGGTATTATCCTAACAAACTTTTCAGGGCTGTGTGATGAAACTAGGTTTTCCAAGGAGGGGGTTCTATGACGGCTTTGGTGATGGTTGTTGCAGGGACGGAGGGGGTTGTTGAAGTTAACGGAGTTGTCCATTTCGTTTTGAAGAAGTACAATTAAATATGTGTAAATTTGTGTTTCAGAACTTGTGTTTGTGAATTTGGGGTTATAAATACTGAAATGGTATTTGAGAAATTTGGTTGTATTTGGCGGGAAAGAAGGCAAAGGGTGGAGTTGCGATTATTGAAGAAAATGAGGGTAAAATAGTCATTTCACACGACCTATAATGTGAAAAACCAACGACCGTTAGCCAAAAATAAGAATTTGCAACTACAGTAACTCTAACAGGACATAACTCGCACAAAATGAAACGTTAGGGACATTTCTTGCACATTTTTTTTGGCGGACATTTTTTGCGGTTTTTGAAAAATTTAGAGATATTTTTTGCAGTTTACTATTTTTTTTTAACAAATTTATGTTTGTGCTTATAACAAGATGTTTTTAGCTCGTGCGTTACAGCATATGCAAAACCTTTTATTTTGTAGCTACAAAATACAATCTTAACAAGAATATGTTTTTCAAATAAGTAATATTAACAGTAGTAAGAAAAATTATGTAAAAGAGTAAAAATATAAGGTTTCATGTGTTTAAGTATTATGTATTGTATTATTAGAGTTATTAAGATATAAAATTGGTTAAAAGACCGATTTTGCCACTAAAAAAATGCCAAAAGACTTAATTTGTCACTCATATTTTAAACAACCTTTATTTACCACTAAACATTCACCGTTAGACCATGTTTACCCTCCATCCGTTTAGAGGGCACCTTATTGGGCCTAATATGGCATCTTAATGGGTCTACATGGGATCAAAGTGATGTGGATTAAACAAGTCACGACATTTATCCCGCCAAAACAAATTACTAGGGTTACAAGTTACGATCTGAGAGTACTAGGAATGCATATGAAGAAGAAGATATAAGTACCAGACTACCAGGTATGATTTCAAAACGAGATTTAGGTGATCACGATGCTTAAAATTCTCTTAAAAAGTAATTTTTTGTATAAGCTTATGAATAAATTTTGTTGAACCCTACTATCAGTAGTGAAATAGATCAATGATATGTAGCCCACATGATATATACGTAGGTTGGCTTGTATTTCTCATGCGAATTCCGAACGCTACAAACCAAATTAAACCCTTGTATTAGAGGTCCGGATACAGTGGCTGGTGGCTCAAGTCATCAGCGATGGCACGACCCCGATGGCGCGAGGACCACACCGGTGGATGGCTGGTAGCGGCTAGCGCCGTGGCCACCAGCCCACGCGGTCGGTTTTTTTTTGTTTTTTTTTTCTTTTTTTGATTTTTAAGTGGGTAATGTGAGTGAGGTTTTGTGTTTTTAAAATGTTTATTGTGTTTGTGTTTCAATTTTTGTTGTTGTTTTTTTTTAAAAAGTTGCAGGTCTGCCTATGCCTATGGAGAAGAAGGAAGATGCTTTTGACAAGATGCTTTTGACTTTTCATTCCTTTCTTTTTTGTTTTGTTTTCTTTTTTTTTTTTTTCCTTTTTTTTTTTTCACTTTAAACCCCTGTTGTAGTATAAGTTTACATTATTTGCTCTTGTTAGTGTTTTTCTTGCATCGTTAGTCCCTATTTTGTTTACATTGTTAGTCCTTATTTATATAATGTCTTTTTTTATTTGATGTATTTTATTTTAGTTATATATTGTTTATATTTAAAAATGAAAAAATGAAAAAAAATCCAACGGCACCAAAAGTGGTGACATAGCTAGGGAGGGGTGTTTTGGTGCCAAAGAGAAATCTGGTGCCATGAGAAAAAGGTGCTGAGGTGGCACCACTTTTTCCACGGCATCACCAACAATACCACCTATGGCACCAACTGTACCTAGCGCTCTTAGTAATGAAGTATGTGGAAAGCAATATATCTTTAATGTTTATATTACTGATTCATAAATTAAAATTGTTAGACACGTGATATGTTCAATTGTTCAATACAAGAGTTTTATTTTTATTCTAGCACAAAATGCAATGTGCTATGTAATACTAGAGTTTTATTTTTTGGTGCAAGATGGGAGAAAATGAGTTACTATTGTGGAAGTACACATTTCATGTTGGAGGAAGTTCATGGAATTGCCTTTCAGGTATATATGTTAAATTCTTATATTTATCTTGTTTTTCATCTTACTAATGATAGATGTAGGATCAACATGTTGTTAAACTTGTTACAAGAGAGTGTTCGTGTCGTAGTTGGCAAGTTAGTGGAATTCCATGTTGTCATGCCATTTGTTGTATTCTAGATAGAGGTGAAGACCCTGTAAATGACCTAAATGAATGCTACAGCAAGAAAAAATTTCTCATGGCCTATAATTATCCGATCATACCAATTCGCGGACCAAATGAATGGGAAAGATCAACTATGATGCCTATTGTACCACCAAATGTTGTGAAGAGAATGCCTGGAAGACCTAGAACAAAGAGAAAAATAGAAAAGGGTGAAAAGAAGGACACGGGTAAATTACCAAAAAGTTGTATGAGTAATCAATGTTCTAAGTGTAAAAAATCTGGGCATAACAAGAGTACCTGTAAAGAACCTAATAAGGTGACTTCGACTATTTAATTCTTATTCTATTTTGATATTGAGCATGTTCTGATAAGTTTATACAATGGGTATTTAGGTTGCAGGAGAAGCTGGTAGTAGAAGAAAACCTAGGAAAGCTCTTATTGGTAACAAGAGACAAATTTTTGGACCTTCGCGACCTCTTGTACCAAATGAGGTTACTGTAAATGAAACTTCTTCTCAACCTCAACCGGTAAGTAATCTTGTAACAGTCACTTAAAACGCTAAAAGGACATCAAATTTGAATATCTTAGCATACTTTATAGCACCAGGTTATAATGTTATAGACCAAAAATTTAGATAGCTAAATGTGTACTCTGGTAGTCTTGTTTTCAGAAAGTGAAACAAAGTGTTCGAGGAAAGAAAAGAACAAAGACTCATGAACGATCCGAGCCAAAAAGAAAGACAGATGAGGGCATTGGTGGCCAAAATAGGAGTCAATCACAACCTATCCATGAAGAACCATGTTGGAAATCGTCATATTGGCAAACTGAGCGACAGACAACGGTTCCAGTTAAAATTGCAAGAACGAGTCTATTAACAGCTGGTGCAACTTTTAGGCGAAACTACCCACCAAAAACATAAGCAGTAGCTAGTGGTTGCTTTCAAACATGCTATTTTTGGTGTATGAATGCTTTAGTAATCACTTTCTTATAATAAATCATGTAGTCGAGACAAAACGAAGTGCTTAGATGTTTTATTTTGAAAATTGTTTAGCGACTACTTTGTGCAATTATCCTTATTGTTAAGCTATGTGAGAACCGAATATTTGCATCTAGTTAAGTATCTTTGTTTTCCTTGTAGATGTCTTGAAGTCAATAGCATAAGTTTTTCATATTTGCTCCACTTGTTTTTGTTGTTCTGATTGCTCACGAGAAGCCATATTGCTTCATGTCATATTTTCATATTCAAAAGCTATAAATGTATCTGAGAAAAAAGAATTGTATTTATAAGATTCATGCCAATAAGCTATTTTATATATTCTATTGGCAAATTTACCCTTATACTTTGCCATAATATGATGTGCCAATAAGTTAACGGAATACTTTTTAAAACTAAAGAATATTCTTCACATTAACTCATTAAGTACCTAAAATACACATTTAGCAATCTCTAATGGCAAATGGACACCCGCTTTTATTTTTAGTGGAAAATAGGGGTTGTTTAACATATTAGTGGCAAATTTAGTCTTTTGGTATATTTTGAGTGTAAAATTGGTCTTTAACCTATAAAATTTAATGACTTTAAGGGATATTTTCTACTATCAAGAACATTAAATGAAGTAAATTAATAAAAAAAATAGAATTTAATAAAATATATGTTAAGATTTAGTAAACCGAAAGGGGTTAAAATCGAAGTTAAATAACTATGGAGACTAATTTGTTACGATTGCTAAATATCATAAGCTATTTATAAAAGCTTTATAAATATGTTAGATCATTTTGCCATTTAGCAAACTAAATTATTGTTCATCCATACAATAACTATTTTGAGAAATGCTAGTTTGGATTTGCCCATCTTAATCTTAACTAGTTATCTACTTGATCCATATGAAAGAGAATACACATTTACTTGAAAACTTATATAATGAGTATTATTGTTTGAACAAAATACATTTACTTATAAAAAATAATATAATTTATTAAATATTTAAATATGAGCAATTGCATATCTCTTTTGTTATATGGAAATTTCATATTTAACCAAACATGTGTACATTATTCACTTTCACTTACTTCACACTCATACACACAAATTAACGTTCTTATACATCATCTGCGCTATGCGCGAATAATCGTCTAATAAAATATTAAAGTCCAAAATTTTAATTTAATGGTATGTATATGGAGAGAGTGTGCCTAACAAGTATCATGAAGTCACTCGTTAGGATGCATTTACTTAACCTAAACTTTCCTTCTTTTTTTTTAATACAAGTGCATTTAATACATATTGATTTAACCTATAAATTACCTTATATTAAACATAGATGTAGAACCGTATAAGGGGTAAATATGTTCTTTTAAAAGTATTGGTAGTAAAAACTATGTTTTAACAATTTATGTGTGATGATCATGCAAGACGATGATAAAGAGTTGAGGAAAGAACACTACACAACAATTTATACTAGTTCGGGCGATGGTTTGGTTCACCCATACGTTCAGTTCTTCAAATCCGCGACATCGTTTACCATTCACTAGTAATAATCCTTGTAGTGGATAAACCATATAATAGCATTCCCAATCTACACCTAAACCCAAAACACCTAACGGAGTCCACACCTGGAACCACTCACAAAGACCTCGTGAACTCTCCACACGATTACAAAAAATTCTACCAAAGAAGTACCAAACCCCTTGCTTGACCGCACCCAGTACAAGACTTAACACCCTTGCTTCTCTGCACCCGGAGTAAGACTTTACAACCCTTGCTTCTCTACACCTGGAGTAAGACTTTACACCCTTTGCTTCTCTGCACCTGGAGTAAGACCTATTCACCATTTGCTTCTACGCACCCGAAGTAAGACTTATACACCCTTTATTACAAAATGATAGCCGAGAGTTATAGTTTGTGGTACAAGAATATGATACTAGAAGAGTAGAAGAAGATAAATGAAGAAGACTCTGGACGACAATATATAAAGAGAGGTTCAAGCTCTTGTGGTAAAGATGGATAGAAGAATGTGACTCTTGATGGATGACACAAAGGAGGTTGTCAAGCTCTTGTAGTAAAGATGGATGGAAGAAGATGTCTCTTGGTAGATAACACAAAGGAGGTTGGCAAGCTCTTGATATGTTCTTCTCTTGGAGAGGTAATGATGCAAAATATGTTCTTGAAGCATCGATTCAAATGAGGTGACCAAGCTCTTTTATATGTTCATCTTTTGTCATATGATCTTGTTTTTAACAATGGATAATTAAGTGTATATGATCATGTGTATATTGGTTTTAAAAAACTAGAGTGTTTTGGTAAAAATGGTTTTTGAGTAGTGTGTGTTTACTCTATACATGTGTGGTATTTAATATTATAGAAGTAAATGAAAAACAATCATCCTCCATTTGTCCCATTGTAGTATCGACTAATCTCTCTCTCACACACGTACACACACATTCATTTGAATTCTACGTTACTTGGTGCCAACACCAAGGTTCTCACACAAAATTCAAATTTGAATTTTACTTTACCTAGTGCCACACTAAAGTTCACACACACACACACACAATTTTCAAATTTAAACTCTTGGTTAGAGAAAAAGGAATGAACACCTCAATGTCTAATTGAAAATATGCAAATGTGGACAATGTATTACAAAAGGAGCATTGATTAACATGCCTAACTGGTATGGCTAATTATATGTCTAAACCTATGTGTCATCATTCTGTTACTGACAAAAAAAGACTCGCTTTTTCATAAACCAATAACATATTGCAAAATGTATTTAGGCACATAATTAATCATAATTTTAGGCCTTTTAATCATTTTCTTTACAAAAGAACAAGATGAAGATGGAAAGTGATCCAAATAGTTATAATTTGTGAAGTTCCTCTGTCTATAAACTTTTTGGGTCCGTCATTCCTATGTTACCGTATCATTGTTGCATGTTCACTACTCACTACTATTTCACTTTTCTCTGTGATTAATATGACATATATTTGTCATGTTATATATGCTCTCAAAACAATAATTAAGTAACGAAAAAACAGGGTAAGACCGTAAGACATGCAAAAGTTACTGAAAATATTGAGATTATCATTATTCACCACAGCAGAACTAAAAATAAAAGATAAAAAAATAATAAAAAAGAAGAAGAAGAAAATTAACTCGAAAACACATATAACGGTGCTATACTTTTTATTAATGCAAAATTACATCCAAATAGACAACATCAAAAATAACCTTAAATTGCCTTCTTAAGCAAAAGAAAAGATACTGCAACACCCGCAAAACCCAACATCGCTGATTGAACAGATGAAAGTGCAATTGGTGCGTGTGAAGGGGCAGGAGCCGGTGCCCACTCATCGGCAGTTGCTAACATTGTTGCGCTAGCAAAGCAAATGGCAAAAGCAATGATCTGTTGGAAAAAGGCCATTAGTAATTTTTTTGTTAGTGCGATTTTTTATTTCTATGGCTTAGTTTAATTTGCTTTCAATGTCCGAGTCTTAAGCACTAGCATATATATAGGTGAAAGAAAGAACCGTTTCACGAGTATTACAAAAATGTAGATGATATCAAGAGGAACTAGAGAATGTCAACACTATGTATCAGCTAGCTATGCTGGCCTAGGCCGGTGTCAAGAACCATGGATTCAACTTGTTAGTATTGATACAAGTTGGTCATATACCAAAAGTCAAATGTTTTGGATTATCATTTGAATCCATAAAGAATTTATGTATACTGTAAATCATTAAATCTTCTATGTACAACGTATCGCATTAATATTTAACATAAGTATGCATACGACAGTTGTATGTAGGCCTAATACTGAATGTTATTTTTTTTTTTTATTATTTTATTTTAATCATGGTTTCTGACTTTTTGACTAAATAATTCATTGGGCTTGAACTTACTATCACACAGACTCAAATTAGGTAAAGCCAATATTGCAAAAGTTTTGTTATTTAATAAACCAAATAATTAATTCTCGAAAAATTAGCGTTTGAAGCCTGTAAGTGCAAGATTACACCGAACGAGACTTAAAATGGCTGGTGCGATCATTTGTGTCTCATATTCTAACAAACCGAATTACAAGTTCCGATAACCTTCAGCTTCTTTTGTATATTAATGCTACTTATAAAGCATTTATACACTTCCCTCATATTTAATTTTTAAGACTTTCTAAAATAGATTTTAAGCAAATACAAGTCAAAAAAACATAATTTACAAGTATATAAAGCATAAATCAAACTAAAAAAACACTATTCTTATATACAATTAATAAATAATTTAAAACACCCCTTCACTAATTAATACAATTATCTAAGAACAATGTACAAATACATTAAGCTTCTTGTTAATACAAATAAGTCGTAAAAACGTTTATTTATATTTTACGATCTTCTAATGTTTTGTCGATCACAAACGTAAAATCATTTTAACGAAACAAATAAAATACGTAATTAGTTTGAGCCAATAGTTTACTAACACACTTACATTTTCATATAAAACACTAAACAAGTAATAGTGTTTACATGTTATAGAAATGCATATGTATAACAACTAGTGTTTACATATACTTATATATACTTAGTATATATTGTAATAGGTAATACTTGACCCATTAACTAGAAGCATTGAATGTAGTTGGGTAAAACCCAAAGTCCATGACCCATACCTATGGAGCATGATCCATAACCCATGACATCATGCATGAAGTCATGTTGGGTAATATCCATAACCCATTGAGCTAACCCATGACCCATTGACTATATGCATTGCATCTTCTAGATACATTGTATCTATTTGGATACCCATGGTCTAAAGTCCATAACCCATGACCCATGATCCATGACCCATAGCCCATTTAGGAGGAGCGTGCTACGGATCCCCAGGAATACACTGGACGGATCCCTCAAACAAGGGATCCGGGGAACAATAGTGATTTTTGTCTATAATTAGTGAGCCATTTCTTCATTGTAACTCACCCCTTTCACACACATTCTCTCTTAGTATTGTAAACTCTCTAACCTCAGATCTAAATGATCTTTCTATTTAGTTTTGTGTTTGTGTGATATTCTAGGTTCCTCTTAAAGGCGAGATCGCCACCTCTTGAAGTCGAGCAAGCTCAAGTCCATGGGTTGCCAAGCTTCTTCATCATCAAGACTACTGATGTTATCTTGTTGATAGTTCTTTCCTCTCTCATTAGAAGTGTTGTGTTGAAGACATAGATGAAAGATGTCTAAAGGGTCAAGTTGAAGGCATTAGTGAAAGGTGCCGAGATCCGTGTCAAAGGTATTAGTGAAGGGTGCCAAAAGTCCGTGTTGAAGGCACAAGTGAAGGATGCCTAGGTGTCGTTTCAAAGGCATTAGTGAAAGGTGCCTAGGGTGTACATTCGATATGGTGCATCGATGTACAAGATAGATTAGTTTGGGTCAAAGGATATTGATATCCTTGTTGATGTTGTAATAAGGAGTAGATCTCCTTTAGGATATGTGTTGTGTAGTGTTGGGTAGTAGTTCCTCCTTTGTAATTGAACTCGGTATCTAGCCTTATACCGGATAAAGTGTAGGCGACGTTGTGATAGGTTTGGTTCTACCTCGTGGAAGAACCCGGTGTCTAGCGTTGTACCGGATAAAGAGTAGGCGACGTTGTGAAGGCTTCTCCGCCACAAGGAGTTTGTGTTGTGTAGTGATTACGAACTCGAGTAGGTGACTCGGGGGTGGAGTAGGGCAAGGAAGGTGTCCTGTAGCCGAACCACTATAAATACTGCGTTGTGGTTTTGTGCTTCTTACTCTTTATCTTTGCTTTACTTATTTATATATTTATCTATCAGCATCCAACACACATATTTAAATAGATTGACATAAGTCGATCTAAATAGTTTCAAAAGAAGTTTTAATCGGTAAAACTATTCATCCCCCCTTCTAGTTTTCCACACTTTCATATTAATTTTCTAAAGCAAAATTTACATAAGCATAATTTACAAGTATTTAAAGCACAAATAAAACTAAAAAACACTATTCAACACATACAATTAATACATTATTAAAAAACACCCTTTCACCAAAATATACAACTATTTAACTATAATGTATAATCTAATTAAGCTTTCAAAACATAAATCTGAAATCCAACAATTGATATATTGGTTATTTATCAGTGATGGACAGGCGAACACGCTACTAGATATTTTTTACCGTTAATATTTATTTTAGGGTACCCGCCGTCACAACGCGCGAATACCCTACTAATATTCGTAAATGTACATTGCAACATTTAAGTTGAACTAAAAAATGTTAGAATAATAGTTATGATCAACGGGAAGGGTCACTCTCGCGTTGCACCAGGGTTTTTAACAAACATTGGCATACCTTATTTACGTTATATTGGAATGAATTAAATCTACAACGGACGTCATATTTAGTTATTACCAGAGGCATATGTAACATAGCTTAACTCAAAACTCTAATTGTTTCAATCAAAATCTTGTAGCTTGAAATTTAATTTATATATAAGTATTTGTTAGAGAAATTCTAAAGGTGTGTTTGGCTCGCAGAATGTTTTTGAAGAAATTGTAATCTTTATGAGTAATTGTAGTTTAAATAAATTATAATTTAAAAATTGGAATGTGTTGAAAATGGAATTGATTAAATCGCCATTGTGTTTGGTTAACTCATAATATAATGTAATTCGTAATAATAATAATAATAATAATAATAATAATAATAATAATAATAATAATAATAATAAGCTATTCTTCATGTTGTGAATCGGTTTATTAAAGACAGAGGGGGCGAGGTTGGTCTCTCGATGTTGTTGGTGGACTTTAAAAATGCTTTCAATTTGGTGGACCGCGAGGTTATGTTACAAGAGGTCCGCATCCATTGTCCCACTATATCCCGTTGGGTTGAGTTTTGTTACTCCAGCCCTGCTAGATTATATTATGGGGAACACACTTTATGGTCGCACCAAGGCATGCAACAAGGTGATCCGCTTGGACCTCTCCTTTTTGCCTTAGTGTTACATCCCTTGGCTTGCAAGATTAGAGACTCCTTTAATCTCTCCTTTCAAGCTTGGTATCTGGATGATGGCACAATTATTGGGGATACTTTGTCCGTCGGGAAGGTTTTGGAGCTTATTATGATGGATGGACCTCGTTACGGTTTACACCTCAATGTTGATAAAACTGAGGTTTTTTGGCCAAAAGAAGATCCTAGAAGCAGGCTCGCAGGTGTTTTTGTTGGGTTCAGTAAATACCAAAAACCCTTAAGTCTAGGATTTGAATAGAAAATATCCCAAGTGTTTAATCCTTTAAACATTAACAAGTCACCGAGTGCATAGTCTCTCGGTGAGTATCTTCAGGATACTTAGTAAGAGACAAAGAAGAAGTCTCTCCACTCGATGAAGGCGGAACTTAAGGGGTGAAGGCGAGTCAAGAAGAAGATGGTGGATTCGGTGGTGATGACAACAACTCATCGAATCCCAAACTCCTCACCAACGACTAACATCAAGACAAACTAAAGACCGAGGACTCAAGGCTTTGAAGGCAAGAATGAGCGGGACAAGACATGACAAGTTTGAGCAGATAAGGCGAAGTCCTTGTCAACCAAAGTCAACTTTCCACGAATCGTTAACTATCGGGCTCAATGTCATCAACGACAAGAAGAAAGCAACCTTGTCACTTACCCAATATAGTTAATGAATGCAGAGACAAAATACATCAAGTATTTTGTCTACAGATTTCTGTCGATTTGTCCTCTAGGAAAGAGTTAAAAACCATACTTGTATAAATAGCATAAGAGTTGGAGTGGAAGATTTTAAGCTTGTGGATTAATTGAAAAACACACATACAAGCCATCTTCCACTCCTCCAAACACAACTCTGTCCCTGAGATAGCTTAGTGGTTCCTTTGTAGTTGTGCTCAGACTTAGCCTGAGCTTAGTGAGGAGATACCATACTTGTCATTTCAATCCCAAGTACTATTCCGCAAGTACTTGGGTAATGTATTCTTTTGATTTGTTTCTAATAAAGAATATTAAGTTGAAAATTATTCAGTGTGTTTTACTTACTTGATTTCAGTCATTATTCACAATCTGGTTGTTTATTGCTATTAACGATTTTAATACGATTGTGAAACGGGAACAACAAGTGGTATCGAGCGGTGATTATAAAACCGTTTTAAGTCCGTGAAAACGTTTTAAATCGAGGATCCTAATGGTCGAAATTGATGTGCCCCAACTTGTCGACAAAAGGGTGGAGCTTATTCAATTGTTTCCCTCGACTCAAGTTGGTAAATTTAACAAATGGAAAAAGTGAATGCTTTGCTATTTGGTGGGATGGAACCTTACTACATAAAGTGTATTAATGAAGGTCCATTTATCCCAAAGACTGCTGAAGGTTTGCCTAAACCCGAAGCTCAGTGGACTCAGGATGAGAGGAGAGTGGTCAACCAGGACCAAAGGCTCAAAAGCATCATCATATCTTGTCTTCCTGATGATGTCATGGAGTCTGTTATTGGCTATAGTCTGACTAAACAAACACAGGATGACTGGTCCACATCATGAAGGTCCCTCGGATACCAAGGAGAACAGATTATGGACCTTAAACTTGAGTACAACACCTTGTGGTTAAGGACTCGAAACTCGTCTCAAACTTACACCGTTACAAAACTTTGTTAAATGAACTGTCAAATGATGGTGTTAAATTGTCCAAACATGAAATTAATGTTGGTTTTGTCAATAGTCTCCACGAGAAGTGGTTGAATTTCTCTCACGGACTTAGGAATGCTAATCATATCCGAATCTTGAACTTCCCGAAATATATGAGAAATTTGTCTATGAGGATAACCTCATCAACAGACGATACGACCTAAAGAGGTCTCGAAGTCAAGAAGTCCTGACCACCACTTCAACACCAATTTCTCTCGCTTTTTAATCTAACAGTTGGTTCAAGATTTTCGTGAAAATTCGGATGATGAGCACGATGAGAGATCAATTGATGAATACCTAAATGACCTGAACATTGAATTTCGTGAAAGGCACTTCTTGCTAACTCTTGGAGGTTTATAAAAAGAAACAAAGGTTTTCCAATGCTAAAGCTAATGAGGACACCGATTGCTTTAAGTGTCACAAAATAGGTCATTTGCCAAAGACTGCTTTTTCAAAACAATTTCGAACCTCTTACAAACCATCGTGGTCAAATCGGTCCCAGGGCTTTAGCTAATTTCAACCAAAATCTATCGGTCTCATCAAAATTTCAAAACAAATCGATCATAATAAAACTATTGATTTTGAAGCTAAGTACAGAAAAGTCAAAGCTAAGCTAGCATCGCTGAGGCCACTCCTCGAAACAACAAACATTAAATGCATGCGGGGTAAAACAAGGGCCTAGTTCTTTGAAGTTTTTGACTAGGATGAAGAGCCGTCTCTCAAATGATGAAATGGTGCAAGTCGATTGCACCGATGGCTCTCTCGAAGAGGACAAGCTAGCTGTTGGGAAGAATCGTGCCAGGAATGAAGAATGGGTCAACATCACAATGAAGAAGGTAAATATTTTACTTTCTATGGATGATGACTCTGATTGGAAGTCTTTTATGAACTATATCAATGTTGACCTTAAGTTTGTAGAAGAGCAACGATTAAATCTTTTTCAAAATACAAAAGTTAAGTTTTGAATTAAACAAGTGTAGGGATGAAGCGCTTCTTTTAAAACAAGCTAAGCTTGAGGTCGTAACACTACAAATTCAAAACACCGAACTAGTTAAAGGAAATCAAGCTCTTCAAGAAGAACTTAAAAGGAAAAAGATATCATTGAAAGTTGAATTGCTAAGAATCCTAGGGTCTTTGATCGCTGGAGCCCCAAGTAGCAAAAAGAGAGTCATAGGTGAAGATCATCTCACGACTCTCACAACAAAGACCGAGTCCAAAACCATTTGTGTCCGGTGGCATGATTACCAATATCTTGTCAATTCCCAAGGCCGTTGATTGGATTGAGCAGGGTTAACCCGAGAGTAAGCTTCCAAATTTCGATTACGGAAGAATACTAGAGCACAAGCCAAGCTCTAAAGAGCATGCTTGGACTCCTTGATGTGCCCAGTGGTACTAAACATATCTCGAGTCTGAAGCGTAATCTCAAGCACCGCTTCCATCCCCGAAACCTCTTGAGGTCTTTGCGCTGCAAGCTATGAGCTTACTCCATTGCAATTCAATCCTCATTCACCAAAAGAAAGGTGCGGACTTGGTAGAACAATCCGAAAAGACCAACAAAACCAATCCAACAAGACTCAACCCCATCGAGACTTCCACATATTTAGTCCCTACTAAAGCGGACCAAATTCGAAACGGATCGAACTTGTGAGGAAGGCGGTCGATAAGATGGAATCCATAAAAAGCTCCTGATTCAATCAAGGAAACAAAGTCGACCTCTTCTAGTTCATCAAGGTCAAAATCCACCAACAAGCCCAGCGAAGTGTGATCTATGCCATTATACCGGTCATACCATCGACAATTGCTATAGAATCTTTTTTTGTATGATATGCAAAAAGGATGATCACAGAACTTCTGATCACTTACAGTATGTAAGTTCATTCAGTGAAGCAAAACATACCAAAGTTGGTCATCAACATGCTTCAACCTCCAAACAAGTTCACAGGAATAGAGCAAAACCTTTTCCTCCTTGCCCACACTGTGGCTTTAATGATCATCATCCTGATGATTGTCTCATGAACTCATGCTGTGATATTTGCGGAAATCCAGCTCATGAGACATCCCAGCATGACAGTGTCATCCAAGCAAGGAGAAGTTCAAAGCAACCCCGAATCACTGAGTCATCCTCAGTCATCAAATGCAAAACTTGTTGTAGCACAATGCACTCAACCGCTGACCATGAGTCAATTGCCAAATTCAAGCAGACCTTTAGATCCAAGCCCACTAGTATGTGGGTTAGCAAGAGAAACTAATTCAGTTTACTATTTGTGTAGAGACACGCCAGGAGCCTATTTGGCATCTAGATAGTGGATGTTTAAGAAGCATGATAGCGTTAAGGAGTATATGCACAAGTATGTAAGGAACCAGGACCCAAGGTAGTATTTGGTGATAACTCATCATGTCCCAGCTGAAGGTTATGGTTCGATATCGCAATGGAATAGTTTTCTCTAGAATAGCTTATGTCAATGGTCTAAAATACAATCTCATCGATTGTCGGTCAATTATGTGATGCTAAGTACATTGTGCAATTCAATGACAAACAAGGTACCATTTTCAATGACAACAAAGAAGTTGTTTTGATAGCTCTAGGAGAGATGATGTTTATGTCTTAGACATGTCAACACTCTCTCAAGATGGAACTTGTCTCTTTGCCAAAGCCACGACATCGCCAACCTGGTACGTGGCACATGAGACTCTCTTACTTAAACTTCAAAACATCAACAACTTGGCAAAACAAAATAAAGTCCTTGGCTTACCATCACTGGTTTTGCAAAGATAAACCATGCTCACTGTGAAAAAGGCAAACATCACGAGCATCATTCAAAACAAAACAAAATTTCTCCATCAAAAGTCGCCTTCACCTTCGCACATGGATCTCTTTGGACCGGTCGGTCCTAGATCAATCTCGCATGAGAAGTATACACTTGTCATTGTTAATGAGTTCTCAAGATACACTTGGGTATACTTTCTTTCCAAGAAGAGTCAGGCGGTGATACAATAATGTCATTCATAAGAAAACTCAAGACCGTAATGACATTCTTGTTAAACAAATCGGCCGACAATGGTGCGAGTTCAAAAATCAAGAGCTTGAGAATTTACGTGATGAAAGGGAATCACCCACAACTTTTCATCTCCTTACACTCCTGAACAAAATGGGGTAGGTGAAAGGAAAACAGAACTCTCATTGAGGTCGCGAGAACTATGTTAAATGGCTCAAGACTCTCAAACATTTCGGATCAAGGGTCAAAACAACCTGTTATACTCAAAACATGTCAATCATTGTCAAAAGACATAACAAAACCCCATATGAGATATTCAAAGGTAGAATTCCTGATATCAGCTACGTTCATGTGTTTGGGTGTCATGTGTTCATTCACAACCACAAGGATCACCTAGGCAAGTTTGATGCAAAAGCTGATGATGAGTATTTCCTAGGTTACTCACTGATCTCTAAAGCCTTCAGGGTGTTTAACACCAAAAGACAACAAGTTGAGGAAACCTTTCATGTCACCTTTGATGAAAGTTCAGAAAGCATCAGATTTACAATACCTCGATTGGAGGAAATAGAATTGATGACTCATCAAGATATCCTCCCGATGAGTTCAACATCAAATCAATTCCTCGTATCAAGGCGATGTCGACATCTCATACTATGTCTTAGCCCACAACCTTCCTCAACCAACCATCGGTGAAGTCATTGATAATCAATCGGTCCCCACCGGGATAGGTATCTTGAACCAAATGTTCGAGAACACGTGATTCAAGAACCCTAACTCGAACAAAGCATCTCAACAGATGATCTTAATGATTTTGTGGCTTCGCTTTTGAACTCACCCCGAGTTTCAGTGACCTCTTCAAGCTCGGATCCTAGACCACAAAGTAAGTGGACAAAATCTCGGGACATTGAGCTTGTAAACATCTGTTGGATCGATGTACTCTAACCAAACTAACTTAAATATCTTGTTAAGGTTTAATAACCTCGGATAAATCCTAAGTTATTAACAGAGAAACACTGAGCAAACTCTATTAAGTATGCGGAATTTACTTAACAAAGCTAAGAAGAATAACTTTAACAATAAAAGATTTTATTAATAACTCTAACTCTGCTTATTATGCAGATCTTTAACAACTCTAATAATATCAAACTTCTCTCTAAAACTCTAATAAAATCACGTACATCTTATGCCAATCTAGGGGTCCTTTTATAGGCTCAAGGATACCCTAGTCGGTTTACAATTTGTATCCTTGTACGTCAAGTAATCTAACATAGAATATTCTAGAATTACAAGACTTTCTATAAACGAATAATACAGTTCTTTGATCTTGCAAAGACTTTGACTTCGTATGTAGTACTTTGACTTTATCATTAAGCGAGACTTTGACTCTTTGACTTTTCCGATGCTTTATAGTTTCCAAGATTTTATCTTTCGTAACACTCTGTCAATCTTGAGACTTTCATATCCCAACAATCCTCCCTAACTTGAATTCTACTTGATTGACTTCAAGTTCCTTTGTGAATTATCTTTATCGACTTCATCTTTAAGAACAGATTGTGTCTTTGTCTTTGGATTGTATCTTTGTAGTTTATGTGCATAGTCAAAGTATCTTTAGAAATATTCTTTTACAAAGATCATCCAAAGAAGCTCCATCTTTTCAAAGAACACGACAACATATGACAATTTGTACATTAATTCGGTTTAAGTTGCAAACTATTCTCATCACTTCTGTGTGTGTTAACTCCTGTGAGAGGTGAATCATTGAAAATTTAATGGATTTAGATCTCTTTACCAAAGCCATTAACTCTGGAGTAGCCAAATTTTTGGTGTGTAAGACCATGGTACACTTGATAACCATATGATTTTAGCAAATCATCGACTATCAATGATTTGATTTGTCTTTACCAAAAGTGTACCTTACGGACTAGTTAGTTCTTTCATCATGGTGAACTAATTACCATATAATGGTTTTCCATGCTTTTACCACAAGCCATTTTCTTGTGGGCTAGCCAACTCTTCACATTATCGATATGGTGAGTTGATTACCATCCAACTTATTAGCAAGTTGTCAACTAAAACGGATTTTATATATCTTTACGGGCTGTTTGCTCATGGATTAGTCAATCCTTTTGTAACCATGGTGGATTGATAACCTATTGATATTATCATCTCAAAACCATTTATTCAACTTTTGTTTCAAAATATTTATTACTTAACAAAAGTTTTCTTCAAAAATCACTTAAGCGGTTAAAAGTGCAAGCGAGACTTTGATTAAAGTCTTGTTTGATCGTGATATTTTGAATAAAGTAATTGATTTATCAAAAATAATTTATTCAATTAAGTCTCATACCGCTTATTCATTATCTTCGCAATAGTAGTCCAATTGATAAACAAATTGATGACCATACAAGCAATTTCATTGTCTTCTTCAACCTCCATTCCATGCTCTAGCATCCTCCTCATAAGATCGATTGTAAGGGGATATCTTCTATCAAGAAACATGTGAATCATAGTACCATTTTCCATTTCTAGAACATGAACTCCAGATTCTTCAAAAATCTCCAACAAACAATTTCCCGCTCTCTTGATTTTTCCAAATTTCATCATTACTCTGTTCATCGGTTTTCCATGCGGTTGTGAGATCTCCAGTAAGACTAAACCAATTCCTTCGATGGATGATGTTCAAAGTATTCTTTCACCACATGATATAAATAGAATAGATCCACTCTATCTATGATATACAATAAATCCATAGTCATTGAACACTCAAGCTTTCATCTTCTCTATGAAACATCGATAGCTTCCATCTTTAGATTCCACAACTTCAAAAGTAGTAATCGAGATATGTTCATCTTCATGTCGGCATCTTCTCGGAATATTCAAAGTCTACTATTACGAGATAATTTCTTAATTCATCCTTAGTTTCGAGATCTTAACTCAACTTTTTCTTTCTTTGAAAAGCTGTTTATCTTCAACTTGAGTTTTCTTTTTCTTTTCAAACTTTTCTTTCTTTCTCGCTTCATCCAAGTAGCTTCATCTTTATAATCTTTAATACTTGCAACATCCTTCTTATAAGCTTCGTCTCAAAGATCATATAATCTTTTCATATCAACATGCTTGACACGCAATCCTTTATATCCTCGACTTTTCAAATAAGCCATCATTGCATTCCTTTCTTTAGCAAGATTTGGTTTTCTAGGCATAAAAGAAATAGGAACAGTGACTCTAATGGTTCACTAGCTTCAACATTCAATTCCTCATGCAACTTCTTAGTTGCTTCTCTATTCCGAGCTTCTTCGACTTCCTTATCTTCTCTATCTTTAGCATCTAATTCTTCTTGAATCTTTTAGTGCTTGTTCATTCAAAGCATCTTGAGACTCTTAAGCGTGCTAAAGTTGGTTTCTTTTTCTTTACTTCTACCAAAACACCTTTTCCTTTATCCTTAGGATCAATAGCAGTTGAGAAACTCTTGATTGTTCCTCTTCTTGCACTCGAATAGTAATGCCTTGGCTTTGATAAATCATGCAAAATAGTTACAATTAATTCATCATCACTAGCGGTATGTATTCTTTGAGGTGTATCGACTTCCTCCGGTATAACAGTTGTTGAGGACCACTTGTTCTTCATGTGGAATAGTTGAAGGACCAACTTCCTCTTCAAAATCTAATACTCTTGGTGTAACCAATTCTTGTCTGTGAATTCCGGTGAAAGCAAGACTTTGTTGTTCAAGACCTTGATCTTGAGACCTTTCTTCTTGAAGACTTTCAATGACAACATGTTCTTCAAGACACGAGGTTCTTTCTCATGCTCTTGATGCCTTGAGGTTCTTTCTCCTTAACATCTTCTTTCAAATTCTTTTCTTCTAAATTCCTCCCAATTGGACGTAAGATGGTTTAGGAACCTTTGCCTTTGTTTTCTTCTTAAATTGCCTTCGGCGCTTGTGTTCTTCCTTAACCCATAGCGATAACGTTTGATAAAAGGCTTAACAAAATTCTTTAACCTTTTATACTTGAGCATCAACCTCTTAACTGCTTTGCTTGAGCCTCGTGAGTCTTCTTCAACTCGACCAACTCCCTTGTCAAAACATAATTATCCAACGTTAACCCTTCAGTGAAATAGTATGAGAAGCATCTCCTTGAATTGGTGAATGTTCCTCCGGTTGAGAATCGTGAATGATTGTTGTGGAGATGGAGAAGGTGAACACTGCAACTTCTTCTTGAACTTCAATACTTGGGAAGCGGTACCTTGAGTTGCGGTACCCTCTTGAGATGCAAAGACTTGAGAACCAAGATTTGCGATGCACGTGATTTGGTGCAGTACCTTCACTTGCTTCATCATCTTCAACATCGCTCTAACACTTGAACAACTTCCATCATAGAAGTAGTTAAAGGCGATCTCGGACCTCTGAATAGATCACTTGTCGCGCCATAAAGGTAAAATGTTTTGCTTGTTGTACAATAACAGAAGTAAATCAGTAGGCTTTGGTACATCGCCAGTTGTTTGTTCGAAAAACTTGTATAAACTCGGGATACATTAACCATTTTGATCCATGAGTGATGTGAGAAAGCATGCTATCTAGAATCGCCTTGAAAAATTGAAAATACGATCTGTAGCCAATCCCACCATAGCAGATGCTATATTTGATCCAAATTGCTCCCATGAAGTACTTTTAGCACTAATACAATGTAGCAACACATGTATTAAAAACTTCCATTGAGGACAAAATAGTTGTTTCCTGAAAGTTTGTTCTGTTAAAGACCCTTCATAACCAAGATGCCCAAAAGTTTCCCAAATCAACTCCTTAGCAAAACGAATAGCCCCTTCTTCATCATTAAACAATAAGTCTTCTCGAATAGATGCTTCAGTAATCTTCACAGTTCTTCCAACAACTGTAGCCCTAATATAAAATTCATCATTCTCCATATTATCCCTAGTAGTAGCCCAAAATTCTTGAATCCAAGGTTCAATAATATCCGGCTCCACCAAAAGAGCATAACTAATTGGCGACCCAGTGAGATAATCAATAATATCATGAAAAGCCTCATTATCTTCAGTCTTGTCTAAATTCGCCACCATATTGTGCTTTGAAACAGTAGGACGATTCGCCATGGTTGAGTATGTAAGCACAATTAAAGATATAATCGAATAATAAAGAGATGGTGAGAGAAATATGGAAAAGATATGATAGTATCAAGATGAGAGGAAAATTGGAGTAGTTATTTATAGGTGAGATTTGAAAATCACGACCCATAATAACAAAGTTACCGTTAGTAGAATTACCCCTCAAGATTACCGTTGAACAAGACTTCAATAAGACACACAAGACTTTCCACGTGCAAGATTACTCCCAAGCGGACTTTCATAAAAATAGTACTTTTCCAAATTCCTCAGATAATCTAAGTATACATAAATATCCTTCCCTCAAACAATACACGGGACTATACTAATACAAAATAGTCCTCCCTTAAATGTAGCTCAAGAGTTAATCATGCCAATGCTTACCACCAAGTGATTAAATCTTGAAACATCAAAGCCTTTGGTGAGTAAGTCACCACATTATCATCCGTGTGAACCTTGACCACATTAATGAGCACGTGCTCATAGCAATCTCGATAAAGTGATGCCTAATCAATGTGCTTGGTCCCGGAATGATAGATGGATTCTTCACAATACAAATAGTACTCTCATTATCAATATTGGTAGGAGTATTCTTAAAATTGAACCCATAATCCAAGAGTTGATTACGCATCCACAGAACTTGTCCACAACAACTTCGTGACTACATATTTAGCTTCATAGATGATGTTCTTTAATTGTTTGCTTTTTACACCGCCATGAAACTAATCTTCTTCCAAGATATTGGCATCCACCGTTGTTGATCTTACGTCATAATTATCACCTGCATAATCACTATCCGAAAAAGCCTCCAGTGAAAAGGTGAATCACAGGATACCACAACCCTAACTTAGGTTGTTGTTTCAAATAATAGAAAATTCTCTTCATCGCATTCATATGAGAAATCTTTGGTGAGACTTGATATCTTGCACATAAACAAGCTGCAAACATGATATCGTGCCTAGATGCGATTAGATACATAAGACAACCATCATTGATCTATATAACTTGACTTTAACTGGGTGTCCATCTTCATCCTTGCCCAATGAGTTAATTGATTTAATAGGTGTAGTGACGGACTTCATGTCATCAAAATTAAACTTCTTAAGTATGTCGATACATACTTGTCTTGACTTATGAAAATGCCTTCCTTTGGTCGCTTAACTTGAAGTCCCAAAAGAAATTTAACTCACCATGGAACTCATCGAAATTCTTTTCTCGCATCACCGCTCAAACTCCTTAACCATAGACTGTTTGGTAGCTCCAAAGATGATATCATCAA